>CM024766.1:54817953-55420663 GCA_014218235.1 Colocasia esculenta
GCATAGAGTCTGAGGAGTTAGAGGTCCCTTTGTCTGTGCACACCTCTGCGGGTACGGTATCGCTAGGAAGTGCATTCCGTCATTACCTGTGTGCATTGAGGATAGATTCTTAGATGGGTGTTTCTTCTTCCTAAAGATGAAGGATTGATTGTATCCTTGGTCTGGATTGGCTAGAGGAGCCCTATGCATTAGTGGATTGTCGTAGGAGAAGATTGTTTTCGCATATCCTGGTGAGGACGAGTTCTCTCATCCCTTGCCAAAGACTTAGCGGGAAAGTTAGTTATCTCTGCCATGAAGGCGATGCGCATGGTGAACAAGGTTTGAGCATTTCTTGCTAGCGTTATGCTAGTAATCGATGCTGGTTCGTCACTGACTCTTGCAGAGATCGATGTGGTGCAGGATTTCTAGATGTCTTTCCGATGACTTGTCTGGATCTGCCACCGGATAGGGAGATAGAGTTTCACTATAGAGTTGCTTCCAGGCACCTCTCCTACTCTCGAAGGCCCCCATATCGGATGGCCCCTGCAGAGTTAGCCGAGTTGAGGAGCAATTGCAAGAGTTGCTCGATAAGGGATTTATTCGCCCCAGTGGTTTCCCCTTGGGGCGCACCTGTATTATTCGTCAAGAAGAAAGACGGGTCACTTCGGTTGTGCATTGATTATAGGAAGCTAACCAGGTGACTGTTAAGAACAGGTATCCTTACCTCGGATTGATGATATGTTTGACCATTGCGAGAGGCATCAGTCTTTTCCAAGATTGACTTTGATCTGGTTATCATCAGTTGAGGATTAGAAGTGAGGATGTGTCCAAGACGGCATTTAGAACCTGTTATGGACATTATGAGTTTTTTTGGTTCTTCCTTTCGATTGACCAACGCCCCTGCAGCGTTCATGGATCTCATGAACCGGGTGTTTAGGCCGTATTTAGATAGCTTTGTTGTTGTGTTTATTGATGACGTGTTGGTCTATTCTCCGGATGAGGCCACACATCGTCAGCATTTGAGGTTAGTCTTAGAGGTTCTTCCCGTGAGCACAAGCTGTATGCGAAGTTCAGCAAGTGCGAGTTCTGGTTGCGCGAGGTTCATTTTCTCGGGCATGTTATCTCCGGCGCTGGTGTTGCAAGTTGATCCAGCAAAAGGCAGCATGTTATGGATTGGGAGATTCCCAGGACCCCTTCGGAGATTCGTAGTTTCCTATGTGGGTAGCTGGTTATTATCGGCGATTCATTGAGGGTTTCTCATCCTCGCCGCCCCTTTGACAAGCTGACCAGAAAGGTGAGAAGTTCGATGTTCTGAGGCATATGAGCGTAGCTTTCAGCTATTGAAGGCTAAGCTTACTTCTGCTCCGGTATTGGTATTGCCTAGTGGTCTAGAAGTTTTGCCATTTATACGGATGCATCTCAGATTGTTTTAGGCTGTTGCTCATGCAGCAAGAGAGGGTAGTGGCTTATGCTTCTCGTCAGTTGAAGGAGCATGAGAGAACTATCCGACTCATGATTTAGAGCTCGCAGCTGTGGTTCATGCACTAATGCTCTGGAGGCACTATCTTTATGGTGTCAGATTTGAGGTGTTTACCGACCACAAGAGCTTGAAGTATCTTTTCTCCAAAAAGAATTAAACCTGAGGCAGAGGAGATGGATTGAGTTCTTGAAGGACTATAACTTCGACCTTCAGTATCATCCTGGAAAGGCGAACGTCGTAGCGAATGCTCTTAGTAGAAAGGGTCTTTGCTCCAGCAGGATTGGAAGATGTTGGAGGATGCAGCATGCTCTATGACCAAGTTAGAGCCATCGTTGTGTCAGGCTTTTTGTAGCTCAGCTATCCCTTAGATCCTCATCTGGATGAGGTGATTGAGCACAGAAAGCCGATCCTAGATTGTTAGAGTTAGTGGGGAAGGCGGGCATTGCTCGTGATGAGGACGGTGTGATTAGATTTCACCGTGTTTGTGTCCCTGATGTGGTAGTGTCCGTGAGCATGTGTTAGCGGAGGCTCATAGATCGCGATTCTCTATTCATCCGGGTAATACTAAGATGTATCAAGACCTGAAGAGATCATTTTGGTGGTCCAGCATGAAGAAGGATGTTGCGGATTATGTGTCTAGATGTCCTAGTATGTCAGCAGGTGAAAGCCGAGCGGCACCGACCATCCGGCCTTATGCAGAGGATGGATATCCCCGTATGGAAGTGGGAAGCTGTCACTATGATTTCGTATCGGGTTTGCCTCGATCTAGAAGGGGCAATGACTCGATTTGGGTAGTTGTAGATAGATTCTCGAAGACTGCTCATTTCTTACCTATGAAGAAGAAGCGTCAGTAGAGAGTTTAGCTAGATTGTATGTTAGCGGTATCATTAGATTGCATGGTGTGCCGAAGTCGATCATTTGGATCGGGATCTGAGATTACTTCGAGTTGTGGAAGGGTCTTCAGATGCGTTAGGTTCGGAGCTTAAGCTCAGTTCAGCGTTTCATCCCCCAGACCGATGGACAGTCCGAGAGGACTATCCAGACACTCGAGGATATGTTGAGAGCGTGTGTTCTGGATTGGAAGGACGATTGGGAGCGTCATTTACCTCGTGTGGAGTTCGCATACAACAACAGCTTTCATGCTATATCGGTATGGCTCCATTCGAGGCGTTGTATGGTAGGCCCTGCAGATCTCCTTTATGTTGGGAGGAGACTGGTGATAGGCAGTTGATCGGACCGGAGTTAGTTCAGGAAACTTCGGATAAGATTCAGCTTATCAGGAAAAGGCTTGTTGCGACACAGGATAGGCAGAAGAGTTTATGCCGACAACAGGAGAAAGGATTTGGAGTTTGAGGTTAGCGATCATGTCTTCTTGAGATATCGCCTACTCGTGGAGTTGTCAGATTTGGCAGGCATAGCAAGCTAAGCCCTAGGTTCTTGGCCCATGAGGATTCTCAGACGTTTGGGCAACGTGGCGTACGAGCTAGCATTACCCCCAGCTTTGGCTAGCGTTCACCCGGTATTCCACTTATCTATGCTCAGGAAGTATGTCCGAGATCCTCTCATGTGATTAGTCATGAGCCAGTGGAGATCCAGCCAGATCTTTCGTATGTCGAGCAACCAGTAGCCATTCTTGCCGAAGGTTCAGCATCTCCGGAACAAGAGTATCGCGTCGGTGAAGTTCTATGGCGAAACTTCTCACGTGAGGAGGCTACGTGAGAGCTTGAGGATGCGATGAAAAAGAAGTATCCCCTTTTGTTTGAGTAGTGTCGTTCTAACTTCGAGGACGAAGTTTCTTTAAGGGGGAGAGGGTGTAAGGCCCTCTAATTTTCCGTCGTATTATTTGTATCTATGTGTGAATATTTGTGCTTGTGTGTGTATGTACATATTTACGTACGTATTAATTAGTATAATTACGTATGCATGTGTTTATATTAAACATAAATAATGTATATATTGCATGATGATAGTGTGGATATAATACCATATACATATTGCATGTAGATATGCTTGGTATGCATGGTTTTCTGCATAATTAGGGTTCTGGCCGAAGGCCACCTTGGCGTCAACCCTAGGCCGTTTAGAAGGTGTCAGCGTCCAGACCTGGGCGCCAACACTAACTCCGGCGTCCAGCGATATGGACGCCAACTTCTCTGGCCTGCATGCGCAGCAGAGCTGCAAGCTTCTGAAACAAGGCATGGCCACCATGGGGGATGTCCCCCAACGGCTCTAAGGCTGTCAAATCGGTATGGTGAGTGGGGTGAGGGGCTCTCATTAGGTCTGAACCCGAATTGGTCTCTCCCACTTCTCACTTCACCTTGCAAGAGGAGAAATAGAGGAGAAAAAAACCCTAGAGAAGCCTGTGAGAAAAAACCCATTTAGCACCCTCAAATCCGACCCCTTGGACCTTGATCCGGCGTCCCCCTGCTGCAAGGATGTTGCTGGACCAACGAGGAAGGCTTCCCGACATCCCTCGGCGTGGAGATCATCAGGAGCCGGAGGAGAGATCGGTTGGAGGCACTTCTGCAACTTCTGGGACTGCCCAAGGAGTCTTCACCAAGCCATTAAATCCCTTAGAATAATTTTTGAAAGGCAAGTGACCTATCCTTGATGTCCCCTTATGAGTCTAGGATGGTTTTGTGAATTTTAAGGATTTTTCCTCGAGTCCTAGACCCTCCAATTCACCCAAGATTCAGAGCTCGGGTCTGTGTTTCTGCACAGACCTGGTTAGACGGCAAGGTCCCTGGACGTCCAGATCATCCTTGGCGTCCATCGACCATGCCGCTGACCCTGAGTCAGCAGCCAGAGACCGCCGTCGAATTCTTCTAAACAGAACAGTGAGCTGTTCTGTCCCTTTTATACATTAATTTCGGTATGTTTTACGTGATGAGGATATATGGTAAATCTTATACCCTATGTATATTGTGCATTGTGGTGTGTGAATGAATGTGGTGTGATGGTGAATGTGGGTTAATAGTATCTTTAAATTTGTGAGCATGACTTGTAGATAATTTTGCAAATCCATGTTCCATGATTTGGATTAGTTGAATGTCTTGGTTGCAGTCTATTCATGAAGAATTGTGGAGCATGTATGTATGTTTTGAAATTTTGGTAATTCATGCATGCTTGCGAAATTGCTAATAAGTTTGGTAGAATAAAATGAAAGCATGCAAGAATGATTTGTAGTATTCAATCCATAGATGTATGAATTAGGGAAATTTTGTGTTCTCAGTTCATGCATATGTGAATAGCTTATGTTTAAACAGCAAGTGGCTAATTTGCAAAATGTGTTAGACCCATGTTAACTTAAGTTGTTAATAGCATGCTAATTAGGCGTTTTATTTTCTGTAAATCCTATTTAGCTCCGAAAAATCTGAAACTTTGAGGGTATGACCTCGAACCTGAAAACAACATGTGGTTAAATTTTCAGGTCATTTGGATCAGTAAATAAAAAGTTATGTGTTTTCTTGTGAAATGTGATAATTCGTGCATATGATCATAAGGTGATTATATTTGTTTAAACCCAGCATGATTAGTGTGTTTACTGTGTATTAAACCTTGAAATTTTGTAGTACCATGTTAGGAAAAACAGAGGTATTCATGTGAGTGAGAAAGTGAATGAGATGAAGTGTTATGTGTAAAACCAAGTGTAAAACGGTAAATATGTAAATGTGTAACTGTGCCAATGTGACACTGCTTCCGTAGATGGCAGTGGAGCTGTATCAGGGAAAAGTCCCCCTGAGAAAGTTCAGTTCATTGTGTTAAGTGACCCTAAGGCATTAGGGGAAATCCTAGAGGTGGACAAGTACCACTAGTTAGGGTGGAGACTTGTTCTCTCGGTCTGCGCAGTCCAAGAGTCGCCATTGGAATGCCTAGATGGCGTCTATGTGTAATGTGATGTGTATATGTCCTTCTTTGGTGGTTTGGACTATGTGTCACGGCACCTAAAATGTGTAAAGTATAATGTGAAATGTGTATGTGACCATGTGTAAATGTGTAAGTGACATGTTAATGTGTATGTGTAAAGTGTAACCATATGAAAAGAGGAAACTAGTGTAAAGAAAAATGTGAAATTCTAGATGTAAAGGGGTTATTGAAACCCATGTGAGACTAATCTGAAACCATGTGAATTCAGAAAATGCATGTTATTATTCTTATGTTTATGTGTGCAAAAATGTTTAGAGTCCATGTTAGGGACAACTAATGAATGTGTGCAAATAGCATGATAGATTGTTCATGTGATATGTTTTAAGCAACGTTGTAGCTCTCATGTGTAGATTTATAGCCATTGAATCATGTGAAATCACCAACCTAAAGCATGTAAAAAGGTTCATGTATGTGTTTTAAAATGTGTAAAACCCATGCTAGTTGCGTTACCTTTCATGCATGTAATTGTTCATGTTGATAGCTCTCATGTTGATTCTTTAAAGATAAAGTTTCATGAGTAAATTGAATAGAGACCATGTGATAGGTGAAGTTTATTTTAGAAATCTGGAAGCATGAGTATGTATAAAATTGTAGAATGTTCATGATAGGTTGAAAACTTGAAATGACTAGCATCCTATGTGTTGCTAATTGTAATGTGCATGTAGAAACCACTAGGACTTCTAAGTGTACATCATGAGTAGTGTTGCTTGCTGAGTCCTTGGACTCACTCCTTGCTTCGCCGTACAGGTATAGTTGGTGACACGAACCGCTTGAGGAGACGGTGGAGACGGACTCCAAGCGCGGAGACTAGCTAGTTGTTGGAGCTTCTTTGTGATTTGTGTACTTCATAGTATGTATTTGGAACATGTATTAGAATTATCATGAAAGGAAGGTATTATGTGGACATTTTGTAATTCTATTTCAGCAATTTAAATTATGTGAGCTCTTAGTTCCTCATTGTTAATTGCGAAAATTCATGTATGGTTAATGTGGATGATGAATGAATGGAGATAGTTCTCTTTTACTTCCGCTACTCTGTTGTATATTCGCGTGTATCTCAGCTGTATGTATCGTTTGGGTAATGTCCACTGTGGCAGCACTTGTTATACCGACGTGGGTTGGTATAACCGTACGGTATATTGAGGGCCGTCACAGGAGAAATTGAGGGCCGTCACAGGAGAAACCATCCAACATTTCTTGGAAAAATCAATCTGAACAAGTGTCTCAACCTTCCTTTAAGAAATTCATGTATGGTCAATCCTATCCCAATCAGAATCTGGGATTTGGCCAATCTTCTTACTCCAAACCTCCACAAGTTCAAGGAAATCAAAACTCCAATCAATTTGCTCATAGCAATTTCTAGCAACCTTCATATAATGAACCACTACCTCCTCAACCTAATTGGGAAGATAAAATAAATCAACTCCAAAACATGATGGTGACTCTATGCCAAACTGTGCAAGAACAACAAAATCAATATCAAAATCAAAACCAAAATTTTCAACAAAATTTGGCAAGGATAGAGTCCTAGATTACTGATGTATGTCATAGGAGGGAATCAGGTCAGCTGTCAAGTCAAGCTATAGCAAACCCAAGGAACAACCCTCCCAGATTTTATCAGAACCAGCAATACCATAAAGCCTAGAGGTACAGACCACCTGCTCGCCAAAATGCACCTCCACCACCAAACCAACAACAAGCTTTTGTCCAGAAAATTCCAGCACCACAAAACCAGAGTCAACCTATACAACAGGACTCTCCTCCTCCCCATGCTAGGGGCACCCAAGTAGAAAATGCTAAAACTATGTCAACCTTAAGAAGTGGAAAAATCAGAATAAATCCTTACCCACACATGTCAACATTGTATGAGGATAAAGAGAATGAAATTGAAACTGAAATTGAAGAAAATGTTGAAAAATAAAAATCCAAGGGAAAGGAAAAAATGACTGAAGAATCTCTAGATAAAATCAAAATGAATGAAGACCCAAGCTGCTACATTCCAAGAGTCCCTTTTCCTGAGGCTTTAAAGCCAAAATCCAAAAACAAACCAACTGGTAATGAAGAACTCTTGGAACTTTTTAAGCAAGTTCACATCAACATTCCTCTCCTTGATGCCATTAAGCATGTGCCTGCTTATGCCAAATTCCTAAAAGAAATGTGTACTCCTAAACGTGAAGTGAAAAATAAAACTGAAACAATCATTCTTCCAGAAACTGTGAGTACCATTGTCTTGAACCAACTCCCTAAAAAGCTCAAAGATCTAGGCACTCCACTAATTCCTTGCACCATTGGTGGAGTCACTTTTGAAAGCGGCCTTTTAGATTTAAGAGCCAGTGTCAATCTTCTACCTTCTGCTATTTTTGAGAAATTCAAGTTAGAAGAATTGAAACCCACTTCTATTGTCCTTCAACTAGCTGATCGTTCTGTCACCACTCCTAAAGGCTTAGTTGAAGATTTTATTGTGAAAATCAATGATTGTTACTTCCATGTCGATTTCATCATTATAAACATGAACACTCCTCAAGATTTAACTCAGTCCACCATCATCCTTGGTAGACCTTTTTTGGCCACAGCTAGGGCTAACATTGATTGTGCTACAGGGATGATGGATATATCATTTGGGGATAGGCGGGTTAGTATCAATATTTTTACGGCATCTATGCACCATGATTAAGGAGAGAGTTGTCTAATGGTAGACTCCTTGGAAGAATTTTGTGTGGAAGAAACAGTAGACCAACCTTGTACTCTAGGGTTTGAGGGAGAGGAAGGACAATTTAATTCCTTATTTCAGAATAATGATCCATCATTTCCATTAGAGTGTCCTCATAAGGTTGAGCTAAAACCACTCCCTGCTAGTTTAAAGTACATCTTTCTAGGAGAGAACGAAACTTGGCCCGTCATAATTGCTAGTGATCTTGAGGAAGGGCAGGAGAAGAAATTGATTGAAGTTTTGAAAAGTCATAGGAAAGTTATAGGTTGGACAATAGATGATTTGAGAGGGATAAGTCCTTCAGTGTGCACACATTGCATATACTTAGAAGAAATTGCTAAAAGCTCAAGAGAAATGCAAAGAAGGCTTAATCCCAACATGAAAGAAGTTGTTGAGAAGGAGATTGTCAAATGGCTTGATGCTGAATTCATTTACCTCGTCTCTAATAGCCAGTGGGTTAGTCCAACTCAAGTTGTGCCTAAAAAGTCAGGACTAACTATAATTCAAACTGAAAAGGATGAGCTCATTCCCACTCGTCTGGCTACAGGATGGAGAGTGTGCATTGATTATCGCAAATTGAATGCGATGACCAAGAAAGACCATTTCCTCTTGCCTTTCATTGACCAAATCTTAGAGAAACTTGCATGCCAAAAATTCTTTTGCTTCCTTGATGGATATTCAGGGTATAACCAAGTGGCTATTCACCCTGAGGATCAAGAAAAGACCACTTTCACATGTCTATTTAGAACTTTTGCCTTTAGGCGCATGCCTTTCGGGTTGTGCAATGCCCCTGCAACTTTTCAACGTTGCATGTTGTCTATCTTCTCAGACATGGTTGGGGATTGCTTAGAAGTCTTCATGGATGATTTTTCTGTGTTTGGAAGTGACTTTGATTCATGTCTCGACCATTTGACTAAAGTGCTCAAAAGATGCATTAATGCCAATTTTGTCTTAAGTTGGGAAAAGAGCCACTTCATGGTTAAGGAGGGGATTGTCTTAGGACATATAGTCTCAGAGAGAGGGATAGAGGTAGATAAAGCCAAGATAAACCTCATTTCTGAATTGCCTCCTCCCAACTCTGTCAAACAAATTTGATCCTTCCTTGGTCATGCTGGATTTTATAGGAGGTTCATCAAAGACTTTTCCAAAATTGCAAGACCATTGACTTATTTGTTAAAAGACACTCCTTTCATTTTTGACGAAGCTTGTCATAAAGCATTTGAGGACTTAAAAGACATTTTGACTAGAGCTCCAATTCTACAATCTCCAGACTGGTCATTACCATTTGAGATAATGTGTGATGCTTCAAACTTTGCAATAGGTGCTATTTTGAGTCAAAAAACTGATAAGGGATCTGTTGTGATTTATTATGCAAGCAGAACATTGAATGACACCCAGATTCGATACACAACCACTGAGAAAGAGCTCCTAGCTATTGTCTTTGCCTTAGAGAAGTTCAGATCCTACCTTTTAGGAGCCAAAATCATTGTTTTCACTGACCATGCTGCCTTAAGGCATTTGCTTGCCAAAAAGGATGCCAAGCCTAGGTTGATCATATGGATTCTTATGTTACAGGAGTTTGATTTGGAAATTCATAATAAGAAAGGGTCCAAGAATGTGATAGCTAACCATTTGTCCAGAATAGTTGCCCCAGACTCTATGCCTATTAGAGATGCTTTCCCAGATAAGCACATTTTAGTTGTCTCTAATGAATTATTAAGTCATTGGACGAGTACCTGGACATTGCACCAAAAATGAAAGAGAGAGATTCTTTGCTAGGGACAAGTATTTTATTTGGGAGGACCCGAAGCTATTTTTCATAGGACAAGACCAAGTGATAAGAAGATGTGTCCCTAAGAGTGAGCATCAAAGTGTCCCCAAGTTTTGCCATTCTCTTGCTTGTGGAGCGCATTTTTCAGGAAAGAAGATCACTGCTATGGTCTTAGACTCCGGTTTCTATTGGCCCACATTGTTTAAGGATGCCCACCAGTTTTGTAAGGCCTGTCCTAGATGTCAAACTATAGGAAACATTTCTAAGAAGGATATGATGCCTCTTAACCCCATTTTGGTTGTAGAAATTTTTGATGTATGGGGAATAGACTTTATGGGACCTTTTCCACCGTCCTTTGGATACACGTACATTCTAGTTGTTGTTGATTATGTGTCCAAATGGATAGAGGTCATTGCCACAAAGACCAATGATCATAAGGTGGTTATCAAATTTGTTAAGAAAAACATCTTTTCTAGATTTGGGTGGCCCAAGGCAATCATTAGTGATGGAGGACCACATTTCATTAACACTCAGTTTAGAACCCTCCTGAGGAAGTATGGGATCACCCATAAGCTGACTACACCTTACCATCCGCAAACCAGTGGCCAGGTAGAAGTACCAAACAGGGAGATTAAGAATATTCTTCAGAAGTCGGTTAGGCCTGATAGGAAAGACTGGTCAGAAAGGTTAGATGATGCATTGTGGGCCTACCGAACCGCTTTCAAAACTCCCATAGGAATGTCCCCTTACCGGCTTGTTTTTGGAAAATCTTGTCATCTGCCGGTAGAACTTGAGCATAGAGCCTATTGGGCTATTAAACAGGTAAATCTTGATTTAGCCCAAGCTAGTCAACAAAGGACCCTACTGCTTAATGAGTTAGAAGAGTTCAGAAATGAAGCCTACGAAAGTTCCAAGATTTATAAAGCCAAATCGAAAGCATTCCATGATAAACACATTCATAGAAAAACTTTTAAAGTGCATGATAAGGTTTGGTTATTTAATTCTAGGCTTCGTCTGTTCCGGGAAAATTGAAGTCCCGATGGGATGGTCCTTACACTATTGTCAAAGCTTGTGACAATGGTGCTGTCATTATTCATGACCCTAAAACTGGACAATCATTCACTGTTAATGGGCAGAGATTAAAGCACTTCTTTGAAAGCCCATCTTCCTTGAAAATTGAGTCTACCAAGCTAGCTGAGCCAAATGATGCTTAATTGTGTCTGGTTGAAGACGATAAACATAGCGCTCTTGGGAGGCAACCCATGTGTACAGATTTCTCTTATCAGGTAATTCTCTATCTTACTTTCTTTTCTTGTAAATAAGTTGGGAAGGGTAGAATAAGCATGCTTTCATAGTCCTCATCCTAACCAATGCTTCATTTTCTTTTTGAGCTGATACATATGTAAATAAAAAGAAAATTTCACAATGTTTCATCTTTGAATAAAAATGTCTGGCATTGCGAAACATAGACTATGTGTCTGATCTTTAACCATTAAAATTTTGTGGTTGTCACATTCCTTTGCAAACATCCATGTTAGGTAGCTTCTAGTAAAGGATTACATGTACTCCCTGTCTACCTTATGTAAGGATTTATAGCAAGAAGTTTTTATACACACACTACACAGCCACTTAGATTAGCTGAACCCGAATGTAGCAAATTTGTTAAAGCTAGTAGGAGAGAGGTGATTGGTTTTCTCCCTTCCCCTTAAGTGAATTGCGAAGGAAGTGAAGGCATGTGATCAAGGAACTTGACTGCCCATCCTTCCTTTAAAAGGAAAAGAAAAGAAAAGAAAAAGCAAAAAAAATATATATATATATATATATGTATATATATCCATGAAAATGCCCCGGATCTGAGTAAAGCTTGACTTGATACTCTTGAAAAGTGATGGGTTGTGCAACATTATGGATGAAAAAGAATGAAAAAATTCTGAATGCACAAAGTGCAAATAAAGGGGCAAAGTTCTCAACTCAGAGAAATAATTCTCAAGGAAGTTGGGCAAAATGGAACTGAGAGAAACAACCCAATCTAACTGAGTAAGGATCCTATTCCACAGTTCTTTTCATCTCCCTTGAATTAATCTAATCTCAAATACTAGCTGAGACAGAGAAGCTCTATAAGGGCTGATGTGAACTCTTAAGTGAGCTATCATTTGTGCACTAATTTCTTGCCATAAGCCCTTACAATTAGGAAAGACATATCTCCACATTAATCTTTTACATGATGGCTATTTAGCATGAGACATTACATCTTCTAGTCCTACATTTGGAGTAATTTTTATTACTAAGGGACTAGCAATGTTCAAGTAGGGGGGAGTGATAATTGCAAAAATGTTGCGTTAAATTTCATATATTTAGTTAATTTTAGACATCATTTGTCTATAAATAACATGCATTTTGATTTTAATTTTCATTCTATTCATGTATAAATTTGTGAGCATATTAGCTAAAATTTGGGTAAAACACATAGTTACATTCTCATTTAATAGAGTCAATGTCTTTTGAAAAGTTTGACTAATAAAAGTATTTTCTCTTTTTACAAGTACATTGTACATAAATAATTTTTGTTCTTATATTTTCATAAACATCTTCTTGTAAATATTAGTTTGTAAATAATTCAAATTTTAAATGAATAAACAACCCTACCCAATATCATCATACCACATACCCCCTCATAAGTCCATTGCGCCAACACATTTTTTTCCACCATCGGTGCATTGCGCCATTCTCTCATCTCACCAAAACTGGCCACGAACACCACTTAAACCCTGCTTTAACCTTTCTTTCTTTCCATCAGGTTGTCTACGGAGCTGGTGTGCGGGTGAGGCGGCCCGAGCTGGGGCGTGTGGAGCAGTTGTGCGCGAAGCAGTTGGAGGCGGTGCGCGATGGCGGCCAGCTAAGGTGGGCATGCGAGGTTGGGGCGGCCAGCGCCCAGGTGTGCAGAGCTGGCGGAGGAGCGCTGAAGGCATGCGCAGCAGTTGGGGCTTGGTCGTGTGAACCAAGAGCTCGTGAGTGCTGACAGATGGATCTAGAGGCTGAGGATGTGCGGGATGGCGATGGAGGTGTGAAGCTTGCGCGCGTAAGCAGCTGGGGCAGCCGGATCCAGGGCGCAATGGAGCTCACGTGTGGATTGCGCATGTGGAGCTGGGAAGCTGGCGATCGTGTGTGCGGAGGTGGAGGCGGGAAGGAAAGCTCGTGCATGCAGAAGCTGGGTGCGAGGCGGAGCTCGTGTGAACAGCTATGCGTGTGGAATCCTGGGGCCTGGAAGCCTATTTAAGGACCCTAAGGTCCTCAGGAATGGGGGCTTCTGTTCTTCGGTTCGATTGTTGTGTTAGGGGAGTTAGGCCATTTTTTTCCTTTCTTCTGTGCTGGATTCCAGGGGCTGTTGGGTTCCATTTTTCTTCCTCTCTTCCGGGTAGTCCAACATTTTAGGGGGTTCTGCTGCTGGGGGTTTGTAATTTTTTGGTTTTTCTTCTCTTTTCTATGGTTGGGCAGACGATTGCTATTTTCCATTTCTTCTGTTTGCTATTCTCCTTTCTTCTGTTTAGCAAGACGATTGTTATTTTTCATTTCGTCTGTTTTCTATTCTCATTTCTTCTGTTTAGGAAGACGATTGCTATTTTCCAATTCTTCTATTTAGAGAGGACGATCCAGGCGATTTCTTCTGTTCTTCTAAAGGGCAACTGCATTTTCTTCTTTCTTCTGTGTTCTGTGTTCCGGAGGGCGACTTGGAAGTGTTTCTTCTTCCATTTATTCTGTGTTGTGAAATTAGTTTGACTGCTTCTGTGAAGGAATTAGTGAGGACGGCGTCCCAAGGGCTTCCAGAGATCGAGGCTTCTTCCTGTCTTCTGCAACTGAAGAATCTCGAAGGTGTGCGCTGCAGAGAAGGCACAGGGCGACCAAGAACACCCCATTTCTTGGCTCGTTCTAGGGCTGGCCTTCGTTTGGGAAGGCTTCCAGAGATCTACAGAGTCCAGATACATGGATGAGTTCTGGTTCCTGTTGTTGGTGATGACAGATCTAAATTCGTGAGGATTTCAGAGTTTTTTTTTTAGTTCTTCAAATTTTTATTTTGCTCTTGTCCCTGTTCTTTAGTAGTAGCATTACAAATCTGATTTAGCAACAATAAATTTTTGTTTCTTAATTTATTTATTTTTGTTCAACCCTTGTGCTGTGAGGGAAGTGGCTGATGTTTGTAGACAACTGATATTGTTAATTGTTCATCCCCTGTGCTATAGGGGTACATTGATTTGAAAGTTTTCTGTTGAAGATTTCTGTTCTGTCATTTTTTTCTTTTGAGTTTGAGATCGTTTCAAAATTGGAGGTTGCATTCATGTGTAGCGTAGTTTTCTTTGCCTAGTTCAATCTATTCGACCAGTCATGTGAGAACTACTAGTTCAGAATTCGATCTACCTATTTGATCCCTCGAATGTGAGGGTATAGTGATAACAATATCAACTCGGTGCTATAGCATAAGAAATTTCCATTATAGATGGTGTTTCTATCAAATTATGAGAGATTTGGCAGTGTATGGTTTACTAGATTTACAACACTTATAAGCTTTCATTAGTCTCATTCAGAATGTTCTAATGTGTCTGTTCTTCATGAGATGATAATCCTGGGGAAGATTTTGTGGGTGGATGTTTGCTTCTTAGCTTAATTTTTGATGTGATGAGCTATTTGCGGGCTTGAATTTTATATTCTTTTGACTGCATGACCTTTGATATTGAGATGTACTCGGATCTGATTGGAACTATTTTTAGAATTGATTCTAATGCATTGTTAACTTAGTGAATAAGTGCCTGTGAGAGTTGTTCTAAAAAGTAGTTTCTTAATTCAAACTTTATTCTGTCTCCCTGTGGAAATGACCTGTTCTCACCACTTTGCTAGTTCATCTTTGATATTTTAAATTTTGGAGACAGATTAGAGAAGGTGAGCATTTGGACGTGTGCAACGAACTCTAGACAACGAAAGTGTACAGTCAATAGTGCCGCATCCAGTGGCCTCATCAGGAGAATAGACTGACACATTGTTAATGAACACCACTACAAGGCTATCCAAATAAGGCCTAAACACCCTGTTCATGAGATCTATGAACGTTGCAGGGGCGCTGGTCAGACCAAATGGAAGCACAAGAAACTCATAGTGCCCATAACGAGTCCTGAAAGCCGTCTTGGACACATCCTCACCCTTAATCATCAACTGATGATAACCAAACCGCAGATCAATCTTGGAGAACACTGATGCATTCTGCAGCTGATCGAACAAATCATCAATCCACGGTAAGGGATACATGTTCTTCACTATCACCTGGTTGAACTTCCTGTAATCAATGCACAACCTAAGTGAACCATCCTTCTTCTTCACAAACAATACAGGTGCGCCCCATGGTGACACACTAGGGCGAATGAATCCTTTATCCAACAAATTTTGCAACTGCTTCCTCTGCTTAGCTAACTCCGCAGGTGCCATCCGATATGGAGCCTTAGAGATAGGAGAGGTGTATGGAAGCAGCTCTATGATGAACTCTATCTCCCTAGCCGGTGGCAATTCAGACAAATCATCAGGGAACACGTCTGGAAACTCCTGAACTACCTCAGTCTCCTCAAGGGTCGGTGACTGATCGGCCTTAGGGACTAAGACCACGCTGACAAGAAATGCATCACAACCCTTGTTCACCATCCTCATAGCCTTCATGGTGATCACAAACCTTCCAGCTTTGTTCCTTGGCAACAGATGTGAGAACTCATCCTCACCAGGAATACGGAAAGTAAACTTCTTTCCCCTACAATCTACCAAAACATAGTGCTCCTTAAGCTAATCCAGACCAAGAATAGCATCATAGTCCTTCATCTTGAGCAAATAAAAGCACCCAAATAAGCCTCAGTCCTCAATGCACACAGGTAAAGATGGAATACACTTCCTAGTCGATACCGTACCTGCCGGTGTGTGCACAGACAAAGGAACCTCCTCTGCCTCTACTCCAGACTCTAATGCTAACTACTTGGCAAACCGCTTAGAAACAAACGAGTGTGTGGCACCCGTATCAAACAATACCCGAGCATGCGCACCCATGACTATAATTGTACCTTCTGTGACGTTCTCGGCTTGCTCTGCATCCTCTCATGCTAGTGCAAACACTCGAGCTTGGGCTCGAAGCCTTCCTGGTCTCCCTATCACCGGCGCTGCTGCTACTACCACTGCTGGTGTAACGACCCTCCTTATACCGGTACGATTATACCAATCCACGTCGGTATAGAGAACGTCGTCACAGTGGGACATTGACCCAACACTAAACAATAGGTTGATATCTACATGAATAGTAAAGAGTACAGTGAAAATAAAGTAACAATTTCATTCCATTCCATCATCATCATCAATATCCACAGTCTGTATAACATAAGATGAAAGAAAACACTAAAGTCCACATTAATACAACTTTCCAATGAAATACATTGTCCATCCTTAATTACACAATTCCAAATTACATACTATGAAATGAAAGATATAATGTAGAGATCTCCACAAATAGCTACTCCTCGATCCTCCTCGGATGTGGAGACACCTGTCACACCTATATGCCGAAGCAAGTATGATTCTAAATAGACCCAGCAAGCAATCCATGAACACAACCATACACATATCACCTACACATGTTAGAGTTCTAATCAATTAAGCACCTAGCGATAATCATGGTAAATGCTTTACCTAAGTTAAACAACTAAACATAACACTTATAACATGCTTCCTACATCTTTTATTCAACATGCTTCAAGATTTAAATCTCATTCAAACCCTTCTGCAACTATACATACTTTAAGCATGGAATTAAACATAAAGTAAATAGCACACCTAGCATGGATTCTAATCATTTTCACATGCATTTAACACCAATATGCGTACCTTTGGCTTGCTGTTTAGGCATGAATTAAACACATTCATATGGGTTAACACTTATTCACATGCTAACACATTCATTTAACAATTTCACATTTCACATCTTTCACATTTCACATTCACATGATCATATACACATATTCACATTCTACACTTAGTTGCCGTGACACATAGTCCAAACCACCACTAGAAGGACACACGTATACACATTCACATACCTATCACCTAGGCAACATAGTGATAGATCTTGGTTAACTGCGCAGAACCGGGAGAAGCACTGTCCACCCTAACCAGTGGTACTTGTCCACCTCCAGGATTTCATCCTAACTGCCCATAGGATATCACACAAATTGAACCTTCCCGTAGGGACTTTACTATGGTACAGTTCCACATCCCTCTAAGCTAGTAGTGTCACTAATGGCACAATTTACACATTTCACTTTAATCACATATTTACTTACACTATTCACATGCACTAATCATTTCATGTTCATGCACTTAAACACACACACATGTTTTAGTTTTTCCGAACATGATGCTACTGGTCTCAATACTAAACAATTCATACCACAATCTTAATAATGTTGTAATCATTGCATCATACAAGAACTAAAATTAATATGCTCAATTTGGCAAATATTCATTGTTAAATCAACAACTTTACTAACTGCCATCTAAATAGGACAAAAATTTTATCACAAGTTGCAAATAGATAATGCATCATGTGCTCATTTTTTCAATTTTTTCGAACTTGTGCACTAATTATAATAATTAGAATATGTATCATGCATTTTCACCCAGAAATTCATTTAGCATGGTTTACATTCATATAGTTAGTTCTAGCATTTCAAAAACCTGAAAACAATCATTATGCTATCATGTAAAATTTATGAAATCCTAACTCACAACAAAACTATTTTTACAAGATTAAACAGGGTCATTTTATGCTCACAGTTCAATTATAGGGATTTGAATAATTAACAGAAATTCGGTACCTCCTCATATTATGACCTACTCTCTGTACTTGACAACATATAAAATTTACAGCATGCATAGACTACCACAAGTCTGAATACAATCACACAACGTAAAGATTAGGGTTCTGTGAAACCCAGACGAACTCGGCGGCACACAAGTGGCCGCAAACAGGGGTTAACAACAGCAAAGGTTGCTGCCGACCAGGGACCTTAATGGTAGCCAATGTTGCCGTTAAGTTCCTATCTGCAGAACACAGACTGAACGCATGAAACTTTGTAAATGGGGGGTTCTAGGACACAAGGAAAATTCGGTAAAAATACCTGGGACCTACTAGACATGGGTATGGACGATGTCCAATGGTTACTTGCCTCTTAAAAATTTGCTAGATGGAATTATTTGTTGGAGAAGCTCTTCTCGGCCAAGCCAAGAAGACACCCTAAATCCTCCCAGATTTGGTTCTGTGATGATGTTGGCTGCACACCGGAGTCGGGGAAGCCTTCCTCTATGATCAACGTTCCTTCCAGTCGATGTAGATCGCCGGAAGATGCACCAAGTCGTCGGATCAGGGCCCCCAAAGTTCAGCTTTCACACAGGTTTCTAGGGTTTTTCACAAAGAGCTAAAGGGAACCTAATCCGGCTGAAAAGGGTGTTTTTATAGAGCCAAGGGGTCGGGTTACGCAATAGATAGGGTATCCTACCGTTGGAAGCCAATTTCCAAAATCGGAGCCGAAAGAATCGCGACTGTTTCTGGATCTGAAGCCAAAAAATTCTAGGGAAATAGATGTCCACATTCCTGGCCGTCTACTGGGAGTTGGCGTCCATCGATCTAGACGTCGACTCTCCTCTAATGTCTATGCATGTTGACGTTAACATGCACTTCGGCTAGAACACAGAAATGCCCATAAACTTACATACATTATATACATACAATGTAAATAAATCATTATGTACACAATAAATACGTATATACATATGTACAGAAATAAATATACATATATACATATATATTTGTACATATGCACTTAGTTATATTCATAAAATAACTAAACATCACACGACCAACATCAAAATGAATGGGCAAAAATCGAGGGCCTTACACCCTCTCCCCCTTAAAGAAAACTTCATCCTCGAAGTTAGAACGACACTACTCAAACAATTGGGAATACTTCTTCATCATAGCATCCTCAAGCTCCCATGTAGCCTTCTCTTGCGAGAAGTTTCTCCAAAGCACCTTCATGAACGCAATGCTCTTATTCCAGAGATGTTGAACCTTCCGATCCAGAATAGCTACTGGTTGCTCAACATATGATAGATCTGGCTGAATCTCCACTAGCTCACGACTCATAACATGAGATGGATCTCGGACATACTTCCTGAGGATAGATAAGTGGAAAACATGGTGAACACTAGCTAACACCGATGGTAAAGCTAGCTCATATGCCACGCTGCCCAAACGTCTGAGAATCTCATACGGGCCAATGAATCTAGGAATTAATTTATTATGCCTACCAAATCTGACAACACCTCGAGTAGGCGAAATCTTCAGAAAGACATGCTCGCCAACCTCAAACTCTAAATCCTTCCTTCTGTTGTCGGCGTAACTCTTCTGCCTATCCTGCGCCACAACAAGCATCTTCCTGATAAGCCAGATCTTATCTGAAGTCTCCTGCACTAACTCCAGACCAATCAACTGCCTATCATCAGTCTCCTCCCAACACAAGGAGATCTACAAGGCCGCCCATACAACGCCTCAAATGGAGCCATACCAATACTCGCATGAAAACTGTTGTTATATGCGAACTCCACAAGAGGTAAATGATGCTCCCAATCACCCTTCCGATCCAACACCCATGCTCTCAACATATCCTCGAGCGTCTGGAAAGTCCTCTCGGACTGTCCATCTGTCTGGGGATGGAACGCCGAACTAAGCTTCAATTTAGAACCCAAAGCATCCTGAAGACCCTTCCATAACCTTGAAGTAAATCTCGGATCTCGATCTGAAATGATCGACTTTGGCACACCATGTGTAATGTAGCGCGTTTTTCGGATCTTCGTGGATCGTCGTTTAGTGGTCATTCGGATCTACATTTACTGGTTTTAGTATGGTGCTCATGACCAATGTGGGGTCATTGAGCATTGGTCGTGTTTTCCGAGCGTGTGTGGGACTTAGTGGGCCGGCAGGTTAGGCTCATAGTGCCCGTTGGTTCACTGGATGTGAACGCAACGAGGGTGTAGGTTGCGTTCTGAATGCGACAGCCCTGGTGGTCGTATTCTTGATGCCGCTATTTGGGTCGACGTCTGCATGCGTGCCACGTGTCACGCACAGGGCTGAGCTTGCTGACGTCGGGAGTGGGAAGGCGACGCCCTAGTCCGTCGTGACAAGATCACGATGGGGAGGTACGTCGCGATCCCAACCGCTGTGCATTTTTAAGGAAGTTTGGTCGTATAGAGCTTTCACAAGCTCTGTTCGACCAGGGAAGGAGATACTGTGGTTTCGTTGGTCAATTTGGCATTTCGGTGTCGTGTTCGGCCCACTCTCGACGCGAGGACGTCTTATGGAGCGGGGGAGACGTCGTGCCATAGCCAGATTGCGTGTTCTTCGTGAAGGTAGGGAGTTCAACATTGATTTGTTATGTGGATTGCGCGCTAGCTTGTTTACCGCTTTAAAAATAGTAGATACCATGTCTAGGAGGTGAAATGAGCATGAAAACTGGGTTCAAACTGTGTTTAGGGTGGTTTGCATGGAAAATCCAGAGAGGGTTCCCGGATTTGGGTTTTCGCATGAGAAGGCGACAGGCCTGGCTGTCGCGACCAGGTCGTGATAGGCCGACCCGTCGCGACAAGGTTTCCTATCGCGCCATGTCAGGGTGACGTGATCAGAAGGCGACATTGTCCTCTGTCGGGACCATAGCTGAGTAGTCTTGTGGTGGTTGTTTCATTCGATTATCGTTTAATTATTGTGCATGGCAATGCCAGTGATGCATTGGCACTGGTAGGGCTCTGTGAGCATGGTTAGCGTGTCACTTGTGTTGTTTACATGATAAGGGTGGTGCTCACAAAGTGAGCATGCTTTTACGTGGCATTTATATGGTTTGAATGTCCTGCATGTGTGTGCATGGCTAGTGGTTTGACATTATGATTTACCTTGTATAGTTAGTTTGAGGTAATTGGGCAGTGAAGGTCATGTGTGGACCTAGCCCTAGTCTATTGTTGTCTTTTAAAGAGTATTATAATAATTTATGTATTAAGTGGTGTATGTGGCAAGGAGGTCACATGGTAACCAATGATAGGCCAATTTATGATTGGTTATCATGATTTATATGTGTGTTGG
The DNA here is from genome assembly GCA_014218235.1 of Colocasia esculenta. Taxonomy (NCBI): domain Eukaryota; kingdom Viridiplantae; phylum Streptophyta; class Magnoliopsida; order Alismatales; family Araceae; genus Colocasia; species Colocasia esculenta. The sequence continues at coordinate 54,839,027 of CM024766.1, forward strand.
TGTGGGGTAGCTTGTAGGTCACAGGGTGTGGCACCTATTCCGGAATACCTCTTCAGTTGGGTGCCCTAGGTTCTATGTGAGCCAGGCACGTGTGTATGTGCTCGGGGCTTGTCCCGGTACAATGGTACTGTCGAGCTCTATGTCATCTTCCTAGACACCCTCGCTCTCTGGGAGAGTTGTCGTCTGGCTGAGAGAAAGACGGCAGAGGATAGCGACTTATGAGAGTTTGTTGTTTGGTCGCTTGTAGCGCGCTCGTAGCTGGGGGGTTACAGACACCAGTAGACGTACTGGGCCCCGGCTAGTCCTAGTTTCCAGTGCCTCACTTTAGGGAGCTTAGGCCAGAGTCCCTAAAGGTGTCAGGCATGGGCCTGCGGAGTGTGTGACCTGCAGGTGTGGTGGTTTGGTTGCTATCCATAGTTCTTTGGCTTTACTTGTGGTTGTGGAGCGACAGTTGGACCTTACGTCCATGGCTGCGAGACTGAGAGGTAGTTCTTGTGTTGTGTTGTCCAGGTTGGATACTGGTTTGATCAGCCATTAGTTCGTTCCCGTGTGGTGGCGTCATTCCTTTCCGACTCATGCTTTGCGAATGGTGGTGGCTTGTGTGTGACTCTCGGGTTGTGGTTTTACCCATTGAGGTGTGCCCTGGTGTTGGCACAGTTGTTGTTGTGGTTAGTGAGCAGAGACTCACTGGTTGTGGTTTGATCTGTGTAGTGTGCCTGTCGTTGGCACATGCATTAAGGTTTTACCTGTAGTGGAGTGCCTTGTGTTGGCACTAGTTCGGTTGTGGTTTCCGTGGTGGTACCTCGTGGCAGTAGATATCTGTACCCTGCGTTTGTAGTGCTTTGTTGTGGTACATTGTGTACCAGTCTTTTTGGTTGTCGAGGTGGAGGTTGTGTGGTGAGACCTTCCACTTGTTGTGTTTTACCCTTCTTTGTGTAAACATCCAAATAAGGTTTTAAGGTGTGATGGATTGGCCTCGTGGTGGCCAGTCCTGTTACTTAAGTGTGACAATCGATATATCGAGGTTTAAGGGTATAAAGGATTAGCTCTTAGTTAGCAGTCCTGTTACTCATGTGTTAGAGGTTCGCTAGTGAAGCTTGTAGCCTGGGCAGTGGTTGCCTGTGTGGCTTGTAGCTTAGGCGACCCGTTGTTGAGATAATGTGCCTGTGAGGCTTGTGGCCTAGGTGTTTCAGTTGTTGGCCGGAGTAGTAGTGCTGTGCTAGTCCTGTGGTTCCTCTTTCCTTCGGTGGAATATGTTGTTGTGTATGAATTGTTAATTAAATTGTTGTTTATTATAAATGTTGTGAGCATGCCATGGTTTGGCTTTTAGTGTTGCCAGTGAGACCCTCTGGGGTTGAGGTTCTTTTGTGTTGTGGTTTTCGGGTCGTCCCTTACTGAGCCAGTGACTTGTTGAGGCTCACTCCCTTACAGTTCTTTTCAGGGTTTACCGTTGGTGTGGCTTGCAGAGGTGTCGTAACAGACTTGTACCACCAACAGTAGTATTAGATGAGTTGTGTGAGCTTGTGCTCCCTCGGAGTATGCCCCAGATAGTTGTACTCTATTTAATTTGGACATGTAATAATGTACTGGGACAGTTGTAAATTGTTATCTGCAGATATGAGCACATGTACTTTCTTGTGTCTCTTACTGTTGTGGTTTGTCTTTTATATTTTCCTGGACACGTGTGTGCGATATTCCTTGTGAGACTTCGGTCTGTTCGCGGGAGGCGGAATCTGGATATGGAGCCTTATTGGGCATAAGTATCCAGGGCCGTCACAGTTGGTATCAGAGCAATGGTCCAGTTAGAATATGAAAATACATTAAGGCTATAATGTCCCAATACATGGTTTAATGTCCACTGCTGGTAGTAAGTCTGTGGTTTGTTGTGCTTTTTAGTATGGTTTTCACATGACTATAGTATATGAATTCTGTGTATAGCTGGTCAGATTAGTAGTTGTGAGTAATAGTAGAGAAATGGTATGGTTGGTGGTGTAGTGTGAGTAGTTATTGGGGTGTTAGTTGTGGTTAAAGTATAGTTAATTAAAGATTCTTTATTATAGAAATTGAAAAAATTGGTGAATTCAGTTATGAAATTCAGTAAAAAGTGTTTTAATGAGGATTATAGTTGATAGAGATAGATATAAGGTAGTGATGTGACGGAATGATAGAGGGAATAGTGTTATAATGAGAAATAGGGTTATGTGATCAGGACTGTTAAATGGGTGAATTGTGGCTAAGATGTGTTTGAGATTTATGTTAATAAAGTGTTAAGGAGTTGCTTAGATAATAATATGATTAATGGCATGTTAAGTTTGAAATGATTAAGTGAGGTAGTCTAGATTGAGATGAGATGTTGGTAAGCAAAGGAGCAGTAATCAAGATGGTCCATAAGTGTGATTTGTGATTAAAAATATTTGCAGTAAAGAGTTTAAAGGCAGTGTTGATATGAATAATGAGGATAATAGAAAATCTGATATAGAAACGTATGTAAATATGTGCAGAGGTGAATAGTTGGCTAAAGAAAAGGGTAAGGAAAATAATGAGAAGTTAAAATTCTCTTGAGAATTTTATAAAAGGGATATTTTCTTAGTGAATGACAGTTTATGAAGATTTCGTAGAAAGATTTGTATGAGGTTGCAATGTTAAAGATAAGAGTAGTGGTGCCAACATTTATGTGTAGATTGTGGGAGCAGAGAAGGGAAATTGGTGTCAGAGGCAGATTGAAGTTAAAACTAAGTAATTAAAGTATGTTGAAGCTATGCAAGTTAGAATAGAAAAGGTTAAGTCCATTGACATGCAATGGGGAAGAGCAGGGTAAATTGTGAATGGATATTTGTGAATGAGCTGTAACAGTGAAATTGTTTATGATTGGCAGTAAATTAGCAATGTGGAATAAAGGAATCAAGTAGAATAAATCATGGTATTTAACGAAAATAGTTTCAGCTTATAGCTATGTCAGTATTTTAATAAGAAGGATTGCGAGATAAATGGCACCTTGAGATTAGTCAGCTAGTAGACTAGTTAAGAGAAATATTTTGTAGAAATGGTATTATACCATTGATAGTAAAGATAAAGTTTAGTATTAATGATCAGATGAGGAGAAAGAATATGGCAGAATATAGAACAAAGATAATCAGATGGTTTAGAAAATGTGTAGTAGGAATTTGTGTAATGGTATGCAGTAAGGTGGTCCAGATGAATAAATGAATTTTGTTATAAGAATATTTCCGAAATTTGAAGTAAAGTTATAATAACTCAATTAAAGAATAGTGAGTAGATTAAGGTGTAGCAAAAGAGAACAGGAAAAGGTGTGGAGCAGTATAATCAGTTTAATGGTAAAGAAAATTTGAGATTTGATGTCATATAATTGAGCAAGGTTTGGGTAAAGGTAAAAGTAAATTTTTGGATATATGTAACAATGAGAATAGAAGATGTAAAAAGATATGAGTTTGGTTTGTTGAGTCAATCAGGGAATATTGTTGGAATATGTCAAGATTTAAAATCCAGTGTAATATAGATATAGCAGAAGAAAGAATAGGGAGAGTTAATTAAATGGTGTAATTATATGATAAGAGAAATGTAAAGTTAGCTAGAAAGCATGATTTAAAGCAGGATAAGTTACTAGTGAATTAATGGAATCTAGAATTCATGAAATATTTTACGAAATGTTCAGTATGATCAGAGTAGCGCAGCGGAAGCGTGGAAGGTTTAATATTCATAGGTTATCCGAAGTTTAAGTAATTAAAATAAAATTGAAGGTTTGTGCGCAATTAAGCAAAGAAGCAAGGGTTCCTAGTCAGATATGAGTTGAAGTAGTTGGTGCAGAATGGTCAGAGGAGGTAGAAAATCCAAAAGTGATATTATAAATCTTGCAGGAAATAAGCAATTGAGAATATGAAGATAGATTAAGCAAAGTAATGGTTAATGGTCATAAGTAAATAATGGAATGGTACCAAGAAATTTTAAAAAAAATTAAGCAGGGTTAGTATAGTAGAGTATCCAAAGAAAACAAAGTGAAATGATTTCAGCAAGAAAATGGCCCAGAAAGAAATGTTGCAAACACAACCAGGAAATTGTGGAAGTAGGTTGAGTCCAACGAGATAAAGTGCCAACTGCAGGATAGAATCGCTTATAGTCGAAAAGTAAGGAATGGAAAACTGAATCCATGGAATAAAGCGGTTGTGGAATAAATTAAAAAGGAAAGGAAAGGCAGAACAAGCATGGAAATGGATAGATGGATCGGTTAGTATAGATGGTTTGAAAGGAAGATGCAGACGAAGAGTATCCTACTTGTTCTGTATATGGTTTTGTTTCTTTTTAGGTGATAGTTTAGTTTATTGTGGTTCGTTTTGAATGTCGAGGACGACATTCCTTTTTTGGTGATATTAATGTAATGTAGCGCATTTTTCGGATCTTCATGGATCATCGTTTAGTGGTCGTTCGGATCTACGTTTACTTGTTTTAGTATGGTGCTCATGACCAATGTGGGGTCATTGAGCCTTGGTCGTGGTTTCCAAGCGTGTGTGGGACTTAGTGGGCCGGCAGGTTAGGCCCGTAGTGCCCGTTGGTTCACTGGATGTGAATGCGACGGGGGTGTAGGTCGCATTCTAAATGCGACAGCCCTAGTGGTTGCGTTCTTGTTGCCGCTATTTGGGTCGACGTCTGCATGCGCGCCACGTGTCGCGCACAGGGCGGAGCTTGCTGACGTCGGGAGTGGGAAGGCGACACTCTAGTTCGTCGTGACAAGGTCGCGACGGGGAGGTACGTCGCGATCCCAACCGCTATGCATTTTTAAGGAAGATTGGCCGAACAGAGCTTTCACAAGCTCTGCTCGACCAGGGAAGGAGATGTTGCGGTTTCAGTGGGCAATTCGGCGTTTCGGTGTGGTGTTCGACGGACTCTCAATGTGAGGACATCGCATGGAGCGGGGGAGACATCGTGCCGTAGCCGAATTGCGTGTTCTTTGTGAAGGTAGGGAGTTCTACCTTGATTTGTTATGTGGATTGCACGTTAGCTTGTTTACTGCTTTAAAAACAGTAGATACCATGTCTAGGAGGTGAAATGAGCATGAAAACTTTGTTTAGTGTGGTTTGCATGGAAAATCTAGAGAGGGTTCCCAGATTAGGGTTTTCGTATGAGAAGGCGACAGGCCCAGCTATCGCGACCAGGTCGCGATAGGCCGACCCATCGCGACAGGGTTTCCTATCATGTGACGCAATCAGAAGGCGACATTGTCCTCTATCAGGACCATAGACGAATAGGCTTGTGGTGGTTGTTTTATACGATTATCGTTTAATTATTGTCGATGGCAATGCCAGTGATGCATTGGCACTGGTAGGGCTCTGTAAGCGTGGTTAGCGTGTCACTTGTGTTGTTTATGTGATAAGGGTGGTGCTCACGAAGTGAGCATGCTTTTACATGTCATTTATATGGTTTGAATGTCGTGCATGTGTGTGCATGGCTAGTGGTTCGATGTTATGATTTACCTTGTATAGTTAGTTTGAGGTAATTGGGTAGTGAAGGTCATGTGTGGACCTGGCCCTAGTCTATTGTTGTCTTTTAAACAGTATTATAATAATTTATGTATTAAGTGGTGTATGTGGCAAGGAGGTCACATGGTGACCAATGATAGGCCAGTTTATGATTGGTTATCATGATTTATATGTGTGTTGGTGTGGGGTAGCTTGTAGGTCACAGGGTGACCGAGGTCAAGCTATTCTCGACACATGTACCGTGGTTTGTAATAAAGAATATGTAAGTATATATATATGTCATGGTTTGTGCATTGTTGAGTGTGGTGGTCCGGCGCCTATTCCAGAATACCTCTTCAGTTGGGTGCGCCAAGTTCTGTGTGAGCGAGGCACGTGTGTGTGCTCGGGGCTTGTCCCGATACAATGGTACCGTCGAGGTCTGTGTCGTCTTCCGGGACACCCTCACTCTCAGGGAGAGTTGTTGTTTGGCTGAGGGAAAGACGGAAGAGGACAACGACTTGTGAGAGTTTGTTGTTTGGTCGCTTGTAGCGTGCTCGTAGATGGGGGGTTACGGACACTAGTAGATGTACTGGGCCCCGGCTAGTCCTAGTTTCCAGTGCCTCACTTTACGGAGCTTAGGCCAGAGTCCATAAAGGTGCCAGTCATGGGCCTGCAGGGTGTGTGACCTGCAGGTGTGATGGTTTGGTTGCTCTCCACAGTTCTTTGGCTTTACTTGTCGTTGTGGAGCGGCAGTTGGACCTTACGTCCGTGGCTGCATGACTGAGAGGTAGTTCTTGTGTTGTGTTGTCCGGGTTGGATACTGGTTTGATCAACTAGTAGTCCGTTCCCGTGTGGTGGCGTCATTCCTTTCCGAGTCGTGCTTTGCCATTGGTGGTGGCTTGTCTGTGACTCTCGGGTTGTGGTTTTACCCGTTGAGGTGTGCCCTGGTGTTGGCACAGTTGTTGTTGTGGTTAGTGAGCAGAGGCTCACTGGTTGTGGTTTAATCCGTGTGGTGTGACCATCGTTGGCACATGCGTTAAGGTTTTACCTGTAGTGGAGTGCCTTGTGTTGGCACTAGTTCGGTTGTAGTTTCCATGGTGGTACCTCGTGGTAGTAGGTATCTGTACCCTGTGTGGGTAGTACTTTATGCTGGTACGTTGCGTACCAGTGTTTTCGGTTGTCGAGGTAGAGGTCGTGTGGTGAGACCTTCTACTTGTTGTGTTTTACCCTTCTTTGGGTAAACATCTGAATAAGGTTTTAAGGTGTGATGGATTGGCCTCATGGTGGCCAGTCCTGTTACTTAAGTGTGACATTCGATATATCCAAGTTTAAGGTTATAAAGGATTAGCTCTTAGTTAGCAGTCCCGTTACCCGTGTGTTAGAGGTTCGCCAGTGAAGCTTGTAGCCTGGGCAGTGGTTCCCTGTGTGGCTTGTAGCTTAGGCGACCCGTTGTTGAGATAATGTGCCTGTGAGGCTTATGGCCTAGGCGTTCCAGTTGTTGGCCGGACTAGTAGTGTTGTGCTAGTCCTGTGGTTCCTCTTTCCTTCCGTGGAATATGTGGTTGTGTATGAATTGTTAATTAAATTGTTGTTTATTATAAATGTTGTGAGCATGCCATGGTTTGGCTTTTAGTGTTGCCAATGAGACCCTCTGGGGTTGAGGTTCTTTTGTGTTGTGGTTCTTGGGTAGTCCCCTACTCAGCCAGTGACTTGTTGAGGCTTATTCCCTTACAGTTCTTTTCAGGGTTTACTGTTGGTGTGGCTTGCGGAGGTGTCGTAACAGACTTGTACCACCAGCAGTAGTATTAGATGAGTTATGTGAGCTTGTGCTCCCTTGGGGTATGCCCTATGTAGTTGTACTCTATTTAATTTGGACATGTAATAATGTACTGGGACAGTTGTAAATTGTTATATGCAGATATGAGCACATGTACTTTCTTGTGTCTCTTATTGTTATGGTTTGTCTTTTATATTCTTACTGGACACGTGTGTGAGATATCCCTTGCGAGACTTCAGTCCATTCGCGACAGGCGGATCTGGATATAGAGCCTTATTGGGCATAAGTATCCAGGGCCGTCACACCCTGCAACCTAACAAAACTACTAACATACAACCTAGCCAAACTCTCAACAGACTGCTTCTTCTTCATAGGCAAGAAATGTGTAGTCTTAGAAAATCTATCTACTATCACCCAAATCGAGTCATTTCCCCTAACTAACCTGGGTAAACCCATTACAAAATCCATAGTGATGGCCTCCCACTTCCACACTGGGATCTCCATGTTCTGCATAAGACCAGATGGTCGCTGCCGCTCGGCCTTCACTTGCTGGCATACTAAACACCTGGATATAAAATCCGCCACATCCTTCTTCATGCCAGACCACCAAAATGATCTCTTCAAATCCTGGTACATCTTAGTGTTACCTGAATGAATAGAGAATCTCGACCTATGAGCTTCTGCTAGAACATGCTCACGGACATCCACTACATTGGGAACACAGACTCGGTGATGAAATCTAATCACGCCATCCTCATCTCGAGTAATTCCCGCCTTGCCCACTAACTCCTGAAGTCTAGGGTCAGCTTTCTGCTGCTCAATAACCTCATCCAACATTGTAGACTAGATAGACAACTGAGCCACGAAAGCCTGACATACTAATGGCTCTAACACAGTCATCACACAAGAAGCATCCTTCAACATCTTCCAATCCTGCTGGAGTAAAGACCTCTTCCAACTAAGAGCATCCGCCATGACATTCGCCTTCCCTGGATGATATTGAAGATCGAAGTCGTAGTCCTTGAGGAATTCAATCCATCTTCTCTGCTGCAAGTTTAATTCCATCTGTGAGAAGAGATACCTCAAACTCTTGTGGTCAGTGAACACCTCAAATCTGACACCATAAAAATAGTGCCTCTAAATCTTTAGTGCATGCACCACTGCCACAAGTTCCAAATCATGAGTCAGATAGTTACGCTCATGCTCCTTCAACTAAAGAGAAGCATACGCCACTACCCTTCCCTGCTACATGAACACACTGTCTAAACCAATCTAAGACGCATCTGAATAGATGGCAAAACCCTCTACACCACTCGGAAAAATCAACAATGATGCAGAAGTAAGCTTAGCCTTTAATAACTGAAAGCAACTCTCACACTCCTCGGACCAGACAAACTTCACACCCTTCCTGGTTAGCTTAGTTAAAGGTGCGGCGATAGATGCAAACCCGTCAATGAATTGCCGATAGTAGCCCGCTAAACCAAGGAAACTCCGAATCTTCGATGGGGTCCTGGGAATCTCCCAATCTAATACAGCCTGGACCTTTGCTGGATCAACTGCTATACCAGCACCGGAGATAACATGCCCAAGGAAATGAACCTCGCGCATCCAAAAATCGCACTTGCTGAATTTTGGATACAACTTGTGCTTTCGGAGAACTTCCAAAACAACCCTCAAATGCTGACGGTGTGTGGTCTCATCCACCAACACATCGTCGATGAATACTACAACAAAACTATCTAGATAAGGCCTAAACACCCTATTCATGAGATCCATGAACGCTGCAGGGGTGTTGGTTAGACCAAATGGGAGAACTAAAAACTCATAATGTCCATAACAAGTCCTAAAGGCCGTCTTGGGCACATCTTCACTCCTAATCCTTAACTGATGATAGCCAGATCGTAGATCAATCTTAGAAAATACTAATGCATTCTGCAACTGGTCAAATAGATCATCAATTCGCGGTAAGGGATACCTGTTCTTCACAGTCACCTGGTTGAGCTTCCTATAATCGATGCACAAGCTGAGTGATTATGGAAGATCTTCTCAATCTCCCTCATCCAACTCTCCACTAATAGGGACTGACTCTCCCCCTTAAAAGAGGGCGAAGCCATCCTCTTAAATCTCTCCATGATGGAAGGACCACCATGGCCTTTCTCCAGAGGAACTAGAGCTGGAGCCTGAGCTTGAGCCTGCCACAACAAGCAATATAAGCAACACATATAACGATCATACATTTAATAAAAACATACTACTCTATTTAATAATTCTAACCTGAGCTTGCAGCTGAGCCTGCAGTGCCGCCTGAGTATGCGCCTAGGTCTGCATAGCCTGCACCAAACCTTGTATGAACACTCCATAATCCACAAGTGGTGGTGGAGGAAGTACTGTAGGACCCTGTGGTGCTGGGGTTTGCTGCTCACCCCTGTCCTTACGCCTCTGCTCATCATCTCGAGCCTGGGCACCACGCCTACCATGAGTAGCCATGGCCTGTAAAACAAATTAATATAGTTAGAAACTATGTGATTAGCCCTAACCATTTTCATAGCTATCTTCCATTCATTATTAAATATTTTCTACATATGTGGACGATTCTATAAAGACTTAGCATATTATGAAGATGATGGTATATTCAAGTACAATCTCAACCTGGGTCTTCTCTGATACCAATCTCTGTAACGACCCTCCCTATACCGTACGATTATACCAATCCACGTCGGTACAAAGAACGTCGTCACAGTGGGACATTTACCCAACACTAAACGATAGGTTGATATGCACATGAATAACAATAAAGTATAGCAGAAATAAAAGAACAATTCTCATTCTCATTCCACCATCATCACATATCCACAGTCTATATAGCAATAAAAGAAATACTAATGTCCACATTACTACAACTTCAAATAAAATACATTTTCCATATGAATTACACAATTTTATTGATTACATACTAATGCAAAAAAGTAACAACGTAGAAGTCTCCACAAAGGTAGCTACTCCTCGTGCTCGGAGCTCCTCACTATGTCTTCCTCAGGAGTGGAGACACCTATCAAACCTATATGCCGAAGCAAGGATGAGTCTTCTAAAAGACCCAGCAAGCAATCCAAGAACAACATCCATACACATATCACTTACACATGCTATCTTTTATCAATAAGGAGAAACACATGGTACATGCTTATAACAATTGACAATATAACATAATCATCCTACACATGCTTTATAATTCAACTCTATTCATATCATTGCACAATTCTATCAAATTAGAACATGGAGTTATGAACAAGGTAAATAATGAGCCTAGCATGGTATCTAAGCATTTTCACATGTAGTCACTACACTTAATCCCATGTTTAGCTTGCTGTTTTAATATAAATAAAACACATTTACACATGGTATCACATCTTCACTTATTAACACTTTCACATTATGTTATCACATGCTCATATTCCACATTTGCACAACTACATGTTCACATTCACATAATCACACTTTTACACTTACTTGCCGTGACACATAGTCCAAACCACCATTAGAAGGACACACTTACACATACACATACCCATCACCTAGGCAACACAGTGATGAATCTTGGTTAACTGCGCAGAACCAGGAGAAGCCCTCTCCACCCTAACCAGTGGTATATGTCCACCTCCTGGATTTCATCATAATGCCCATCTTTACAAATAATATAGGTGCGCCCCAAGGAGATACACTAGGGCGAATAAATCCCTTGTCCAGCAAATCCTGTAATTACTTCCTCAACTCTGCTAACCCTGGAGGTGCCATCCGATATGGAGCCTTCGAGATAGGAAAGGTGCCTAGAAGTAACTCTATAGTAAAGTTTATCTCCCTAACCAGTGGCAGTCCAGACAAATCATCGGGAAACACGTCTAGAAACTCCTGCCCTACATCAATCTCCTCAAGGGTCGGTGACTGATCAGCTTTCGGTACTAAGACCACCCTGGCAAGAAAAGCATCACAACCCTTGTTCACCATCTTCATCGCCTTCATGGCGGAGATAACAAACCATCCCGCTAAGTTCCTTGGCAATGGATGTGAAAACTCATCCTCACCAGGAATACGGAAAGTGATCTTCTTCCCACGACAATCTACTAATGCATAGTGGTCCTCTAACCAATCTAGACCTAGAATTGCATCATAGTCCTTCATCTTTAGAAAAAAGAAGCACCCATCTAAGACTCTGTCCTCAATGCACACAGGTAATGATGGAATACATTTTCTAGTCGATACCGTTCCCGCTGGTGTGTGCACAGACAAAGGGACCGCTAACTCCTCAGCCTCTACACTAAACTCTATAGCTAACTGCCTAGCAAACCACTCGGAAATGAACGAGTGAGTGGCACCCGTATCAAACAAAACCCGATCGTGCACACCCATGAAAAGAACCGTACCTTCCGTGATGTTTTCTGCCTGCTCTGCGTCCTCTCGTGCTAAGGCAAACACTCGAGCTTGGGTTCGAGGCCTTCCTGGTCTTCCTGTAGCTAGCGCTGCTGCTGCTGCCGATGCTGGGGCTGGCGCTCCACGCTGGAATCCCTGTTGGAGTTTGGGATAGTCCCGGATCTAATGCTCATTGCTGTCGCACTTTAAGCACTTCCCCGCTAGCTTCCAGCACTCCGTACCACCATGTGTCCTTCCACAGTGAGGACACTCCTTCTTGCCACTGGGTCTGATGCCGGGGGATCGCGGTGTAGCTGCCTGCTGACTGCTCACTGCCACGGGACACTGCGGTGACTGGTATGCCGCCTTCTTCCTGTCCTGCCGCTGGAAAGGTGGTGCTGACCTCTTCTGCGCTGCCTTCTTCTCCTCTAGGTACTGCTCCATCTCACTATCCTACCGACACGCCGCACTAAGGGCCTCATCCACGGTACTATGATCAAATGCCGCCAGCCTCGACCTCAGTGATGGCTTAAGGTCCATCACGAACTTCTTCGCTTTCCTGCGCTCATCAGCAATGACATGAGGTGCATACTTAGACAATTCTGCAAACCTGGCCTCATACTCAAGTACGGTCACGGAGCCCTGAGTAAGAGTGAGAAACTCTTGCTCCATCTTGTCTTGAATATGCTCGGGAACAAATTTGGCACGAAAGAGCCTCACGAAGTCATCCCAAGCTATCTCCACAACACCGTCCTCAAACTGGGTACGCAGTAAAGAGGACCACCATACATCGGCTCTCTCCTGCATCAAACCATCCATAAGCACCAATCTAGACAAACCTGAAATTAATACAAATACATGCATAATTAACTAACACATACCTGTAGCATATAGGTGGCCAAGCTGACCTTGTCCTCCTCAGCACACCTAATAGCTCGGAAGATCTTCTCGATCTCACTCATCCAGCTCTCCGCCAGCAATGGCTAACTCTCCCCCTTAAAATAGGGTGGAGCCATCCTCTTGAATCGCTCCATGATGGAAGGACCACCATGGCCATGCTCCTGAGGAACTGAAGCAAGAGCCTGAGCCTGAGCCTGCTACAACAATCAATATAATCTACACATAATCAATGTAGCAATCATACATTTAATGAAAACATACCACTTCTATCTAACATTTCTAACTTGAGCCTCCAACTGAGTCTGGAGTGCAGCCTGGGTATGCGCCTGTGTCTGCATAGCCTGCACCAGACCTTGCATGAACAACCCATAATCTACAGGTGGTGGTGGAGGAAGAACTGTAGGACCCTGAGGTGTTGGGGCCTGCTACTCACCCCTCTCCTATCTCATCTGCTCATTCTCACGAGCAGGAACACCACTCCTACCACGAGAAGCCATAGCCTGTAAAATAAATTAATCACAATTAGAAACTATGCTATTTAATCCTAACCATTTTCTTAACTATCTTTCATTCATTATTAATTATTTTGTACACATGTGGACAATTCTATAAAGACTTAGCATATATGAAGATGATGGTATATATTCATGTACAATCTCAACCTTGGTCTCTGATACCAATCTCTGTAAAGATCCTTCGTATACCGGTACGATTATACCAATCCACGTCGGTATAGAGAACGCTGTCACAATGGGACATTGCCCAACACTAAACAATAGGTTGATATCTACATGAATAGTAAAGAATACAGTAGAAATTAAATAACAATTTCATTCCATTCCATCATCATCATCAATATCCACAGTTTGTATAACATAAGATGAAAGAAAACACTAAAGTCCACATTAATACAACTTTCCAATGAAATACATTGTCCATCCTTCATTACACAATTCCAAATTACAAACTATGAAATGAAAGATATAATGTAGAGATCTCCACAAAATAGCTACTCCTCACGCTCGGAGTCACTACTAACAATATCCTCCTCGGATGTGGAGACACCTATCACACATGTATGCCGAAGCAAGTATGAGTCTAAATAGACCCAGCAAGCAATCCATGAACACAACCATACATGTATCAACTACACATGCTAGAGTTCTAAACAATTAAGCACTTAAGGATAATCATGGTACATGCTTTACCTAACTTAAACAACTAAACATAACACTTATAACATGCTTCCTACATCTTTTATTCAACATGCTTCAAGATTTAAATCTCATTCAAACCCTTCTGCAACTATACATACTTTATGCATGGAATTAAACATAAAGTAAATAGCACACCTAGCATGGATTCTAATCATTTTCACATGCATTTAACACCAATATATGTACCTTTGGCTTTCTGTTTTGGCATGAATTAAACACATTCATATGGGTTTACACTTATTCACATGCTAACACATTCATTTAACAATTTCACATTGCACATCTTTCACATTTCACATTCACATGATCATATACACATATTCACATTCTACACTTAGTTGTCGTGACACATAGTCCAAACCACCACTAGAAGGACACACATATGCACATTCACATACCTATCACCTAGGGAACACAGTGATAGATCTTGGTTAACTGCGCAGAACCGGGAGAAGCACTCTCCACCCTAACCAGTTGTACTTGTCGACCTCCAGGATTTCATCCTAATTGCCCATAGGATATCACACACATTGAACCTTCCCATAGGGACTTTACTACAGTATAGTTCCACAGCCCACTATGGTAGCAGTGTCACTAACGGCACAATTTACACTTCACTTTAATCACATATTTACTTACACTATTCACATGCACTAATCATTTCTTGCTCATGCGCTTAAACACGCACGCATGTTTCAATTTTTCCTAACATGATGCTACTGGTCACAGTACTAAACAATTCATTCCACAATCTTAATCATGATGTAATCATTGCATCATACAAGAACTAAAATTAATATGCTCAAATTGGCAAATATTCATTGTTAAATCAACAACTATACTTACTGTCATCAAAACAGGATGAAAATTGTATCACAGGTTGTAAACAGATAATTGTTCATGTGCTCAATTTTTAAGCTTTTTTGGACTTGTACACTAATTATAATAATTAGAACAGATATCATGCATTTTCACCCAAAATTCATTTAGCATGGTTTACATTCATACAGTCAGTTCTAGCATTTCAGAAACCTGAAAATAGTCACTATGCTGTCAGGTAAAATTTATGAAATCCTAACTCAGAACAAAACTATTTTTACAAGATTAAACAGGGTCATTTTATGCTCACAGTTCAATTATAGGAAATTTAATAATTAACACAAATAACAAAAATTTGGTACCTCCTTATGATATGACCTACTCTCTGTACTTGACCACATATAAAATTTACAGCATGCATAGACTGACACAAGTCCGAATACAATCACACAATGTAAAGATTAGGGTTCTGTGAAACCCAGACAAACTCGGTGGCACACAAGTGGCCGCCAACATTGGTTAAAGGCACCAAAGGTTGTCGCCGACCAGGGACCTTAACGGCAGCCAATGTTGCTGTTAAGTTCTTGTTTGCATAACACAGACTGAACGCATGAAACGTTGTGAATGGGGGGTTCCAAGACACGAGGAAAAATCGGTAAAATACCTGGGACCTACTAGACACGGGTATCGATGTTGTCTAATGGTTACTTGCCTCTTAAAAAATTGCTAGATGGAATTATTTTCCGGAGAAGCTCTCCTCGGCCAAGCTAAGAAGACGACCTAAATCCTCCTAGATATGGTTTTGTGACGATGTTGGCTGCACACCAGAGTCCGGGAAGCCTTCCTCTATGATCAACGTTCCTTCCAGTCGATGAAGATCGCCGGAAGATGCACCAAGTCGTCAGATCAGGGCCCCCAAAGTTCAGCTTTCGCACAGGTTTCTAGGGTTTTTCACAAAGAGCTAAATGGAACCTAATCCGGCCGAAAACGGTGTTTTTAAATAGCCAAGGGGTCGGGTTACACAATAGATAGGGTATCCTACCATTGGAAGCTAGTTTCCAAAACCGGAGCCGAAAGAATCGCGGCCGTTTTTGGATGTGAAACCGAAAAATTCTGGGGAAATAGATGTTGCCCAGCTAGCAATCCCAGAGGGGGGGTGAATGGGATTCTTAAAATTTGAATACCTAAACCTGTTCACAAAACGTTCACACAAAACACACTTGATAACAGTTAGTGTTAGTGAAACGACAAACAGCAAACACAGGCAAGCACACACACACTGCACAAGATTTTTTTCTAGTTCGGACCTCCTCTGCACAGGAGTCCTATGTCAAGTCCCTGAGCAACAACTCAGGATTCTACTACCCAAGGGTACAGTCCCCCTCAAGGACACTTACACACCCAAGATCTACAACTCAGACTACTCTCAGTACTTGAAGGCTCTCTCAAGGTTTTTACACTACACACAGAGAGCAAGAGCTATGACAGCGATAGAGTAAGGCTTGAGCTCTTTCTAACGCTAGCAAAATTCTCTTGAAAGCGTTTTATAGCAAAGGATGTATCCAAGAATTGTTCTCATCAAAAACTGCTTCTTTGCTAGAGTTTTTGGTCTTCAATATATCTTCTTTTAGAAAAAGAGTCGTTGAAGTATCCGTTATCTCTAAGTTTTTGTAGACGTTAGACTGCATGGAATATGGAGCTTCCAGTCAACGGTCTTTTGCTTTCCATGCACACAAAAAGAGATGATCTTCTTTGATATCCTTTGGCTTCCATTATGTCCAACGTTGTATGAAGATATGCTTGTCAGAGACCTGCACACATTAAATGCTAAAACACAGACAGCTAAGCTGTCTCTTGTTTGTCAGTCAACGTTAGAACGAATATACATCAAAATAGAAATGCCATCTGGTTCTTCTAAAAAGATGCTTCCAATATGATCATGGGAATGGAAGATATCTGTGCATGCATTGCAGTGATATGTTCAGTCGTAATAAATGCATGGTGTGAGAGAAAAAGTGAGGGAAGACTTTGACTTTCAAATATTCAAAATAAGTTTGAATATCAAGTCGTTATTGTCCATGAAGTTAATATAAGCATGATTTATGAAATCGTTGTGTGAATGAGTCGTTCATGTGAATCGTTGCTCATTCGCAAACAAATCGTTGTACGCATAAATCATTATGCATCCATAACCAAATCATTTTGGATAACAAATCATTATGACACTATAAGCAATTGTTATGAGCAAATCGTTATAACCAAATCGTTATGACACTATAAGCAAATCGTTATGAGCAAATCGTTATATAACACTCTAAGCAAATCATTATGAGCAAATCGTTATAACCAAATCATTATAAGTGAGTTGTTGTGATCAAATCGTTATAATCAAATTGATCTGAGCAAATCGTTGTTTCACTTATCGAGTCGATGTTGTGAGGAAATCGTTGTGGGCGAAATCGTTGTGAGAGCAAATAATTGTTCTCACTTAGAAAATCGTTGTGAGAGCAAATCATTGTTCTCACTTAGCAAATCGTTGTGAGAGCGAAATCGATGCGATCACTTAGCAAATCGTTCTGAGATCGAAATCGATGCGATCACTTACTGAGTCGTTCTGAGATCGAAATCGATGCGATCACTTATGAAATCGATAAGCTAAGGAAATCGTTATGAAGTCACGAAATCGATATGAGAGGTAAACATTATGACTTGCAATAAAATCGTTATAATACTAATGAAATCGTTGTAGCACTTAGAAGAAAAATTGATGTGTACTTTGAGAATTTATATGCACTGAACCTTAAATGTTTCAAGGTAGAATACTTACAGAGATTTGCTTGACTTTTCTTGATTTATTTCCTGAGCTATGATCTTCATAGAAAATATGTTAGAGTTGCATATTGTCTTAGTTTTGTTAATCACCAAAATAGATATGTAATTTGTTTAAATTACAAGGGGATAATCTGATCATCATCTCCCCCTTTTTGGTGATGACAAAACATAGCAATAATCAAGGATGCTCTGAAATAAAACTAAGTAAAATTTGAGAAGTAATATGAAAAAAAAATATCATAAGAGATGTATTTTAGAAATACTATATTTCTCCCCTTTTTGTCATTAAGCAAAAAGATAAAAATACTAAGACAAGGATGGAGAGAAAAGATAGTGAGAAAACAGGAGATATAATTTCATTTATCCTGAGGAGGTACAGGGAGATAGACAGTAGGAGACAAAAGAGAGGCATAATGGGAAATGATTTCCCAAGCCTTAAGATCCTGGTTTTCAAAAAGTTTCTAAAATGTCAGTTTCAATGGAATAGGAGGATCCCATATCAGGAATCATGCGCTTGATATAAAGCTGTCGTTGATCTTCTAAGAAGCGCGCATAATGATCTCGATCAAGAGTGAATCTGAAGTAGCTGCTCTTTCCAAAACTGGCACGTTGAAAGAATTGATCAATAGAAACTGGATAGAAAATTTGATTGACCTTCAGTTCCTTTTCAAAGATATAAAGATTTTGTAGCGTTCTACCCACTGAAGATAGGGTTCCTGAACCAGATTGATAGAATTTAGATCCAAGAAAGCTTCAGCTGAGAGAGTGGGCTGATCTACCTTGAACAAAGAACTATTCAGGGTTTCTAGCTGAAGAGCAAATTGATGGTAATGCTTTTCCGAGTCAGTGGGAAAAAGCCTTTCACATTCTGATAGGAGAGGGGTAAGAACCTCAGAGGAGATATGTCCCAGATGAAATTCTCTGTATACGAATCTTGGGAAGGAAGGGAGGTGACCTTGCTGAGCTAAGATTCTTCCAATTACACGAGCAAATCTTTCAAAAATAATAGGACCAACTGAGGAGTCCATGACCAAGGAGTGCAACTTAGGAAGAAAGACAATTTCTGGCATTTTCAGGGTAGCAAAGTCCATCTTGAAGGAGCAATTAATTGGATTTTCAATTTTTATCAAAGCAATGGCTCCCTGGAACTGACCCAACTGCACTTCAGGTAGCTTGTGGAGATATCGATAATCATTGTAAAGCTGGAAGTACCGAGTGAGTCTGATTTCTGTTAGGATAGTGGGTCCCCAGATAGCTTGGTGATGAATCACAAACCATTCAGACAAAGTGAGTGGATGGTCCCTGGGTGGAAACTGATCTAATTTTGCAAGTAGAAACTTCCTGTAGAGAGCCTTGTGCTCTTTAGCCCACTGATCTTCAGACTTGCATTCAGCCATTTGGAAGATTTTGGATTGATCAGCTTTGGAGATGTGGCAATAGGGAAGGACAACATTAAGGTGATCAGTTAGATTTAGATGAAGAAGACCACAAAGGGTGGCAAGGATGCACTTTTAAAGATATTCATGATAGATTGGTTTCCTCTTATTTTCGACAGTGAGGGAAAACCAAAGAGGAGAAATTTGGGTTCAGAGGGAAGAGCAAGAGTGGTTGAGAGTTTCCTCTTTTTAGGGACAGGACTAAGAGAACCAGTCCTGTAGACATGAGAGGCAACTGCCAAGACTGAAGTGAGAGTGTTGCGCTCCAATTCATCCTCTAATTTATTGAGAAATGCACTAGCAAGTTATGCACTTTAAGGGATAAAGGTGATAAACGAGGGAGGAGGATGAGGATGAAGGAATGATGAACGAATATGAGGAGGAATGGTGGATGGTTCAGCAGATGAAGGACAAGAGGAAGATGAGACTCTAGCTGATGATGAGGCTAGAGGGTCTTCAATGACAGGAGGAGGTACAGGAATGGACGAGGAGGTGGAAGGTGATGAGATGGATTTAGAGGGAAATGGAGTTGGGGAAGAAAAGGTGTGAGGCATGGGTTGTTTGAAGGTGATAGGTGCTGGAGGTGCTGTGGAGGAAGATGGTGGTGAAGGAGGGGCTGGAGTTGCAAGAGATGAAGGATCAGGGGCTTCTGGAGCTACAATGGCTCTTCTACTCTTGGAATTACACCCTTGGAAACCACTGCCCGATTGGCCCAACAACATCCTCTGATGGCCCTGGTGGCCCAGCATCTTGTTGCTTGGCCTCTGAAGGCCCAGAACTGCGGACTAGTTCTGCAGGAGGAGTAGGAGGGGCATTTGTGGACTGTTCTCTCATCAAATCTGCAAGTGCGGCACTAGAAACTTTAATCCTAATAAGCTCACTCCGCACCAATGTAACTGCATTTCTGACCATGCCCATCTCCTTAGCTGAAGTACTCTGGCGTATAAAGATAGAAGCAATGTCAGATTGCATAGAGCACAGAATCTTCCCTTATTCATCCATTCTTTCAATAAGAGGCTTCAAATTGATTTTCAACTTCTTCTGCCTCAGCCTTCGATGTGGCTTCCTGGTGAGGAGGGGAATCTCTGGAGCTACTTGTTTCCCCTTTTTGCTTGCCCTTGCAACGGGCTCCACAAAATCATCATTGTCATCATCTAAGGCACTCTCCACAATGCCTTCTTGAAATTCATCTACAGGGGCATTGGTAGTGTGCTCCCCTGGATTTGTGCTTCCTTCTCAAATGACTGCTCCCCCTCAATAGGAGCATCCTTCATAGGAACGTCTGCAATGTGGCCCGATGCCACAACCTCTGGAACATTTTCTTCTTGCTCCCACTGGCTGGGAATGGATTCTAACACACTTCTAAGAATAGATGCCACAATTGAGGTGGGGTTGATAGCCTCTGAAGCTCTCTCAACTGGCTCAAAATTTTCTTGAGGAATATCCACAATCTGGCTTCCAATGATCATTGATTCTTTTGCTCTGACGTTTGCTGCTACTGCTTGTTCCACTGCAATTTCTGAACTGATAACTTCTTGATGTTGCTCTTGAACTTTGGTCCTGCTGGTACTTCTGCTGCTACTGTTGCTTCTCCTACCTCTTCTTGGACTTCTTAGGCTTCACCAATAATGGCTTCACCCTTAGCCACTGAGGTCTTGGTCCACACACCATTAACCAGTGAGAATCCACTCTTCTTCAAGTTTCTGCTGCGAATAGCCTGCCCCATCTTTTCGGACATTGCTCCAAACAAATTAATGCCAAAATGTTGAAATACGTTGGTGAGCAGATGTGCATATGGTAGGGACACATTTAGCTTGCTCTTCTTGTCCCAAACTTGAGCAGATGCAAACTTCATCCTTTCTATTATAACCTCAGTCATGTTTATGCCCTGGTTCTGGATAGCCCAGAACAACTTATCGGAGTTCTCCTTAGTGCAAGTCAAATAGGTGTCACTCCTTGGGATCAATACTTGACAAACAATGAAATGCAGAAGACGGTTGAATGCGTTCAGCTGGTTGATGTCAATCTTCCCATCCTTCAGTTTGTACTCGGGACCAACAATCCCTAATCCCTTCGCCTAGATATTCATAGTGTGAACCCCACTGTGACCGGTGGTGCAAACTCCAAATAAAGATTCCAAAAGCTCACAGTTAATCTTAATCTGGGTTCCTTTGACAGTGGATGTCAAGGACCCGTCCTCCTCAGTCTTCAAACAAACGTAAAATGCCTTCACTAGGTCTGGATAACTCACCTCTGACAGAGTTGCCATCTTCGTCCATTTCATCCTCTCCATTGCTCCAATGATGCTGCCCATTCCATTCTTCTACAAATCTGCAACATCCACTGCCTTGCTGCCACAGACCTTGATCTTCACAGTGGTATACCTCTCTTGCTGCTCGGCGGTAAGAAACGTAGCTCCATACCCCCCGACGCTGCCGGATACACCAGACGCGACCATGGATTTGAATGGGGAAAGTTTCTGGATGATTGGAATGAGGAAAGGAGTAGAAGCCCTCAAGAAATTTCTCGCGGGTAGGAGGCGGAAGCTTTGAAATCCTAGAGAGTCGATGCTGGAGTCGATAGGCTATCGCCTCAGGCAAGTTGAAGGAGATAAAGATGAAGGGTGAATCGTTGTAACACAGATTTCGGGTTTTTATCAAGAAGAATAATAGTGACTTTTCAAACAAGAGGCACCATAATGACAGAAAACGACAAAGTGACCAGTTCGAGAGGAATAAATACTTTAAAATTAATCAAACCATCTCAGATAAGTAAGAAACAAGTAATATTTTAATGAGATTTTGCTTAACTACAGGGGAGAGAAAAATTTGGTTATTCTGAAATAATTTATATTTTAATTTTATACAGATAAATCTTTCACAATTTACACATGCCTAGTTCCCTTCTAAGAGAAGTAAATCTCTCTTCAGGTAAGGCCTTTGTGAAGATATCTGCTAACTAATTTTAAGTATCTACAAAAGAAATGTTTATATTACCATTAGCTACATGATCACGAATAAAATGGTACCAAACCTCAATGTGCTTTGTCCTTGAATGCTGGACTAGATTCTTGGTAGGATTTATTGCACTTGTATTGTAGCACAGTAAGGGAATTGTCTTAATCTGAAGTCCATAATCCTCAAGTTGTTGTTTAATCCACAATAGTTGTGTACAACAGCTTCCAGCAGCCATGTACTCAGCTTCAGCTGTAGATAGTGCTACTGAATTTTGCTTCTTTGAGGACCACGAAATCAAACATCCTACAAGAAATTGACAACATCCACTGGTGCTTTTGCTATCTACATTGCATCCAGCATAGTCAGCATCAGAATATCCTACTAAATTAATTCACATGAATTTGGGTACCATAATCCTAGATCATGAGTTTTGGCTAAGTATCTAACGATTCTTTTAACACAAATTAAATGAGACTCTTTAGGATCTGCCTGGTACCTAGCACACATACATACGCTAAACAATATATCAGGTCTACTTGCTGTTAAATAGAGTAATGAACCTATCATACCTCTGTAAAGTTTCTGATCTACTTTCTTACCATTTTTGTCACTGTCTAGCCTTGTTGATGTGCTCATGGGTGTTGACAGTGGCTTGGCGTTTTCAAATCCAAACTTCTTTAGTAATTCTTTGGTGTACTTGGCTTGACAGATGTGAGATCCTTCCTTTCCTTGTTTGATTTGCATCCTGAGGAAGTAGTTGAGCTCCCCCATCATGCTCATTTAAATTCTCCCTGCATAAGCTTTTCAAATACTTGCAAAGAGATTCATCAGTAGAGCCAAATTTATATCATCAACATATATTTGAACAAGTAACACATTTTTAAGTTTAGACTTAATGAATAATGTGCTATCTACTTTTCCTCTAATGAAACCATGATTTAACAAAAATGAACTAAGCCTTTCATACCAAGCTCTAGGTGCTTGCTTTAATCCATACAAGGCTTTATGCAACTTAAAACATGATTTGGAAAATCCATGTCATCAAAACCAGGCGGTTGTTCTACATATACCTCTTCCTTTATAAAACCATTCAGAAAAACAGATTTTACATCCATTTGAAAGAGTTTTAAATTTAATGCAGAAGCATATGCAAGTAAAATCCTAATTGCCTCAAGTCTAGCCACTGGTGCATAGGTTTCATCGAAATCTATGCCTTCCTCTTGGGAATAGCCTTGAGCTACCAATCTGGCCTTGTTTCTTATGATCACACCAGCTTCATCCAATTTGTTTCTGAACACCCATTTGGTGCCAATCACAGGATGATCTGATGGTCTCGGAACAAGGGACCATACTTGGTTTCTCTTGAACTGATTTAGTTCATCTTGCATGGCTAATATCCAAGATTCCTCAGTTAGTGC
The DNA here is from genome assembly GCA_014218235.1 of Colocasia esculenta. NCBI lineage: Eukaryota > Viridiplantae > Streptophyta > Magnoliopsida > Alismatales > Araceae > Colocasia > Colocasia esculenta. The sequence continues at coordinate 54,862,257 of CM024766.1, forward strand.
TTCATTGACTGTCTTAGGCTCTATTTGTGAAACAAAGGCTAGATAATCACAAGGAATCACATTACCTCTATCTTACCCCAAAAGATGGATCTCCAATAATATTTCCAATGGATGATCATTCTTATACCTCCATTCCTTTGAAAGATTTTATGTGATGTGTCCTTTTGTTGTAGATCTTCCAGGAGTGGATCTTCCTTGTCCTCAATCGATGTGTTCTTTAGCTTCTTAGACAATTATCTGTATCATCAATATCACTATCTACTTCCTTTCTCAAGGAAGGTTAGTTTCATCAAAATAATATGTACTGATTGCTCAATTAATAAGGTTCGTTTGTTAAATACTCTATATCCTTTGGGTTTGGAAGCATACCCCATGAATATACCTTCATCTGATTTGGAGTCTAGCTTACCAATATCTCTCTTTTACCGTTGTTGATTATGTAACAAGCTGTGTTGTGGCTTCGGCCCAAAAGTACATTGGCAAATCATATTCTGATAGCATTGTCCCTGCCATATCCAATAGAGTTCTATTCTTTCTTTCAGCAACTCCATTTTGCTGTGGTGTCCTGGTGCTGAGAAGTTGTGTTCTATTCCTTGGCTATCACAGAATTTTGCAAAGCTCTCATTCTGAAATTCTCCATCTGATCTGATCGGATACTATGATGCTATACTTCTTATCCTTTTGAACTTTCTTTCTGAAACTAACAAAACTCTCAAAAGTATCATCCTTGTGTTCTAGGAAAGAAACCCATGTAAACCTAGAGTAGTCATCTACTATAACAAATCCAAAGTTCTTTCCCCCGAGACTTGTGGTCCTCATTGGCCCAAATAAATCCATATGTAGAAGTTCTAAGGGTTTAGAGGTTGTTACCACAGTCTTTGACTTGAAGGATGACTTGGTGTGCTTACCTTTTGCACACGATCCACAGACACCAATCATTTTTGGGTAGGCCTTCCACCAAGCTTCTTTTGATCAACTTTCTCATGCATCCAAGCTGCAGTGGCCCAGTCTTCGGTTCAGAGATCTATGATTGCTCTTTATTTTCTGCCAGACATATTCCTAATCCTTTAGTCTTCCAAATAAAGTACTACAGGTTCTTTTCTCTGTTAGCTTCAAAAATGGACTACACCATTCCTTTATAATACTGCGCTTTGACTCTTGAAATCTGATCTGATGTCCTTTATAGCATCTGGCTGATACTAATAGGTTGTGCTTTAGTCCTTTGACACATAGCACATCTTCGATAACGGTTTTGTCTTTACTGTCTACTGATCCACTACCTATCACAGTCCCTTTTCCATTGTCTCCATACGTGACGTTCCTCTTCAGCTTCAAGATGCGAGAATAACTTTCTGTTCCCTGACATGTGCCTTGAGCATCCGCTATCCAAGTACCATTGGATGCTCGAAGGTTTCCCTGCATTAAAAACATTAAGCTTTAGGTACCCAAGTTCTTTTGGGTCCTGGTTGGGTAGTATCATCAATTTTTCTTTTAATATCCATATTTTATGTTTAGTTGGACATGAATTTAATGTGTCCTAACTTATTGCAATGGCTACAACAAGACATTTTAGTTATTTTTTCAGTGGAATGTATTTAAAATTTGATATATATGTTGGCCTTGTTCAGGTATAAATTTAGGAGTTGGATATGTTATAGGATATACTACTATTTCTCATATCGAGAAGAGATAAACTAATCTATGTTTCCTTTACCTGACCGTCTAGCACCTTTTAATATTAATGTTATTTTGCCATTAGTAAATTTTTCTAGAGTGCTGACAATTTTCATTTCTGTTGTTAAAGTGTTAACTTCTTGTTTTAATTTATTTCCAGTTTCTAGGTATCCAAACTCGCTAATTGTTCATTTTTATTTTTCAAGTCTTCACATAACAATTCATTTCTCCTTTTAGTTTAGTTATTTGTTTTTCCATTTGCTCATTTTAGATTTAAGTCTGAATAGTATTTTTTCTAGCATGCGAGATTTTCTTATTGGATTTTAGTAATTTACATACTTCTTTATATTACAATATAGTCATGAAAGCTTCTTCTAAGTTGTCAGAATCAGATTCATTGCACGAAGAGAAGATGATGTCTGATGTTACCTTGTCTTCGAAGTTGGCATGAATGCCAAGTTGGCTTCTCTCTTCTTCATTGCTTGAGCTTGACTCGCTGTCCGAGTCACTACTGTTGTCCCATGCTCCTGCCATGGCTTTCTTCTAAATCTTCTGGGTCTTCTGGTGCTGTCTTTCTTTCAAACTCAGTTTTCTTGAGCTTCGGACATTTCTGCCTTGTTAGTCCTGGCTTTTGCATCATAGCAAATCGGTTCAGTCGTTTTGCATCTTTGACTTTGACCTTTTGAAGTCTTTTCCCTTCTTGAAGTATCTTCTTCGGACTGATACTTCTTTTTCTTAGCCAAGATGCGTTGTAACCTTCTGGATAGCATTGCTTCTTCATCTTCACTGCTGTTCATGCTTTCTTGGCTATATGAGCCTTCTTCTGATGTGGACTCTTCTGCCTGAGTGTGTTGGAATGCTTCTTTCTACTAGATGACTCTCCCAACCTTTCCATGTTAATCTCATGGGCCATAGGGACCCAATGAGTTTCTTTAATCCACATATCTTCAAGTCGTTAGCCTTTCCATTGCTGTTACTTTTGGAGTCCACGAGGCAGGTAAGGATCTGGGAATTTTCCTAACCTGTCTCCATCTAGGTCTTACCAAGACCAGCCAATCCATTAGTGATGTCGGTGAACATATGTACATCTGTCTAATTGTTTCACCTGGTGCATCTGAAATCTTTCATATTGAGTTACCAGAAATCTATTCTGGTTTCTTTTACCTTTCCAGTACCTTCATAGTGATCATTAACTTTTCCCAAATTTCCATAGCGAATTTGCAGGCTGATATGCAGTTGAATCTTTCTTGCTAAGAGCACAATATAGGATACTCTTGGCCTGCAGTTCAGAGAGAGAAATCATCTTTCTGTCATCTTCCGTCCATTTATCCTTTCATTCATGACCAGAAGATCTCCTTCTTCAACTATCGACCAGATTGATAGTCAGACCTTGTAGAAAGAATTCCATCCTTGTTTTCCAATATGTGTAGTCTCACCATCGAAACACGGTGCCTGTTTACTAATGACCTTCGAAGGTGACCTTGGGCTGCCATTTGATCTTTTCTCTTTAGATGGTTGGATCTTCTTCTTTGTCGAAGTGACTAGCTCTGATACCACTTGTTGCCCAGCTAGCAAGCCTAGAGGGGGTGAATGGGATTCCTAAAAATTTGAATACCTAAACCTGTCCACAAAACATTCATATAAAAAACACTCGATAATAGTTAGTGTTAGTGAAAAGACAAACAGCAAACATAGGCAAGCACACACACACTGCACAAGATTTTATCCTGGTTCGGACCTCCTTCCACACGAGTCCTATGTCCAGTCCCTGGAGCAACAACTCAAGATTCTACTACCCAAAGGTTATAGTCCCCCTCAAGGACACTTACACACTGCCGCAGCTGGCCTTCTCTTCACAATCCGAAGAGGAAAACAAACACCTGGATCCCACCAGGTCTTCCTTCACGAAGAGAAATAAACACCCTGGAACCCCAGATCTTCCTTCACACGAAGGGAATAAACACAACAGCGTGTACAAAGATGATACACCCTGGAACAAGATAATAGCACAATGCTTGATCCGAAGCGAATATTGAGAGGGAAAAAGATCTACAACTCAGATTACTCTCAGTACTTGAAGGCTCTCTCAAGTTTTTACACTACACACAGAGAGCAAGAGCTATGACAGCTATAGAGTAAGGCTTGAGCCTTTTCTAACAATAGGAAAAACTATCTTGAGAGCGTTTTATAGCAAAGGATGTATCCAAGAATTGTTTCTCGTCAAAAACTGCTTCTTTGATAGAGTCTTCGGCTTCAAATAATTTACTTTTCGAAAAAAGAGTTGTTGAAGTATCAGGATCTCTATGTTTTTGTAACGTTAGGACTGCATGGCATTTGGAGCTTCCAGTCAACGGTCTTTTGCTTCTATGCACGCAAGAGAGATGATCTTCTTTGATATCTTGGCTTCTATTTGTCCAACATTGTATGAAGATATGCTTGTCAGAGACCTGCACACATTAAATGCTAAAAACACAGACAGCTGGCTGTCTCTGTTTGTCAGTCTCGTTAGAATGAATATACATCAAAATAGAAATGCCATCTCATTCTTATAAAAGATGCTTCCAAATGATCATGGGAATGGAAGAATCTGTGCATGCATGCAGGTGATATGTTCAGTCATAATAAATGCATGGATGTGAGAGAAAAAGCGAGGGAAGACTTTGACTTCAAACTATTCGAAAATAAGTTTGAATATCAAGTCCTTATTTCATGAAGTCGATATAAACAGACTTATGAAATCGTTGTATGAATGAGGCGTGTTCATGTGAATCGTTGCTCATTCATAAACAAATCGTTGTACGCACAAATCGTTATGCATCCATAACCAAATGTTATGGATACAAATCGTTATGAGCAAATCATTATAACCAAATCGTTATGACACTATAAGCAATCCATTATGAGCAAAATCGTTATAACCAAATCGTTTTGTAAGACCCTCGAATTTTGTTGTATTATTGTGTTGCATGTAAATGATTCGGTCGTGTAGTACGTATGTATGTATCTACGTATGTATTATTGGTATACTTATGGGTGTATGTGTATAGCTTATGTATAAAATAATGTATGTAAGCTTGATGGTAGTGTGTACATGATAAAGTATACATATAGCATGTATATAGGTGTAAAAGGTGCATGGTTTCTGCATGTTTTAGACTTCTGGCCGAAGGCCATATTGGCGTCAATAGCATGACGTCGATGAGTGTCAGCGTCCACCCATGGACGCAACACTAATCCCAACATCTAACGATGTGGACGCCAAATATCTGGCCTGCATGCGCAGCAGAGCCGGAAATTCGAAAGCAAGGCAGCTCACCCATTGGGGAGATGTTCCCCAATGGTCTGAAACACATCTTGTCACCCCATGCGTGGGAGAAGAGCCTCTCCTATAAAAAAGAGCCCCATTTGGCAACCCCCTAGCTCTTCGCTTGGCCTTGCAAGAGGAGAAAAGAGAGGAGAAGAAAACCCTAGAGGAAAGCTGAGAAAAAAACCCCCACTTTGCACCAAAAAAAACTGACCTCTGAAGCTGGATCCGGCCATCTTCCCGACAAGAAGCTGTGGAGTGAAGGAGGAGACTTCTCCGGCCGTACTTGGAGCATCTTCATCCAAGAACTCGGAGGGAGGTGATCTTGGAGGCCATTTTGCAACTTCTTGGGACTGCCCAAGGGGAGCTTCTCCAAGCCCTAGATCCATGGTGTATTTTCTAAAGGCAAGTAACCTAACCATAACGTCCCCGTATGTGTCTAGGTGATTCTACCATTTTTATGCATTTTCTCTCGAGTCTTAGACCCCCAAATTCACCCATCTTAAGAGCTCGGTCTGTGTTTTGCACAACCTGAACTTAACGGCAACATCTCTTTCGTTAAGATCATGGTTGGCGACAAGCGATCATGCCGTTAAATACTTTGACGGCCAGAGCTTGACGTTGAGTTCTTCGGGACAGAATAGAACTGTTCTCTCTTCTATATGATTAATTCGATGGTTTTTCCGTGATGAGGATATATGTAGCCCTATACACTATGTATACTAGTAAAATGTGGTGTGTGGATGGATGAGTGTGCATGGTGGTGATGATAGAAGTTATTTGGTCCATGAAATTACAAGCATGATTAGTTATTAATCTGTCAATCTACTGTTGCATGATTTAGGACTAGCCTGTATGCCCAAGTTTGTGAGGATCATGCATGTATGGATCAGCTATCTGAAATTTGAGATTTTGCCATGCTTGTGTAAATTATTGAAAGTTGTTGTTGGGAAATAGGAATTATGCATAAGTCATGATAAATCCTTGGTAAACCAGGCATCGCCCCAAAATTGAGGAATAAATTCTGTAGCTCTATACATGTAGGGTTCAGACAGTAGCTTGCTAAAATTGTGACTTGTGTATAATTCCATATCGACTTGAATTACGAATGGCATGAAAAATGGATGTTTGATTTTCTGTAAATTCATTTTAACTTAGAAAATCTGAAAAATTGCATGAAGGGTCCTAAACTCGAAATAGTTTGTGATTAAAATTTCAGGTCATTTGGACAGAGCACGATGCCTTATGAAATTTTCCATGAAAAATGTGAAATTGATGTATGTCATTGTAAAATGAGTTGATTCTTGTTAATCCAATGATTAGTGGAATTACCTGCTTGTTAATGTCTGAAATCTGTAGTGTATGTTAGGAAAACAGAGGCATGTGCATGTGAGTGAGAAAGTGAATGAAAGTGGAGTGACATGTGTCAAACCATGTGTAAAATCGGTAAAATGTGTAAATGTGTAACTGTGCCAATGTGACACTGTCCAAGAGGGCAGTGAAACCGTATCAGGGAATAGTCCCCCTGAGAAAGTTCAATGTGATGTGACCCTAAGGGCATTAGGGGGAAATCCTGGAGGTGGACAAGTACCACTGGTTAGGGTGGAGACTTGTTCTCCCGGTCTGCGCAGTCAAGAGTCGCATTGTATTGCCTAGATGGCGTCTATGTGATGTGATGTGTTGTGTCCTTCTTGGTGGTTTGGACTATGTGTCACGGCACCTAAATTGTGAATGTGTTTATGTGTTAATGTGTAAGTGAACAATGTGTAATGTGTATGTGTAAAGCGCAATTTAAGTGAATTGGAAATTTGTGTAAAGAAAATGTGAAACCAAAAATGTGAAGATATGATATTGTAAATCCATGTTGTGAAATCTGAAACCATGCTAAATCAGTAACTTCCTTATGTTATGATCATGTTTACATGTACAAGTGTCTAGAACCATGCTAGGGACAAATAAATGAGTATGTGTACACAATTCCATGTTCGGTTGTTCACATGTGTGTCTTAAATAACATTGTAGCTCTCATGTGTAGGTTATGGTTACTAAAGCATGTGAAAACCAGAAAGCTTAAGCATGTGAAAAGGTTATGTATATGTATAAAGAACATGTAGATTCCATGCTAGTTGTGTTCCCTCTCATGTGCGCGCGGAATTCATGTTAATGGCTTTCATGTTTTGGTTAAAATGCAAAGTAGAATTTCATGAGTAGGAATGATTAGAGAGCATGTGTAGGAAATTCATTTCGTTAAGGAAATCTGAAAGCATGTATCATGTGTTTACTGATAGAACTATCATGATAGATTTTGTTTTCAAGGTTTAAGCATGCTACATGTTGAGTCTTTTGCAATTGTGTGTGTAGAGCCCACTGTGACATGTACGTGTATGGTATGAGTAGTGTTACTTGCTGAGTCTTTTAGACTGACTACTTGCTTCGGCGTACAGGTGTAGTTGGTGACGTGGCACCATGGAGGAGACGGTGGAGACGGACTCCGAGCGCGGAGATTAGACTGTTGGAGCAGTTGTACTTTTGTGTTTTCATAGTATGTAAAAGTGACATTGTACTAGAACTATCATGAGAAAATTGTATAAGTGTGGACATCTATGTATTTAATTTTCAGCAATTTAAATCATGTGAACTTCTAAGTTCTTTAATGTTATTGCAATTTCATGTATGCTAAATGTGGATGATGAATGAATGAAGACAGTAGTTCTTTTACTTCCGCTACTCTGTTCTTATATTCACGTGTATCTCAGCTGAATGTATCGTTGGGTAAATGTCCCACTGTGATGACGCTTGCTATACCGACGTGGGTTGGTATAACCGTACCGGTATAATGAGGGCCGTCACAGAGATTGGTATCAGAGCGACCGGTTGAGATTGCACATGATATATCTAAGTCATCATCCCATTGCATGCTAAGAATGTCCACATGTGTAGAAAACACTAATAAGAAGTGAAAGATAGATAAGAAAATGGTTAGAAACTTAGTAACCTAGCTCTAATGGTGGCTGAAATTTTATTACAGCCATGGCTTCGAGAGGTAGGCGTGGCGGGAGCGTCGGCCCGTGAGGACGAGCCGCGACGTGACGAGCGGGCGGAGCAACAGGCCCGGCACCGCAAGGCCTGTACTTCCCCCACCGCCACCTGTGGATTACGGAGTATTCATGCAAGGTCTGGTGCAAGCCATGCAGACGCAGGCTCATACCCAGGCAGCACTCCAGGCACAGTTGGAGGCTCAGGTTAGACTAATGAAATGATTAATAGTCTGTTTTAAATGCTTATGTGATATTATGTTGATTGTATATTGCTTGATGTGTGATGTAGCAGGCTAAGGACCAGCTCAGGACCATGGTGGACCTTCTACCATGGAGAGATTCAAGAGGATGACCCCACCCTCTTTAAGGGGGAGAGTGATCCATTAATGGCAGAGAGTTGGTTAAGGGAGACAGAGAAAATCTTCCGAGCCATCAGGTGCCCTGATGAGGATAAGGTGACATTAGCCACCTACATGCTACAGGTAGGCTTTTAATTTTGTATGTTTGTATGTTCTGCTTAAGTTAGAATTTGTTAGTGTGTGCTTATGAAGGTGTATTGCAGGAGAGAGCGGATGTATGGTGGTCCTCCCTACTACGTACACGCTTTGAGGAGGAGCAGTAGACGTGGCGTGGGACGCGTTCGTGAGGCTCTTCGAGCCAAGTTCGTCCCAGAGCATATCCAGGACAAGATGGAGCAAGAATTTCTCTCCCTGACGCAAGGCTCCATGACTGTGCTGGAATACGAGGCAAGGTTTTCTGAACTTTCTAAGTATGCACCGCATATCGTAGAGGATGAGCGCAGGAAGACGAAGAAATTCGTGATGGGACTCAAGCCATCACTGCGGACAAGTCTGTGGCGTTTGACCACCGCACGTTGGACGAGGCCCTCAGCGCTGCCTGCAGGCAGGAGGGAGAGATGGAGCAATATCTGGAGGAAAGAAGGCTTCGCAGAAGAGGCCAGCAGCGACATTCCAGCGGCAAGACAAGAAGAAATGGTTGTACAGACACCGCAGCGATCCGTGACAGTCAGCAGCTCTCAGGTACCTTCTGTACGTTCCCCTGGTGTGAAGAAAGAGTGTCCCCATTGCGGGAAGACACACGGTGGTTCCGAGTGTTGGTTGGTAGCGGGTAGATGCTTGAAGTGCGGGAGCAGAGACCACAAGATCAAAGATTGCCCAGACTTCAACAAGGAGCTCAGCGTGGAGCGCCAGCCCCAGCAGTAGCGGCAGCCGCGCCAGCTACAGGAAGACCAGGAAGCCTCGAGCCCCAGCTCGAGTGTTTGCTTAGCTCGTGAGGACGCGAGCAGGCGGAGCATGTCACCGAAGGTATGGTTGCTTTTAGGTGTGCACGCTCGGGTTTTGTTTGATACGGGTGCTACTCACTCGTTCATTTCCGAGCGGTTCGCTAGCAGTTAGCCCTAGAGTCAGGCGTAGAGTCTGAGGATTTAGAGGTCCCTTTGTCTGTGCACACCCCTGCGGGTACGGTATCGACTAGGAAGTGCATTCCGTCGTTACCTGTGTGCATTGAGGATAGAATCCTAGATGGGTGTTTCTTCTTGCTAAAGATGAAGGACTATGATGCTATTCTTGGTCTGGATTGGCTAGAGGAGCACTATGCATTAGTGGATTGTCGTCGGAAGAGGATCGTTTTCCGCATTCTGGTGAGGATGAGTTCTCTCACCCCTTGCCAAGGAACTGGCTGGAAAGATGGTCATCTCTGCCATGAAGGCGATGCGCATGGTGAACAAGGGTTGTGACGCTTTTCTTGCCAGCGTGGTGTTAGTACCAGAGGCTGATGAGTCACCTACTCTTGCGGAGATTGAGGTAGTGCAGGATTTTCCAGATGTCTTTCCTGATGATTTGTCTGGATTGCCACGGATAGAGAGATAGAGTTTACCATAGAGTTCTTCCGGGCACCTCTCCTATCTCGAAGGCTCCATATCGGATGGCACCTGCGGAGTTAGCCGAGTTGAGGAGGCAGTTGGAGTTGCTTGATAAGGGATTTATTCGCCCTAGTGTTTCCCTTGGGGCGCACCTGTATTATTCGTCAAGAAGAAAGACGGGTCACTTAGGTTGTGCATTGACTACAGAAAGCTGAACCAAGTGACTGTGAAGAACAGGTATCCCTTACCTCGTATTGATGACTTGTTTGACCAGTTGCGAGATGCATCAGTCTTTTCTAAGATTGACTTGCGATCTGGTTATCATCAGTTGAGGATTCGGAGTGAGGATGTGTCCAAGACGGCGTTTAGAACCCGTTATGGACATTATGAGTTCTTGGTCTTCCTTTCGGATTGACCAATGCCCCTGCAGCGTTCATGGATCTCATGAACCGGGTGTTTAGGCCTTACTTAGATAGCTTTGTTGTAGTGTTATTGACGACGTGTTGGTCTACTCTCCGGATGAGGCCACGCACCGTCAGCATCTGAGGTTAGTGTTAGAGGTTCTTCGTGAGCACAAGCTGTATGCAAAATTCAGCAAGTGCGATTTTTGGTTGCGCGAGGTTCATTTCCTCGGGCATGTTATCTCCGGCGCTGGTGTTGCAGTTGATCCAGCGAAGGTCCAGGCAGTTATGGATTGGGAGGTTCCCAAGACCCCTTCGGAGATTCGTAGTTTTATTGGGTTAGCTGGTTACTATCGGCGATTCATTGAGGGTTTCTCATCCATCGCCACCCCCTTGACAAAGCTGACCAGGAAGGGTGAGAAGTTCGTATGGTCTGAGGCATGTGAGCGTAGCTTCCAGCTATTGAAGGCTAAGCTTACTTCTGCTCCGGTATTGGTATTGCCTAGTGGTCTAGAGGGCTTTGCCATTTATACGGATGCGTCTCAGATTGGTTTGGGCTGTGTGCTAATGCAGCAAGAAAGGGTAGTGGCTTATGCTTCTCGTCAGTTGAAGGAGCATGAGAGGGGAATACGACTCATGACTTGGAGCTCGCAGCAGTGGTTCATGCACTAAAGATCTGGAGGCACTATCTTTATGGTGTCGATTTGAGGTGTTTACGACCACAAGAGCTTGAAGTATCTTTTCTCCCAAAAGGAATTAAACCTAGGCAGAGAGATGGATTGAGTTCTTGAAGGACTATGACTTCGACCTTCAGTATCACCCTGGGAAGGCGAATGTCGTAGCGGATGCGCTTAGTAGAAAGAGGTCTTCGCTCCAGCAGGATTGGAAGATGTTGGAGGATGCGGCGTACTCTATGACCGAGTTAGAGCCTCGCTGTGTCAGGCTTTTGTAGCTCAGCTATCCCTTAGATCCTCGGTTTTGGATGAGGTGATCGAGCAACAGGAAGCCGACCCTAGATTGTTAGAATTAGGGGTAAGGCGGGCATTGCTCGTGATGAGGACGGTGTGATTAGATTTCAGCACCGTGTGTTGTGTCCCTGATTTAGTAGATGTCCGTGAGCATGTGTTAGCGGAGGCTCATAGATCGCGATTCTCTATTCATCCGGGTAACACTAAGATGTATCAGGACCTGAAGAGATCATTTGGTGGTCCGGCATGAAGAAGGATGTTGCGGATTATGTGTCTAGATGTCTAGTGTGTCAGCAAGTGAAGGCCGAGCGACAGCGACCATCTGGCCTTATGCAGAGGATGGATATCCCAGTGTGGAAGTGGGAAGCTGTCACTATGGACTTCGTTTCGGGTTTGCCTCGATCTAGAAGGGGCAATGACTCGATTTGGGTAGTTGTAGATAGATTCTCGAAGACTGCTCATTTCTTGGCTATGAAGAAGAAGCAGTCAGTAGAGAGTTTAGCTAGATTGTATGTTAGTGTGTCATTAGATTGCATGGTGTGCCGAAGTCGATCATTTCGGATCGAGATCCGAGATTTACTTCGAGATTGTGGAAGGGTCTTCAGGATGCTTTAGGTTCGGAGCTGAAGCTCAGTTCGGTGTTTCATCCCAGACCGATGGACAGTCCGAGAGGACTATCCAGACGCTCGAGGATATGTTGAGAGCATGTGTTCTGGATTGGAAGGATGATTGGGAGCGTCATTTACCTCTTGTGGAGTTCGCATACAACAACAACTTTCATGCGAGTATTGGTATGGCTCCATTCGAGGCGTTGTATGGTAGGCCCTGCAGATCTCCTTTGTGTTGGGAGGAGACTGGTGATAGGCAATTGATCGGACCGGAGTTAGTTCAGGAAACTTCGGATAAGATCCAGCTTATCAGGAAGAGGCTTGTTGCGGCACAGGATAGGCAGAAGAGTTATGCCGACAACAGGAGAAAGGATTGGAGTTCGAGGTTGGCGATCATGTCTTCTTGAAGATATCGCCTACTCAAGGTGTTGTCAAGATTTGGCCGGCATAGTAAGTTGAGCCCAGGTTCATTGGCCCATATGAGATTCTCAGACGTTTGGGCAGCGTGGCATATGAGCTAGCATTACCCCCAGCTTTGGCTAGCGTTCACCTGTATTCCACGTATCTATGCTCAGGAAGTATGTCCGAGATCCGTCTCATGTGATTAGTCATGAGCCAGTGGAGATCCAGCCAGATCTTCGTATGTCGAGCAACCAGTAGCTATTCTTGACCGGAAGGTTCAGCATCTCGGAACAAGAGTATTGCGTCGGTGAAAGTTCTATGGCGGAACTTCTCACGAGAGGAGGCTACTTGGGAGCTTGAGGATGCGATGAAGAAGAAGTATCCCCTTTGTTTGAGTAGTGTCGTTCTAACTTCGAGGACGAAGTTTGTTTTAGGGGGAGAGGGTGTAAGACCCTCGAATTTTGTTGTATTATTGTGTTGCATGTAAATGATTCGTGTCGTGTATGTACGTATGTATGTATCTACGTATGTATTATTGGTATACTTAGTGTGTATGTGTATAGCTTACGTATAAATAATGTATGTAATGCTTGATGGTAGTGTGTACATGATAACGTATACATATAGCATGTATATAGGTGTAAAAGGTGCATGGTTTCTGCATGTTTTAGATTCTGACCGAAGGCCATATTGGCGTCAATAGCATGACGTCGATGAGGTGTCAGCGTCCACCCATGGACGCCAACACTAATCCAGCGTCTAACGATGTGGACGCCAACATCTCTGGCCTGCATGCGCAGCAGAGCCAGAAATTCCGGAAACAAGGCAGCTCACCCTGGGGAGATGTTCCCCAATGGTCTGAAAACATCTTGTCACCCCATGCATGGGGAAGAGCCTCTCATCTTCAAAAGAGCCCCATTTGTGCAACCCTAGCTCTTCTCTTGGCCTTTGCAAGAGGAGAAAAGAGAGGAGAAGAAAACCTTAGAGGAAGCTGAGAAAAACCCCACTTTGCACCCAAAAATCCTGACCTCTGAAGCTGGATCCGGCCATCTTCCACGACAAGAAGCTAGCGGAGTGAAGGAGGAGACTTCCCCGGACCGTACTTTGGAGCCATCTTCATCAAGAACCCGGAGGGAGGTGATCTTGGAGGCCATTTTGCAATTCTTGGGACTGCCCAAGGAGAGCTTCTCCAAGCCCTAGATCCATTGGTGTATTTTTCTAAAGGCAAGTAACCTAACCATAACGTCCCCGTATGTGTCTAGGTTGATTCTACCATTTTTATGCATTTTCCTCGAGTCCTAGACCCCAAATTCACCCTATCTTAAGAGCTCGGGTCTGTGTTTGCACAGACCTGAACTTAACGGCAATATCTTGCCGTTAAGATCATGGATGGCGACAAGCTATCATGCCGTTAACTACCTTTGACGGCCAGAGCTTCAGTGAGTCTTCGGACAGAACAGAAACCTGTTCTCTCTTCTTATATGATTAATTTTGATGGGTTTTTCCGTGATGAGGATATATGGTAGCCCTATACACTATGTATACTAGTAATGTGGTGTGTGGATGGATGAGTGTGCATGGTGGTGAATGATAGAAGTTATTTTGTTCCATGAAATTACAAGCATGATTAGTTGTTAATCTTGTCAATCTACTGTTGCATGATTTAGGACTAGCCTGTATGCCCAAGTTTGTGAGGATCATGCATGTATGGATCAGCCCTATTCTGAAATTTGAGATTTTGCCATGCTTGTGTAAATTATTGAAAGTGTTGTTTGGGAAATAGGAATTGTGCATAAGTCATGATAAATCCTTGGTAAACCAGGCATCGCCCCATAAATTGAGGAATAATTCTGTAGCTCTATACATGTAGGGTTCAGACAGTAGCTTGCTAAAATTGTGACTTGTGTATAATTCCATATCGACTTGAATTACGAATGGCATGAAAAATGGATGTTTGATTTCGTAAATTCATTTTAACTTAGAAAAATCTGAAAAATTGCATGAAGGGTCCTAAACCCGAAATTAGTTTGTGATTAAAATTTCAGGTCATTTGGACTAGAGAACGATGCCTTATGAAATTTTCCATGAAAAATGTAAATTGATGTATGTCATTGTAAAATGAGTTGATTCTTGTTTAATCCAACTTGATTAGTGGATTACCTGCTTGTTAATGTCTGAAATCTGTAGTGTCATGTTGGAAAATAGAGGCATGTGCATGTGAGTGAGAAAGTGAATGAAGTGAGAGTGACATGTGTCAAACCATGTGTAAAATCGGTAAAAATGTGTAATGTGTAACTGTGCCAAATGTGACACTGCTTCCATAGAGGGCAGTGGAACCGTATCAGGGAATAGTCCCCCTGAGAAAGTTCAATGTGATGTGACCCTAAGGGCATTAGGGGGAAATCTTGGAGGTGGACAAGTACCACTGGTTAGGGTGGAGACTTGTTCTCCCGGTCTGCGCAGTCCAAGAGTCGCAATTGTATTGCCTAGATGGCGTCTATGTGATGTGATTTGTTGTGTCCTTCTTTGGTGGTTTGGACTATGTGTCACGGCACCTAAATTGTGAATGTGTAAATGTGTATGTGTTCATGTGTTAATGTGTAAGTGAACAATGTGTAATGTGTATGTGTAAAGCGCAATTAAGTGAATTGGAAATTTGTGTAAAGAAAATGTGAAACCAAAAATGTGAAGATATGATATTGTAAATCCATGTTGTGACAAATCTGAAACCATGCTAAATCAGTAGCTTCCTTATGT
The DNA here is from genome assembly GCA_014218235.1 of Colocasia esculenta. Taxonomy (NCBI): domain Eukaryota; kingdom Viridiplantae; phylum Streptophyta; class Magnoliopsida; order Alismatales; family Araceae; genus Colocasia; species Colocasia esculenta. Next base: position 54,877,291 of record CM024766.1, read on the forward strand.
TATGATCATGTTTACATGTACAAGTGTCTAGAAACCATGCTAGGGACAAATAAATGAGTATGTGTACACAATTCCATGTTCGGTTGTTCACTGTTGTGTCTTAAATAATATTGTAGCTCTCATGTGTAGGTTATGGTTACTAAAGCATGTGAAAACCAGCAAGCTTAAGCATGTGAAAATGGCTATGTATATGTATAAGAACATGTAGATTCCATGCTAGTTGTGTTCCCTCTCATGTGCGCGGAATTCATGTTAATGGCTTTCATGTTTTGGTAAAATGCAAAGTAGAATTTCATGAGTAGGAATGATTAGAGAGAATGTGTAGGAAATTCATTTTGTTAAGGAAATCTGAAAGCATGTATCATGGTTTACTGATAGAACTATCATGATAGATTGTTCATTTCAAGTTTAAGCATGCTACATGTTGAGTCTTTTGCAATTGTGTGTGTAGAGCCCACTGTGACATGTACGTGTATGGTATGAGTAGTGTTACTTGCTGAGTCTTTTAGACTCACTACTTGCTTCGGCGTACAGGTGTAGTTGGTGACGTGGCACCGTTGGAGGAGACGGTGGAGACGGACTCCGAGCGCGGAGATTAGACTGTTGGAGCAGTTGTACCTTTTGTGTTTTCATAGTATGTAAAAGTGACATTGTAATAGAACTATCATGAGAAAATTGTATAAGTGTGGACATCTATGTATTTAATTTTCAGCAATTTAAATCATGTGAACTTCTAAGTTCTTTAATGTTACCGACGTGGGTTGGTATAACCGTACCGGTATAATGAGGGCCGTCACAGTTATAACATTATAACCAAATCGGTTATGAGCAAATCGTATAACTAAATCGTTATAAGCGAGTCGTTGTGATCAAATCATATAATCAAATTAAGGTGAGGAAATCGTTGTTTCACTTATCGAGTCGATGTTGTGAGGAAATCGTTGTTTCACTTATCAAGGGGAAGGATGTGTGAGCAAATCGTTGTGGGACGAAATTGTTATGAGAGCAAATCGTTGTTCTCACTTAGCAAATTGCTTTGAGAGCAAAATCGTTGTTCTCACTTAGAAAATTGTTGTGAAACAAAATCGTGTGAGAGCGAAATCGATGCGACAAAATCGTTGTGAGAGCGAAATCGATGAGATCACTTAGCGAATCGTTCTGAGATCGAAATCGATGCGATAACTTATGAAATCGTAAGCTAAGGAAATCATTATGAAGTCACGAAATTGATATGAGAGGTTAAACGTTATGACTTGCAATAAATGTCTTATAATACTAATGAAATTGTTGAGCACTTAGCGAAATTGATGTGTACTTAGAGAATTTATATGCACTGAACCTTAAATGTTTCAGGGTAGAATCCTTACAGAGATTTGCTTGACTTTTCTTAATTTATTTTCTGTGCTAAGATCTTCATAGAAAATATGTTAGAGTTGCACATTGTCTTAGTTTTGTTAATCACCAAAATAGATATGTAATTTGTTTAAATTATATGGGGATAATCTGATCATCAAGGGACGTCCACATTCCTGGCCGTCTACTGGGAGTTTTGCGTCCATTGATCTGGACGTCGACTCTCCTCTAACGTCCATGCAGTTTGACGGTTAAGATGCACTTCGGCCAGAACACAGAAATGCCCATAAACTTACATACAACATTATACATACAATGTAAATAAATCATTATGTACACAATAAACAAGTATATACACATGTACAGAAAAACATATACATATATATTTACACATATACACTTAGTTATATTCATAAAATAACTAAACATCACACGACCAACATCAAAATGAAAGGGCAAAATTCGAGGGCCTTACAGCTGGGGCTGGCGCTCCACGCTAAACACCCTACTAAAGTCTGGGGCAATCTCAGATCTGGTGCTCGGTGCTGTCGCACTTGAGACACTTCCCTGCCAACTTCCAACACTCGGTGCCACTGTGTGCTCTACCACAGTGAGGACACATCTTCTTATCGCTGGGGCTGAAGCCGGGGGACTGCAATGCAACTGCCTGCTGACTCGTAGCTGCCACTGGTCGCTGGGGTGATTGGTACACAGCCTTTTCATGTCCTACCTCTGGAAAGGTGGCGTTGACCTCTTCTTGCGCTGCCTTCTTCTCCTCCAGGTACTGATCCATCTCGCTCTCCTGCCTGCACGCTGCGCTGAGAGCCTCATCCAAGGTGCGGTGGTCAAAAGCCATAAGCCTTGACCTCAGTGATGGCTTAAGCCCCATCACAAACTTCTTTGCTTTCCTGCGCCCATCAACAACTATATGTGGAGCATATTTGGATAGTTCGGCAAACCTGGCCTCATACTCCAGAAACATCATGGAGCCCTGAGTAAGAGAAAGATACTCCTGCTCCATCGTGTCCTGGATGTGCTCGGGGATGAACTTGGCCCGAAAAAGCCTCGTGAACTCAGCCCAACCTCAATAGCACCATCCTCGTACCTGGTGCAAAGTACAGAGGCCCACCAACAGCTCTCTCCTGCAAAACACAGCCCATAAGCACCAAACTAAACAAGACCCAAACTTATACAAGTACATAAACTTATTTTAAGTACCTTTTTTTTTCAAAAGGCCTCCAATGGGTCAGCGACTAGGAAAGTGCACCTCCTCCCAGAGGGATGAGATGTTCTCACTCCACTAGGCGATCCACCAAGGAAGAAATTTCATTTCAGAAGAGAATAAGATAGAGTACACCTGACAACCTGAAGAAACTCCCATCAAAAAGTACACCGAGGCAACACCAACCAGCAAAGAAATAAATCAAAAAAACTAGCTAGTAAGTCTGCCTAAAACTGGGTAGCCCAGCTTTATCAACTATCACAACTCCCCTAGAAATAGCAGAAACACAACCCATGTTGAAAAAAACTATGTTACTCTCCTGAGAACAAGCATGGTTGGCCAGGGAATCAGCGACCTGATTCCCTAGTGATAAGTATGCAGATCTTCGGTTTTAAAAGTTGTATCATATTGCAAATTCCCAGCCACCAAGGGATGATAGCCCAGTGAGGAATCTGGGTGCAAGAAATCGCCCTCACAAGGAGAGCAGAATATGAATATAGGACAGAGACGTGAAGATGTCGTTCTAAAGCTAAACGCAAGCCATCATGAATAGCTCTGGACTCAGTCAAAATACTGCTCCCTATTCCATAATAGAAAGCAAAGCCACAAATAAAATCACCATGAATGTCTCTGATGCAACCACCACCTCCACATTTACCTGGGTTACCTTTGGAAGCCCCATCAACATTAAGGCAGAAGTTGACCATGGGAGGCTGCCACTTAACAAGAATAGGAGCTTTGATGTTGACAGAAGCTCTAATGTTAAAGGAGCTTAAGGATATCAGCTTGGTTCATAGAGATGGGTCGAGCGAACTTGATCGTATCCATAATCTTATGCACATTAACATAATAGAGCGCTTGACATGATCCACAGACCGAACAATACCCTCCATGCGGCTAGTGCACTTGAACTTCCAAATTTCCCAAAACATGAGATGCAAGTAACCATACCTGTAAACTGAATAGCCGAATTCATCTTGGTAGTGGAGACAATACTCCAGCATCTAGTAGTAACATGATCACTCCAATTGATCTTATTATTCAGCATAGGTGCAATCCATCTCCAAAGCTCCTCGGCGATATCACTAGAACTGAACAAGCGATCCATCGTTTCTTGCTCATGACTCTTGCAACACACACACTTAGACACCAAGGGAATACCACACTCCACAACTTTGGAGTCAACCTGACCGCCCTATGAATAAGTTTCCAAGCGAACATTGCTGAACGAGGTGGGATAGCGTGGTGCCATAATTTAATCCAAGAGCCTTGGTAGATACCCGAAGAGGAGGCTATTGAATAAGCAGATTTAACAGTAAAAACACCTTTACCATTCCTGCCCCAAATGAACTCATCTGGTGTGTCAGTTAAGAGAGCCTGAACATGTTGATGAGAGACACCCATGTAGCTCCAAACAGAGTTATTATCATCCATGGCCATATCCTTAACTGAGATATTGGGGCACTGCTGGTCACTAAAGACCATGTTCCTGAGTTCATGCATGATAGTATTTTCCCCAATCCAAGTATCTTTGTAGAAATCAACGGTGGACCCATCACCTCCAAGCCACCTGATATTCCCCAGAACAACCTCCTTTGCTTGAACAAAAAGTTTCTTAGATACACCAAGAGGGAATGGGTTATAAATATCTCTGAGATGAGTCTGGTTAATAAACCTATGTTTAGCATACAAGGACCATAGGGAATCACCTTGGATAACATTCCAAATTTGCTTAGCGGCCATAGCAACCTGTAGAGTGTCCAAATTCTGGAAGTTAAGTCCACCTTCAACATAAGGTTTTTGCAAAAGAGTCCACGCCACCCAGTGTCGTCTGTGGTTAACGTCCACCCCCTGCCAGAAGAAATTGGCACAGAGATGGTTTACTTGTTTGTAGATCGATTTAGGGATAGAAATGGAACTGGACATATAAATAGGGAGACTCAAAAGAACTGATCTAATGAGGACAACACGGCCTGCTTGAGACAACATTTTAGCTCTCCAACCAGCAAGCTTATGAGTAACATTATCAATCAAGAATTTTTAATCATGAACCTTCAACCTGCCAGGTTTCAATGGAATACCTAGATATTTCATACAGCCATGATGCAGCATGTAGGTGGCCAAGCTAACTTTGACTTCCTTAGCACACCTGATGGCTCAAAATATCTTCTCCACTTCCCTCATCCAACTCTCCGCTAAGAGGGGCTGACTCTCCCCCTTAAAAGAGGGCGGAGCTATTCTCTTAAACCTCTCCATGACGGACGGACCACCATGGCCATGCTCTTGGGGAACTGGAGCTGGAGCCTGTGCCTGAGACAACAAGCAATACATATAAGCAACATAATCAATCATGCATTAACAAATAGACTACTCCTATTTAGCAATTTTAACCTGAGCCTACAGCTGAGCCTGCAGTGCCACCTGAGTCTGTGCCTCGGTTTGCGTTGCCTGAACCATGCCTTGCTTGAACACGCCATAGTCCACAGGTGGTGGTGAAGGAAGTACTATGGGACCCTGGGGTACTGGGGCCTCCTGCTCACCCCTCTCCTCATGCCTATGCTCATCCTCCCTAGCCTGAGCACCACGCCTACCACGGGTCGCCATAGCCTATAAAGAATTAATCAAGTTAGAGTCTAAGTTATTTAATCTTAACCATTTTCTTAACTATCTTCAATTCATTATTAGATATTTTCCACATATATGGAAAAATTCTATAAAGACTTTGCAATATTGTGAAAATGATGGCATATTCATGTACAATCTCAACCTTGTCTCTGATACCAATCTCTGTAACGACCCCCTTATATCGGTACAAATATACCAATCCACATCGATATGAAGGGCGTCATTACAGTGGGATATTTACCCAACACTACACAATAGATTGAGATGTACATAAATAAACAAAAGAGTACAGCGAAATTAAAAGAAATAACTCTCATTCCATCATCATTCAAATAATTCCACTGTCTATATAGCAATAAAAGAAATAACAATGTCCACAATATTACAATGTCCACATTATTCAGCCTATCACCCACAGACAGCCGGGTAGTCGGAGAGGACAATATAGACCCTTGAGGACATGTTGAGAGCGTGTTGCCTAGACTGGGGCAGCACTTGGAGTTGCACCTTCCCAAGGTGGAGTTTGCTTATAATAATAGCTTCGACTCCAGCATTGGGATGGTGCCCTATGAGGCTCTGTATGTCCGACTGTTCAGGATACTTTTGCACTGGCACGAGGTTGGCGAGAGGCAGCTACTGGGTCCAGAGTTGGTGCAACAGTCTATAGACACAGTGAGGCTGATCAGACAGAGACTACAGACTGCACAGAGTAGACAAAATAGCTATGCAGATGTTCGCAGGAGGCCACTTCAGTTTGAGACAGGTGACAATGTGTTTCTTCGGATCTCGCCCACCAAGGGCGTTCTCAGGTTTGGGAAGAGGGGCAAGCTCAGCCCGAGGTTTGTTGGCCCCTTTCCCATCCTAGAGTGGGTTGGCAAGGTCGCTTATAGATTAGCTCTTCCGTCTGAGTTGGCAAGTGTTCATGATGTCTTCCACGTCTCACAGCTAAGGATGTACATGCCAGATCCATCGCACGTGTTCGACTACTCATAGCTAGAGGTCACTCCAGATCTGTTAGTACTAGAGTACCCGGTCAGCGTTGTGGACCACAGTGTGCAGCAGCTGTGCAGGAGGCAGATCCCCCTCGTCAAGGTAGTTTGGAATAATTGCGTCGGTGGCGAGGCCACATGGGAGTGCGAGGATGAGATGCGGGAACATTTTCCTTACTTGTTTGAGTGACTAGTATGTTTGCTTGCCTTCTCTTAATTGGATTTCACCCTTAATTTTGAGGATGAAATTGTTTCTTTGTTGGTTAGATTGTAACATCCCTTCTTTCCTTTGGTCAGCCAGCTTGGGCTGTCGCCTTCTGAAGGCGACAGGATGACCGTCACATTCTGGTTGGGAACGCGACGGGCATGTTGTCGCGTTCAGCCTCTGACTGCAACATGCATCCTTTGTCGTTTTGCTGTTGGGACAGATGGGACAAGTGTCAACCACTGACATGATGAACACGATGGGTCAGGTGTCGCGTTCATGGTGTCAAGGTTGCATGGGCGATCCATGGCATTCCCGTTGGTCAGGTTGACCTTGACCATGGGATCGCGACGGGTTGGCCATTGCATTCACATGAGTGAACGCGACAGGCAAGTCGTCGCGTTCTCATCTCCGATGCTTAAATGGACATAGGCCTGAGAACAGCCCCGTTTCTTCCTCTTTCGGCTGGTGCTCTTCTTCCCCGAGCCCTCTGCTGCCTATGCTCCATGGAGTGCTTGGAGGAGAGGAGTTTGGGTGGTTTGTGAAGGTAAGTGTTGTGTTGCTCTTGTGCTTGGTGGTTTCTGCTTCCTGGTGTGGTGATCTTTGCGGCGTGCTCTTCCTCATGTTGGTTCCACTTCTCCTTTGGCTTGTGAAGGATGACCTTGGCTCGTGGATGGCGTTTACGTGGAGCTTGGAGCAAGGAGGAGGGGTGCATGCCTATGAGAAGACCCCATTGGGGTGGTACTTCGTTTTGAGGTAGGGACTCCATGCCTTCCCCCTAGTTCTACCATGCTAGGGCCTCCAAACCCCCTTCTTCAAGCCTTAGAACCATGCGAGGATGGTGCATTGTGCTTGTGGTTCTTGTGGAATGTTTGCATGCTTTGATTCTTGCTTAGAATGGGGTGTGGTTGTTGAGAGATCCATGTTTGCATGTGAGGTTTTTGAGTGTAAAATCACTTCCTTGGCTTGCATGGGTGTGAATGTGTGTGGTCTGAGCCTATTTAAGTTGTTTACATCGTTATCCATACTCCCCTCCCCTTGGTTTATTCGGATTGGTGGTGCATGGCTTGAAGGTGGTGTTCTCGGGTGTGTAAAACCTACGGTCGCAACACATTTAGTGTCGCGACCTAGGTCACGACAGCCCGATATGTCGCCTTCAGGGTTGTGGAAGCAACGCCCACCCTCTCACATTCGGGTCGCGACAGGGTGGATGTCGCCTTCCCTTTGGGCTTAACCGTGTTTCGTGGGAGGTTCCAAGTTGACACCTAGACCTCTGTCTATAGTCACCTGATCAAGACAGGTTCACTGTCGCCTTCTGGCCCAGGTCGCGACAGTCAGGGTGTCGCCTTCAGGTGGCGACAGCCTGTGTGTCTCCTTCTCAGACAGAGAAGGGACTTAGCGACCTATTCGGAGTTTTCCTTCGGCTGCGACTCTATTTCTTGGCACCTGTGTTATTCCTAGTATAGTGCTACTTTATTCTTTCACCCGGTGCTAGGCACTTGAGGGCTTGTCCGCGAGACAGGTTGTTACCATTACCTGGACCCCCGGTCCCCGCGTGCCTATTTGATGGAGTTCTCCGGGCAGCGGGCAAACTCGAGTCACAGACTCTGGTAACAGAGGGGAAAATGGTGGGGACAATGGCGTAGAGTCATTTGTAGAGCTCTCTTAGCTGAGTCTGGGATGCCCAGGTGGTTGGTAGCTCTTCCGGCGCAGATCAGCTAGTCCTTTTCTCATTGCCTCACTCTACGTGGTTCCGGAACCATTTAGAGGGACCAGTCATGGGACCGTAGTCTGGCCAGACTACGACAGTTGTGGTTACTTAGTTCCGCATCTCACTCTGATGGGAGGTGCTAGACATAGACTGTCGGTCGAGGGTAAGGTGCGTGGCGCACCTAGCCGGCTGACTAGTGTAGTGTTTCTGTTACTAGTGTCTTTGTTTAGAAAGTTGTTCACTGTCTGTGTTACAGCTTTGGGTTCTTCCCAATGTCGTGATTTACACGGGTTTTCGGTCCCGACGTTTAGCTTAGACCATAGACCGTGTAGTCTCTTACGCTTCCGCAGTTTACTCTATAGAAGGATAGATTTACTGCTTTACATAATTAATTGCACATATAGATCTATTCTCCTGTTAGAACTAGTGGGAGATTGGTAGTCCCTGCTGGGCTTCTTCGTGAAGCTCATTCCCTCTTTTACAAGTAAGACTTCACAGTAGCACGTTCCGCGGTAGGCTGAGGAGACGCGGCCGTAGTAGACGGCGTCTTCCGTGAGTAGTGTTCCCCTAGTTCTGTGTACTTCACCCTCAGGGTATGCCCCTAAGGGACCTGTTATCCCCTTTACTTTCTGCACTTATACTTTACTACTTTGGGACTGTACTAGACTTGTACACTGTGTTGGACCCTTTCCTTCAATTGTTGGTACTTTTTAGTGCGTTTAGTTGTTATTTATCTCCGTTACATATCTTGTTAGACTGGTCTGTTAGCCCTTCCGGGTCTTCGGGCCCGTGTGCGGCGGTGCCGATGGTCGGATCCTTGGTGAGAGCCGAGGGTAGGGTCCGGGCATCAGGGCCGTTACATTTTAGGAGTCCCATTGGGTGTAGAAAAGAAGGGTTGCGGTTTTGGGTTACCACCTTCCTATTTTTGATGATTTCTCACCCCATTAGAGTGTGAAAGGCTAATTGCATTAGGATTTGCCCTAATTACCTCTTCCTATTTTCATCTCAATTAGGGTTACAAATTTCTGGGGTATTTTCTTGCTTCATTTTATTCTTGGGCCAAAAGTTGTTCATTGGCCCAATACTGATAATGGGTCATCAATACATGATGTTGGAAGTCTCTCCCACATGTTTATTTAATTTATGATCTTGTTATATTCCCATGTTAACGGTTTTCCGACTTTATTTCCTAATCAGGATAATTGGTCCCAATGTGTTGTAAACATGGCCAATCGGATTTTCTGTTGCACGAAGTTCTTTGTGGAACATTTTGGAATATTATTTAGGGTCGAACAACTATTTTTACAGAGTTTTCCGATGGGTTCTTGCACATACGATAGTGGTACGTATGTTTCTATTATTTCGATATTATAAAAATTATTATTTCAAAATTTTTAATACTGAATTTTCTGGGGTGCTACAATCAATTTCACTTAAAACATCGATTTCATCTAAACCACGATTATGGTTCAACATCGATTTCAATTAGAACATCGATCTCATTTAGAACAATGATTATGGTTCAACATCAATTTCATTTAAACATCGATTTCATTCAAATAACAATTATGTTTCAACATCAACTTCACTTATAACATTGATTTCATTCAAGCATCGATTTCGATTCAACAACGATTTCATTTAGAACATCGATTTCACTCCAACATTGATTATGCCCCAACATCGATTTCGGTTCAACACCGATTTCATTTAGAACATCGATTTCACTCCAACATCGATTGTGCTCCAACATCGATTACATTTGTACATAGATTATGTTCACATCGATTTCATTTAACATCGATTACAGTCCTACATAGACTGTCACACCCCGACACGGAATATCAGAACGTGAGGCAGTTACAAGTAAACGGGTACAGAGCGAGTACTAGACATCAAACCATTGAACAAGAATAAATACTAAAACAAATTCATTTCATTAATAATCTTTCAAATGTCTAGTTACAACCACTAATATTAGATCCATTCTATAGGGCTCAATTACATTGAAATAAAAGCAAAAGACTAACTAAGACTCTAACATAATTCTAGGACGCTAGGGTACTCGTGACGTTACTCCTGGTCGTTTCCGTCCTCTTGAGTGTATAGTTCATCCTCGGTCTCACCTGAGAAACACAATGACGAATAACGCAGGGTGAGCGATAACGCCCAATAAGACTTAAATCTCAATATTTATGTAGGCTTTAAATGATTAATGTATTAAAAGACAGAGTAACTAATGATAGAGTGAGAGAGTCAAGTAAAAGATAGCAGGATAGCATGTGAACGAAATAGCACAACTTTCCAAATATAGCAAGAGTGTCGAGTATAGCACAAAATAGCAAGATGGCCATAGCACAAATAGCACAATAGCACAAAGAATAGCAATAGCACAACGGGTATAGTATAACACTTTGGTCCATAGACAACGAGAGTATATAGCACTTTTTGATTGTCATTTAGATAGTCGAGATAGATAGCACTCGAGTGTAATGCCAAACACTCTGATCATTTAACTCCCATGGGCACTAGCACTTTCGGGCGCACATCCCAGGACTAGATCGGGCCCTTTATATATTACCAGGCATTGGTTATATTGTTTATCTTTAGACAATCAGTCAATGGCCAATATAGAGTACCAAGAAATAGATGAGAGCACTAGATGAATAGTCAAGATAGTAGAGTGAACATGAATAGATGAGCGAATAGAGTATAGATGAGAGCTAGTGGACATTGCACGCAACACATCGAGTAAACAGGCGATAGTAACAGTTGCACAATACGTGCACGTGCTGTTGGCCGTCAGGTGGAACTCACTACCTTTCCGCTGGCCATGTTACGCATAGGTCCAGAGGTTCGGTGGGATTCAAGATAAGAGCGAACTTCTAATAGCCGTTTGGATCATATTGATCCCTAAAGGGTGTAATAGGTGTTAGGGTACAACTGGCTCATCGACCATGTGGGAATCCATGGACAGAGGAGACTTACGGAGGCCATTAACAAACACTCACTAGTCTGGCAGAGGGAGTATCTGACGGAGAGTTTGTCCAAGTCAAGAAAGTGTGTAGATAGAAACAAGTGCTTGACATTCTAGAGGAATTCTAGAATAGTGGAGCGTCGGTATCGGTGTTCCAAAACATCGCGAGAAAATGTACACAAGTATATTCAATAATGAGACAATTTAATGACATAAATTACCAGATAAATTATGTAACATGTTCAAGCCAATTAAGCCATATTTGGATGGTTCAAAGTATGTGGGCATGTGATTAAGAAAATCATGGACAAGATACATCATGTGATTGACTTAAATTAATTAACATATATTCCATATTTACAACTTTGTTTTTCAGTGTTTAAAACAGTTAACAAGATATGGGAATAGCTGAAGAACAACAAGACTTGCAAAAAGATGGGTTTTCCTGCAAAAAGTCAGATCGTGACACACCCTAATGAGGGTCGCGACAGGGTCCACTGAGATCGCGATGGGGCCATGTACAGGTCGCGACGGGCTTGTCGGTTCAGGCAGGCAGGTCGCGACAGGGTCATGTGAGGGTCGTGACGGGCTCAACAGATCGGGCAACCAGATCGTGATGACCGACCCTGTCGCGATCAGATCGCGACGGAACGCTCTGTCGCGACACCCCTGTGAACGTGGCCTATTGGGTTGTCGCGTTCACAGGGTCTGAGCCCGAGTCTGATAGGGAGAGAACAGTTCATTGGGTTTCGGGCCAGACTTACCCTATTTGACACAGGGTAATTCATAAAAACACAGGGTAGTTCATTGGGCTAATTTCGGGGCCAACCCATTAGGGTATGTTTAAGAATCCCAATCCAACTCAAACTTCCTTTTTAATGCATTAAATACCTCATTTCTATTTAAGTAATAATTCAATTACGAATTTAAGGTATTTTCCTATTATTCTTCCTTTAAAAATCCCTATTTTTGCCCACCAATTTCTAATGGGTCAATTTAATAAAGTCCATCACTCCTTTTCTTTTAATGAGTTTTAGTAAATTCTCTTTCCATTAATTTCCAATTTAATTTATTTTCTTTTATTTGATTTTCTAATAAATTTAATTAGTTTTCTTTTTATATTACTAAATTTTTATTTCTCAAAAAATCCAGGTTGCTACATCCTCCCCCTCTTAAAAAGAATTTGGTCCCCAAATTCATATGATCATTCAGGAGTGAATGTCTTACCGAAAAGATCAGGGTAGTTCCATCTGATGGTTCCTTTCAGTTCCCATGTGGCTTCTTCCACTCCGCGGTTATTCTATAAGACATTAACCACGTGAATGGGACGGTTCCTGAGCTGTTGCACCTTCCGTTCCAGTATCTTGACTGACTTCTCTTCGTATGTCACATCTTTGTTGAGCACCAACTTTTCGTGGCGAATGATATAGGTAGGATCATATACATACTTCCTGAGCATGGAGACATGGAACACATTGTGTACACATGCCAGATCCGGTGGCAACGCCAGTCGGTATGCAACCTCACCAGTCCTTTGAGTACCTCAAAAGGACCGATGAATCTAGGACTAAGCTTTCCTTTCACACCAAATCTTTGGATGCCACAAGTAGGTGACACCTTCAAGAACACATGATCACCGACTTGGAATTCTAAGTCTCGCCTTCTTTTGTCGGCATAGCTCTTTTGTCTGGACTGAGCAGTCTTAAGCCGATCTCTAATCACCTGAATGTCCTTTGTTGTTTGTTGCACCATGTCTAGGCCTAGCCACTGCTATTCTCCAATCTCATTCCAGCATGCAGAAGATCTACAATTCCTTCCGTAGAGTGCTTCGAACGGTGCCATCTTGATGCTCGCTTGCTAACTGTTGTTATAGGCGAACTCAATAAGAGATAGGTGCTCGTTCCAATATCCTTGGAAGTCTATAGTGCAAGCTCTCAACATGTCTTCCACTATTTGGTTGGTTCTTTCACTTTGCCCATCGGTTTGTGGATGGAATGCGGTACTAAAGTTGAGTTTAGTACTCAGTGCACCTTGGAGTCCTTTCCAAAAATGAGATGTGAATCTCGAATCTCGATCCAAGACAATAGATGATGGGACTCTGTGCAATCTTACTATCTCCTTGACATATAGGGCAGCTAGTACCTCCACCGACCACTTACTCTTTATAGGCCGAAAATGGGCGGATTTGGTTAGTTGGTCCACAATGACCCATATGGCGTCGAGTCCACCACGAGTCTTGGGTAAACCCATGATGAAGTCCATGCCAATACTTTCCCATTTCCATTCCAGAATATCTAGCGGTCTGAGTACACCATCAGGGCGCATGTGTTCCGCTTTTACTTGTTGGCATGAAAGGCAGTGTGCGGCATGTTCAGCTACCTCCCTTTTCATGTTCGGCCACCAAAACGTTCTCTTCATGTCCTGATACATTTTGGTACCTCTAGGATGAATAGTGTACTTTGTCTTGTACGCTTCATCCATTAGCTTCCTCATCAGTTCTTCATTATCGGGGACGCACGTCCTCCCTTGGAATACCAGCCTTCCATCCTCAGTCATAGCAAAGTCCGGTCTTTCAGCTAAGGTTTCTTTGATGTGGACTAAGAATGGGTCATCATCTTATTGAATTTCAATTTCTTCTAGGAAGTCGGATTGAATCTTGATGTTGGCAATCAAGACTCGATCATCTCTATGTTCAATAGTTAAGTCTAACCTTGCGAATTTTTCTAGTAGCTGTTGGGGATCAGATGGGTGGATGGATCAGATCTAGAAGGGGGGGTTGAATAGATCTAACACCAATTAACGCGGAAGCTTAAGCAATTAAAAATTACTTCGAATCAGAGATCAATTCACCCAAACAATTTACTGATCTGAAGAGTGATTAGTGTGTGTGAGCAAATCGATTAGTAGTGTGAACGAAATCCCTATGCATGCATCTAGCGAAATACAAAGTCAAACCACAATTCAAACCATTGCACAGAGGATTTTTAGGTGGTTCGGAAATCACCTTCAGTGACTCCTACGTCCACCCCTCACACAGTGAGGCCACACTACTCAAAACCTTGAGTACAACTCACACCGGAGCACGACGACTCCAAACACCCTTAAGCACGACGACTCAAGAAACACCTGGAGCATGACGACTCCAAACTGAGCACGACGGCTCAAACAACAACCTGAGTACTACGACTCCAAATTGAGCACGACGGCTCAAACCACACAGTGAGTGTGATGACTCACAAACCAGAGCTCGACGGCTCACAGTACAGAAGCTAGATCAAACACAAAAGAGATCAGATCATCTAGCAATGATCTGATTCAAAACAGTTTCGTACACAGAAATTTGTGCAGAACTTCATGCACAAATCTCATTGACGAAGAAGGAAGAACAAACTCAGAAATAAGGCAAATAGATGTAGAAAGAGTGTTCTTCGATGAAGAGGCCTTGCAGACGCTTCAATTGAGGAGCCTTGATGGAAATCGATGGAGATTCTCCTCAATTGGCGGTGCTCTGCTTTGATGGCATCTGAAATGCCAAAAATCCTTCTTCTCCTGAGCCTCTTCAGTTGGATCTGCTCCCTTGCCTTGCACAGCAACCTTCTCTCCAGGGATTCCCTTGTCCTTCCTCTTGAAAGGATAACTTGCAGCTTCTGGAGATGGAGACAGATCTGGAAAACCCCCTTTGGCCGCCAAAAGGCTTCTTCTAGAAGTGTATGGGCTCTCTTACCTTTGGGGTTCAAGGAGCATGGTATTTATAGCCCCATATGTCCATAAAGTGCCTTGGGGTGCATGGGCATGGAACCTTAGGTCAAATCCCCTAAATCCCAAGCAGCCACGTGTACAAAGAAATTCACATTTTTCAGTTTCAGTCGGAGTGTGTCGACCTGCCCTGATCTAGTGTCGACCTGCTCTCCCAGTCAGGCAAACTGGTCTGCTGGAAACTGGGTCTAGTGTCGACCTGCCCTGATCTAGTGTCGACCTGCTTTGATCTAGTGTCGACCTGACTTGATCTAGTGTCGACCTGCTTTGATCTAGTGTCGACCTGCTTTGATCTAGTGTCGACCTGATGTCCCAGTCAGGCAAACTGATCTGCTGGAAACTGGGTCTAGTGTCGACCTGACTTGATCTAGTGTCGACACTACCAAGACAAAAATGTGTGAACTTGAAAATATAAAGTGTAAATAATTAATACAAGATATTATCATTAAAATATGAGATATTAAACATCAAAAACATGTTGTCTAAGCATTATTGTGATATGTAAAAAATGTATAACATGTTCAACATATCATCATCAAAATCACAATTTGTCATCATTAAAATCACAATATGTCATCATTAAAATCACAACATGTCATCATTAAAATCACAACATGTCATCATTAAACTCACAACATGTCATCATTAAAATCATAATATCTCATCATTAAAATCACAATATGTCATCATCAAAATCAAAGTAGTATGAGTGATGTTCATTGGTCATCATTAAAATGCAACTTTAGGAAATTCCAAAACACACTCAACCCAACAATCTCCCCCTTTTTGATGATGACAAACATATCTCCCTTGACTGCATAACTCCCTTGACCATATACGCCCTTTGAACTTTCTCCTCCTAGAACCCTTTCTTCCCTCAGAAACCCTTTCTTCTCCCCCTTTTGACAGCATCAAAAGAAGGGTAAGAGAGAGAACCAAGGATTGTAAGAGATCAAAATGAAATGAAGGAATAAATGGTCAGCAAAGATCAAAATAAATGAGGCAAAGTGATATTGACATATGAGAGAAATTATTGTATTTTTGTTATTGTGCAACAAAGTTTAATCACAAAGACACACTCAACACAAAGTATAGCAAAATATAATGATCTGAATGTAGTTAAAATAATGATGCAAATGTGAAATAAGGTGACCTATATGAATGAGCAGAAATATTTAAACAAGGATGTTAGGAGATTTAATTGTAACACAATGTAGAATAATAGGTCTAAACTCAGTATACATAAACTTTATGAAGGTCTTAAGCTTTTCCATCCTGTCAAATTGATTTTCTTTCATTTTTAACAGGGAAAGAATACAAGAATAAATTAGTTAAATCGCACTTTTCAGTGCAAGAGATCACATTGATCAAATGTAATACTTCCTGATTACTCAGTGGTTTAACTTTCATTATCTTATACAGAGTTGAAAATTTGATTTCCACTTTTTGACGCGAAACAATTCACTTTTTAGGTGAAATGGCCCGGTTACTCAATGGTTCAAGAATTTGCATTGCTCTGTTTGTATCTTTCCAGATTGATCATTTTTCTTTTGATATTTTGCAGGAATACGTTTGCTTTGACCAGAAAAGTCATGACTACGAATTTAGAGAAATTATTCTAAACATGTGGTAAAAATGAAGCTTAAACATACACATGTGAAATATTAAAGTCACTCATGTGCCTATAATGGTGTTTTGCAAGTCATTTTAAAGGCATTCAGTATTAAGATTGCTTAACCTTGAAATGATTCTAAATCTTTAAAATTAAACTAAATGCACAATTAGTTTAGCATCAATGTTTTAATTCTCTCATAAGAAAATAGCACAAGGACTCAAAAATTCTGATGATTTTGGGGTTCAAAATAGACAAGTAAGGTCAAGAAATGTAACAATGACTTCCCCTTTTCATGTAACTCCCCCTCACAAGGTGAACATGAGGATTATAGGAGGAATAGAAATGGAATGACATGAAGGCAGAATGAACATGAATGTTTTATTGAAAGACAATGACTCCCCCTCAACAATTGCATACAAGGCTCTTGATACTTGGTGGAGACATATACTCACACATAGTGAAAGTGTCCAGACAAGTTTGACTTGTCTTTCTTCAAATCACCATTTGATATACCAAGAATGCCAATGCAATGTGAGAGTGAGGAATTTAGTTGCAAGAACATTTGTCAACAATTGAATGGGAGTTGATGATGAATCAGATATGATAGAATATTTTTCCAGCAAATTTCTCCAGCATTTCACTCAAAGATTCTTTCGAATTCACTCCCCCATAAGATATGCATGAAATGAAATGATCATTTAAGCAATTCAGATATGCTCATTTCAAGCAATTTGCACAGAAAGAGTATGAACACGATCAAGCATATATCAACATGACAATTTATTGAAGGAGAAAAGTTTTTCAAAGACTGAAAATAAAGTTTTTGAGATTTTTCATTTTGCTTGATGACCTTTATGTAGAAAAGACTATTGATACTTGGCGGAGAATTTTTCTCACGTATGATGATAGTTTCCAGACAAGCCTAACTTGTCCTTTCACATTTCACCATTTGATATACCCCATAGTCACTGCAAAAAGGGTCAATTACACTTTATTTTTAGCATGAAATTCATTGCATTTATTGAAAATATTTTTGCACTTTTTCAAATTTACTCCCCCTTAATATGTGCATGGAATGAAAAAGCTAGCAAACAATTCACACATGATTATGAGCACAATTAGCTTTAAGCATAACATGACTTTTGGTACTTGGCGGAGTATTTTACTCACACATAATGATAGCGTCCAAACAAGCATAACTTGTTCTTCCACATGTCATTATTTGATATACCAAAAAGTCAAATCAGTTGACATGCACACAAAATCATGGTCATAGTTAAGCAAGCATGATAACACAAACATGATTCCAATTGTTATGACATAAAGTTCATTGTTGGGAGTAGCATTGATACACATTTCTCATTGTTCAGATAAAAATTAAACATTCATCTCAATTCAAGCATTTCAAGTTTGAAATGATAAAGAAATTTTACCTGAACAGTCTTCATTTCTTTTTCAAAGATTTTACCCGTGTTCTCCAATCATTTCTAGCCTTGCACAGTCAATATCTTGAATCCATTTACAATGTATGGCTGCAAGACTCCT
The DNA here is from genome assembly GCA_014218235.1 of Colocasia esculenta. Lineage (NCBI taxonomy): Eukaryota > Viridiplantae > Streptophyta > Magnoliopsida > Alismatales > Araceae > Colocasia > Colocasia esculenta. Next base: position 54,895,289 of record CM024766.1, read on the forward strand.
CAGCTTGCTGATCAAGCTGGTTTTGGGACCCACACTTGCTTGGGTCCTGCAATGAAATCAATGTTAGATTGCAACAAAGATTTCTGAATCCAAAATGCTTTTATTTTTTGTATAGATGCATTTCTTTCATTGATAGAACTATGAGCAGAATTAGTTCCAGATTTTCTTTTTGCCTTGCTCAATGCATCTATGTTTTCATGAAGTTTTCTAATTTGAAATTTTTAATTAAAGGTAATGACTCTTACACAAGGAAGATCATTGGTACTTGGCGGAGGTTATTCCTCACACATAATGATAGTTTCCAGACAAGCATGACTTGTCCTTCCACAGTTCACCATTTAATATACCAATTGATCTTTGTATAAGAGTTTCAATTGACTTCAGTTTTTATTTAGCAGGGAATCTCTCAGAAGAATTTACCTGATGAGCTTTTCATTTTCTTTCATTCTCTTCACTTACTTTCCTTGTAGCCTTAGTCATGAAGCCTTCATCTGTGAAATTGACTACAAGGATCCCTGCATCCAGCATTCAAGCAGCACATTTCAGAACCCAAACTTGTTTGGGTCCTAAGGATCTTTCATGAATTTGAAACAATGATTTCTGAATCCAAAAAGATTTTATATTAGGTGCATTTTTCTGAAGACTAGAAACACTGGAATCTTGGTTTCTAATCTTAGAGTTATTGGTATAGAATGCACCACTGACATACTGAATATTTTGTTTTCTATTTTTCAGATTTTTATCATTGAGATTTTTAACATGTAATTTAGAAGAGATCTTTGTGCAATAGTTCCTTTTTCATGTACATAGAATTTCTGAGTGTTTTCAGCATGAACGTGATCTTTATTCTTATATACATTAACATGAAACATGGGAGCATGCACAAGATTATCAATTCTATGCCAACATTCCCTAGAAGTATGCCCAAATTTATGACATGTGAAGCACTGGACTGATTTGGCATATTTATGGAAATGTTGATCTTTATTCCAGCAATGTTTGGCAAGATGACCAGTTTTATTACATTTAAAGCAAATGAGAGCATTTCTTACCTGGTACTTACCTTGACATGTATGATTTGCTGAAATCTCCTTTTCATGTGAGGAGACTTACCATGAGGAGAAGAAGGTACCTTTTGGTGGCTCTTGGCATGATGTGAATTTTAAACTTGCCTTGGAGCCTTTTGGACTGATGGAGGAAGTAGATTATTCTTCTTGACATCAGCATTTTTCTTCTTCTCTTTCTGTTTCTGAACAAGAACTTTCACAAGTTTTTCATTAGAGATATCAAGGTTCTTGTTCACAGTAGTTTTAACACAAGTTATTGTGTTTTTCTTTTCATTTTTCTTAGTTTTCACAGAAGCAATACTTGTGTTTGTAGTGTTCTTCAAATCATGTTGAAGCTTCTATTTTTCAGCTTTTAATGCAACAACTTCTTTTTCTGAAGTTTGAAGCTTGTTTAGCATGACATCCAAACCATTTTTCATCTTGTTCTTTTCATTTTTAAGTTGAGCAATTTGTTTTTCAAAATCGGCAATTTATTACTCAAATTGCTACATTCATTCTCCAGTGGTTTGTCATTCACCAAGCCTTCAATCTTCCTTTTTAAATGATAATTTTCTTCAACAAGTTGTTTGCATCTTTCATTTATTTGATGATCATGAGCCATGTTAGAAATTTGTTTGTTTAATTGATCATTGTCAAATTTGAAGTTTTCATTGAGATCAATTAATTTTCCATTTTCCTCTTTCAAATCAAGATTTTCATATTGCAACTGGTCATGATTTTCTTTCAACTTGGACAACTTGTTTTCACAAATTTTGATTTTATCCTTCAAGCTTTCATTTTCAAAATTCAATTTCTGAACTTCATTTTTCAAATTCTCAATTTCTTCTAAAGGATCTTTATCATTTATCTGGAACAATTCAAGTGTATTTTTCAAGTTTTCACTTTCTTTATGGCAATGTTTTAAAGTCTTTTTCAAGTCTTTATTTTTAGTGTTCAGTTGTACATTAAGACTTTGTATCTTTTCACAGAAATTAATCAATTAGCATAAGACATGCTCTCATCTTCATCAGAATCAGAATTAGAATACACAAATGGATCTGGAGTTGATTTACCTGACCTTTTAGACCCATTTGAACTCTTGTGTTCTGAAGAGGATGAAGAATGCTCTAAGCTCTTAGAATGTGCTGTTAGAGCCATAACCTTATGAATTGATGATTTTCTGGATTCATTGAGGCTCCTCTTTGCCATAATGTACTTGTGAATTTCTTTTGCTCCTTTCCTTTGTGCTTCCTTTGAAAAACTTGATGAAGGTGAGACTGGTGATTTCTCTGAAATTATAACAGGAAATTCATGCAGATTAAATAGATTTGCCATTATACCAAGACTCACAAAAGACTATTAGATCTAATCACAGTGAATCAATGTTACAAGGAATTAGATCAAACAATTAGAGTGGTTAACCTGCTCTAATGCCAAATGGAGGAATCAGAGCGATTAAACACACAATTCAAGCAATTAACACAGAGATCAAACAGAAGCAATCAAATTCAGATCAGAAATAGATATTAACCCGCTCTGATACCAATTGTTGGGATCGGATGGGTGGATGGATCAGATCTAGAAGGGGGGGTTGAATAGATCTAACACCAATTAACGCGGAAGCTTAAGCAATTAAAATTACTTCGAATCAGAGATCAATTCACCCAAACAATTTACTGATTTAAAGAGTGATTAGTGTGTGTGAGCAAATCGATTAGTAGTGTGAACGAAATCCCTATGCATGCATCTAGAGAAATACAAAGTCAAACCACAATTCAAACCATTGCACAGAGGATTTTTAGGTGGTTCGAAAATCACCTTCAGTGACTCCTACGTCCACCCCTCACACAGTGAGGCCACACTACTTAAAACCTTGAGTACAACTCACACCGGAGCACGACGACTCCAAACACCCTTAAGCACGATGACTTAAGAAACACCTGGAGCACGACGACTCCAAACTGAGTACGACGGCTCAAACAACAACATGAGTACTACGACTCCAAATTGAGCACGACGGCTCAAACCACGTAGTGAGTGTGACGACTCACAAACCAGAGCTTGATGGCTCATAGTATAAAAGCTAGATCAAACACAAAACAGATCAGATCCTCTAGCAATGATCTGATTCAAAACAGTTTCGTACACAAAAATTTGTTGCAGAACTTCATGCACAAATCTCATTGACGAAGAAGGAAGAACAAACTCAGAAATAAGGCAAATAGATGTAGAAAGAGTGTTCATAGATGAAGAGGCCTTGCAGACGCTTCAATTGAGGAGCCTTGATGGAAATCGATGGAGATTCTCCTCAATTGGTGGTGCTCTACTTTGATGGCATCTGAAATGCCAGAAATCCTTCTTCTCCTGAGCCTCTTCAGTTGGATCTGCTCCCTTGCCTTGCACAGCAACCTTCTCTCCAGGGATTCCCTTTGATTCCCTTGTCCTTCCTCTTGAAAGGATGACTTGCAGCTTCTGGAGATGGAGACAGATCTGGAAAACCCCCTTTGGCCGCCAAAAGGCTTCTTCTGGAAGTGTATGAGCTCTCTTACCTTTGGGGTTCAAGGAGCATGGGTATTTATAGCCCCATATGTCCATAAAGTGCCTTGGGGTGTATGGGCACGAAACCCTAGGTCAAATCCCCTAAATCCCAAGCAGCCATGTGTACAAAGAAATTCACGTTTTTCAGTTTCAGCCGGAGTGTGTCGACTTGCCTTGATCTAGTGTCGACTTGCTCTCCCAGTCAGGCAAACTGGTCTGCTGGAAACTGGGTCTAGTGTCGACCTGCCCTGATCTAGTGTCGACCTGCTTTGATCTAGTGTCGACCTGACTTGATCTAGTGTCGACCTGCTTTGATCTAGTGTCGACCTGCTTTGATCTAGTGTCGACCTGATGTCCCAGTCAGGCAAACTGATCTGCTAGAAACTGGGTCTAGTGTCGACCTGACTTGATCTAGTGTCGACACTACCAAGACAAAAATGTGTGAACCTGAAAATATAAAGTGTAAATAATTAATACAAGATATTATCATTAAAATATGAGATATTAAACATCAAAAATATGTTCTCTAAGCATTATTGTGATATGTATAAAATGTACAACATGTTCAACATATCATCATCAAAATCACAATATGTCATCATTAAAATCACAATATGTCATCATTAAAATCACAACATGTCATCATTAAAATCACAACATGTCATCATTAAAATCACAACATGTCATCATTAAAATCATAATATCTCATCATTAAAATCACAATATGTCATCATCAAAATCAAAGTAGTATGAGTGATGTTCATTGGTCATCATTAAAATGCAACTTTAGGAAATTCCAAAACACACTCAACCCAACAGTAGTTGCATCTCGCCAAGGACTAGACTTGAAACAGATGCCATCGGCTTTCTACTAAGAACATCAGTCACGGCATTTCCCTTGCTCGGGTGGTATTCGATGTTGAAGTCGAAATCTTTCAGATATTCTAGCCATCTTCTCTGTCTCATGTTGAATTCTTTCTGGGAGATTAAATACTTCAGACTTTTATTGTCTGAGTAGACAGTGAATTTTTCCCCGTAGAGGTAATGTCTCCAGATTTTCAAGGTGAAGACCATGGCAGCCAACTCCAGATCATACACGAGGTAGTTGACTTCATGCGTCTTCAGTTGTCTTCAAGAATAGGCGATGACTTTCTCCTTTTGCATCAATACACACCCTAGCACAATTCCTTAGGCATCGGTGTAGATAGAGAAACATTATCCCTCTATTGGCAGAGCGAGAACAGGTGCTGAGGTCAAGCAATCTTTAAGAGTTTGGAAACTTTTCTCACACTCTTTACTCCAGGAGTATGGATTCTCCTTTCGTGTTAGTCGCATGAGAGGAACGGCGATCTTGGAGAAATCCTTGATGAACCGCTTGTAGTAGCCAGCCAGTCCTAGGAAGCATCGGATTTCTGTGACATTGCACTAGCAGAGAAATGATTTTTTACAGCGAAATTTTTATGGCGACAAAATAAGTCGCCACAAAAGGTCAACATTTTACGGCGATATACATGTCGCCCTAAAAGAATAGGTCTTTTACGGCGAAATAAAAGAGTCGCCAGAAAAAATATACCATTGTCGCCGTAAATGAAGAATATTAAGAGCCCTCCATTATATAGCGATGCATACGTCGCAGTAAAAACACATGTTCCCATATCTACAACGACTTTTCTGTCGCCGTAAATACTCCTTATTTTATCTCCCCGCAAAACCGCACCCTTCCCTTCTTGGTTTTGCGCGGGGTAGGGAGTCGAAGCGCGTGCGGGTAGGGCGTCGAAGCGCCGGTGCCGACATTGCCCTCCACTGTGCCATCATCGTCGCGAGATTCGGCATCCATTGTCGACTCCTCCTCCGCACACTGGTATCTCTCTGAACTCCCTCCCTCTCTGCCTCATGTCTCTCTCCCTTTCTCACTTTCTCGTCTCCTCCGCGTGCTGGTACATCTCTCTAAAGCTCCAGTGATCTAGGGGCCAAAGCATCCTACAGTTCTCAGCTAGGTGAAGAAGGTGGAGGCCTCAGTTGGTGCTGAGCCAGAGCACGCCCACTCCCTTCTGCTGGTAACAACATCACTTTAAAAATCACTCCTATTTTTTTTTCGACATACCTTGCAAACCCAGGAGATTCAGAGCTCTCAAATCTAGGCACCCCCACTTCTGGTGTGGTTTTTTATTCTTACAAAATTTACAGCTTGTTCGGGGGTAGTGAGGAAGAGGACTTCGTGGAGAAATGCATCAACAAGATGAATTTCCTCACGTTGGCGGTGAGGAAACAGACTGGTGGTGTTGGTGGGTACCTGGTCAGCAGCAAATAGTAGAAGAACTTCTGGCTCTTGGCATGAAAGGTGCGTGGACTAACCAGAGTGTGTGATGTAGAATTTTAGGGCCTTTTGTTATTGAATGGAATGGAAAATCCAAGACCTTATGTTATTGTTGCCTATGCTATTTCTTATGATTTTGTCTTGATATGCTACAAAGGAGCCAAAATTGGGGGTTGGGCAGGAGCAAGAGGAAGGTTTGGTAGATGGCATATGGATACCCTTGTGGCCAGGGTGGTGGGGGGGCGGGTGGAATTGGAGGTGAAGCAGGGTCAACTCTCCCCCCAACCACAGCCTTACAGTGTACCAGTTCATGTCTTCTTTTTTATCCACTGACATGGTAAAGGTGATGTGGTGAAGGAAATCTTTGGGAAGGAGATGTCTTGGTTTGGCATTTTATCACAGAAGATTTAAAAAGGAACTAGTACTTAGAAAGAATCTGTGACACTGGTAACTCTAGAAAAGAGAAGTCTTCTTCTTATGTGAACAAGTATTTAAGCACTAGTTTGGTGGGGAAGTGGAGATGGGGCCAACTCGGTGAACAGACAGAGATCCTCATATGAAGGATGGCTCTTCTTGTGAAGGCATCCGCTTCCTCTGTCCCCTTCCCAGTTCCTTTGAAGTTTCAAAAAGATTTGAATCATGTGGTGATAGATTTATAATAAAATAGATGTATATAGATAAAAATACCATAAGATTGTATTTTTATTTTTGAAAACTAATTTTTTTTGAAACTTTAGTTGCAGCTTTTTGTGGCTTTGCTGTCAAATCTTAAATAAGAAGAAAAGTCTCCCTATTAATCACAGCATCATCGAGTAGAAGTTAAAAGGTAAGATTTTAATTTTATATTCATTGTAAAATAGATTTGATTGTTATTTATGTTATTTTTTAATTTTCTAACTGAAGGTTTAAAATTAGTTGTAATGCATAGTATATGGGGGTTGATATGGTCATTGTGGTGTGATCTGTAAGATCACGACAGTTCTATTCATTGTGCATGCAGTTTTTTTTCCCTTAAGCTTTTTGAAACTTAAGTTCTTCTTCTTATAATTCTTGTTTCAAGTCTTGAATCATTTAACGTTCTGGGTTAGGAAAATGCTAGCATCATTCTCTTATGTAACAATGGCTGGTCTCTGTTGAAGGGAGTTGCTGGTCTCTACTCTATTTCCTGCTGTCCTAATATGCATGTGTTACTTAATCTGTCTCATTCTGTTTACTCAACACCTTTTTGACATTTTCCACAATGTGTTTGATCTGTTGTAGTACACTGGTTTGGTGTTCATAGCCAGCTGGATGATTTGATTATTATCTCCTTCCACCCAATACGTGTAGTATGTGATTCCATGATTTGCTCTATAGCCCCTCACAGTTCTACTGGAAGGATCCAAGAGAAGAGAACCTTCTGCTTCCTAAATCTAAACCCCCTTTTTTTGTTTGCTAGTTTATGTGTTCCTAAATCTAAACCTCCCCCTTCTTTTGTTTGCTAGTTTATATACTCCTTTACTTTCTTTGTGTAATTATGACTTTCTTTTTCTTAATTTATTTTCTAACTGAAGGTTTGAAATTAGTTGCAATGCATGGTATACGGGGTTTGATATGGACATTATGGTGTGATCTGTAAGATCATGGCAGTTCTATTCATTGTGCATGTCCACTTCAACTGCTACTGCTTTAGATATGGACAGTGAGTAGTGGGCGGAGAGGAGAAAGTTTCAGTTTTAGAGTCACCCACTTGAAAGAGAGAGCATCTCTGTAGATTGGGTTGTGACAAAGGGTAAGAAAAATAAGAGCACTACCCCAGCAAATGGGCAATATATGATTGGTGTTAATGGTCTGGCAATATTCTTGGAACCAAGCTTTGAACTGTAAGAGATGGATCCATGACTTGGCTGTTTTAGTAGGATTGCATTGGCTATGATTTCAAGGTTGGACAACATGTATAACACATTACTGCAAGTTGAGTTGGAATACCACTTGCTCACCCTGGAACTAGGTGAAATAGAGAAGGAAAGAGATAGGAAGAACAAAAGCTATGGCAGGATATGTCAGATTATATTCCACGTGCATAGATAGATGCATGAAGGAAAGGAGGGTTCCTTTCTTTCAATGAGAATTAATGTTAGTTATTTGTGTGAGTTTCACTTAGTAAGAGTATACATAATTTTTAAATAATTTTATTTTTTTTATAAAATTATTTGTCACACTTAACTCATTATTTATTAGCTTAATGTTAAAGATGATAAATAATTAATTAAAATAGATAAATAATTTTTTTTATTAAGAATGTTACTCTGCATAAAAAAGAGGGAGAATCACACATAGCCTAATAACGTTCAGAACTAGTAATTGACATGTTCTAATGAGAAGTAAATATTTCTCTATTAAAAGGTAATCTATTTCCTGCTATCCTAATATGCATGTGTTACTTAATCTGCCTCATTCTGTTTACTCAACACATTTTTGACATTTTCCACAATGTGTTTGATCTGTTGTAGTACGTTGGTTTGGTGTTCATAGCCAGCTGGATGATTTGATTATTCTATGATTTGCTCTGCAACCCCTCACAATTCTACTAAAAGGATCCAAGAGAAGAGAACCTTCTGCTTCCTAAATCTAAACCCCCTTCTTTTGTTTGCTAGTTTATGTGTTCCTAAATCTAAACCCCCCCCCCCCCCTTCTTTTGTTTGCTAGTTTATATACTCCTTTACTTTCTTTGTCTAATTATGGCTTTTTTTTCTTAATTTATTTTGTAGGGGCATATTGATAGGATGCCTATAGATAAGACTTGGATGTCTCTTTTGAGAAACACATGTGAATTTGAGAAAGGACTAGATGAATTTTTAGATTTTGCTTTTGCGAGATCAGCGATGCGCAATAAGATTCTTTGTCCTTGTTTGCGATGTCTAAATTCTGTAAGACATGTGAGAAATGATGTAAAACTCCATGTCTTTAAATATGGAATTGATCAGAGATACACAAAATGGGACTTTCATGGCGAAAGTTCTGATTCGTCAGAGGGGGACACATCTGATGATGAAGAGATAAATCAGGGGAGGAATGACGAGGCAACTTTAGCGATGTTACAGGACATGATAACTGCAGAGGGTCTGTTGAATGAGCATGTTCCAGGCGAGACTTCAGCTAATGTTCCTCCTATGTCCGAAGAGCCTAACTTGGGAGCCCAATTTTTTTTTAAATTGGTTGAAGATGCTAAAGTAAAGTTATATCAAGAATGTAAAAGGTTTTCGAGATTGTCATGTATAGTGGACTTGTTTCATTTAAAGTGCACATATGGTTGGAGTAACACTTCATTTGACGCATTGCTCAAATTGCTTAAGAAACTTCTCCCTAAAGGTAATACTTTGCCAGATTCCATGTATGAGATCAAGAAAAGTATCAGAGATTTGGGTCTTAGATACCATAAAATTGATGCATGTCCCAATGATTGCATATTGTATCGTGCTTCCTATGTAGATCTTGATCATTGTCCGATATGTGGCACTTCTAGATGGATGTCAAATAGAGGTGATGAAATTGATGTTCAACAAGAAGGGAAGTTAAAAATATCACATAAAATATTTCGACACTTTCCATTAGTCCCACGGCTACAGAGGATGTTTATGACAGCTCAATTAGCAAAAGACATGTGGTGGCATAAGGAAAAACGGGTGAGTGATGGTTTTTTACGGCATCCTGCTGATTCTCCTGCATGGAAAACATTAGACATGCATCATCCATCATTTGCTCGTGATTTTCGAAATGTTAGACTTGGATTGGCAAGTGATGGGTTCAATCCATTCAGTACATTGAGTTCTGTATATAGTACATGGCCACTCGTGATTCTTGTGTATAATCTTCCACCTTGGTTGTGTATGAAACAACCATTCTTCATTATGTCATTATTAATATCTGGACCTAAATCTCCTGGAAATGACATTGATGTGTATTTGCAGCCATTGATAGAGGAGTTGAAGGAATTATGGGATGTCGGGTTTGAAACATACGATGCTTACAAGAAACAAAATTTTAACATGCGTGTAGCATTACTATGGACGATCAATGACTTTCCAGCATATGCAAATCTATCAGGTTGGAGCACAAAAGGAGAATTGGCTTGTCCAGAATGTCATAAACATACTTGTGCAACGAGATTGAAGTATGGAAAGAAATTTTGCTATCTTGGCCATCGTCGTTGGTTGGATATCGACCATGCATGGAGAAAAAAAAAAAGCTTTTGACAGTAAAAGAGAGTAAAGATTAGCACCCAAGCCAATGACTGGAGATGAAATCTTAACTGAATATGCACATTTCTCACAAGTGATATTTGGAAAGCTAATTAAGAAGAGGAAGCGAGATGAAGTATCATACAATTGGATGAAACATAGCATCTTCTTTGAATTGCCTTATTGGAGTAAATTGTTAATAAGACATAACCTTTATGTTATGCATATAGAGAAAAATGTTTGTGATAATATTATTGGCACCTTGATGAATAGTGAGGGCAAAACGAAAGACAATATCAAAACTCGTTTTGATTGGCACCTTGATGAACAGTTGGATGACAAACTATTGAGTAAAGTACAAGAGGAAAGAGAAGACATTTATGAAGATGATGATGTGTTTAGTGAAGATGAATTAGATTTTGATAGTGATAATGATGAAATGGATGAGGAAATTGTAGATGACGATTGATTACCTGTAGAAAATTTGAGTCAAGTTTCTATCGAACCATTTTTTAGTGACTGATAGATCTTATTTTGTGTTTTGTTTGACTCTGCTTCATTGACTATGAAGGGCATTATTCTCTCTTTTGTAAGGACTTCTTTCTTTTTCAGTTATGATTCTATCCTTGACTTATATGAATACCAAGAAGGAAAAAGTTGTACCTCTGCACTCAATTCCTCATCTGTTATAAATGCATGAATGAGATCATGGTGAGTGGGCATTGTATGCAAAGTCATTTCTTGATAGGACACGACTTGCTCTGGTGAGCAAGGCAGAGCACTACCAGTATGCTCTCCAGCCTTCTGCAGAGTATCTTGGTTCCCTACTTGGAGTCGACCAATGGGCTGTACGTACTACTAACTATAGTCTCAGAAATGCACTTAAAAAAAAAATCAAATATTGCATTCAGAAGCACTTGAAAATTTATAGGTGAGCATATTCACTGAAGAAATCATACGTTCTGGATCTGCTGCTTCACTGTCGGCACTTCTGAATCGACTTGACCCTATTCTCCAAAAAGTGGCTCATCTGGGAAGGTCTGTAGCAAAGCAACAAACTAAACTAGACCCTCTGGAGAAGGAAAATTAGATGTTCTTGATAAATTAACCAGGGCTTAATTGTTGTCTGTTCTGAGTAAAATGTCTTTCTGAGTAAAATGCCTTCATGGTGGCCCCAGATTTAGGAGTGGGTCATCTGCCCTTTCCAGTCCAATGCCAAGGAAATTAGTGGAACAAGGCTCCAGTTTTTGGCCTCTACAACATATTCAAATCCCTGGAAAGTACTTTTTGGCCTCTACAACATACTCAAATCCAGTACACCGTCCCAGCTTTTTCTCTAATTTATGTGCTGCAAGGTGCATGGTGGAACAGATGGACCAGGGGAATCAGGAGTGAATGAGAAGAATTCAAAGATCAGGTGCTTCATCAGGGCACCTTCATGATTGCATGCCAGGAAGCTAGATTAAGGGAGCAATTAAAGTAGAATTTACCTGTTAAGCACCCCTTCTAAATTAAAGTATATATCCTTGAGTTAAAAATTCTTCAAAAACTTAGTATAGAATACATACTTTCAAAAGCCATCATCTGATCATAAACTACATCCGATCAACAGCTAACTAGAGAGAGAGAGAGAGAGAGATGCAGCTGCAGAAGCTGAATGAGTAAGAAATTAATACAAGCACAGATATCTTGCAGTGAGACCAGATTTCCAACTCGGGTCTCCAAGACACACTCACCAGCTGCTCTGCTAGCAATCCCATCTCAAATCCCATCTCATTGATCTGCAAGGAATAAATCCCATCTCATTGATTGGCAAGAAAGCACCATAGCAAATCCCATCTCATTGATCTGCAAGGAATAAATCTGCTTTAATATGAGTCATTTTAAGTAATTTTATACTTAATAATTCACAAGTTCACATGTGCTGACACACAACATTTGGCCTTATATGAGTGATATGATATCATATTAAGTGCTTGAACTTCACCTTTTCCACACCACTGCTGTTTCCACAGTTGTTGCTTTTGAGACTGCCATAATTTCTTGCTCTCAATTTCTGCTTGTATGACATTGCGGCTGAACTTGTACATATTTCAGTCTTAATTTGAAGAATGTGTTTCCCTGTTTGTATGACACTGTGGCTTGTACATATTTTAGGTACTTAACTTGATAGATTATCATATTTGAGGTATTTATCTTGACAGATTATTAAATAGTTTTTATGTTATTTTTTGGTTAATTAATGCAATTAATGATGTTGCTTTCTGCTCTTTTTTTTACTTAGAACATGGCAAGTTCGCAAGGAACCAACCACCAAGTTAGTCAGATACCATCATCTCAAGGTGATTTTTTTTATAAACTTTGCATGATATTATAGCATACATATAACTAATAGTACTTAAACATCTTCATTTTGAGCAGGCTCCACCAATGCATCTAATGTTCCTACAAGTAGCAAGATTCGAAAAAGTCGAGGGAAGTTTAAAGGACTTGAAACATTCAAGAAAATTATAGCATATAACAATGCAAAATTGCCTGTTCAAATTGACATGGAATTCAGGAGACCATTTGGTGAAAATGCAGATGGTTTAGTTGGTGAGATAGCTCGACTGGTAACACTGTGTGCTTCTTTTGATGTGTCTTATTGGCGCGATGTTCCTGAAGATAGAAAGGACAAGATTTATGAAAAACTTTTGGTAAATATTTATTCATGCACGAGTGAGTTTGATATTTTGTTAGAATTATATTCACATTTGATAATCTATATATCTAAATGTGTGCAGGACAAATTTGAGCTTAAAGTTGGAGATGAAGTTTGCAATGATATCCACATTCGGAAAATTATTTATGAGATAGCTGGTCGGAGATATCGAGATGTTCGATGCACATTATATCATCATTATCAATCTTATGCAACTGATGAGGCATGTCTCCAGAACCCTCCAGAGGATATAAATGCTAATGAATGGGCATGGTTGGTAAATTATTTTGGATCGTCAAAATTAAAGGTATTAAAAATCATTGTTATTTAGTTTTTATAGAAATACATATTTGTTCAATTATATAATATCTCTTCATTTATAATATAGGCAATGAGTGAAAGAAACAAAGTTAATCGTTCTAAGCAGGTGATTAGTCATGTCACAGGACGAAGATCATTCAAGCAAGTTAGTTGGACAAAGGTACATCAATTTTTAAGTTTTTACTAACTTTAATTATATATGCTTTTTTTAAATGTGACAACTATTATTGTTTTAACAGCAGAATGAAGAGGGAGAAGAGCCTGCAGCACATGAACTTTGGAGATTAACACATCAAAAAAAAGATGGCTCTTGGGGAAGTGAACAATCAAGAGAAGTTTATGTATATTTGTATTTGTTATAGTCATTATTTATTATCTGATGATATGATTTTGTTGAATTATTCACATTAACTCTTCTCTAATTCTCTCTTTTTCTAACTCATAAAATACAGGAAACTGTCAAAGATAAATTAGAAGAGCTTGCATCACAATCATGTGACTCTCCAGTAGCATCAACTCCAGAGGAGGTACTTAGCTCCGTGGTTGGACAGAGATCTGGCCATATTAGATGACGAGGTTGCGGTCCAAGGCCAACTTCAAAATCAGTTGCTACAGCGGCTACCATTGCTGGACTTCAATCCCAAGTGAAGGACAAAGAGGAGAGAATGATACAAATGGAGGAGATAATTTCCAAACAAAGAGAAGATCTTGATAAGATTCCAGAAAAACATGATAGACAAAATGAAGAAATGTCATCACAATTGAACGAGATGGTTAACAAAAAGTTCATGGATATGATGTCTCAATTTCATAGGGATTTGGGATCTGGACATTGATCTTGATGTAATTTTAGATGACTAAACTTATTATGTAATTTTAAGATGTTAAATGTTGAATTTCATTCACTTTTATGCAAATGTGATTTTTTATTATTGTTGTGATGTGATTGTTGATTGTGTAAAAATAGTATAGATTGAAATTTATTATAATTGTATTTTGTACAGGTTTACATTAAGAATTTATCGGATGGTATAAAATTTGTACGCATTACTTATAGCGACAATAGTCGCTATAAATGACTATTTACAGCGACAAACTCACATGCCCAGGCCTTTTTGTAATGTTACCACAAAAAGCATTATATAGCGACAAATATCGCCGTCAAACACATTTTATAGCAACTATAATGTCGCCGTAAAAATAGTTATGCGGCGACAATGTCTATCGCTAGAAAATAGTTGATACGGAGATACCAGTATGTCGCCGTATAAACTCAAAGATGACAAAGTTTTTTGCAGCGACCTACGGCGACTAAAATGTCGCCGTAAATAATCTTTAATGGCGACATTTGTCTTTTTTACGATGACTTTTAATCGCTGTAAATAGAACAACTTCATGTAGTGTTGGTTGGTCTCTCCCAATTGAGTACAACTTCAACTTTGGAGGGATCAATGGAGATATCGTCCTTTGAGATGACATGGCCTAAGAAGGACACTTCTTCGAGCCAGAATTCACACTTGCTAAGCTTTGCGTACAGTCTGTTGTCTCGCAAGACTTGCAATGCAATCTTCAGGTGTTCTTCATGTTCTTCTTTGGTCTTTGAATAAATGATGATATCGTCGATGAAGACGACCACGAACTTGTCAAGGTATGGCCGATATATGTTGTTCATGAGTTGCATAAAGGCTGCAGGAGCATTGGTTAGACCAAAAGGCACAACGACGAATTCATAATGTCCATACCTGCTCCTGAAAGCCGTTTTGAAGATATCGTCATCCTTGATCCTCATTTGGTGATAACTAGATCAAAGATCGATCTTGGAGAAATATTGAGCTCCGGATATTTGGTCGAAAAGTTCATCGACCCTAGGCAATGGGTATTTGTTCTTGATGGTGAGCTGATTGAGTTGACGATAGTCGTTGCACAACCTCATCGATCCATCTTTCTTCTTGACGAATAGCACAGGTGCTCCCCATGGGGAAGTACTCGGTCTAATGAACCCTTTCTCTAATAGCTCCATCAGTTGCGTCTTCAACTCCTTTAGCTTGGCAGGTGACATCCGGTACGGTTGACGCGATACCGGGGCAGCTCCAGGGATCAACTCTATGGCGAAGTTGACATCACGTTCCGGGAGAATCCTTGGCAGATCTTCAGGAAACACATCGGAGTAATCCTGGACTATGTGGATGCCTTCTATCTTAGAACCCTTATTTTCAACAACTACGGCTGCTAGGAAAGCAATGCATCCTTTCCTTATCATATTGTGGGCTTTTATGGCAGAGGTTAGAGACATCCGTCTCTTATGTCTAATCCCAGAGATTGCCAATTTAGGAAAGTCACTAAAGGTAACCTTCTCTTTCTTACAATCGACACTTGCCCCATAAGTGGACAACCAGTCGGCTCCCAAAATTACATCATAGCCTTCCATGGGCATACACACCAGGTCGGCTTTTAAGTTATGGTCTCCGATCATTACATCGGCAGATAGAAAATATTTATTCAATTTCTCCTTCTCCCCTAGTGGCGCTGTGACAGAGAACTCACAACCCATAGATATAGGTTTTGCAGTTAGGGTATCTGCAAAGTGTTGAGATATAAATGAATGAGTTGCTCTAGTATCAAATAAGACAAATGCTAGTAAGGAGAAAACTTGTAGGGTACCTTCTACCACGCCACCGTCCGTAGCGCGTTCCTCATCATGCAGGGCTTGCAGTCGACCCTATTTCTTAGGCGCATTAGGGCGCCTCTCATGTTCTTTCACCAGCGGGCACTCGGGGATGCGGTGCTCGCGACTTCCGCAGTACAGACATGCGCCGACTTTCCTCCAGCATTCTTCAGCAGTGTGACCTGGCTTGTCACAGTGCTTGCTGTTGCTCTTGGCTGGAGTGTTGGGTACGAAGATCTTTGGTTTCCTTTCTTGGCTGGATCCCTCCGTGATGTTGAAGGGACACTTCTTACCATTGGTAGGCTTAGCAGATGACTGACCCGAGTCATTTCCTTTTTCACAAACTTCCCTTTGATACGATCGGTGAAGTCCACAGCATCTTCCAGCAGCTGAGCCTACTTCACCATCTCAGCATAGGTCTGGATGTCGAGAGGTGCCAGTTGGGTAATATATTGAGGTTTGAGGCCATTGAAGAAGTGCTTAGCCTTCATTCTCTCCGTGTTCACTAGGTGTTCAGCATATCGTGCCAGTCTTGAAAACTGGGCTTCATACTCGGCCACAGTCAAGCTCCGCTATTTCAGAGCAGCGAATTCTGCAGCCTTCTTTTCTTGGACACGCTCTGAGAGGTATTTGGAATTAAAAGCTTCCTTGAACTCGGTCGAGGTAAACTGACCATTAGCTCTAGTCACTTCAACAAACTCCCACCAAGCGCGGGCGTCCTTTTCAAGTTGGAATGTGGCTAGTAGCAGCTTATCCCCACATTGCATGATGCGGAAAATTCTTTCCGTCTCTTTGAGCCAGTGCTCAGCTTCATCCGAATCTATGGATCCCATGAACCTAGGTGGGTTCAGACTCCGAAAGTTACGATGCAGGTCGCCTGCACCACGATTGACACCTCCTTGGGTAGCTTGCACAATAGCGTGTGTCAATTCTTGGATGGTCTGTTGCATGCCCCTCATTTGAGCACGTTCAGCAGTCATCTTTGTTGCCTAGTTCCTACAAAAATAATACTTATTGTCATGATATTGTTGTGAAATTTAATTCGTGCGTGTGTGAGTTCATTTTAGCTAGTTACCCTTGGCTCTAACCACAACTCACATAGGTAGGATAATTGACTCTAGTCAAGGCAGGTTAACCTAGATCATCCTATACTTAAGAATAACCTAGGCTCTGATACCACAAAATTGTCACGCCCCGACACGGAATATCGGAACGCAAGGTAGTTGCAAGTAAACGGGTACAGAGCGAGTACTAGACATCAAACCATTGAACAAGAATAAATACTAAAACAAATTCAATTCATTAATAATCTTTCAAATGTCTAGTTACAACCACTAATATCAGAGCCATTCTATAGGGCCCAATTACATTGAAATAAAAGCAAAAGTCTAACTAAGACTCTAACATAACTCTAGGACGCTAGGGTACTCGTGACGTCACTCTTGGTCGTTCTCATCCTCTTAAGTGTATAGTTCATCCTCGGTCTCACATGAGAAACACAACGACGAATAACACAGGGTGAGCGATAACGCCCAGTAGGAATTAAATCTCAATAGTCAAGCAGGCTTTAAATGATTAATGTATTAAAAGGCAAAGTAACTAATGATACAGCGAGAGGGTCAAGTAAAAGACAGCAGGATAGCACGTGAACGAAATAGCACAACTTTCCAAATATAGCAAGAGTGTCGAGTATAGCACAAAATAGCAAGATGGCCATAGCACAAATAGCACAAAGTATAGCAATAGCACAACAGGTATAGTATAACACTTTGGTCCATAGACAACGAGAGAACATAGCACTTTTTGATTGTCATTTAGATAGTCGAGATAGATAGCACTCGAGTGTAATGCCAAACACTTTGATCATTTAACTCCCATAGGCACTAGCACTTTCGAGTGCACATCCCAGGACCAGATCGAGCCCTTTATATATTGCCAGACATTGGTTATATTGTTTATCTTTAGACAATCAGTCAATGGCCAATATAGAGTACCAAGAAATAGATGAGAGCACTAGATGAATAGACAAGATAGTAGAGTGAACGTGAATAGATGAGCGAATATAGTATAGATGAGAGCTAGTGGACATTGCACGTAACACGTCGAGTAAACAGGCGATAGTAACAGTTGCACAACACGCACACGTGGTGTTGGCAGTCAGGTGGAACTCACTACCTTTCCGCTGGCCATGTTACGCACAGGTCCAGAGGTCCGGCGGGATTCAAAATAAGAGCGAACTTCTAATAGCCATTTGGATCATATTGATCCCTAAAGGGTGTAATAGGTGTTAGGGTACAACTGGCTCGTCGACCATGTGGGAATTCATGGACAGAGGAGACTTACGGAGGCCTTGAACAAAGACTCACTAGTCCGGCAGAAGAAGTATCCGACGAAAAGTTTGTCCAAGTCAAGAAAGTGTGTAGATAGAAACAAGTGCTCGACATTCTAGAGGAATTCTAGAACAGTGGAGCGTCGGTATCGGTGTTCTAAAACATCGCGAGAAAATGTACACAAGTATATTCAAGAATGAGGCAATTTAATGACATAAATTACCAGATAAATTATGTAACATGTTCATGCCAATTAAGCCATATTTGGATGGTTCAATGTGTGTGGGCATGTAAATAAGAAAATCATGGACAAGATAGATCATGTGATTGACTTAAATTATATAAAATATATTCCATATTTACAACTTCATTTTTCAGTGTTTAAAATAGTTAACAAGATATGAGAATAGCTGAAGAACAACAAGACTTGCAAAAAGATGGGTTTTCCTACAAAAAGTTAGATCCTGACAACCCTAATGAGGGTCGTGACAGGGTCCACTGATATCGCGATGGGGTCTTGTACAGGTCACGACAGGCTTGTCGGTTCGGGCAGGCAGGTCGCGACGGGGTCATGTAAGGGTCGCGATGGGCTCAACAGACCGGGCAGCCGGATCGCAACGACCGGTCCAGTCACGATCAGATCGTGATGGAGTGCTCTGTGGCAACACCCCTGTGAACGTGGCCTATAGGGCCGTCACGTTCACAGGGTCTGAGCCCGAGTCTGACAAGGAAAGAACAATTCATTGGGTTTCAGGCTAGACTTACCCTATTTGACACAGGGTGATTCAGAAAAACATATCTAATAGTACAGGCGATGAAAAATCGTGAAACCAATTGAGAATTGTTCTAGACATGCATGGGTACTTACAGTACATAGGAATTTGAAAACAAACAGGGTTTTGACATGCTTTGGTCATGGTAATCATGAAGAACTTAGAACAGTACACAGATGAGATCAACGAATTAATTCGCATGATAGGATGGATGGAAATTAGGGCTTTTAGAGGCAAAAGAAGCCTAACGACCATCAGAATCTCCAATAAAAATTTCGTGGCATGAGATCAACTGTACAAGGAGAACAAGATTTAACAAGGGGGTTCGGGGTCAGGATGAGTGCAGAACTTCGAAAAGTAAGAAGTGATTATTGACTCCATGATAAATCATGAAACTTGAGGGTATTGTTCCTGGTACATGGAACGATCTACAGTCAAAATCTCATTAGTTTTGCTCGTGAGAATGCCTACCTTTAAAGGTTTTTCTTATCTAGGGTTTGAACTTGAAGAACTCGGGGAAGAACTTGAGGGATCCTTCTTCTCCCCAACTTCTCCTTCCCTTTGGCTCCTTCCCACGTCCAGCAAACCCTTGGCACGAGCTAGGGCCAGCCATGGGGGTTTTAGAGGAGTATTTAAGCATCTCCCCATTCTATTTCCTATTATGACTCTAATTCCTATTTATTCTAAATTTTCTATTTCCCTCTCTCCTTTTTAGGCATGAGACCTCCGAATTGGGTTAGGATGGGGGCTAATTTTGTGGCCAACCCATTAGGGTAGGTTTAGGAATCCCAATCCAACTCAAACTTCCTTTTTAATGCATTAAATACCTCCTTTCTATTTAAGTAATAATTCAATTATGAATTTAAGGTATTTTCCTATTATTCTTCCTTTAAAAATCTCTATTTTAGCCCACCAATTTCTAATGGGTCAATTTAATAAAGCCCATCACTCCTTTTCTTTTAACGGGTTTTAGTAAATTCTCTTTCAATTAATTTCCAATTTAATTTATTTTCTTTAATTTAATTTTTCTAATAAATGTAATTAGTTTTCTTTTTATATTACTAAATTTTATTTCTCTAAAAATCCAAGTTGCTACATAGACTATGGTCACATCTCAACATCGATTCCATTCCAACAACGATTTCACTCACATCGACTTCACTTGAACATCAGTTGTGTTTGGACATCGACTGTCATTATACATAGACTGTCTCTAAACATCGGCTTTCTTTCAACAACGATTATGTTTTGGATAGTTAATGGATAATATTGAGAATAATTTTTATAATCATTGTAGATAGTCTTGATTATATTTTATCTCGCATGTCATTCAAATGTAATTTGAATCACTGTGCATTTCAAATTTTCCTACGATCTATGGCGTACCCTGTGCACTTAAACATTTATTATTTCGGGTAAAATATCTATGCACAACATTTCTTATGAACTACCATATTCATGTCACATAAAGTAGAACTTTTATGGCTGGTAGAATGGGATTTCCTCTTCGGTATATCCTTCTAATAGCTTGGCCACTGACGTTGACTGACAGTTTAGACACATTTAAGATGTCTATGCTCCAGCATTTATTGTGTGCAGATTTTCGATAGTCACACACGTTACAACGTTGGACTTGTCACGTTGACAGAAGCAAAGAGGATATTCAGATGATCTTTCTCTCTCTGTGTGTCTATCCAAGCATTTAATGACTGTAGGTTTTCCTGATTCCAACGTTGGACTAGACACAGCTGGCGAGTTTCAAGATGAGAGGCAACGGACATATCAAAGGATACTTCCTCAAGAGAAGATAAATAGAAGTGTGTTGCACCATGGAATACCAACGGGAAGAACGAAAGATACAAGAGCTTGATCCTTTATTCAGAAAAAGGTTCCTGCTCTTAGGTCTCCTCAAAGCCTTTGTGTTCTAGATTTTTTAGAGCTTGTTTTAGATCTGAGAGAATTCCTTCCTGGTGTAATTCAATTGTCTCTTATGTATCCCAGCTAGCAAGACCAGAGGGGGGTGAATGGGAGTCTAAAAAACTGATTATCTAAACCTGTCCACAAAAAGGTTCACACAACAGACACTTCGATGATTGTTAGTGTTAGTGAAAAGAAAACAACAAACACAAAGCAAGCAATCACACTACACAAGATTTTATCCTGGTTCGGACCTCCTCTCCACAGGAGTCCTACGTCCAGTCCCTGAGCAACAACTCAGGATTCACTACCCAAGGGTATAGTCCCCCTCAAGGACACTTCCACACCCAGCCGCAACTAGTCTTCTCTTCACAACCCGAAGAGGAATACAACAACGTGGAACCCTCCAGGTCTTCCTTCAACTCGAAGGAAAAAAAAACACCTTGGAACCCCCAGGTCCTCCTTCAACACGAAGGGAACAAACACAAAAAATGTGTTCAAGGGATGATACGTCCCTAGATCAAGCTAATAGCACAATGCTTGATCTGAAGCGAAGACTGAGAGGAAAACATCTACAACAAAGAACACTCCCAGTACACGAAAGCTCTCTCAAGGTTCTTCACTAGACACAGAGAGCTAAGAGCTTGAACAATGGTGAGTGAGGCTTCACTCTTCAGATGCTCGCCGAAAACTAAAATTGAAGGGTTCAAGAATTGTAGAGTATTCTCTATCGTTCTCTATATTCGAACTACTTTCTTCTGAAGCATTAGTCTTTAATATATATCTTCTTTTGAAAAGTAGTCGTTGAAGTATCCATTGCCTCTATGTTCAGAGAACGTTAGACAGTATGGCTTTCCATCGTAGTCAACAGTTCTTTGCGTTCCATGCACGTAAGAAGAAAATCCTTCTTGATATCCTCCAGCTTCTACTTTATCCAATGTTGTATAGAGTCGTGCTGTCAGAGACCTACACACATTAAATGCTAAAATATAGACAGCTAAGCTGTCTCTTGTTGTCAGTCAACGTTAGAGTGAGAATACATCAAAATAGAAATTCCATTCTGTCTTTCCAAAAAGATATTACACGCAGAAGGATAAGAATAGAAGATATCTGGATATGCATCGTGCAGAGAAATGTACGATTATATTTAATGCATGGATAAAAGAGAAATACGCGGGATGACTTTGACTTGTCAAGATATTTGAATATCAAGTCGTTATGAAAGTATAAACAAATTGTTATGAACAAGTTATTATAACCAAATCGTTGTCTTGTTTTATCGAATCGTTACACCGACCAAGTTGTTGTTGTGACTTATCGAATCATTACAGCAAGCAAATCATTGTGTAACTTATCGAGTCGTTATAATGACCAAGTCATTGTTCAAACTTGTCGAATCGATGTAGAACTTATCGAATCATTATGAAAGACAAATCGTTGTGAGACCTAGTCGTTGTTCTCACTTACCAAATCGATGCGAAACCGAATCAAAGCAAATCGTTCTCACTTATCAAAATCAAAATCGTTGTGAGAGCAAATCATTGTTCTCACTTATCAAATCAATATGAAACAAAATCGTTGTGAGAGCAAATCGTTGTTCTCACTTATCAAATCCATGTGAAACAAAATCGTTGTGAGATCGAAATCGATGTACATACTTAGCGAATCGTTCTGAGATCGAAATCGATGCGATCACTTAGCGAATCGTTCTGAGATCGAAAATCATTCTGAGATTGAAATCGATGTGATCATTTAGCAAATCGTTCTGAGATCGAAATCGATGCGATCACTTAGCGAATCGTTCTGAGATCGAAATCGATACGATCACTTGGCGAATCATTCTAAGATCAAAATCGATGTGATCACTTAGCGAATCGTTCTGAGATCGAAATCGATGCGATCACTTAGAGAATTGTTCTGAGATCGAAATCAATATGATCACTTACCCAAATCCTTATGAATATGAAAGTGATAGAGGTAAGGAAATCGTTATGACTATTGAAATCGATGCAACACTTATGAAATCGTTGTAACTTATGGAAAGTCGATATGTACTTAGAAAATTTATATGCACTGAACTTTAAGTATTACAGGATGAAGATACTTACTAGTTTTTCTTGATTTTCCAAGATTCATTTCCTGTGCTCAAATCTCATGGAAAACTTGTTAGATTAACCTTTATTTTAGTTTTGTTGATCACCAAAATAGATATGTAATTTATCTAAATTACATGGAGATAAATTGATCATCAATCTCCCCCCTTTTGGTGATGATAAAACATAACAAAATTCATGAAATAAATTTAAGTGAATCCGCAGAAATAAAATGAGAAATGTATTTCAGAAACAGTATATTTCTCCCCCTTTTTGTCATTAAGCAAAAAGATAAAATACTGAGACAAAGATGGAAAGAGAAAAGATAAATGAGAGCAAGATAAATACTATTGATCATTGGATTACTGAGAAATATAGAAGGCAAGAGACAAAAGGAATGCAAAGCGAGTAAGGATGGGAATCGCTTTGCGTTCCTGCTCTTCAAAGTGAGACTGAAATGCACCAAAAGTGATGTTATAGGAAGGTCCCATAGAAGGAGCCATCCTTTTGAGGTGACATTGTCTCTGAGCTTCTATGAAGGTGCCTTACTCATCAATGCCAAGGGAAATCTTATATGAAGTGAAGGAGCCAAAACTAGCTAGCTGAAGAAACTAATCAATTTTGTACGGATAGTGGATCTGGTGCTGTTGAACTTCCTTCTTTAGAGCCACAACAACCTTGTACCTTTCTTCCCATGTATGATAAGAGTCCTGGACAAGGTGAAGGGAGTTGAAATCCAAGAATTCAGTAGGAGACAACAATGGTTGATTGGATCTAGCTTGAGAAGCATTCAGCTCTTGAAGTTGTTGAGCTGACAGAGAGTATAGCTTCTCCCAATTAGAAGGCGTAAGCCTCTCACTTTCAGACAAAATAGGGGCAAGAATATCAGCCTTAATGTAGCCCCAAAGATATTTCTGGTAGACAAACCTGTGAAAGGAAAGGGAACGACCTTCTTGCACTGAAATCCTCGCCATTACCCTTGCAGCTCTTTCAAAGATAAGAGTCCCAACAGAAGAGTCCATGATTAAGGAGTGAACAGGGGGTAGGAACACTACATCAGGGATCTCCAAAATATCAAAATCAATCTAAATGGATTCTGTATGAGCATCCCTGGAACTCAGAGCCAAGATAGCTTGCTGAAACTGGCCCAGCTGCACTTCAGAAAGATGGTTGATATAGCAAAAGTCGTTGTACATCTGGAATTGCCAGATGAATTTGATCTCTTTCTGAATAAACGGCCCCAGGTGTTCTTGTGATGAATCTGGAACCACTCAGAGAGAGTTAAAGGGGAATCTCTGGGTGGATACCTGGCCAACCGAGCTCGAAGGAACTGACTGTATAGAACTTTGTGGCCGCGAGCCCACTGATCTTCAGTTTTGGCTTCAGTCAAGGAGAAAACTTTTGACTGTTGAGCCTTGGATAGAAAAGAATAAGGAAAGATGGTGGTGAGATGGTCGGTGAGATTTAGGAATGGGAGACCAGAAATGGTGGCAAAGGTGACTTTAAGAAGAAATTCTTCATATAAGGATTTGTGTTTATTTTCAACAGAAAGGGAAAACCAAAGAGGTGGATAGCAAGGTTCAGAAGAGACAGGGTGAGTAGAAGTAAGTATCCTCTTCTTAGGGACAGGACTAGAAGAGTCTGTTCGATGGATATGAGTCCCAACAGCCAGGACTGAATGAAGTATTGCTACTTCAAATTAATCCTTGATGTCCTGGATTTCAGTATGGACAAGTTGGGCACCCTCAGGAATAATGGTAATAAACTAAGGAGGATTAGGTGGATGAAGGAGTGATTGAGGAGAAACTGAGGGGATATCAGAGGGTCCTGAAGAGGAAGGACCAGAGGAAGAGGCTCCAACGGATGAAGAAGCTGAAGGAACCTCAACGGACGGAGGAAGAGGAGGAATAATAGTGGAGGAGGCAGGAGATGAAGTAGTTTAGGAAGGAAAAGGTGTAGGAGAAGAGATAGTTCTAGGATGAGGTTGTTTGAAGGTGGTAGGTGCTGGAGGTGCAGTGGAGGATGTGGGTGGCGAAGGAGGGTCTAGAGTTGGAATAGAGGAAGAAGCAGGGGGCTCTAGATCTATAGCCGGTCCTTCTGCTCTTGCAACTACTGATTCCATCTGCCCTGATGGGCCTGATGCATCCTCTGCCAGCCCTATTGGCCCAAACACTTCTGTAACGACTGGTTCTGCAGTGTGTACATCTTCAACACCCTTTGGCCCTGATGGCTCGGCTGGATCTTCAGATATTGGCCCTGAAGGCCGCTCTTCTATACTAGTCTGCTCTGCATTGACAGGCCTAGATGGCCTAACTTCCTATTGAATTGGCCCTGAAGGCCGGACTTCATCATCAACAGATGGCCCTGAAGGCCCTGAGCTGCTAGCAGGAGGGGCATGAATTGGTAAACGCTCCCTCAGAAAAACTGACAAGTCAAGAACTGTTTGTTTCATCCTGACCAACTCACTTTTCAAATGTTGGAGCTCAGAAGTCAATGCTCCAATAGAAGTAGCTGACTGGCTCTGGCTTATGAATATAGAGGCTATATCTAAACGAACAAAGCACAGTATGGACCCTTGTTCATCCTATCTTTCAACAATGGGCTTCATGTTGATTTTCAGTTTCTTCTGCCTTGGCCTCCTGTGTGGCTTCTTGGTAAGGAGGGGAATATCCTAAGCCACTTATTTTCCTTTATTACTTGCCCTTTCAACGGGCTCCACATTATCATCATTATCTTCTTCACCTGAGGCACTTTCCACAATGCCTTCTCTGAATTGATCATCAATAGGGGTACTAGCAGTGCGCTCCCCCTGAAGTGTTTCTTCTTTCTCAAATGACTGCTCCCCCTCAATAGGAGCATCCTCCATGACAACATCATTAGTGTGGCCTGATGCCACAACATCTGCTACTAATTCACGACCTTTGAGGCTCCCCCTGAGTGCTAGGAATGGATTCCAGCACATCTCTTAGAACAGATGCCACAACTGTGGTGGGGATGATAGCCTTTGAAACTCGCATAGCTGACCCAATATTGTCTTGAGGAATATCTTCAATCTGGCTTCCAGTGACCACAGATTCTTCTACTCTGACCTCTGCTGCTGCTGCTGCTTGATCCATTGCAATTTCTGAACTGACAACTCCCTGTTGTTGATCTTGCACTACAGGCGCTACTACAAGTTGTTGATCTTCTTGCTCAACTGGTACATCTGCTGCTACTGTTGCTTCTGCTACCTCTTCTAGAACTTCTTGGGCTTCGCCGATGATGACCTCACCCTCAGCCACTGAGGTCTGGTCCACACACCACCAACCAAAGAGAAACCACTATTTTTCAAGTTCCTGCTGCGAATGGCCTACCCCATCTTTTCTGACACCACCCCAGACAGATTAATGCCACAATGTTGGAAAATCATGGTCTGTAAATGGGCGTAAGGTAAGGACACATTCAATTTACTTTTCTTGTCCCAAACCTGAGCATGCGCAAACTTCATCCTTTCTATAATAACCTCAGCCATGTTTATTCTTTGGTTCTGGATAGCCCAAAACATCATATCGGAGTCCGCCTTTGTACAAGTAGAAAAGGTGACACTCCTAGGGACCAGTATCAGACACAATAAAATACAGAATACGGTTGAATGCATTCAGCTGGTTGATATCTATCATCCCGTCCTTCAATCTGAACTCGGGACCAACAATCCCTAGACCCTTCGCCTGGATGTCGACAGTGTGTATTCCACTGTGACTGGTGGTGCAAACTCCAAAGAGAGACTCCAACAAGGCATATGCGATCCTAATCTGGGTTCCCTTGACAGTGGATGTCAAAGACCCATCCTCTTCAGACTTTAAGCAAACATAAAATGCCTTCACCAGGTCTGGATAACTCACCTCTGACAGGGTTGCCAACTTCGTCCATTTCATTCTCTCCTTGGCTGCTACGATGCTATGCATTCCATTCTTCTCCAAATCCGCAATATCTACTGCTTTGTTTCCACACAGCTTGGTCTTCACAGTGGTAAACCTCTCTTGTTGTTCGGCAGTGAGGAACGCAGCTCCATAGCCCCCAATGGTGCCGGAAACTCCAGAAACGGCCATGGATTTGAATGGTGAAAGGTTCTGGATGATTGGAATGGAGATTGGAGCAGAAACCCTCAAGAAATTTCTCACAGGAAGAGGTGGAGACTTTGAAATCACAGGGAGTGGATGCCGGAGTCGATAGGGTTATCATCTCAGGCAAGTTGACAGAAAAGAGAGTGGGAGGTGAATCGGTATGGCACAGATTTCGGGTTTTATCATATAAAGGGGAAAAGCGCCATAATGACAGAAAACGACAAAAGACTAGTTCGACAGGAATAAATCCTTTTAAAATTACGAACCGTCAAAGATAACTATGAAGCAAGCAATATTTTCTTAATTTCAAGGGGAAAAATAAATGATATTCTGAAATAATTGTTATTTCAGTTATTTACAGACAAATCTATCACAAATTGCACATGCCTAATTCCCTTCTAAGAGACGTAAATCTCTCTTCGGGTAAAGCCTTTGTGAAGATGTCTGCTAACTGATTTTGAGTATCAATAAAGGAAATGTCTATATTACCATTTGCTACATGATCACGAATAAAGTGATATCTAACCTCTATAGGCTTTGTCCTTGAATGCTGAACTGGGTTCTTGGTGAGATTTATCGCACTGGTGTTATCGCACAGCAAGGGAATTGTCTTGATATTAGTCCAAAATCCTCAAGCTGTTGTTTGATCCATAGAGTTGTGTACAACAGCTTCCAGTAGCTACATACTCAGCTTCAGCTGTAGATAGTGCTACTGAATTTGCTTCTTGAGAACCATGATATCAGACATCCTGCAAGAAATTGACAACAACCACTGGTGCTTTCTATCTATTTGCATCCAGCGTAGTCAGCATCAGAGTATCATACTAAATTAATTTTGCATGATTTTGGATACCACAGACCTAAGTCATGAGTTCTAGTCAGGTATCTAAAAATTCTTTTGACACTTATTAAGTGAGACTCTCTAGGGTCTGCCTGATACCTAGCACACATGCATACACTAAATAGTATGTCGGGTCTACTTACAGTTAAATAGAGAAATGAACCTATCATACCTCTGTAGACCTTTTGATCTACCTTCTTACCATCCTTATCGCTGTCTAATCTTGTTGATGTACTCATCGGTGTTGACAGTGGCTTGACGCTTTCAAATCCAAACTTCTTTAAAAGTTCCTTGGTGTATTTGGCTTGACAAATATGAGTTCCTTCCTTTCCTTGCTTGATTTGCAATCCGAGGAAGTAGTTTAGCTCCCCCATCATGCTCATTTCGAATTCTCCCTGCATAAGCTTTTCAAAATACTTGCAAAGAGATTCGTCAGTAGAACCAAATATTATATCATCTACATAAATTTGTACAAGCAATACATGTTTGACTTTAGACTTAACAAATAATGTACTATCTACTTGACCTCTAATAAAACCATGGTTCAATAAAAATGCAGTTAAACGTTCATTCTATGCTCTTGGTGCTTGTTTCAAACCATATAAAGCTTTATGCAACTTAAATATATGATTTGAAAATTCAATATCATCAAAATCGGGAGGTTGTTCTACATAAACTTCCTCCTTTATGAAACCATTTAGAAAAGTAGATTTTACATCCATTTGAAAGAGTTTTAAATTTAATGCAGAAGTATATGCAAGTAAGATCCTAATTGCCTCAAGTCTAGCTACTGGTGCATAGGTTTCATCAAAATCTATGCCTTCCTCTTGAGAATAGCCTTGAGCTACCAGTCTGGTCTTGTTTCTTATGATCACACCAGCTTCATCCAGTTTGTTCCTGAACACCATTTGTTACCAATCATAGGATGATCTGATGGTCTCGGAACAAGTGACCATACATAGTTTCTCTTGAACAGATTAAGTTCATCTTGCATGGCTAATATCCAAGATTCATCATACAGTGCTTCATTGCCTGTCTTAGGCTCTATTTGTGATACAAAGGCTACATAATCACAAGGGATTACATTACCTCTTGTTCTTATCCCAACAGATGGATCTCCAATATGTTGTCCAGAGGGTGATCCCTTTGTACCTCCATTCCTTTGGAAGATTGCTATGTGATGTGTCTTTTGTTGTGGATCTTCCAAGGGTGGATCTTCCTTGTCCTCAATGGATGTGTTCTTAGCTTCTTGGACAATTCATTGTATCATCATCATCACTATCGACTTCCTTCTCAAGGAAGGGTTAGTTTCATCAAAAATAACATGCACTGATTGTTCAATCAATAAAGTACGCTTATTAAATACTCTATATCTTTGGGTTTAGAAGCATACCCCATGAATATACCTTCATCGGATTTTGAATCTAACTTACCAATGTCCCTTTTTCCGTTGTTGTGGATGAAGCATGGACACCCGAAGATTCTGAAGTGACTGATTTTTGGCTTCTTCTATTTTAATAGTTCGTATGCAGTCTTCTTTAGGATTGGCCTGATCATCACTCTGTTGATTATGTAGCATGCTGTGTTGATGGCTTCAGCCCAAAAATATCTTGGCAAATCATATTCTGATAGCATTGCCCTTGCCATATCCAATAGGATTCTATTCTTCCTCCCAGCAACTCCATTCTGCTGTGGTGTCCTTGGTGCTGAGAAGTTATGCTCTATCTCTTGATCTTCACAGAATTTAGCAAATTTCTCATTCTGAAATTCTCCTCCATGGTCTGATCGAATACCAATAATGTTGTGCTTCTTGTCTTTCTGCATCTTCTTACTGAAGCTGACAAAGTTGTCGAATGTATCATCCTAATGCTCCAAGAAGGATACCCATGTAAACCTGAAGTAGTCATCTACTATAACAAATCCAAAGTTCTTTCCTCCGAGACTTGTGGTTCTCATTGGCCCAAATAGATCTATATGTAGAAGTTCTAAGGGTTTAGAGGTAGTTACCACAGTCTTTGACTTGAAGGATGACTTGGTGTGCTTTCCTTTTGCACACGGCCCACAGACACCATTCATTTCTGCACTTACCTTTGGTAGACCTTCCACCATGCTTTTCTTGATCAACTTTCTCATGCCACCCAAGCTACAGTGGCCCAGTCTTCGGGGCCAGAGATATGTTGACTGCTCTTTATTTGCTGCCAGACATATGTCCTGGTCCTTTAGTTCTTCTAGATAAAGTATATATAGGTTCTTTTCTCTGTTAGCTTCAAGAATGACTGCACCATCCTTCATAATACTGCATTTTGATTCTTGAAATCTGATTTGATGTCCTTTATCACACATTTGGCTGATACTGATAAGGTTATGCTTCAATCCTTTGACGCATAGAACATCTTCGATAACAGTTTTGCCTTTACTCCCTACTGATCCGCTACCTATCATAGTCCCTTTTCCATTATCTCCATAAGTGACTGTGCCTTCTTCAACTTCAAGATGAGAGTATGGCTTTCTGTTCCCTGACATGTGCCTTGAGCATCTGCTATCCAAGTACTATTTAGATGCTCGAAGGTTTACCTATAATGAAAACACTATGCTTTAGGTACCCAAGTTCTTTTGGGTCCTGGTTGGTTAGTATCATCAATTTTCCTTTTAATTATCCATATTTTATGTTTAGTTGGACATGTCATTTTAATGTGACCTAGCTTGTTACAATGGCTACAGCAAGATATTTTACTTACTTTCTCATTTGGAATATATTTAAAGTTTGACTTGTATGCGATATCTTGTTCGGGTATAAACTTAGGTGTTGGATATATTTTAGGGTATATTGTTGTATCTTCATTATCGGGAGGAGTATAGCCTAATCCATGTTTCTTTCTACCAGGTCTTCTAGCTCCTTTTAGTATTAAGGTTGTTTTGCCATTTGTAAATTTCTCTAGTGTGCTAGATAATTTTTCATTTTCTCTTGTTAATGTGTTAACTTCCTGCTTAATTTGTTCACTATTCTTGGTTTTCCAAGCTTGCTAATTGTTCATTTTTATTTTTAGGTCCTTACATAGTAATCCATTTCTTCTTTTTAGCTCTGTGATTTATTTTTCTAGTTGTTCGTTTTCAGATTTTAGATTTGAATTCGTATTTTCTAAACATGCAGTATTTTTCTTACTGACTTTTAGTGATTTGCATACCTCTTTATATTTGCAGTATAATTCATTAAAAGCTTCATCTAAATTATCAGAATCAGATTCGTTACATGAACAAAATGACGGGTCAGATGTTACCTTTTCATTGACATTAGCCATGAATGCCAGGTTGGCCTTTTCTTCTTCTCCTCCACTGGAACTCGACTCACTGTCAGAATCGTTGTTGTTGTCCCAGGCTGCTGCCATAGCTTTCTTCTTGTATCTTCTGGGTCTTCTAGAGCTGTCTTTCTTTCTGAACTAGCTTTTCTTCAATTTCGAACATTCAACTTTGATATGTTCGGGCTTCTTGCATTCATAGCAAATTGGTTCAGTCTTCTTTGCATCTTTAACTGTAGGCTTTTTGAAGTTTTTTCCCTTCTTGAAGTACCTTCTTCCAGACTGATATTTCTTTTTCTTGGCTAGTATACGTTGTAACCTTCTAGATAGCAGTGCTTCTTCATCTTCACTGTTGTTCATGCTATCCTGGCTATATGAGCCTTCTTCTGATGTGTCTTCTTCTACTTTGAGAGCGTTGGTATGTTTCTTTCTGCTAGACGATTCTCCCAACCTCTCCATGTTTATCTCATGGGCCATAAGGGACCCAATGAGTTTCTCTAATGACATTATCTTCAAGTCATTAGCCTCTTCTAATGCTGTTACTTTTGGGGTCCACAAGGCTGGTAGGGACCTTAGGATTTTCCTTACCATATCTCCCATTTGATATGTCTTACCAAGACCAACCAATCCATTTGTGATATCAGTGAACCTACTATACATCTGTGTAATTGTTTCACTGGGCTGCATCTGAAATCTCTCATACTGTGTTACCAGAATATATATTCTAGTTTCTTTTACCTTTTCAGTACCTTCATAAGTGATCCTTAACTTTTCCCACATTTTCATAGTGGATTTGAAGGCTAATATGCGGTTGAACACTTTCTTGCTAATAGCACAACAGAGAATGCTTTTGGCCTTGCAGTTTAAGGAAATCTTCTTCTTGTCATCTTCCGTCCATTTATCTTTTTCATTCGTGACTAGAAGATCTCCTTCTTCAACAATCGACCAGATCTGATAGTCAAGTCCTTGTAGAAAGAACTCCATCCTTGATTTTCAATATGTGTAGTCTTCACCATCGAACAATGGTGGCCTATTTACTAACTGACCTTGGAAGTGACCTTGGGCTGCCATTTGATCTTTTCTCTTCAGATCGTTGGATCTTCTTCTTTGTCGAAGAGACTAGCTCTGATACCACATGTTGCCCAGCTAGCAAGCCTAAAGGGGGGGTGAATGGGATTCTAAAAAATTTATTATCTAAACATGTCCATAAAAATGTTCACACAACAGACACTTTGATGCTTGTTAGTGTTAGTGAAAAGAAAATAACAAACACAAAGCAAGTAATCATACTACACAAGATTTTATCCTGGTTCGGACCTCCTCTCCACAGGAGTCCTACGTCCAGTCCCTGAGCAACAACTCAGGATTCACTACCCATGGGTACAGTCCCCCTCAAGGACACTTACACACCCAGCCGCAGCTGGTCTTTTCTTCACAACCGGAAGAGGAATACAACACCGTGGAACCCTCCAGGTCTTCCTTCAACACGAAGGGAAAAAAACACCGTGGAACCCCCAGGTCCTCCTTCAACATGAAGGGAATAAACATAAAAAATGTGTTCAAGGGATGACACGCCCCTAGATCAAGCTAATAGCAGAATGCTTGATCTGAAGCGAAGACTGAGAGGAAAAGATCTAAAACAAAGAACACTCTCAGTACACGAAAGCTCTCTCAAGGTTCTTCACTAGACACAGAGAGCTAAGAGCTTGAACAATGGTGAGTGAGGCGTCGCTCTTCAGATGCTCGCCGAAAACTAAAATTCAAGGCTTCAAGAATTGTAGAGTATTCTCTATCGTTCTCTATATTCGAACTGCTTTCTTCTGGAGCATCAGCCTTTAATATATATCTTCTTTTGAAAAGTAGTTGTTGAGGTATCTGTTGTCTCTATGTTTAGAGAACGTTAGACTGCATGGCTTTCCTTTGCAATCAACGGTTCTTTGCGTTCCATGCACATAAGAAGAAAATCCTCCTTGATATCCTCCAGCTTCTACTTTATCCAACGTTGTATAGAGTCGTGCTGTAAGAGACCTGTACGCATTAAATGCTAAAACATAGACAGCTAAGCTATCTCGTTGTCAGTCAACGTTAGAGTGAGAATACATCAAAATAGAAATTCCATTTTGTCTTTCCAAAAAGATATTACAAACAGAAGCATAAGAATAGAAGATATCTGGATATGCATCGTACAGAGAAATGTACGGTTATATTTAATGCATGGATAAAAGAGAAATACGCGGGATGACTTTGACTTGTCAAGATATTTGAATATCAAGTCGTTATGAAAGTATAAACAAATTGTTATGAACAAGTCGTTATAACCAAATCGTTGTCTTGTTTTATCGAATCGTTACGCAGATCAAGTCGTTGTTGTTACTTATCGAATCGTTACAGCAAGCAAATCGTTGTGTAACTTATCAAGTCGTTATAATGACCAAGTCATTGTTGTAACTTTTCGAATCGATGTAAATACCAAATCGATGTGGAACTTATCGAATTGTTATGGGAGACAAATCGTTGTGAGACCAAGTCGTTGTTCTCACTTACCAAATTGATGCGAAATCGAATCGTTGTGAGAGCAAATCGTTGTTCTCACTTATCAAACCGATGTGAAACAAAATCGTTATGAGAGCAAATCGTTGTTCTCACTTATCAAATCGATGTGAAACAAAATCATTGTGAGAGCAAATCGTTGTTCTCACTTATCAAATCGATGTGAAACATAAACGTTGTGAGAGCAAATCGTTGTTCTCACTTATCAAATCGATGTGAAACAAAATCGTTGTGAGATCGAAATCGATGTACATACTTAGCGAATCACTCTGAGATCGAAATCGATGGGATCACTTAGTGAATCGTTCTGAGATCAAAATCGATACGATCACTTAGCGAATCGTTCTAAGATCTAAATTGATGCGATCACTTAGCGAATCGTTCTGAGATTGAAATCGATGCGATCACTTAGAGAATCATTCTGAGATCGAAATCGATACGATTACTTAGCAAATCGTTCTGAGATCAAAATCGATGTGATCACTTAGCGAATCATTCTGAGATCGAAATCGATACGATCACTTACCAAATCCTTATGAATATGAAAGCGATAGAGGTAAGGAAATCGTTATGACTATTGAAATCGATGCAACACTTATGAAATCATTGTAACTTATGGAAAGTCGATATGTACCTAGAAAATTTATGTGTACTGAACTTTAAGTATTACAGGATGAAGATACTTACTAGTTTTTCTTGATTTTCGAGATTCATTTCATGTGCTCAAATCTCATGGAAAACTTGTTAGATTAACCTTTATTTTAGTTTTGTTGATCACCAAAATAGATATGTAATTTATCTAAATTACATGGAGATAAACTGATCATCATCTTAGATTCCACCTTAGATCAAGCATTTTCTATAAGCTTGGTCTAGGGGTCATCATCTCTTTACTCTTTTCTTGGTGTTTCTCTTCATCTGTGAAGAGAGGAGCTACTGTGGAGTGGGTGGTTGCTTCCCTTTTGTAGTAAGGAAGACCTGTTGTATCAAGTGATGCATTGCCTCGTCGTGTGGTGAAGAGAAGGCCAGCTGGTACTAGATGTGTAAGTGTCCTTATGGGGGACTGTACCCTTAGTTAGTGGAATCCCAAGTTATTGCTTGGGGACTGGATGTATGACTCCTTGTGATAGAAGATCTGAACCAGGATAAATTTTTGTTGTTCTTGTGATTACTTTCATTCTGTCTCCATTACTTATTTACTCTAACATTTGAGTTTAGTCTTTCTTGTCCAAGTAATCTTTTTATTAGGAAAATTTATAGAAATATTTTTAGCAATCCATTCACCCCTCCTTTGGACTTGCAACCTGGTCAACAGAGGCTAGATTTTGTACAAGTACGGATCGACAGGACGAGCTCTAAAGACTAGGCCAACCGGGCTAGGGCATCTGCTCATGCATTCTCTGAGCGGGGAAGACTATCAATGTCAAAGCCCTAAAGGCAGGTGGTCAGCTTTTAAACAACTAAGAGGTATTTCAACATTACCAGATCCTTGGCCTCTTATTCCTTGGTAGGTTGCCCCGACCATGAGATGGGAATCACTAGTGGCATGTACTTCCTCAATGCCGATGTCGACCACCATAGTGAGCCAAGAGATTAGTGCTTCGTACGCGGTGACTTTGAGGCTAGGAAGGCAAAGCGTAGTGCATACTGTAGCAAATGCCCTTCGAGTAAGGTAGGGATGAACCCGACCCTACTTCCTCAAGAGCACGACAACGCATCAAGGGCCAGCTCCCATCACCTAGCCCACCGTATGTCTTTTGACTTGAGCGAGGTGGCCTACCCTTGAGGTTTGTAGACAAACTACGTACCTCGGTAGTGAAGTCAGTGCGGACTTGGCCCTTGATGGTTGTTCTTAGGGAAAAATTGATGTCGAACTTACCCAACCCTATCGACGACTTCAGTAGTCGACCAAACACATCTAGCTTCTATAGGGTCTATTTGAGTGCCAGGTCGGTGAGGATGGTTATAGAGTGAGCTTGGAAGCATGGGTGAAGCTTCTGGGTGGTCGTTACAAGGGAGAGTACCACATAATTAGCATGGGGATAATTGAGCTCTTGACCTTGTAGCACTCTGCTCACAAAGTATATAGGTTTTTACATTGAGCCATCCTCGCACACTAGCACCGAGCTGATTGTTCGAGGGGTAGCTGACAAATAGAGATACAACATTTCTCCAAGTAGGGGTTAACTAAGGTCAATACCGAGGAGAGATGCACCTTCAGCTCCATAAATATTGCCTAGCAATCTTCTACCCACTTGAACTCCTATCATGTCTAGAGGAAGGAGAAGAAGGGGAGGTAGTGCTCGGCCGCCCTAAAGAGAAACTAGCTTAGGGTAGCAAGGAGGCCACCTCCTTAATGGTCCGAGGTGGTTGCATTTTGAGGTTTGTATGGATCTTTTTTGGATTCACCTCAATTCCCCATTTGTTGATAAGGAAACTGAGGAATTTCCCGACCATCACGTCGAACGTACACATTTCATCTTGTACCTAGAAACCGTAAAGAAAGTCTATTGTAGGTCAACAGGTGGTTGGGTCGAAGCGACACTTCCCTAGCATGTCATCCACATAGACCTCCATGGTCTACCCAATATGCACCTTGAACATCTGATTCACCAGCTATTGGTAGGTGGTGCCAGCATTCTTCAGTCCAAAGGGCATCCTAGTGTAGTAGTGGATGCCGAAAAGGGTGATGATTGCAATATTCTCTTCATCCATTGGGTGCATGTGTATCTAATGATACCCTAAAAAAGCATCCAAAAAGCTCAAAAACTCATGGCCCATATGTCGCATCCACACAACTGGTTTATCTGAGGAAGGGGGTAACTGTCCTTCGGATGCACCTTGTTGAGGTCGGAGAAATCTACACACATCTACCACTTTCCCAACTCCTTCTTGATGAGGACCACATTGGTGATACACATTGGGTACTACACCTCACAAAGCAACCAAGTGCACTTCCTGGTCTTGAGCTTCTCTCGAACGACCTCTCGCACTCAGCCTCGAGAACCCTCTTTTTCTATTTGACTGGCTTGGCCATCGGGCTAACATTGAACTTGTGTCACGCCCCGACGTGGAATATCGGAGCGCGAAGGCAGTTGAAAGAAAAGGTATAGAGCGAGTACTAGACATCAAACCATTGCACATTGAATATTACTAAAGCAAATCTTTCTCATTAATAACTTTTCAAATGTCTAGTTAAAACCACTACTATCAGAGCCATCATATAGGGCCCAATTACATTGCAATAAATGGAAATAACTAACTACAACTCTAAGATAACATAATGACTCAAGGGTACTCCTGGCTTCACTCTTGGTCATTCCCTTCCTCGTGAGTGTATGTGTCAACCTCGGTCTCACCTGAGAACACAACATCAAATAACGTAGGGTGAGCGATAACGCCCAGTAGGACTTAAATCTCAGGCTCAAGCAGACTTAAAATAATTAATGCATTTAATGGCATAGTATCTAAAGATAGCAGGTATAAGAGAGTCAAAATATAGCAAGAGATAGCACAATAGCATGAGATCGTGTATAGTTTCCAAAAATAGCACAAGTATCGTGTATAACACGAATAGCAGGATGGCCATAGCACAACTAGCACAAGTATAATAATAGCACGACGAGTATAGCACTTGTTTTGTCATTCTAGACATC
This sequence comes from Colocasia esculenta, assembly GCA_014218235.1. Taxonomy (NCBI): domain Eukaryota; kingdom Viridiplantae; phylum Streptophyta; class Magnoliopsida; order Alismatales; family Araceae; genus Colocasia; species Colocasia esculenta. Next base: position 54,932,656 of record CM024766.1, read on the forward strand.
GAGAGAGTATAGCACGTTTTGTGTTTTGATTGTCATATAGATAGTCGAGATAGATAGCACTTGAGTGTAATGCCAAACGCTCTGATCATTTAACTCCCATGGGCACTAGCACTTTCGGGCAAACATCCCAGGACCAGATCGGGCCCTTTATATATTGCCAGGCATTGGTTATATTGTTTATCTTTAGACAATCAGTCAATGGCCAATATAGAGTACCAAGAAGTAGGTGAGAGCACCAGATGAATAGACGAGATAGTAGAGTGAACATGAATAGACGAACGAGTAGAGTATAGATGAGAGCTAGTGGACGTTGCACGTAATGCGACGGGTAATAGGCGATAGTAACAGTTGCTCAACACGTGCACGTCGTATTAGCAGTCAGGTGGAATTCACGATCTTCCCGCTGGCCATGTTATGCGCAAGTCCAGAGATCCGACGTGATTTAAGGTAAGAGCGAACTTCAAATAGCCGTTTGGATCATATCGATCCCTAAAGGTGTAATGGGTGTTAGGGTACAACCGGCTCGTCGACCATGTGGGAATCCATGATTAGAGGAGACTTATGGAGGCCTTGTACAAGGGTTCACTTGTCCGGCGAAAGGAATATCCGACGGAGAGTTCCCCACAAGCCAGGTAAAGTGTGTATATAAAACAGGTGCTCGACGTTCTAGAGGAATTCTAGAACAGTGGAGCGTCGATATCGGTATATAAACAACGTAAGAAACGAATACAAGTCCTTTAAAATAGGGCCATTAATATACTTTATTGCAATAAATTCCCAGATACCATATGAGATATTTTATGCCAGATTTCAGTCATATATGGGTGGTTCATGTGTGTGCATGTGTAAGAGAAATCATAGATAGAAATAAGTTATGAATATGTATTTTAAATCATTCAATGTAGCTCCATTTTTAAAACAAGTTTTTACTGGGGTATAACTGTAAAAAGGCATAAGATTTATTTAGAAGGCGACATAAATAATTTTTATGGGTTTTCCTCAAAAACCTATGAAGGCGACATAGACCAGTAAGGATGGCGATAGGGGTAGGGCAGGTAGCGACAGGGGGTTACACAGAAGGCAACGGGGCTGCCAGGACAGAAGGCCAGAACGCGACGTTAGGTACTGTCGCATTCAGAACGTGACAAGCAGAGGTGTGGCGACGAGCTTGAGAATGCGACCTGTCGGGCCGTCGCGTTCTCAGGTCCATGGACTGAGTCTGACAGAGCTCTAATCTGTCTTGGATTGCGGTCCAGAAACTTGCCTTTTTGACATAGGGTAGTTCCAAAAATCATAACTAATTGTATACATGATGAAAAATCATGAAATCAGAGGCAAATGAAACTAGACATGCGAGAGTACTTCCAGTAAATAGGAATTAGAGAGAGAGCATGGATTGAACATGGTTTGATCATAAACAATAACGAGTAATATAGAACATGATACAGAGAGCAAGATTGATTTAATTCGAGCAACATGCTCAACAAAAATTAGGGCTTTCAGGGGCAAAAGATCCCTAACAACATGAAGTATCTACAATAAAAATTTCGTAGTATGGGATCAACTATAAATAGAGTTTAGAATTAAACATGATGTCTCGGGGTTATCATGTTTGCAGATCTTCAAAAATCAAGAACAAAAGATTGGCTCGATGAAAAAGAGTGATTCAAGAGGGCTTTTGCTCCTGATGATTGGAACTACCTACAGACGAGTTTAATTTGATTTTGCTCGTGAGAATGCCTACCTTTGACTCGATTTGTCATCTAGGGCTTAGCACTCCAAGAACGAAGGAAGAAGCTTGATGGATCTTCCTCTCCTCGATTTCTCCTCCTCCTTGGCCTCTTCTCCACGTCCAAGAACCCCTTTGCACGAGCTAGGGTCGGCCATGAGGATTTAAGAGGTGTATTTATATAAACACAAGTTCATATTCCTACTACTACTCAAATTCCTCTTAATTCTGAGATTTCCTAACTCCACCTTCCCTCTCTTGCTTTCCAATCTCTAATTGGGTTATGATAGTATCTAAATTTGTGCTAAACTATATGGGGTAGGTTTAGGAATCCAATTTCAACTCTAATTGCCACTTTTATTACTTTAATAACCCCTTTCCAATTATGAGATAATTAAACTCCGAATTTAGGGTATTTTCTTATTATTCTCCCTTTGTAAATTCATATTTGACCCAATAAATTCTAGAGGGTCCATTAAGCAAAGCCCATTATTCTTTTCCATTTAATGGGTTTTATTTAATACTCTATTCATTTAAATATCTATTTAGCTAGGTTTTAATTCTTTATTTAAATTTTTATTTTTCTTAAAAATTCAGGTTGCTACAACTTGTGGGTGATGATAGCTAGGTCGTTACTAAGGAGTTATTCCTAAAACCACGTGAAGATGTTGACGTGCTCCTCCAGAATGCCTTTAGTAGGACTTTGCCCTCTTAGGTCAGGGCCACACCAACACACACTGCTCGATCTGGCCCCTCTAGAAGCATAGTGTCAAGATCCATGGTCAGATTGGGCCGAGGCATGGGGTTGGTCTCTTATTTTTCTACTACAGACACGGTCTCCACCATCTATGCCTGTAGCACCTTGCTATAATACTTCTGTGACTCCACCTAGTTGCCCCGGACGTCCAGACTCCTTTGTTGATTGGGAACTTGAGTCTCTTGTGTATCATGGAGGGGACCCTATCAATTTGGGCTAGTATTTCCCATCTAATTATGGCATTGTAGGCAGACATGATCCAAACGATGGTGAAGTCGGCCTGTATTGAGGCAAACTAAGGGTGTGTCCCTACGGAGATTGGGAGGGTGACGACTCCCTCAACCTCGATTGGTGCACTGTTGAAGCCATAGAACAACGTTCTAATGGGCCTGAGAAGACTTGGGCTGAAAATAATGATAAAACAACACATTGTAGGCACTTATCTACTAATATGCACCTTACATCATATTGATTGACAGTGCCTGAGATGACTAGCATCTCAGAATTGGGGGTTTTCACATCTTTAAGATCCTCATTCAAGAAGGAGATGACACAATCAAGGTCGGGCTGAGGTCATTTTTGAAATTCCACCTGGTACACCTCTCACAGATGAGCATTGCTTTTCCTTGAGATCTCTTCGTCTAAAGATGATCCGCCGAATATCATGTCGATGACACCCCTAACTGGTGGGTCGTAGGTTCGCTCAGGGCTATGCTCCATCTTCTCTTCACCTCCTCTAGGACAATGGCCCTCTAGGTTCCCATCGAGCACTCCACGCTTGATCAAGCTCCAGATCTTGAACCTGAGTTGGCAGCACTCATCAATGGTGTGGTCATGGTCCCAATGGAATTCATGGTATTTTGTCCTTATCTCTCATCTCAGGGTTCCCTTTTAGCTTGTTGGGACATCAAGAAAATGACTTGTCCTTGATTTCCATGAGGATTTAAGATGAATGATGGTGAACGATGGGAGCGGGGTGCGACTTGGCCGAGGCCGATCATATGGGTCATCCCGCTTAGGCCTCTTCTCCTTTCAGCAATAGGGGTCTAACACCCTCCTCTTGCCTTTGACCTAGGGACCAAGGCATGGGCCTTTATGATGGCTTACCAGTTGGAGTAGCAATTGGTCTTGCTCATCAGCTAGGCAAAGGTTGTTGGTGGTTTCTTGGCCAGATAGCCTCTAAGCTCAAGGTCGATCGTTCAACTCATGAGGGCCGTCACGGTAATGGCAACATCGAGTCCAAGAATCTACAACTCCTTAGCATGAAAATGAGCTATGTATCCTCACAGTGACTCCTCGAGCCCCTGTCAGACAGCGAGGAGGTAGGTCGAGCTCTTTTTTGGCTAGGTATAGCAAACAAAGTGCTTCAAAAACTTCTCCCCAAGTGATTGGAATGTCGATATGAACCCTAGTGCGAGCTTCTTGAAGCAAGTGCAGCTCCTCCTTCTAGAAAGGTTGGAAATGCCCTACACTTGATCTCATCTGAGTACCTCTAGAATGAGAGAAGAGTGTTGAACCTATCAAGGTGGTCCGATGGATCGATTGTCCTATCACAAGGCTTCATCCTCGGCATCTCCAAGCACCTGAGGTACGCCACTAAGAAGGCCTACATCGTGAAGGAGGACCTTAGGTGTCTTACCGATGATGCACCTATGTTGGGAGATAGCTGGCAAGATGCTAGACCTCCTTTTTCATCTCCTTAAGCATCCACTCCAACTCTTCTTTGGCGGTGGGGAGCACTGGATTTGGAGCGAGAGTCTATGCTTCCAAAATCTATTGATCATGTGTTGTAGGAGGGGGAGGCATGTAGTTGCTTGATGCCTCCACCTCAGTGTCCTACATGTCTAGCACCATAGCTGGTGGTACTAGGGTGCCTATCTAAAATGGGTCCAACATGACCTCCATAACACCATCAACTCGTGGTGGGGAGCTTGCTGGCAAGCGAGTGCCCCCACCAGGTCTAGGAGGCCAGCCACGTCCCAGACTGCATCCCTGAGCACTATTACCTACTGCATGAACAAGATGAACGGCTAAAAGGAGACCATCAAGTGGCTATCGCGCTTGCCCAGGGGTTGGACAAGCTTAAAGCCGGTTTTGCATCTCGACATTCTCCTTGACTTCTTTCAGCATTGTCATAGATCGGTCAATTGCTTCTCATTGGGGCCATGGCTGACATGCCGCTTCCCAGTAACAAGACCAATGATGAATAGAACCTGTAAGGGTTGTCCCAGATTGACTCCTCGGGCCCAAGCCAAGGGTTGCTCAGGTGGTTGGTAAAGGAGGAAGTGTGTGCTCACTATTGGAGACTTGAAGCTACGGCGACCCTGCAAGGAAGTCGATCTCGAGGTGGGATTCCCAGGGTCGACCCTCCAATGCTAAAGTTAGAGGTCGAAATGAAAGCAAAGGAGCTGGGAAATCAATGGGAAAAGAAAGAAAGTGGATGAGAGAGAGCATGCATAGGGTGAGAGCTAGGAGGACGTGACCAAAGTTCTGGCTGAGAGCTCCCTACTCTAGCTTGCCAACCCCCTTTACGTCTTGCTTCAATGCTATATTATGGGGGGCATGGTTGGTGGGAGTGGAATGGTCTAGTGTGGCTGTGACGTCAGCACACTACGTGGGTCCTCAAAAATCCTAGGCTGCTTTGCTCCTTGTTGGCACCTACCTTCGTACGTGGGCTTCTAGAGATCGCACAATATGGGGTGGTGATGTCGACAGAATCCAACTATCATAATGTCGCCACGTGACATGAGCTCTCGGAGAACTTGGGTGTACGTTGGCAACATCAACACCTCACTAGACGCCTAAGTCATTGTTGGCCATGTCGTTCATATGAGGGGGTATGCGTACTGCATGGGCGGCATGAGGATCAAACGACCTCCGAATTCCCTCACGTGGTGCAATCCTTGCCATGAGTACACAGGCTAGGAGTGTTAGGTGAATGACCACTACTTAAGGACCAAGGGTTGGGGTTAGATTGTACTGGCACTCAGGCAAGGGTGGACATATGAAAGTTGACTTATGGGTTTCTTTCAAAATTTTACTTGGAAAGCATGCGCTTTTGAGCTTCACTTTGAGGATACATGTGTTAATTTACATTCCCACAAACTAGTTTAAAATTTTTTAATTAAAAGATAGTATAATAAGAAAATAGGATTATGTTAGCATGCTTCGCATTCCATATTAACGTGTTTAGAGGGCAAAACATCCGTTGTAATTTGAGTGGGAGAAACGTTCCAGGGCCACAATTGAAAGGGAAGGGAGTGTTAAGATCTCGGAGTTACCCAAAATGTATGACAAAATTTGTACATTAATATAAAAATTTTAAAACAGTGTGATCAAATATTCAGTTGACTATTATCTACAGCATTGTAAATTACCATTGATATGATAATTAAATACAATAACCTAACGCACCGAGTGCATGCAGTTGCTGAATAACCCCCAGCACGAAACCACTTTAGATGAGGCAAGGTGATGATTCGAGCGGCAGAACCTAATTGTTATATATATATATATATTGGTCTGTGCTCCGGAAATCGTTTCAAGTGGCATTTGTTAACTCCTCCTTACTGAAGATTTTATATTGTATATATGTTTGCACGATCCCTTCGATTCGTCCGATCACTGGTGTCTCTATTATTTCAAACGTAGGATATACTGTTTGGTCTGATCTTATCACTTTTATTTGGCCCGAAAACGCTTGAATGAAGTTTGTAGAGAGCTTTCCAGTGCACTTCCAGATACGACATGAGTTCATTGTATTTGGCAGGTGCTGACCATTGTGATATGTGACTACAAAGACCTATAAAAAAGTATAGTTTGGAAGACTAGACTAGCTTTCGGGAAAGTTTCTTCCGGAGATAACTGGGGCTAACCAATACTTGGCTTACAATCATATTAGAAAATTTATATACAAGAAGAATATATAGCTCGCGTGTGTACTGAAGCACGGGAGAATCAGTAAGGCATCGAACTAATGCATGCATCCGGACAAATCAGAATAAATTTGTAATATTAGATTGAATGATGTGTAACCTTTAATTAATTAGCATGTATATACCACACCATATATTCGATGGTGTCTAACATGATCAGTTCTATTATTTGTCAAAATGGGAATTTCTAAAGGATGCGCCTGTGTTATCTACTTCCGTGGTATTTGCCAACCCAAGAACCGAGAAACGTGGCAAAAATCTAGAAGTCGATGAGATCATGCATGGGGGAAGCTCAGCTGCTTTTCCTGGTTCAACCCGGGAAGATTTCCATGTCGCCAGAACAGTCCCACTTAGAACCTCAAATGCTTCGACGGGACCACAGCCTTCCACTTCTGGAAGACCAAGGTGCAATGAATTCAAAACAGTCCAAGTAACAGGTTTTGATCATTAAGAAAAGTAATTAGTTAACTCAACGCAGCCAAATGAGTTAACTTACTAGCAAATAAAGTAAAAGTGAGTTAAAAGTGAGTTAACTTTAGCCTTGGGTTAAAGTTAACTTTAGCCCAACTCATTGTCAAAGAACTCACTATTCAATTTCTTATGGGAAGAGGGGGGACCCAAAAAAAAAGGAAGAAATTTGTTTTCAATTAAAAATGTGAGAATCATATATATATATATATAGAGAGAGAGAGAAATCAGTGTTAATGTTACTGAACATTTATTGCTTTGCTTGCGTGTATGACCCTCTAAGATGTTTTCTCACCTACGTGTCTAAATTGTGCATATAATTCTAGTGCGGTACATGGGAGATATATTCCGACTCGACAAGCACCAACAAGAACGAAGCAGGAGCATGCAACGGAACCACACAAAGCAGCATCACTGCACCTACACAATTAGAAAACTCCTTTAATGGAAACAAATGACCCTTTCAATTAGATGAGACTGGAATATTGCTTCCTCTTCAAAAAGTGCAGGTTCTTAGAAGGAGCATGCAGGTCCACCTCTTACACGTTAATATATTTCAAAGTCCTCATGCTACCTGACTAGGAAATATGTGGATGTTTCCCTATGCGGAATAAGGGCTCAGAACGGTCCACCACTCTGCTTTCACACTTCTCATGGAGGCGTGAGGAATTTGATGCGGAAATCCCAATCCCAGCGTTGGGATGGAGACACCACTCGGATGTCTACTATCCTGTCGATGTTTGCTGCAGGGCAACGGACGACCACAGGCAGAGAGGAAGAACTTGGAATGGATGACGTTTTCCTAATGGCCACGTTGAAACGGGAATATAGATGGCTAGCACTTATATATAGCACAGTGCACTATATAAGAACAACGTCCGCATTAAGTTGATCGCTCATCTTCAGCTTTCGGGCGGAAAGTGGAAGCCATTGTTCGCGAATATTCTTTTATCTGCGGGGGACAATATTCCGATCGAGCTAGGATTAAGCAGTATTAATTTCAAGCTTTTGTATTCAGGGGATGGCCAATATGTTCTGAAATCGAAGGCGGTCCCAAACAGGTACGTGGTTAATCATATCGTCGTCCTCGTTATTGTTAGCTAGCTTAATTTTGTCTCATCAATCTTCTTCTTCGATCGATTAGGTCGATCGAATGAAGGGTCAAAATTAACTTTGATGACTGGTAGATTAATACTGCCATATATATGCTGTGTATCACATGACTACTTATTAAATCGTTCCGGCGAGGTATAATTAGTTTATGGATCACGTTCGACGATCGACGTTTCCGTCTAATTCTTCTCTTCGATCGTGTAGCTTCAATCACAGGCGCATTGGAACTGGCCGTGTTCACTCCCCAAGACAGCCCGTAAAGTTCGGTAATGTGTACCCTACTCTTCTAATCATAATTTATTTTCCTAGCTACGCTTTGATCATATATTAGTATCTTTATTGTTTTCCTCAATTCTCGTAGTTAAATCCAAAAGGGAGTAATTCCAGTACCTCTTAGAAAATTGTAAATATACCACTGGTTATCTTGAAATGCAAGTAAAGGTTTACAACAGCAGTCTTAATATTGTTGTTCTATTTACTAATGGATAATTAATAATAGTTACTTTGGGTATGTTCGGACATGAACCCTGACATTTATTTATTAAACGAATATAGTGTCGTAACAGATTTGAGTACAAGCTTGAATTCGTAACTAAAATGTTAGTAGGAATTCTGAATAGTCACTTTATCTCCTCTCGTTTCTTCTACTCTGTCCCCAGCTCTTCATACCCTTCGGCTATCGTCCATATTGTCAGTTCGTAAAGACTATGAATTTTTATATTTTAGAATCGAGATAAGAGAAAGTGTATATTCTAACGAAAATTAAGGAGCATGATGGAAACTGTTCATAAAAGTTGAGAAGGAAGGATTTGCATGAAAGTCGGTTGTGTGGTTTCATCCTTCGTCTTATTCTCTTTAGTTTTGAAGGACAAATAAGGGATGGCATGTTTATGGAGAAATTAATGAGCAAAATCTAATATGATGTCGTCTGTGACTGCAGTTTGCCACACCAAGGTTCCTCGAAATGCAAATATGGAGCAATTGCAGAGTGGCTACCTGTTTCCTGAAGTCTCTCTCTCTCTCTCTCTCTCTCTCTCTCTCTCTCTCTCTCTGTGTGTGTGTGTGTGTGTATGTTTCTGTGTGCCTTAGATACACAAAATGCTTCCTGAGTTGTGGGTCCTAATCTGGAGGTACAGGTAAGCATAAGGCAGCAGGCGTACATGGAGAAGCACCCCGATGCAGAGCTCATAAGTCTTGGAATAGGTGACACAACAGAGCCCATTCCACGCATTGTAACATCGGCCATGGCTGAGGTACTTGTTGCCCTGAACACGTCACGAAGCTCTAGTTGAAGGTTCTTTTCCACGTCAATTCTACGGCCTAAGATTACAATTATCATCTGATCATACTTATTTTTGATGTGCTAGATTATTTACACGAAAGAGCTATTTTATACATCTTCTACTTAATTAGTTATATATCATATTAAGAATGTTTGTCGTTATGGATAGCAAGAGGGAGGACTAAAATCCACAGCCCAGTTCATCATCTTGCCGCTGGAAGATTGCCGAAACTTATGTCATAAGAGATTGTTCCTACTGGCTGGGCGTCAAAATATATACAACCTCGTGTCCATGGAAGACACCATCACCATGAGGAGAGCTTATATATATATGAAGAAATATGTATTGCAAGATTATTTCACCATAAGAATGACGTGGAATGTGAGAAAGTGATATCGCATTTATTTTGGTTAAAGAATTAATCTTGACAAAATGGCTCTCCCTCTATCTCTCTCTCTCTCCTCCCCCCCCCCCCGGTAGGAGACATTCTTTCAAAGAAAACCTTCTAGAGACGGTGGGGGGACTGTTTAACACGTGGTCTGCTCTTGAGAAGTCCACCACACGAGTACAAGACAAGTCTCCTTGTAAAAATGTTCACTGAAAGAAGAGACGTACGTAATTTCAATCACAGCTCGCAGACAGCACAATTGCATGGCCTTTTCAAAGCTGACGAATTTTGATCCTTGCGCTCTGCAGTACTGTCATGCGCTCTCTACTTTGGAAGGCTACAGAGGCTATGGAGCCGAGCAAGGAAACATGGTCTCTCTCTCTCTCTCTCTTCTCTCTCTCTCTTGTTCAGACACATGCCGCGCTCTGTCTCTCCATCCTTTTCTCTCTCTCCCGTCACTGAGAAATACGGACTCGAACATCAGGGCAAGAGCTTGCTAAACGTCTATGCTTTTTTGACAGGAACTGAGGAAGGCCATCGCAGAGGTAATCTACAAAGACACGGGCGTAAACCAGTCGGAAGTATTTGTGTCGGATGGCGCGCAGTGTGATATATCCCGCATTCAGGTGCGTCTCTTCGACTTTCCGCTGAAGATCGTACACTTTGCCCCCATCGATATCGCCATAGAAGTTATAGAAACTCACGGAACGGGATTCTCTTGATATAAGAGACGAGAAGATCCGATCAATATAAAAGGGGTGAAGAGATTTTTACGTTTTGATCTCTATAACAAATACACAGAAATTGATCAATATAAAACCTCCGTCTTCTGTGTACTGAGCGGAGGGGATCCGATCTATTTAATTTAACTGCGGTCTTACGATGTTCTGGTGCATGCAGATGCTTCTTGGTTCAAACGTGACAATGGCTGTGCAGGACCCGTCATTTCCGGTATCCCCTATCTTTTCCATCGAATCTCTTAGGAACACGCATCATGCACTGCCTGCTGCGACAAATGATGCCGTTAATTGCAATAAAGAGGCGAAAAGAAACGAGCGCTGTATCACGTGCCATATATAATTCATGAGTACTTCCATTAGCTAGGCAGATAACTAAAATGTTAAGAATTTCCTTATTTTTAATTCCCTTAGTTATAAGCTGGATATGATGAGTTAATTCAAATATTGATGCGGGGATCATATAATCTGATTTGACGATTAGGATAAATTACGTAACCATTTACGACAAAGTTAATAATGGATAACGGAACGATCAATGTTAAATCTAATCTATACATAATCTTCTTTTCAATTCCTTAAAACCTGACCCCCCCCCCCTGAATTTTAAACTCGAGACATCTTATTATACTTAATTTGATGCATATATACTAGGAGCATTAATTATATATATGTAAATACTAATGAAACGAATACCTAGAAATTAACATGGCAACCTTCTGCAGGCGTACATAGATTCCGGGGTCATAATGGGTCAGGCAGGAACTTACAGGCCAGGAACTGGCGAATATGGGAGGATAGAGTACATGAGGTGCACCCCCGACCAACTTTTCTTCCCCGACCTGTCTGCCACCCCTCGCACGGACGTCGTGTTCTTCTGCTCACCGAACAACCCCACAGGCCACGCCGCGTCGAGGGCGCAGCTGGAGCAGCTCGTCAGCTTCGCCCGCCGCAATGGGTCGATCATCGTCTACGACTCAGCCTACTCCTCCTACATCTCAGACGGTAGCCCCAGGTCCATCTATGAAATTCCCGGCTCCAAGGAGGTTCGTATATCTCTATTTACACATAGAGAATTGAGTACTGGTCAATGCCAAGTTGTTAATTAGCGTGCTATGTCCTTATAATTGTCAAAGAATTAAGGTCTCCTGATCCTTACGTGGCCGAGATTAGGGTTAATTAGTTAACTGCAGGGACATGCGTCCAGATATATAGATACTGATATAGCAGAGGTTCTAATTAATTATATATGTATGTATGATAAAGGTTGCCATTGAGGTATCATCCTTCTCCAAGTTTGCGGGGTTCACGGGGGTCCGATTGGGGTGGACGGTCGTCCCGGAGGAGCTCACCTACGCCAACGGCTTCCCTGTTGGGAGGGACTTCAACCGGATCATATGCACCAGCTTCAATGGCGCCTCTAGCATTGCCCAGGCCGGTGGGCTGGCCTGCCTCTCCGACGAAGGCCTTGAGGTACTAAACTCATACTAGCTAGTAAACAGAAGTGAACGTTTTATTCCATATATCATGTTTGTGAGTACTAGTGTGGTCGTCAGTACTGCACGCGCCCCATTCGATCGACCTAACCGCGCATCACCTCCAAATATATATAGTGGCTCTTGAGAGTAAGAAAGATGTTTAAGGTGACTCTTATGTGTGATATCTCTTCCGTTATGTTTCGCATTTTTATTATCTGACCTCGTGATATCGGATCACATATATCATACATATGTAAAACGATTAATGAACTGTAAGCTTTTCCGGAGCCCGGAGAAGGGAAATAATACTTTCTACCATGCATATATGTCACTAAAAGGGGAAATAGAGGATAACAGGAAAATGGTAGCATGATGACATTCCTAAAAAGAAAGAAGGCGATTTAATTAAAGTGTGGCCAAAATGTTGGAAATATATATGAGAAGAGAGTTTGGGGAAATCCAACGTTTGCAAGTGTTTTTCTTCTCTGGATAGACGGACTTTGGTCCCACATATTGGAAATTAATGAATGATGTTATTGGCTTATTAGCGGGTGATCGACGCTGGACCGAAGCTATGTCACGGTAGGCACGCACATGATTTTGCAAAAGTTTTTTGCTACAAAACCCCCGAAACAACCGATCGAGATCTTTTGCTCTAGAAATGTGCTCCGCAACATATATTTCAACCAAATGCAAATCCTCCTTAGGAGTTATACTCTCAATGACAATAAATTTATAAAAATTTTCATGAAAATTTTCTGCGGATATTATTAAGAGTTTAACTCTCATGATCAGTACTTAATAAATAAATTAAAAAAAGTCTAATATAAATAAAAAATGATAAATTATTTTATAATCTCTGACTGTAACATGGGAGATCTTTAATGTAACATACTTTAACATATGTTGTAATAGAAAATAACACTTATTATAATGAGTTATAATTCTATCAGAAATTAATAAATAAATTAAATATTTGGTAAAAAAATTTAATTAATTTGATCAATAAAAAAACACAATAATAATTAACCAAGAAAGAAAGAGTAGTTACTGTTCCTCCGTCTTCTCTCCCTCCCCACGATCTCTCTTTTCTATGGGAACCACTCAGTACAACAGATTCATCCGAGGGAATTATGCATGGCACAATATGGGCTACATTACCTAACCTTCTAATTTTTATTTTTTGTTGCATAACCATGCCTTACATTTCCTTTCGGCCTTTCTGTACAAATCCTGCCTGAACAAGTATGCATGGCACAATATGGGCTGTGTATATCTCCTGTTATACATGCTGTGTACATCCGTTTATATATATATATATATATGCGTCCCATGTTTTTGTTTTTTCTTACACAAAAGGTGTCTGCAGGTTCTGATCCTAAATGATAAGTCGTCCGAGACAACTAGCTAGTTTCAGCGTATGCTAATTCTTTCCTTACAGGCTATGCATGCCATCATCGGCGTCTACAAAGAGAATGCGGCGGCCCTGGCAGAAACGTTTAGATTGATGGGCCTGGAGACCTACGGGGGCCAGAACTCGCCGTACGTGTGGGTGCACTTTCCGGGCCGGAGCTCTTGGCAAGTGTTCAGCGAGATCCTCGAGAAGGCAAACGTCGTCACTATCCCCGGCGTCGGTTTCGGTCCGAGCGGCGAGGGCTTCGTCAGGATGAGCTCGTTCGCCCGGCGAGAATCCATCCATGAAGCATGTCGCAGGTTCTGGCGCGTATTCGGGAGTAGATCCCAGGCTCATTGCAGCCGGCAGTGCGTCTCAGGAGCGATGATGAATTAATTGAAGATTACTGGCCTCTTAACTAATCTTCTCTGTCTTGTGTACTCGTCTTCGGTTCTGATGTACTGTAAATCTAAGCATTGGGATCCCCTCGCTGAGGAGAGTCATTTAAATTTTAGGAGCTTAAATAAAATATATGCCCCCCTCCCCTTTTATGTACTGAATGAGTCTCCTCAATACTTGCATTGAGGAAATCTCCACTTAAAATCTAAACATGCATGCATTTAAGTGGGTCAAGAAAAAAAGCTTAATTAATAAAGATTCTGGGACATGCATGCCCAGAATTCATCCATGTTCACGCTCAATCCCTAACTATATGCGATCAGAGCTGATCGATCATTCCGTAGTCGATGGTTAACACTAGTAGAAAATGGGGTAGCATTCTAAAAATTGTCGGTTGCAATGTCCCTCTCAAATTTGGTATAGTTATCCTAATCTACATTAGATCGGAGAGAGATATACCAGTGGAAAAATATTCAAAATACAAGTTGAGACATATATAAATAAATAAGAACAACTGTAGTGTAAATAGAAAGTAACCGTCCATCAACTCAAATAATCAAATCTTGCAGTTTAAATAGTAACAAAAGAAATAACAAACCAGCAACAAGTTCAATATATATAATGTCAAATGTCCAACTATATAAACTCTTTATGTACTAAGTAAAAAAACTCTAAACCACGAATTAGTGCTACTCTTCGCCACAAAGTTACTCCTCGCACTTGGAGTCAAATCTCACTAGCTCATCAAACTCTAAGTGCTCAGTCTCTTCTATAATATAAGTATGAGTCTAGGAAATATCACTTGCTTATAACCACATGCAATCTAATCATAACAATTACTTATCATTCAATTAACTTACACATGAATAAAAAATAACAATTACAATTCTAACTCATGATCATGCTTAACTTATAGAAATCATGAAACACATGGAACAAACTTGACAATATTGAAAAAAAAAAAAAAAAAAAAAATATATATATATATATATATATATATATATTGAGTTAGTAACATGCTTTGCAAAGTACTCACTAATTCCATGGTCACAATTAAATATAACACTAATCATGATGTTATCATAGTAATATCACTATCAAACTAATATAAATATCATTAGCACATACACTTAATCTTTCCATGGCACATTCATATTCTCCTTTACCTTTGCTTTCACATTCACATTGATTTCACATAGCCTTCACATACACATGCCTTGCACATTGCTTACACATTCACATTCATACTGGCTTATTACATTCATTTAATTGATCACAAGGCAAGACACAACTCAAACCACTAATAGAAAGTCACATCACACACACAACTTGTCATCTAGGTAAACACTATGTATCACCGGGAGAAACTCTCTTCACCTTAATCATTGGCACTTTTCCATCTCCAATATTTCTCCCTATTATCCACAGAGTCACATAACACATCGGGCCTTCCTATAAGGGCATTACTAATCCATGGTAGCAATGTCTCATTAGCACATATTTATCATTAATACATTTATCATTTATATCCTTTCATTGTTGCATGCACATGTACATAAATGAATAATGAAAATAACTTATGTGAGGGCGTTTTCTTGTTTGGGCTAGAGCCAAATGGGCATCCACTTGGAAGAGGGAAGACGATCGCCGGTTCGGACAGATGCCTGCAAAACCAGAACAGGATCAGGGGGGCCCGGTTGAAGAACCGGGGAGAACCCTCCAATGCCTCAGTCAGTGCAGGCCTGCGAAGGTCTAAAGGAATGGGAGTTCTCGGTGTGTTGCGCGAGGGCAGTGTGAGTAAGATCATGTACCTCTGCATGGAGGTTACCTGAGCCCTTTATAGTTAGGGACCTTGAGGGAGTGGGGCGAAACATCCCTTGACAGCCCCTGAAAGGGTGCATCGGTTAGCGCCCTTGGCGGGGAGTTACGCGTTGAGGTGCCGGTTGAGGGGCTCTGCAGTTAATGCCCCCCAAGAACGTGGGCGCGTGCCATGCAGCCGTTGTAACCATTGCGAGGAGACGAAGAGCTACTTGGAGGCTCCTGGGCAGAGGATACCGAGAAGGTAGCCTATTCAGTAGGCTAGACTTGGTGCTCGGTGACTACTCCTATTCGGTAGGTAGCGCCTAGACCGAATAGGATGAGGGGTGTCCGGAGACCACCCTCAGAACCCTGAAGGCGCTCAGGCGCAGAGACTGTGTTCGGGATCTTCGAGTTGTTCCCGAAGACACGTGCCGTGCTGCCAGGGGCCACGCCTATCTACAGGATAGTAATGGGCCATGATGGGCCTAGGTGGCTAGAAATAGCCACCACACTTGCCCCCCTCTCTCTCAGGTGTACTTGGTGTCCGGAGTGCCTTGAGAGAGGAGGTCGGCCCGGTTGTCTCTTCGCATTAAATGCGATGTTGACTTCGGCATCACGAACAGTCATTTGGGTGACGCCGCTCGGTGTTCCTCCTCGGGAACGAAGAAAGGTCATCATCACAGGAGTGACGTGTTGCCCGGGGGACACACGGCGGGTCGTTCAAAATCGAACCGCCCTTTTCGCTTTTGACTTTCGTGCCTTTCTTTCCTTAAAAGGAAGAGGCAGGGCGAAAGCGGAGTCCCACGCCCGGGAAAAGTTCTCATCTTTTCCATCTTCGTCTCGATGTTGCGCTCGTCTTCTTCCTCGCGAGCTCGAAACTTTGCACCGGCTCCCCATCGCTTTCCCTCGTCGTTTCTTCCTCCATTTCCGATGAAGTCGCAGAGGGGGAAGGCCGTGGTTGTTGCCGGAGCGAGTGCTGCAGCACCGGAAGCTCCTATGCGGATAATGTACAGGTTCTTCACGGGTCTCCGGGAGCGATACAGGATCGGGCCGGAGTACGATATCATCCTCGCGAAGGAGGAAGATACATATTTCCTATAGAAGTCCGGGTGTATAGCAATGTCTCAGGACCTGCTTGAGGCCGGGTTTCGTCTACCCTTGCCGGCGGTGGCTCGGGATCTCCTTAATGTTTGGGGCATAGACCCTATCCAGCTGACGCCAAACTCCTGGCATACAATATGCGCTTTCTGCATCTCTTGCAAGGTGCGGGGGATCGAACCAACGGCAGACCTCTTCCAGAGCCAGTTCAGCTTGACTTCATCGCTGGGGACCGGTACTGCATCTATTACACCAAGCACAGGCCGAACAGGATGCGGATCGAGTTCTCCTCAAAGTACTCCAACAACAAGGGGTGGACGCATCGGATGCTCTTCCTAACGTGCAACGAGGGGGTTCCAGAGTGGGGATTCCCCACACGAGTTAAAGACATGCACTCTAAGGATGCCTACCCCATGCTGATTCAGGCGGCGGCGAAGGACGCAGATCGCCTTGGCAACATCTTTGTGGAGAAGGCAGAGGAGTATATAACGGAGGCCCAACTTGTCAAGCATGGGCTTAGCCGAGCATGGAGTAAGTGAGGTCCTCATCTCTAGATATTTTCTGTTTAGAGACTGTCTCCCTCACTTTTTCTCTTCGCGCAGGTGCTGAGGAACTGGCTGCCAGCATGGACGAGGAGGACATGGCCTTGTACAGCGAGCAGATCACCGTCACAGCATACGTGGCGGTAACTGGAGGCGGTCCTCCCCCTGCTTCCACACTGAGCCGCCCTTCTAAGAAGTGGGCCACCAGTAAGAAGCCTTTGAAGATAAGTCTTCGAGGGGAAGCCGACCTCAAGAGGGTGAAGAAGGCTGTGTGGTCGGCTGCTGAAGAGGAGGCCGAGCAGGAAGAGGAAGAAGAGGTACCCCAGATCGCTACACGGAAGAAGCGCAAGTTGATAAAAGTGACCGAGAAGATGCGGCTTAGCACTGCCGGTGCCACACAACCCCTAACTGTGGAAAGGGGGGTCTAGAGGCCGGGGTTGGTCATCGTAAGTGACCAATCCGATGGAGGCTCCAACGGGGAGAGAACGGGGCCGTCAACGCCCAAGGGGTCTGCCACAGCTCGAGCAGGGGTAGCAGGGCAAGTGGGGGCAGCCACGCCCCAAGGGCCTACAACGACGGAGGCGGCAAATACGGTGGTGTCTAGCAACATAGTGGCTGCACAGGAGGTGGAAAGGGACATGGCTGTCCCTGTGGAGAGTCTGGTCCTCGGGGCGGACGAGAGGATGGCGCATGCAGACGAGGCGTCCAGCACCATAGTGGGAGTGGCCATAGGTGGAGGCACCAATGCCTCAGGGCCGCCCTCTGCGGGAGCCGGGGAGGCAACATGCATGGTCGGAGCGGTGCCCGTGACGGCGTCCACACCGGCGGAGGGGAGGAAGCCCGAAGGTCTCCTGGAGCAGTGAGGGGCCAGGAGATGGTGACCACCACGATGATCACTGCAATGGCCGTCGAAGAAGCCAATGGAGTAGGGCCATCCAAAAGGCCATCGGGCGTTGCCGCCGTGGACCAGGCAGGGTCTGAGGACGACCATGTTCCACAGGCGCAGCTGCTTAAGGCAAAGGCTGCAGCGCGACCCTCAGCATCAGTCCTGGAGGTGACCTTGGAGCGTCTTCAAGGAAGCCCCCCTAGGGAGCTCCCCCCTTGTCCCACTGCATCTCAGCTAGAGGTGCTGGCGCGGTGCTAGAACCTAAGTCAGGAGGAGACTCCCAGGTGCTCGGGGGAGTCTACTGGGCAGAGTCCCTGGCTGACGAGGAGGCCGACGAGGAGATTGATGTGGTGGCACTAGTTGACTACACTTCCAAATCACTGGCCGTGTTGAAGAAGCTTTCCGAGCGGGCTCAGAACCACAAGCACATGTGGGAGTCTGAGCTCGCTTGCTGCAGGGATCTCAAGGCGCAGCGCCTAGCTCGGGAAACCGAGCTGAAGGAGGAAATCAAGAACCTCCAGGAGGCTCTCCGTACCTCCAAGGTCAACATTGCGGTCGTCCGAGCAGAAAAGGAGGTGCTCACGAGGGTGCTGAGCGAGGCCAAGACCCAGGGCGTCGCCGAATACAAGGCAGGGTCGGGCTTCAAGGAGGACTTGGAGCAGTACGGGGTGCACTTCTACAAGGTCGGCCTTGACGCCGGGGAAGACCGCGGACGGAGGCTCGCGACGTCCGAGCATGCCCAAGAGGCCTTCGAGGCTGCGGTGGCGGAGTGCCATCGTCGGACCTGGGACGCACGTCTGGACGGAGTGCGCTTTGAACAGTTCCAGTCTGGGCAGATGCCCCCTGGGGACGATGGTGCTGGCCCCTCCCGGGGGGCCCCCTAAATGTATCTTTTCTTCCTTCTTCAGCTTGTTCGGAACGGGCATTATGTAAGACAAACCTGAATAGATTTCTTTCTATGTTCATGAATGGTCTCGCTTTTTCTATCTTCTTCCCTTGCCCTTGTTCTGTCCGAATTGGAGTTCATCGATCATTTTCAAGGGTTCGCGATTACCGTGCAAGTCATTGAGAACTGAGTAGAGTTCCGACCAGGGGTGTACGCGGAACACCTGTTTACTTGGAGGTATCGCTTTATTCTCTTAAGATGAAAAAGAGCTTTGGCTAAGGATGTTTCGGATATCTTCTCAAGCCGACCTAGAGAACGGAAAAAAGAGAAGTAGGATGCCGAACAAAAGGCTTTTATAGATAGTAAGCCTTTAAGTTAGATACATGCCAGGTCCTGGGTATGGCTTCGCTGCCAAGAGTAGTAAGCTTATAGGAGCCTTTCCCGAGGACCTGGGTGACCTGATAAGGTTCTTCCCACTTGGGGGCGAGTTTTCTAACTGCAATTCGGGGGTCCGATGCCGAGCAGCGGCGCACGACCAGATCGCCTTCGAGAAGCGCCGCTCCCGAACTCGGGTATTTTAGTATTGCGCGGGTCCTTGCTGATAGGAGACTAGTCTGATGCTGGCATCATTTTGGCATTCGCCGAGCATGTCTAGATTCTCCCTAAGTGCACGGTTGTTGGCCGCTTCATCGAAGTGAGTTGTCCAGATAGTGGTGTGGGCTACCTCCAAAGGCACATCAGCCTCTGTGCCGTAGGCCAAATGGAAGGTTGTCTCCCCAGTGGCCACTCGTGCAGTTGTCCGGTGGCACCACAACACGTTAGGGAGTTCGTCAATCCACGAGCCTCCTGCAGCTTCAACTCTTGTGTGTATCCCGTGCAGTAGTGTTCGGTTGGCGTTCTCGACTAGATCGTTTGCCTGGGGATGTGCAATTGAGGTGAAGTGGTTGTAAACGCCGATTTCGGAGCATTTCTACTTGAAGAACGTGCTGTCAAACTGCTTCCCATTGTCGGAAGTGATCACTCTTAGAACGCCGAACCATCAAAGGATGCTCTTCCAGACAAACATCCAAGTAGCTTGGTCGGTGATGGCGGAAACCGGCTCAGCTTCGATCCATTTGGTGAAGTAGTCAATGGCCACGAACAGGAACTTCTTTCATCCTTAAGCCTCTGGAAAGGGACCCAAGATGTCAATGCTCCATCTGGCGAAAGGGCGAGGTTCGAACAGGGTGTGAAGTTGTTCGGAGGGCTGCCCAAACTTTTGACATTCCGGACATCTTCTGACGAAGGACATGCAGTCCATTTGAAGAGAAAGCCACTAGAATCCTGCTCGGATGATGCTGCGTGCCAGCGTTCTGCCCCCAAGTGACTTCCGTACAACCCTTCATGAACCTCTTCGATAGCCAAAAGTGCCTCCGCAGGGCTGAGGCATCGTAGGAGAGGCCTTGAAAGGGATCGCCGGTATAGTTTGCCTTCAATGAGGGTGAACCTCTGGGAACGCAGTCTGATTTTCCGAGCTTCGCCTTGGTCGGGCGGAAGCTCTCCTCGAAGAAGATAGGCCAGGAGAGGGTCCATCCAGCTCAGAGCCAGAGGACCAGACTCAATGGCAGCTACGTCTACCTCGGTGTTTGGTGAAGCGAGCTCTTCAATGAATACGGAGCGAGAGGGGGAGATGTCACCTGAAGATGCCAACTTAGCAAGTGCATCGGCTCGCGCATTTTTTCCCGTGGAACATGTATGACTTCGAAGTAGATGAGGCCCTTTGCTTGGCTCTTGACTTACTGGAGATACTGTGCCATGCGGGGCTCCCTTGCTTGGAAGTGTCTGTTCACCTGGCTGGCAACCAATTGCGAGTCACTGGAGACCCGAAATCTAAGTGCTCCGAGGTGCCTAGCCATTCGGATTCCGGACAACAGTGCTTCATACTCGGCAACGTTGTTGGAGGCGGCAAAACGGAACCTCAGGATGTATTGGAACTCCAGACCCTCCGGAGAGGTGAGAACCAAGCCAGCTCCGCTCCCTGTGACACAAGAGGATCCATCCACGTAAAGCTCCCATGGGGGCTCGTCGGCTAATGGCGGGTCCTGCTCGGCCGGAAGGGTGCACTCCGCAACAAAATCAGCCAATGCATGTGCCTTGATGGCTGTCCTCGAGCGATAGATGATGTCAAATTTTCCTAACTCAATGGCCCATTTGATGAGCCTATCGGAAGCCTCTGGCCACTGGAGAATAAGATTCAACAGCTAGTCGGTGAGGACCGTAATGGAGTGGGCCTGAAAATAAGGCCTGAGCTTTCGTGCGGCAGTTACCAGTGCTAGGGTGAGCTTTTCTGCTCGAGGGTACCATCTTTCAGCCTCCTGAAGGACCCTACTAATGTAATAAACTGGATGTTGTGCCCCCGCCTCTTCTCTGATCAGTATTGTGCTGACGGAGTGTTCAGTGATCGAAAGGTACAAGAACAAAGGTTCTCCGAGCACAGGCTTTGAGAGAACAAGTGGGGCTGCCAGGTACTCCTTCAGCTCGGTGAAGGTAGCTTCACAGTCTTCTATCCACCGTACACACCCCCCTTGTTGTGAGGAGCCTTTGGGGCCTCGCAGCAACTTGACGAAGTTGAAGCTCCTCTCCGCCGCCCGGGACATGAATCGATTGAGTGCGGTGAGCCGTCCAGTGAGGCGTTGGACATCGCGCACCGTCTTGGGGCTGCCCATCTCGAGTATGGCTTGGATCTTCTTGGGATTGGCCTCTATTCCCCTATTTGACATGAGGAGGCCGAGGAACTTACCCGAGCGTACACCAAACACACACTTGGCTGGGTTAAGCTTCATGTTGTACCTCCGCAAAATTGCGAAGGTCTCTTTAAGGTCAGAGATGTGTTCTGTGCTCGGAAGCGTTTTGACTAGCATGTCGTCGACGTAGACCTCCATATTCCGCCCAATTTGTTGTTCGAACATCTTGTTGACTAGCCACTGGTATGTAGCGCCTGCGTTCTTCAGACCAAAGGGCATCCTGGTGAAGCAGTATAAACCCAGGTCGGTGACGAACGTGGTGGCGTCCTAGTCCGGAGGATGCATACTGATCTGGTGATAACCAGAGTAAGCATCCAGGAAGCTGAGAAGCTCATGCTCGGATGTGGCATCTACCAGCTGGTCAATTCGTGGCAGAGGAAAATTGTCCTTGGGCGTAGCCTTGTTGAGATCTTTGTAGTCCACGCACACATGCCATTTGTCATTGGCTTTGCGTACAAGGACCACATTGGAGATCCACTTCGGGTATTGGGCTTCCCAGAGGAGCCCGACAGCTCGGCTTTTGACGACGTGATCCTGGATCACGGTCTGCCGTTCTCGGTTGACTGGTCGCCTCCTCTGCTGAGCTGGTGGGACCCTGGGGTCCAAGCGGAGGTGATGCACCATCACTTCTGGAGGGATGCCTGGTAGCTCATCGTCCGACCACGCGAACATGTCCAAATTGGCTAGCAGGAAAGCCTTGTAATGTTGCTGCTCGGCTTCTGCAAGCGAGGCACCAATGTAGAGGACTTGCTCGGGGTCGTCGTCAATCCGTGCTGGGAGCAAGTCCTCGGCAGGAGTCCCTCAGCTGGTAGAAGGCTGATCAGCTGGCAGAGGCCCAGGTGCCGGGACTGCGAGAGGCTGCTTGTCCCTTAAAGAAAGGACATAGCACCTTCGAGACTCGCGCTGGCATCCAAGCACCTCGCCGATCCCACACGGAGTGGGAAACTTCATCTTCTGATGGAGAGATGAAGGTACCGCCTTGAGCTAGCCGATCAGGCCCCTACCGAGAATGGCATCATAACCAGGCATATTCCTAATGACCAAGAAGTCCACTATCTTGGTCATGCTCTTCGGGGCTGTCCCGAGC
Organism: Colocasia esculenta; assembly: GCA_014218235.1. Classification (NCBI taxonomy): domain Eukaryota; kingdom Viridiplantae; phylum Streptophyta; class Magnoliopsida; order Alismatales; family Araceae; genus Colocasia; species Colocasia esculenta. Next base: position 54,955,418 of record CM024766.1, read on the forward strand.
GTGATCGGGAGGCGCGCTCGACCCATGGGTTGGACCGAAACCCCCGAAAAGCCAAACAAGGGTGACTCTACTAGGGTAAGTTGGTCGGCTTTCAAACCCATGAGAAGGAAACAATCGTACACCAATACGTCAGGGGCACTTCCATTATCCACCAGAATCTGGCGCACAGTACAATGGTTGATGGTGGCAGAAACTACCAGCGCATCAGTGTACGGAGTGGAAACTCCAACGAGATCTTCGTCCGACAAGGTTATAGCCTCCTCAGACTGTGTGCGTGCGGGATTAGGGGGATAAGGGACTGGTCGAGGTGCTGGGGGCCTGTCCACGATATGTACTCACCGAACGTAGTCGCGTCGACTTTGAGTACTTTCTCCTCCTGCGCGAAGCCTCTCGCGATCACGTTGATTTCCTGCCCGTTGGGCTCGTTGTTGATCGGCTGCTCGGGAGTCCACTCCCGGCGTCTGGGTCAGTCTTCATTCCAGCACACATATCGTCCAACATATCCACGCTTGATCAGGGACTCAATCTCGTCCTTGAGCTGGCGACATTCGGAAGTGTCATGGCCATGGTCGCGGTGGAAGAGACAGTACTTTTCTTGGTTGTGCCTCCGAGGGTCGGAGCGCATCCTCGATGGCCATCGAACATAGGGCTCATCTCGGATCTCGGCCAGGATCTGTTCGGGAGCCACCGTGAGCGGGGTATAGTCGGTGAAGGGGCGTGGTCGATGCGGTGAATCCCCATTGTGCCGTCCTTTCTTCCGATCACGGTCGGAACCATTGTCGGAAGGCCTCTTCTTATCCGACGAGTCACCCTGCTCTGCTCGGTCAGCAGCCAGGACCGCTCGCATGCCGCATGGCGCTGAGCAGTAGAGAGTTGTACCCCCAACGTCCTTTGCAAGAAGTCATCTCTCGTGCCCTGGATGAGGGCACTAGTGGCCAAAGGGACGTCGAGGCGGGGGATACGGAGTGCCTCAGTCTGGAACCTCTTGACGTAGTCCCAGAGCGCTTCGCCTTTCTTCTGCTGGACAGACAGAAGAGATGCCACTGTGTGCGGCTGAGACCTTCCACCCAAGAAGTTCTCCCGAAAGAACTTCTTCAATTGGTGGAAGGAGGAGATGGATCCCGCTGGGAGGGCTTCAAACCATGCCCAAGAAGTTTCCTTCAAAGTGGCCGGAAAGGCATGGCATTTGGCTGCGTCCGATGCTCCATGAAACACCATATGCGACTCAATGCTGTGGATGTGATCCGCGGGGTCGGTGGTGCCATCGTAGGGTGCAATGGTGGGCAGAGGGAGCTTGGGGGAGACCCGAGCTTCCACGATCTCCATCGTGAACGGGGAGCAGAAGTCCAAGTCTTCGTCCCCCGAAGCCTTACCCTCGGCCCGCTGAACCATCATGTCAACACGACGCTCGAGGTCGACGACGCGACGGAGGCATTTGGCCAACTCCTGGTCGGAGTGGGCGGAACCCTCGCATCGGGACCTTTGGGAATTGGCACCCACAATGAAATGAGGAGGCAGCGGGACCACCGCAGAGCGACGGGGGGAGTCATCCCGCCGCTCCGATGTCCGACGCGCTGATGGAGCCCAGTGCGAGTGACGGTGGGACTCCACCTGCAGCTCCTGTGGCACCAAAGGGATGCGAGATCATCGGCGAGATGATTCAACCTGCTGCTCTGGTGGGGGAGGAACCATCAGGGCCGGCTGCATGGCCAGCTGGGCTTGGAGGCCCTGACAAATTCCTGCCAGGTGATGCATTTGTCCCCGGAGTTCCGCCATCTTTTGAGCGGTTACAGGGATAGCAGGAACAGGGACACTGCCGGTTGCTTCGGCGGGGGCGATGGCGACGTCGACAGGGGGGACTCGATCGTGAGAGTCTGCCCGCGACTATCGAGACCTAGTCACTGGGCTACCGAGGTTCTAGTAAGAGGAACGTCCGAGAGCCATGGCCGATGTCGGTTCCCACAGACGGCGCCAAAAGTGTGAGGGCGTTTTACTGTTTGGGCTAGAGCCAAACGGGCCTCCACTTGGAAGAGGAAAGACGAACGCCAATGCGGACAGATGCCTGCAAAACCAGAACAGGATCAGGGGGGCCCGATTGAAGAATTGGGGAGAACCCTCTGATGCCTCAGTCAGTGCAGGCCTGCGAAGGTCTAAAGGAATGGGGGTTCTCGTGTGTGTTGCACGAGGGCAGTGTGAGTAAGATCACGTACCTCTGCATGGAGGTTAACCTGAGCCCTTTATAGTTAGGGACCTTGAGGGAGTGGGGTGAAACGTCCCTTGACAGCCTCTGAAAGGGTGCGTCGGTTAGTGCCCTTGGCGGGGAGTTACGCGTTGAGGCGCCCATTAAGAGGCTCTGTAGTTAATGCCCCCTAAGAACGTGGGGCGCGTGCCATGTAGCCGTTGTAACCTTTGCGAGGAGACGAAGAGCTGCTTGGAAGCTCCTAGGCAGAGGATACCGAGCAGGTAGCCTGTTCAGTAGGCTACACCTGGTGCTCGGTGACTGCTCCTGTTCAGTAGGTAGCGCCTAGACCGAACTAGATGAGGGGTGTCCGGAGACTGCCCTCGGAACCCTGAAGGCGCTCAAGCGCGGAGACTGTGTTCGAGATCTTCGAGCTGTTCCCGAAGACACGTGTCGTGCTGCCAGGGGCCACGCCTATCTGCAGGATAGTAATGGGCCATGATGAGCCTAGGTGGCTAGAAATAGCCACCGCAACTTGTAACAACCCAAAATTTTAATCATAAACAAATAGAATAAATAGATGGAAATTAAATTTTTACAAAATAATTAAGTAAGGGTTCAAAATCAAATTTAAAGGTAAAAGAGCCAACAACGAAAAAAACTTATTATCATATGTGGGGAATTGAGATGGAATGAGATGAACTTTTATAATTAGAAAATAAATAATGAAATACAATGTTGGGTAAAAAAAATGGGCAATTAAACATGGTTGGGTTAGCAAAACCCTAAGCAATGACATAAGGCGATAAAATCTGATAATCTCTAGAACTCATTATCACATGTGGAAAATTGCAATGAAGTCAGACGAAAAATGCCTAGAAATTCGCAACATACAAAAGGGGCTTAGTTAATGGGCTAATTAGGACTAACTACATATTAATTGAGCTTCTACAATAGCCCAAATTCATGTCCCATCATGGGGGGAAACCTTCCTCATCTTCCCCAATCCTAATTAAGCAAGGAAATCTCATAAAAAATTGGAAACTGTGTTGGAAATTTGTAACCCCGAATTTGAATCATAATAGGACTCTTAATCCAATCCAGTCATAAACCCTTGGGGAACGAATTAACATTGTGTTGGGGTCGTGAGGAGGTACTCTTGGGTGGCTAAAGAGGAAGGAGGAGGCGGATCCATCTCGTTCTTCTTCCCCTTACATTCTGCATCGGCCTAAAAACGACCTGAACTTGGGAACAATGAGAGGTAGATAATCTTAGCCACAAACCTAATATGACATATATCATCTGAAAGCTCTTCAAGTCTAATTTAATTTGCCTCTATTTTTTCCAATTTGTATTGAGTGATCATGTGCATCAAGCATTTTTTTATCATCGTGTAATTTTAAGGCTTTTCTCGTTAATCTCTTGAATCACATATCCCTAGGTCGAATCGATCTAAATCAAAGTCATAGGGTTCTTCTGCTTTAAGTTTACAAGAAGTTTCATGTTTTGAGTTTTGCCAAAAACCCATTAGAAACCTCGTTTTAAGACAAAACACGAGGCTCATGTCGTTCAAAGAACAATGAGACGAAGAACCAATCCACGTCTAGACTAGTGGATGTGGACATGATTTGTAAAATGCATCCACCCATGTGGAGGTGATTTACACAGTTGTTCCGTCAATCTAGTTTCCTCATTTTACATGTTCTAACAAGTTGTTAAAAAGAGTCCAATCAAATGGACACTATTTTAAGAATTTCTTTCGCCCACCTAAGCCCTCGATTTTTGTGTTAGTTTAAGTTTGATGTCCAGTGTGAGACTCGATAAAGGCATCTAGTCAAGTGGACGTGATTTATACCCTAAATAGTTTTTGTCCTATTTAAATATGTTAACCTTCCTAAAAGCGCGTCGACTGGTTGTGATGCAATTTTATTATGTGACAGAGACCTATGACTTCGAAAAACCTTAGCTTTAGGTTGTACGTAGTATGACTATTTACAGTGTTTATTCAAGTCCATATGTGTCCAACACCCTAAAAAGCAATCAACCACATGTTAATAACGTGAATATGATTTTAATGTTCTACATGAAAGTGATTGATCATTCTCTTCATGTGATTATATGCTTCATCTTGCCCATGTTCTTCAGTCTATAACAACATTTCATGATATAAGTTGTGTAATAATCATGTTTATTGTGAACGCATTGTAATGACCCAGATTTTTGAAACACAAACAAATATGATTAATGGATGGAAATAATTATATAAAGATTCCGGTTGAATTTTTTATTTTATGGAGAAGGAGCCAAGAAGAAAAGTCTCCTTAGTACATATGGGAAAACTGATAAGGAAAGAGGTGATAAGATGAATTTGAGGGATGGTAAACTATAATTTTATATGGGCTAAAATAGTAAGATAAACCATTGGCATAAGTAAACCATGTGGATCTTAGGGTCGGAGTTCAATTAAAATGTCAATTGTTTGATCACTGGAATGTTGGTTCCTAAAACCTAACCATATCTGTTGACAGATTCTGTGTGTTTGTCGATAGATAAGTTGTCTGCCGGCAAGTTTTGATGGATCAATCGATAGCTACTGCAGTAAACATTCATCCCAGAAACTTGATCCATCACCAAGTTTGTCACATGTCGACAACCAACCTTGGAAGTTTTCGACAAACACACCTTGTAACAACATGCATCCTTAAAATATGGACAAATAGGAAATAATTAGGTAAAGGGATTCTATTATGATTTTCTTTGGGCGAAGAAGCCACCAATGAAATAAAGCACGTAATGAGTGGAAAATTTATGAAGGAGAATGAGAAATTATGATTTCTGGCCAAACCATGGAGGTCCAATGAGCAGAATTTCTAAGAATTAGACAAATAGAGAGCACATTAACATAGGCTAATAACTTATGAGGAACCATTGGTGAAAAACAATTGGGGGCTTGCTAAGCCCTTTGTCCAGTAACCAGTATGGCATCAACCCCAACAGGATGATTGTTGGACTATTTGTTCAGTAACCATTGTAATTATGACATCAATCGATGTCCATGATGCCCAAATAGCAAGCCCAGAGGGGGGGTGAAAAGATTGCTAAAAATTCTTTTAGAATATTTATGTAAATAAAAATGCTCAATAGAAGACACTAAGTTCAATAGTTAGAGTTAGTGTAAAGCAAACACAAAAAGATCAATCACATAGACAACAGGAATTTTATCCTGGTTTGCATCTCCTGTCACAAGGAGTCCTACGTCTAGTCCCCAAGCAACAACTTGAGATTTCACTAAACAAGGGTACAGTCCCCCTTAAGGACACTTACACATCCAGCCGCAGCTGGCCTTCTCTTCTTTACCCGAAGAGGAACTAAATCACCTGATGCAACAGGTCTTCCTTCTCACTGAAGGGAACAACCACCCACTCAACAGCAGGTCTTCTCTTCACAATCGAAGAGGAACACTCTAGATGAATGGGTAGAGAGTGGATGACCCCTAGACCAAGCTTATACTAACTACTTAATCTGAGGCAATGTCTGAGAGACAATGATAATCAACAAGAAACTCTCTCTCAAATCTACACAAGCTCTCAAAGGCTAAACAGGTTGCTGCGGAGAGATAAGAGCTGAAGACTATTTGAGTGAATGAGCATGCTCTTCTTTCTTCTAGATGACTAAGATCTTCAAGCTAATCAAAAGTTCCTCAGGATTCAAGATTTCGAAAAAGTTGTTCTTCATGGAGTCACCAATCTTCTAATTATCTTCTTTGAAAGATTTTGACCGTTGAAGTTTCCGTTATCTCACATCTTCATGCACGTTAGAGTGTCTGGTCCGAAGTATGGAGCAAGAGAACCTGCGGCCATTTAATGCCGGAATAGACACTTACACAAGGAAGATTGTCTGAATCTCTTCTTGCTTCTGTCTTGTTGACATTCACCAACTTTGCTGAAGCATAGACAACTTATCTTTGTCTAAACTATCAGTCAATGTTAGTAGTCGTGCTATAGGAAGATACACTAAAAAGAAAATTCCATTATGTCATCATATAAAGTATTACTTTTCGTGACATGAGTGTGGTAACAAAGATATATCGTGCAGATATTGTACCAACACAATAAATGTTAGAGAGTACAGGATACAACATAATTCGTGGGAAGACTTGAAATCCACAGAGATTTGAAATTATATTTGAATATCATGTGGAATGTATTTTAAGAATAACTAAAGAGAATTTAAATAAAAATATTTAACAGCTGTCTCAAACATAATCGTTATTAAAAGACAGTTGATGTTTAGAAACAGTCTGTGTCTAGAGAGAGTTGTTGTTGATATGAAATCGATGTTATAACCATAATCCATGTGAGAATATAATCCATGTTGAAACAAAGTCGATGTTCTGTACAAAGTCGTTGTTTAACTGAAATCATTGTTGTACTGAAATCGATGTAGAGATAAAATCGTTGTTAGAAACGAAGTGTTGTTCTAGTAGAGTCGTTGTTTCACATGAAGTCGATGTTCTACCGAAATCAATGTTTAAGTGAAATCGTTGTAGAAATGAAGTCGTTGTTTCATATGAAGTCGATGTTCTACCGAAATCGATGTGTAAGTGAAATTGTTGTAGAAATGAAATCGTTGTTTCATATGAAGTCGATGTTCTACCGAAATTGATGTTTAAGTGAATGAAGTCGATGTAGAACCGAAATCGATGTTTAAGTGAATGAAGTCGATGTAGAACCGAAATCGATGTTCTTCTACAGAAATCGTTGTTTAAGTATGAAGTCGATATAGAACCAAAATTGTTGTTTAAGTGAAATCGATGTTCTACCAAAGAAGTCGTTGTTTTAGTGAAACTGTAATTGTTGTTAATATTACATGGAGTTCAATGTATACTTAGACAAAAACATATGCAATGAATTTCACAGAACAGTGATGTAGACAACTTAGGATTTGTTTGATTTGGTGCCTGTTGATGAACTTTAGAAAATGTTAGATAATTTTTCAAGTGTGGTTATCCCAAAAATACATATAATAATAATAAATTTATGGAGATGGACTGATCATCAGTCCAGACCAATTGTATGGCTAATTGCAAGGCTGCTGGATACTTTGTTCAGCAATTGGAACACTTAGTCACCAATCGATTCCCATTTTCAAGCTCAATCGAAAGGATAGAAGACCAATCACTAAAATAGTCACCAATCGAAAGACCCATCAGATTTGGTCGCCAATCGATACGTCATAACACCAATCAAATGATTTTGGGACCATTCCCTTCACCAATCGATGTTTGGACTATTTCCTTTGCCAATCGATATTTTAATGACCAATCGATTGTTTTTCCTTCACCAATCGATGGCTAATGACCAATCGATATTTCCCTTCAACATCGATGGTCTAATGACCAATCTTGTTTTCCCCTTCAGCAATCGATAGTGTAAGGACCATCGATTTTTTTGTTTACCTAGCATCGATGGTCTAATGACCATGATCGATGTTTCCCTTCACCAATCGTTGTTTTATGCCAATTGATTGCCTTGTTAGTCACCAATCGATTGTCTCTATGCAATCGATTGCCTTGTTAACACCAATCGATTATCTCTATGCCAATTGATTATCTTGTTAGTCACAGATTGATTGTCTTTTCTTATGCCAATCGATATGAAGCTCTTTTCACAATCAATATATGACTTCATCAACAATTAATGTGGCTCTTGAACACCAATTGATGGGGGCCTTGTTCTCCCATCAAAACAGGACTACTTGGAAGCTTAAATTTGCAGGAAAAAAATGAATAGCATGTACTTGGAAATGACCCCTTAGACATATTACTTTAGAAGTTGTTAAAAAGGCATGGGTGGTTCTTACCTACCCCTATCCTTTCTCTAGAAAATGTCAACATAAATATGGCCCAGGTATGGTGGGTCTTTCCTTTTCCCAGACCAAGTCAAAGTCAGGTAAGACATGATATCGGTTGGGCATTGTTGCATGACCCATGTATGGCCAAGTTGGACCTAACTGTCCTTTTTGTCCTTCTAAATGGATTAAAGAAAGGCCTTAAACTGGACCAAGACCGCTTAAATAAGCCATAAGACCCTTCTTGGCCGAACCTTATACTTTCTTCTTATCCCTAAAGGTCGTCTGGAGCCTTTCCTCTCTGCAACTTTCTGCCTTGACTTGAGAAGAGCCGAAGGTAATCTTGGAGTTTTAGAGCTCCTATTCTACTCATCTTTGAATGAGACCTACTGGAGAAGCTTGGAGCTTTGATGTTGTGGAGCACTCCAGAGCTGGAGGAATGATCCTGCAGTTTGGAGCTTGAAGCTTGGAGGAGCTTATCTTCTTCCTCTAGCCTCTACATCAAAACATAGGAACGGATATGAAGAGCAACCCAAAAAGGTACGGTTTTCTCGAGCACAAACTAAATGTCTTGCACTATCTGGAATATTTTGGTTCCATCTTGATTGCCTCTGATTTGCCTAACTTCTGTCTAGTAAGGTGTTTAGGATTCCCTGGTCCTCACACTATCATAAGACCCTCTTGTTTGTCCCATTTCTGATTAGTGAGTTTAGAGTTTCCTTCGTCATTCCTTGAGAAAGACCCTTGGTACTTCCTTGATCATAGAACTGTCATTCTTAAATAGCATGACCCTTATTTTCAAGTAGACATCTTGAGTTCCTTGATCTTTCCCATATAGGAACCCATTTGATTTGTCTATTAATCCATGCATTTTTGGAGCCCTTAGACTAGAAATGTCACCTTCAAGTTTGAACATGTGATGGTTTCAACAACTTTCTTGTTGGAAACCTTGTATGATTCTTTTGATAATATCAAGTTTGTCCACCATTGAACTCTTGCTATTGGCATCATTGGGTCTGATGCATCCTTGAGTTATTCATAGACCCATTTCCTTCTTGTTTCAAGTACATTTCGACTGGCCTTTTGTGGCAACTTTGACTGACCCTTCTGGCCACTTCGACTCTTCTCTCTTGTCAACTTCGACTGGCCCTTGTGCAACTTTGACTCTTCTCTCTTGTCAACTTCGACTGGCCGTTGTGGCAACTTCGACTAACCCTTCTAGCTGCTTCATCTATTCTTTCTTGACAACTTCAACTGGCCCTTTCTGGCAACTTCGACTAGCCCTTTATGGCAACTCCGACTGCCCCTTCTGGCCACTTCGATTGCTCATTTGAACATAGGACTGCCTTGTGATTTGTCCCATAGAAGAGTAACCAACATGACATTAACCTAAGTATCTTGTACATGTTAAAAGTGATAAGAATGTGAAGATTATTCTAATGACTCCTAATTACTTGATTTCCACTTCTTTTGTGATTCAACTGAAATTCCAACTTTGAATCCGCTTGCCATGAATCTGAAACCAAGAGAAATGTATAAGGAACCCACTTGACCCCTTGATTTGTCAAGTTTTCTTTCACTTCATTCACTAAATCCTTGGCAATCTGTACTTCAATCTTTGAACTGAGCTTATGTTTTTAGCTTCCATGATATCCTACAATTCTGTCATTTTTAACTCCAATGGCCATAATGTTTTTGATATCGACACTACTTAGGACTTCAGTCCACTGATCAAATGCCTGCGCAATGGGGCCTGATCTGGTCTTGGGGAGGAGCACCTCGACGTACTTGATAACCTGGGGAGTATAGATCAATTTCAGTGGTGCTTGACATTGGCATCTCTTGTATATGTGATTGAAAGTGCCTCTGGTTCTATGTTAAGTTTAAAGTCTGAGATGACTTGATTGATTTGATAGTTTGATTCGTTTGAAAATGGCCAATCTCGATCAATTGTTATATACTCAATTGGAAATCCGTGTATGGACATTTCCTTGTTCTTATGACTTCATGATCCTTCAAATCTTTTTTGATAATAGCTCGACTTGAATTGATATCTTGCAATATGCAACTCTTGACTTGATATAAGCATGCTTCCTATCCATACACAAAATTATGTCTATTATCCTTGAAATTCTACTTGTTAAATTGTAATTACTTATACTTTGCTTGCATCTTGAGATGTAATTCCTACTAGGTTATTTGCTCATAAGCCTATCTAACATTTTCAGGTGATCTAAAAACAGGCAAGCATATAGCAGATTGATGTGTGCTGGCATGGATTTCCTTAAAAGAGTTTTATTTTTGTCATTAGATGTGGAAGTCTTATCATGTTACAAGATTATGGATACATCATGTCAATTCCATGTAATCTTTGAGGAATCGATTTGTGAGGAGTTTATTTCAGCATTGGTGCTTGTAAAACATCCAGATTTTTATAGAATAAAGTATTATTTGGGTCCTTGATTTTGGTTGTTTTGGATGGTCTAAATCATGTTAAAATTATGGGATGGTTAATAGCTAATTACCTTGCAGTGTGGGGGCATGTTCAGTACTCAAAATTGCATGGATTCTAGCTAACAGATCTGGCTATGTCTGTCGACATCTGATTGGTCTATCAACAACCTACCCTTTTCTGTCGACTGATTCTACCCCAGCGCTTCACATAAGCTTGATTTTGGATTGTCTTAAGTGTAAGTTGGCCTCTTGTTAGTACTTAAGTTAAATGATGGTAAGATAACTGAAATTTGATTAGTGTATCATGATCATTTCCCGTTGAGAAGTTTTGTCATTTGAGTTAATGATATTTTGGACCCTAAGTGTGTTGTTAAGGCTTGGCCTTCTATTACATACATGAGATTTGATTTGAATGTTGCACCCCGATGAGATGAGATTCGAGGAAATTTTTGGATTGAGTATTCTATTTTTTGCTATAATTATTTGTACCCATATATTTTTGGGGGAGTGATACGCATGCTATGCTTAAAGATTATTGCTTTACCTTAGTTTATCATGAGTTGATACGTACTATTTGTGGACTTTTTGGGTTTTGAATTTACTTTATTTGAGATACTTTCCATCATTTGCAGGTTATTTCTATTTTATAATGCATGCACAAATAGGAAAGTTTCCATGTTGGCACTTCTACATTTGCACAATAGGCACACCCCTCTTGATGAATTAGAACATCTTTGTTGGACTTTTCGTTCTAACAAACTAGGGACTTTTTTTGTTAAGACCTCTATTAGTCTCCGTACTCAGTGGATTCTTTCATTAGAGATCGAGTTGTTGTACCATAAAGTTCCTTGGAGTTAGAGAGCACTATGTTCTGTATGCGATCTAGCATACGTCCTGCATCTTGTCAAGATATTAAATGCTTATGTAACTTAAAAACTACATTATTATGCTGTCCATTTGAACCTCTAACGTTCATACCTCTTCTCTCAATGTACCTTTGCAATCCAAAATCATATTCTTACTACAATGTGCTTATTCTTGAAATTCATTGGCCATAATATGTTTTGTGTGATGGACACTATTTGGGATTTCGGTCCAATAACCAATGTCTGTGCAACAAGGGCCATGGCTGGACCTCAAGAGGAGCATCCCAACATACTTGTCAACTATGGGAGTATGGACTTGTGGTGCGTGGCATGGCATCACAATGTGTGTAAGATTTGAAAATGACTTCATGTATAATTATGTTTGACTATCTGAATGATTATTTGATACGTGTGAAATATGGCTAGTCCTATTATTAGCATCTAATACAAGCTTGTTCTTGAATCCTTGTTCATAAATACATGCCTCAATATGAACTCCTTGATTTACTGCTCATGTCTATCACATGACTCATGTTTGCTATCATGCATGCACTATCGTCCCATCATTGTAGATATTATGCTTGTTAATATGCTTGTCACTTATATTATTGTCCGCACATTGAGATGTAAATCCTACTAGATGAGTGCGCTCATACCTACTTTCACTAACATTTTCATGTAGCAAAGGTGAAAGGAATAAAGCTAGGACATGTGCGTCGAGTGTGGAGTACACCTAGAGAGTCATTGCTAATTCTAGAGTGTTCATTATTGTAATTTTTACCTTTCTTATGAGAGAGATAGATTAATAAGTGGAAAGTGTTTTCAGTTTGATACTGAGGATTATAATATTTATTTACGATGAATTAGAGAGATATTTTGATTATTAGATTATGGGCCCTACTTGTATTAGTTGTTTTGTCTATGACTTCTTAATACTTGCTTGTCGCGTCTCCCGATTTTCCCCACTGCTAAATCAGGGGCGTAACATAAGTAATTTCTTTAATCTCATTTTACTATTTACATAGTGACTATAGACATACAAAAATCTAATCAATACCAATTCACATATTTAATCAGATTTAACTGACTTACTAATCATGATATAATTAAATTCAAAAAAACTATAACTATTTTCACAGTGATTAGAACATGCTCAAAATCTAACCATATGTTTTTTATATATAGTAGATCATATTTCTATTTTTTGAATAATATAACTATTTTTTACGATTCGAAATAATAGATCTTGTGAATTTTAAAAGCCTAAAGCATGCTTACGTTGCTAATACTCGTGCCGACATAGATTCTAACAATTTTCACGATACACATGCCTTATAAGAATTAATCTAACTTAATTATAGATTCTAACAATTTTCATGAAACACATGCCTTATAAAAATTAACCTAACTCAATTTCACATATTTTCATGTAATTTTTTTTTAAATAATTATTATAATTATCTATAAAATACCTAGGACTTCATAGTCAAGTCACAGTAGCAAACACTCCATGATAGAGATGATAGAACCCAAAATAGTCACAAAAATTCACGAATCTATCATACAAAATCAATCAGAAATATTGAAAAGAAAGAACTTGGTGACAGCATACTTGCCATCAAGAAGGAGTTGGCAACAATATCTTGTGTCGTCAACCAGAACATGGCGTCAAGGTACATGTCGTCAAGGCAGGTTGACGACAACACCGAGTGTCGCCAACTAGAACTTGGCGACATGGTATTCCACCGTCAAGTTCACACCTACATAACAGGCATGCGCAGCACAATAAAATAAGAGAAATGGACATTGATTTGATTTTAGAAAACCTCAAAAACTAGGGGGGAATAAACCTAACTAGTAAGCAAAGAAATTGAAACCTAAATTCCTTGCCTCTAAATCTCTCCACAGAACATGAATTGGATCGATAACGCCCTCCTTGGCAAGCCAAAGAGGTTTTCTCTTCACTACAAAGAAATGAGCTTATATCAGCGGCTTCCAACTGTGACAAAAGTCTAAAATCGTTGACATAAATATATGTCAGCGGATTCATAACCGTTGACAAAGTCGTTGACTAAATGCCCGTCGAAATATGTTTGTCAATGATAATAAAAGGTCATCGACGAATAATACATTTATCATGGTCTATAATCGTTGACATTAAATAATGTATTCAATGGCTGACGCGATTATCCTTAGCCACTATAGATATTATTTTGGAAAAGAAAATATAATGTAAATATTCTTGTGATTGTTTGCACTCTTAGACATCACCTAGGGACTAAAATAAAATATTAAGAAATTAATCTGAACGATGAGCTATCACAAACCAGTAGATCTGCGCTCAATGGATCCCTAATCCCTGAGTTCTACAACTAGAAAACACCAAATTTGCACTCTGTGGATCCCTAATCCCTAAGTTCTACAACTAGGAACTACCAGATGGATTCTAGGTGGGAATCACCAACAGATGAGCTAACATGTAGGGGCATATTGATCGACCGCGGAGTGGTGCATCTTGACATTGTCCAGAGACTCGCAGTGGCAGGAGGCTCGACTGGTACCCCTGGATGATGGCCTCCAGGTGGCCACTGTGCATGTTGAAGGTGAGATCCTGGAAACAGTACATCTTCCCCAGAGCCCAAAATCCAAGATCGCGCTGCCAGATCTGCAGAAGAGAGGTGGAGTTGCTGTGGTGGGGAGATCTATGTCTGATGTGGAATGGGGGAGGAATTGGAGCAGAGGAAGGAGGGGTAGGTGCAGATGAGTTGGGGCGGCCAATGAGCCGACAATGATGATGACAACGTTGGCAGCGACTCTTGTTGCGGCAACGTGTGCAGGGACTGGGATGGCAACAGGTACAGTGACAAGGATGGCGACGATAGTGGTGGTTGCTACTGCGGCGGCAGTATGGTGTTTGCCCACTGCCATCAGCATGGCTGTGCCGGTATCCTCGGACCCGATGGCCTTGATGAAGCGGGGTAGAGGGCGCCAAGGGGGTCTCACATAAGTAGAGGCCAGGGAGAGAGAGTAAAGAGAGAGAGAGGGGGGAGAGGCTGTGGGATTTAAGGGGGTGAGATTTAGTGAGGGGAGGGGGGGTTCACTTTTCGAAGAGGAAAAAATTGGGGGTGCTGGCGGAACATATGTCAGTGGCGTCTAGAATCCGCTGACATATTTAACATATGTCTGCGACTGTAAAATGTTGTTGACATATATTTAATAACATCTATATAATTAATTAGATTTAACTATATCTATATATTTAAATATTATTATTTATATATTTTTTGTTAAATATATGTCAACGGCTCTAGAGAGTCACTGACAAATGTTATACATTTGAAAGTCGTTGGCAAATGTTAATCATTTGTCTACGATTTTATTGAGTCGCTGACAAATGCTAAGTATTTGTCAATTGTAAATGGAGCTGCTGACAAATGTTAAGTATATGTCAACGGTGTAACACAGCCGCTGACAAATGTTGGGTATATGTCAACGGTGTGACACAGCTGCTGACAAATGTTAAGTATATGTCAACGGTGTGACACAACTGCTGACAAATGTTAAGTATATGCCAACGACATACCACAGCCGCTGACAAATATTAAGTATATATCAACGACGTGCCACAGTCGCTGACAAATGTGTTATATGTCAACGACTTTTTTTAACCGCTGACATATATTCGTTGATAAATCGTATTTTTCTTGTAGTGCTTCTTCCGTCAAATCCTTTTTTTGAATCAAAAACATTGCCTAAGGGCAGGCCAGTGAGTGCACCCTCTTCGAGCAAAAGGCAATGGACCCTGTAAGACCCTCGAACTTTGTTCTTTTATTTGGATTTTGTCATATGATGATTAGTTGCTTTTGTATATATAGTTATGTGCAGAGTATATATATGTATGTAATGTTTAATTCTGTACTATTGTATTCAAATGATGCTGTATATATGTGTTTATTATGTACATATTATTTTATTTACATTGTACATATTTGTATTTAAATAATATGATGTATAGAGTATGTAAATTATAAGGTGAATGCATGTTTATCTGTTTTTGTGTTCTGTCCGAAATGCCAATTGACGTCAACATGTGTAGACGTTTATGGGCAATCGATGTCCAGATCGATGGACACTGATTCCCAGTAAACGACAACCATGTGGCCGTTTATTTCCCAGAAATTGTTGCGGTTTCAGATCTGGAAATGGCTGCGTTTCCTTCGGTTCCGATTTTGGAAACTACCTTACAACGGTAGGATTCTAACCTAAATGCGTACCCTGATCTCCTTAGCTTATATAAACACCCAATTTCAGCCGGATTAAGTCTTTTGGCTTTTGAGAAACCATAGAACTTTTTGTGCAAAAAACTGATCTTTCGCGACTTCAATCCGGCAATTTGAGAGTTCTCTTGGCGATCTGCATCGACTGGGAGAGGCTCTAGAATTTGGTGAGGCTTCCCCGACTCCGGTGTGCAACCTGCATTAACACATAAGCCGGTCGGGAGGAGATTTGGGCGCTTCTTGGCTTGGCCGAGGAGAGCATCTTCGGCAATTTAATCCCCTTTGTCAATTTTTCTGAGGCAAGTAATTGAGGGATATCATCCCTACACCTGTCCTCTAGGTCCTAGGATTTTATGGGATTTTTCCTCGTGTCCTGGAACTCCCATTCGTCAAGATTTATGCATTCAGTCTGCATTTCTGAAGACATGAACTTAATGACCAGCTTGCTGCGGTTAAGATCCTGAGTTAGCAGCAACATCGTGTGTCGTTAACCCCTGTTGGCGGCAAGCCCTTTGCCGCCAAGTTCTTCAGGATTTGCAGAATTGTTGTTTTGATCTATGTGGTGTGTTTTTCAGATGTTTGGGTATATGTGCATTCTTTGAAAGTCTGATTTGGTTAAGAACAGTCATTAGGTCATATCATGAGGAGGTGTCGAATTTCTGTAATTAGTTTTATTTATTAAAATTTCCATATTAGGACTATGAGCATGATTGGACCATGATTAATTTTATATAAATAGATTCGTTGTGATTTAGGGTTTCATTAATTTTCCATGTTCATATTATGACTAATTTCAGGATTTGAAACTGTTAGGTATGACTATCTTACTGTGTACCATGTGTAATTAGATTTGTCAATAAATATGCTTGGAATCTATTTTAATTATTATAATTAGTTTACAGATCCGAAAAATCTGAAAAATTGAGCATGTGGCATGTTATCTGTTTAGAACGTGTGATAAAATTTTTGATCTGTTTTCATGTTTTCATGACAGTAGGTATTGTTATTGATTTAATAAGGGAAAATGACCATATTGAGCATATTAAGTTTAATTATGTATAATTTAGTGATTAGCAGCATGAACAAGATTGTGTTATGATCTGATTGTCATGAGAACAATAGCATCGTGTTGTGGAAAATGAAACATGTGCAATTGTTATATAAGCATGTAAATGTGTTAAATGGTGCATGAGGATCATGTAAACACTACAACAAATTTGGATTGTACTTACGGCAAAAGACCATAAGTGTTGCATGAAAATCGTAAGTAAAGACTTATACTTACAGAATTACTTACAATAATAAAGCGATAGCGTAGCAACCGATGCTATAGATCTAGTTATGGTTTGTCAATTGTAAGTATTACCATTGATTGTAAACCGTAAGTGTAAAATTTTATACTAACGCAAAATAACCGTAAGTAAACGTAATATAAAATGTAAACATAAACATAACAACACTTACAAATACAATCGTAAGAATTTAATTGTCGACGTAAACTGTAATTATTCATTCTTGTTTTATTTGCAATTGTTACACTTTTGAACAGTAAATAGTAAGAATTTAATTGTAGCAACTTTTTATTGCAATAACAATATCTATAAATATTTCATAGCTATAGTGATAAATCTATTCTCTTTTACTATGAATTTTTATCTGTCTGACAAAATACATTTTAAGATAATACATAATTTTATGTGATTCGCCTGTATCATATCCAATCATACATCCATCATTGATCCACCTATGCATACATCACTTATCAACCACAAGAAAAGAAAATACTTGATAATATATGATTCGATCCATTGCATAAGAAAAATTCACAAAAATTTTTGTCGTATTACAAAAACCATTATTCATCAATCATTTGGTCAAGTTGATATATTGCCAACAAAAATGAGTTGATATACTGCTAATCTATCCCTTCCATGTTATCAAAATGAATTGCAAATACAAGCTGACAGTGTAGCTGGACAGGTTGCTCACAATTGTTGATCAGTTGCTCACCTGCATAACAGTATTTCGATCCAACACATTTGTTACTGGCATTGTAGATGCACTTTTCATGGGTGAAGAAAATTTCATATGCAATTACACCAAGACTATCACAACAGGACACTAGAATCTTTGTGGATCCATAGAAACAAGCATTTTGTAAACAGAGAAGAAGTTGAACATAAAATTAAATCTAGAAGTATTATCATTGGAGCTGAGGAATTCTAATAAGCCAATAGAAAGAGTTTGAACAAAGTTGTTTTGGATAATGAAGAAAAAATTGAGAAGAGCAGAAAATGGGGATATACAAGCATCTTCTTGAATCAAACTTGCATATATAGAATTGAGATCCTCTACCTTATTCTATTTGAATCCACCTACTGATTAATTAGAAATCAAAAGAAAGCAAGTGCTAGATAGTGTAATCACGGGGATTGTGCCCCCCCTCAACACGCGAACATGTACTAAATCAAATAGCATGGAAATGTGGATGTGATCGCCACCTAGGTAATTGCCTAACAAAAAGAAAATGACGTGGGCTAACTACTCTAGGAAAAGGAGAGAGAACATGGATGGACCTGGTGTCACGACAGTGCTACCTACCGCGACGATGCTGATAACGAGTCGGTTGCCCTTGACGCGTCTCTTTGTCACGTCGCCCTCCGCCGTCGCGTTCTCTTCTGTGCGGGAGATGATGGATGGGACCTTCTTCCCAACCTCCAGCTGGCTAGAGGACGAGAGCTCCTCGTGGGATCTCGCTTGGGTGCCTGCCAAAACAAAAGGAAACAAGAAAAGCCCTATTAGAACAAGTTAAGTGTAGTATCTATTCCAAAAATGAAAAGAAAAGAGAAAGCATGGTGGGAACGAACCTGGGGGTGGTTTTTAAACCCCTTGGGTATGTGGAAAAACGTGGGAATGGGAAGGGAAGCAACCTAACTAGAAATAAAATAAAATGCATGAAGAAATAGAGGAAAAGGGGAGGAGAGAGGAATGAGCCCCATGAGGGTGACTCCCTGGCGTGGATGTCGTCCCAAATGTCGTGCAATAGCTTCTGGAAAAGATAGGAGTCGTCGTCCTCACGCTCCACGCTCCATGGATGATGAAATAGCAAGCTTTTGTGAGGTAGAATGTGAGGGAAAGAGAGGAAATGGGAGAGCTCCGAGTCTAAGTATAGATCAGTGGAAAAGTCGACAGCCCTCCGGGGTGAAAATCGGGGCTCTCCCCATCCATGAAGAGGGGGCTTTGCTTATATAGATTTTAGAGAGAGAATATTCCCTTAAAATGATTAATAATCCACATGAGAGATAAATCCCATTAAAATTCATGTAGGAGAGTCCAAGGGAGCTCCAAGAGAGTCCCCAAGCCTCAAACCTCGCCCCAAGGGGCTGAGATATTGCTTGGAGATAGGGATAAAGCCATAGGAGGATAAATAGGAGGTGGTTGCGGAGGCCAACTTGTGCAGTTGCTGTCGTGATGTATCGTAGGGCCGCGACATGCTAACGCGACGGGACAGGACGTCGCGACAGTATGCCCACGTGCATGAATATGCATGGGCTGTCGCGGTGGCCCGTGGCATCGCGACACTGAGACGTAGTGCTATGATACAACGCGTCAAGGAAGTCAATTATCTGTGAATTATCAGCCAATTATATGAAAGGATAAGAGTTATTTAGGTTCAAGGACTTTCTCCAAATGATAATAGGCGGGATTTCAAGACAGTTTGAGTTGTTAATGGGCTCAAAACAAGGCTAATGATGGGATCAAGGTGAGCGACCAACTAGGGGCTCACTAGGATAGCAAGAAATATAGTTCAACTTATTAGTTAGAATCAGGTGTCTACAGATTGCCCCTCCTTGGCTTCCACTTTGCAAGGAAACGAAGCGGAAGTGTAGCGGAGGCGTCACGATGTGACGGCGGAACGGAAATGATGCGGAGTGGACTGAAAAGTGGGAGCCAAGGTAGAGAGACACCCGGTCTAACTATCAAGCAATTGGAATCTTCGTGAAAGCCCCGAGTTAGCTGCTCGAGCAAAATGCAAAGAAAAGCACAAGTCTGGATGAGAAGGAGAAAAGAAGAGGACGATCAACCCCTCGATTGAGAGGTACCCTAGCCGATTGGCCTGCAGGTTTCGTTTCGGAGAGACATGTGCGTGCCAGGCAAGTAAGTCATGACTCTATCCTGGGAGCGGTTCGCAACCAAAATGGATCAAAGGAATGGGATGAAAATTTGATAGAGAATCCAGACAGGGAAATTCTTGTCAAATTGGCGGGAACAACTCACTCGGAGGCAAACCTTCTGATTCAAGTGGAATTGAATTTTCTTGTTTGAAATATGAAGGATGATTAGGCACTCAACAAGAGCTCATCAATAGTCAGGAATGAGTCAAGAAAGCTCAAAGTCCTACATGATGCATGCTGGGCTAAAATAAAAGAAATCATCAAAACAAATGCAAAGAAAAGGAGAAAAATAGAAAATATATCAAGGATAATATTGTTAAGCCAAATAGGAACGGGTCAAGAGACTACCTACAACCGCAGTGCAGGCCTGAATCCATCGTCCCCGAACTTACCCAACTCAACGGCCTATCCAACGATTAAGAATGTGCACCTAGATTATCACAGTTTTTGGTAAAGGGAAATTCAAATCCCAGAGCACATTGAGAACCAGCTGGTCCTTGAAACGATATAATAGGTATAATACCATGTAGTAATGCAGGGAGTAAGGAAAGAAATACTTACATGACTTACCTGTGACGACCTCCTTTTTGTGATTTTCTGATTTTTCGATTTTTTTTTTTTGACAATAAACAGACATAATAAGCACAAAAAAATGACAATATATACACAAACATAATCAAACAAACTAATATACTAAGCACATACATGGAAATATCACAACCGATAGAGAGGCGACGCCTTAGGAGACCGCGACATAGTCGCGGCACCCCGTCTTGTCGCGACCTTGTCGCGTCATATCGCGGCGTCGCGACTCAAACCGAGCCCTGAAAATGCAAAAGACTCAAGTTTATCTCTATCCTAAGACTTTTAGATTACCACTAGGACTCCTAAACCTCTCCTAATCTTATCTCATCACCTAGTTGCGGGGTTAGGATGGGTTTGCACCCCCTAGAGTTCTATAAATAGGTGGTTTGGGGTGCTAATCTCGCAGCTCTCCCCCTGCTTCCTCTCTTCTTCAATTTTCTCTCTCTTGTAGCCATGAAGAGGTCACTTTCTGCCTTTCAAGAGGAGATCCCCCCTTACTCCGGTCCCAAAGAAGCTAGGAAGTCATATGCCAAGCTCCAACAGCTCTCCTCGATCCGGGGCACATATGCATGCGCTCGGAGCTCCAAGTAAGTGCTCTCTCTTCTTTTAAATTCTGAAATTTTGCTCTGTTTTGTTCTGTTTTGCTCTTCTTCTTCCTCCCCGTTCTTAGACTCTCTCTTCTTCATCTCTTTAGATTCTACCTGGCCAAAGGAGGTTCTCCAAAGTGCCATGATTATCTCCAATGATCGAGCTTCTTCTGCCCGCATCTATCCGGCATTTGAAAGAGTGGGGGTTATCTATGGTGTTCATGCTCGCCAAACAGTACCACAAGTTCGTGCACATGTGGGATAGCATTACGGCGCTGGTGGAACTGTGGCATATGCAAACCCACACCTTCATCTTCCCCAAATTCGAGGCGACCATCTTGCTGGAGGAGTTGGAGATTATGCTCGGCCTCCCGAAGTACAAGCGCGGCGAAGAGTATGCTCTCTCCCATACCGTGGCACCTATCAATGCGTGGGGAATCATGGGTGAGATCACCACGAGGAAGATGGATCTGAATAGCATGACAAGTAGGTCCTTCGTCCACCTCCTTCCAATTGCTTAGTGGGTCATTTCCCAATGCAAACGCCGAACTGGGAATCACCTTGCCATTGCTAAAGCGACCGCCATCTGCATCTGCGGCATCATTCTTTTCCCGGCCGAGGATGGAGCTATCTCCTTCACCAATCTGAGCATTATTGACTTCATCTCGAAAGGTATGAGTGTCGGCCAAGCAGTTCTGGGTTTTCTATATGCCGGTCTATCTTCTGCAGCCATCGGGGGCCCCTTCTACGGCTCCGTCATGGCCCTCGAGCTTTGGATGGGCATGCATATAAACTTTCGGGTGATGGACAACCTAGCTACGGAGTGCAAGACGATGCTCCATCATCCACTGGCTTACGTGGGCGAGCCTCTCCACATGACGACCCAGGCCTGGTGCAAGACTGCCCAAGTGAAGGGATCGAAGGCATGGTGAGACTACTTCAAGCACTTGACGGTGGCGGGGTTCGACATGCGTCTGCGCTTCTTGCACAACCGGATGATCCACGTACCTCAGCGTGTCGAACTAGCACTCCGCCTTCTGGGCAACGAAGCACTCATCAACTACAACCTAGATCGATGCTATCTGTAATGCGGGGCAGCACGCACCGTGGTTCCGTAACTTTCGCACTACCCAGCTATTCAAAAGCGGAAGATGGACGATGAACAGGATGAGAGAGACGTGCGAAGTGCCATGGTACACTGGGAAGGGTGTGCGACGAGTTCCGTCTAGGTGGAAGTGGAAGAAGAGGATGAAGACATGATCAGAGAGTACGTGGAGGCACTGAAGAAGCTCCAACTATCAGTTGCGGAAGCTTGAAGATAGGTGGACTGATGTAGGGAAGATGTTAGATGACAATTAGGGCAGAAATTTGCATTTAATTGAATGTAGGGATAAATTGGAACATGTATTGATTGATTTGAAATGAATAAACATGAGTTTTACCTGTTTGCACAAAGGCTCTGTTTGTAACGCGACAAGCAGGGGCGTTGCCTTAAGGTCGCGTCAAGGCGGTGTGTCGCGATATTGTCGCGACATACTAGGGCGGCACGACATTAACGCGACGACCCGCTGCGTCGCGTCTAAAACCGACCGTTCAAAACTCAAGAGGACTTCCATCTCCCCCCCTTTCCTTGCTTTCAAACCAACCGACCCTTAGCAGAAAACCCCCCCTTCTTCGAATGAACTAATGGAAGGAGGAAACAACGCCGGTGAGGGTTCTTCTTGGGCGGAAAAGGCATGCGGAGAGGCGGAGCTCCTGGCACCGGATGGAGGTGCCCCCGGCGGAGGAGGTGGACACAGACATAGATATGGAGGTGGAGGAAGAGGCGGAAGGCCCAGCTGTGAATGTGGAGGAGACGAGGAAGAAGCGGGAAAAAGTGATGAAATTGGTAAGTGATCTGACCCTAAACCGTGTATGAATGGTTGGGAGGGGTAGGTGAAGCCCCCAGAGGGTGATTTGTAGGGCGTGAAGCCCATGGGAAAGAGGATCGGACAAGGGAGGCTTCGGCCGGTCCGCTCCTGAAAACGTGACGACCCGATCCGCCGCGACACCAGTAGTCACGGTGGCATAGGGTGCCGCGACCATGTCGCGACAGAGTGGGTTGACGCGGCCTTATCGCGGCCCCGGAAGGCAACACTATATGGTCACGCCGCACCGCCTCGTTGCGACAAGGTCGCAACCTCTACGGGGGTCGCGACGCAAACCAAACACCTAAATTCTTAACTGCTTATCAACCCTTTTGTGTATGCAGGGCGAGATGAGGGCCCGGGTGTCTTGGACCTTAGTTCTAGCTATCTTCTTAGCATTTCCCCCCTTCCAGAGAGAGAGAATGGAGGAGATGGGTTTCGGGGTGATCTTGGGGATGGAGAGAATGAGGTCGGACCCCGCGCTCACTCAGACTCTGCGGAGCAGGTGGGATATGGAGGCGACCGCCTTCATATTCCCATGGGGACATATGATCCCCAGCCTCGAGGACATGATCCGGATCACGGGGCTCAGGGTGTATGGGAAGCCTGTGAGTGGGTTTACCTACCCTTGCTATCAGGAACTAGCTGAGCGACTCCTAGGGCTGCCTATAGATTGTAGGTCTTCCCTAGGTCCCAGGGTAGCACTACAGGAGAGTCTGGGGCTGTTCTAGGCGGGGAAGAAAGCAGGGGAGACAGCAGAGAGCACTTCCAGCGGTTGGTTCGGGTTAACCGGAGGGAGCTTGCGGGCGAGCCGGGGTAGGAGGCAGACCTGGACTTGCGTCGCTTCCTCGTCCTCTTTCTTGGTAGACTTTTGTTTGCCACGAGGGGCGACGCAGTCCATTCCCGCTTCCTACCTCTCCTGGAGGACTTGGCCGAGGTGGGGGACTATGCCTGGGGAGCCGCGTTCCTGGCGCACCAGTTCGACAGCCTGGGCACCTCCGAGCGGCAGACTTTGACGAGCGGCTTCTTCCCTTTCCTTCAGGTACACTTCTTCTCCCTCACCTTGAGTTTAACTACATTTTGCTTTAAACTGTGATCTAATCCTCTTCTCATTTTGCAGGTCTGGACTTACCTTCACTTCCCAGCCCTAGGGAGAGGGATCCTTGCACGGCCGGGCCTCGTGCCCATTGCACGCTGATGGGATTTGCGCCAGGACACTCGCAACCTCGGCGACCAGCTAGCACGCCTCCAGGAGGCCATTGACAGCTACCCACACTTGGATATAAGTGCTCTAACCTTTCTCTTCATGAATTAACTGCTTGATATGATTGCTTGGTGACTGATCGTGCTTTGGTGTGCAGGTGGTGTGGCAACCGTACCTGGAGGAGAGGGACAAGGGACAGCCTTGGTTGGTGTAGGCCCACCCCAACTTCGGTAGGTCGGTGTGCGTGCATGCACTTAACCTCGTGCTACCTCTGCATCTGTTCCTGTGCCAGTGCTCACTTGGGCTTCGACAGAGTGCAGTGGAGTTCCCTACTCGTGACCGGTTCCGCAGACCCGGTCGGAGCTTCCGGGGACTCCACGACACGACCGACTGGCATGATCGGGCAAAGGAACAGATCCAAAACTGGGAGCGCCGACATAAGGCCATCAAGTCCAGCGCGACCACCGACAACGTGTACCTCTAGGCATACACCTTGAAGTACGGAGGAAAGGTATATAAGAGCGCCCGACACAAGGTAAAACCCCTAAACGAAAGCTATTTGAATTTGACTTTATGGAATTGAGCTAATGATTTGGACATGAATTGCAGGTGGACGTGGCCGGTGAGATTGCATCACTCCGGGCCCTGCTTTACTCGACGATGCAGGACCGTGAGGTGGCGCAGAAGGAGGTAGAGCAGCTGGTAAGTACTTACTCAGACTTCAGTACTTAAACCACTTTCAAAGTTGATTTGAGAATTTAACATGTGTTTTCATGTGCAGCGGAGGGAGTTGGAGAGGGTGAGGAGCGCTGCAGCAGCTGGGGCCTCCTCTTCGAGGGCAACGGAGAGCTCCCAGTCAGACCTAGAGGAACGACTGGAGGCGGTAGTTTGACGGGTTGAGGAGGCACATGCTGATCTGGCCGAGCGGGTGAGTAGTAGCAGTGATTTTTATTTTGAAGAATATTCAATTATGGCTTTTGACTTGAATACTTTCCTGCAGGAGACAGTGCTGCGGACCGCCACTGACCGAGCTACCTAGCTACAGGGGCAGGTAGACTCGGTGGTGGGAGAGAGGGACCAGCTGTGCATCCGAGCAGAGGAAGCTGAGGCGTAGGTAGCTGAGGTGACGAGGGAGCTGACGACACTGCGTGTGCGGGGGTCGCCAGTGGACCAGGAGGAGCTCATTCGGCTACGCGCCGACCTGCAGACGCAGCAGACCCTAGCACGGAGCCTTCAGGAGATAGTGATGACCATAGGCCGTTCACACAGTAGGAGCAGGAGCGGGGCGAGCCCCAGCAGAGCAACCGATGCCTCAGTCGGGCAGTACTTGGCGGGTTCCTCCAGCCGTCGGAGGAACGAAGAGGAGGAGAGGCGTCGCCGGGGTGAGGCGAGTGCTCAGAGTGCCGGGGGTGGTGGTGAGATGTTACCACCACCAGATAGGCAGGAGGGATCCAAGGAGAGTGGCGGTGGACAGTGAGGAGATTGTGAGCCACCTCCCCTTTTATCTTTTGTACATATTGATCATCTCTTAGTGAAACTTTTATTTTATGTCAATATTTATGAAATGAGTGGTTTGCAATTGACACAGTGTGAGATGAGATTCAAACATGGGAGAGAGAGAGAGACAGAGAGTACTAAGCACAATGTTGCGTGTCCCTTAGAATTGCCTATCCCTGCACACTTAGCAAAACATGTTAGATCTGCTCTTTGGCCCAACCCCTTGCGCTTAAATAAACATGAATCTGACTTCGTAATTGTCAAGGGGCAGAGCCTTATTAAATAGACGAAAAAAAGTAAAACAATGCATGCTAAAGGAAAGCGGTATGTACACACATTCTTTTGGATTTTTAAAGATTTTTAGATTTTTTTGGATTTTGAAATTTCTGATTCCTTTTTTATTTTTGAGATTTTTTTTATTTTTTTTATTTTGGGATTTTTGATTTTTTTGGGATTTTGTGATTTTTTTTATTTTTGAGATTTGTGATTTTTTTTTTGGATTTTTGAGATTTTTTATTTTTTTTATTTTTAGATTTCTGATTTTTTTGGATTTTTGAGATTTTCTGATTTTTTGGATTTTTGAGATTTTCTGATAACAACACCTCTTGCTCTTGAGTGTTTAGCCAGTGACCCCACTCCCGTCTCATATTTGCCAAATAATATCTATGTGCAGCGTGCATTTATCTTTGGCTTACTAAGTTTTCTTGCCCCTTGAATATTAATGTTCCAACATAGACCAGGTGTAGGGGTTCTTTGGTCATTTTAAGAAGGATAGGAAGATTAGAGATGAGACTTACTGGCCTATAAGACTTGCAACGGGTATGTTACATGTGGAATTCATCTGTTGTCTAGGGACTTTAAGGCCATTGCTCTCTTTTAATTGGGGCATGCGTACGACCGGGATCAAGGGCGTCCCGTAGGGAACTATACTACCACTCTTTGACATGCCCCTATTTTCTTATCATTTCTCCTTCATTATTTCATCATTTCTTTTGCCTTTCTTTTGAATTGACCGTCCCTCTTTGAAACTTCATACACACGATCTATACCGTTGCTTGTCTACAGGCTAGCCTCCCCCTTTGCCCCTAGACCTTGTCCGAGTAAGGAGAGAACTGACCTTTGGTTCCCTACACTAGGGCTAAGCGGAAACACCATACACAAAGGGGAATTGACCTTAGGTTGCCGTGTTGTGTGTGTGGCTGGACATAAAGGTTATTTACCACCACGAGGGGGAGTGAGACACATGGCCAACGACATTCTTCTGCAAATTGGTGTTATCAAAAATTGTTTATTAGGGGTAGAATCTTTTAAGGTACAACCCATTCCATGGGTGAGAGAGCTCCTCACCATCAGCATTAACTAGCCTATATGCGTTCCCGGGGTACACCTCGTTGACGACGTACGGCCCTTCCCAGTTTGCTGACAATTTGGACCTTGGACCTCCAGGTTTTATGAAAATTCGCTTCAAAACCATGTCTCCTTCTTGGAATTTGCACTCAATTACTTTCTTTTGAAAAGATCTTGAGAGTCTATTTTGATATGAAAGTACATGATCGGCTGCAGCTAAACGTCGTTCATCTAAGAGTTCTAACTGTGTAAGCAACGCCTCCCGATGTTCGTCGGGAATAAGTTCTTTGTCCAGCTGAACTCTTAGCGAAGGAATGAGGATCTCATGTGGACATACCGCTTCCATCCCATATGTAAGTGAGAACGGGGTTTGCCTAGTGGGCGTGCGGACGGAGGTGCGGTAGGCCCACAGAGCCTCGACCAATTTCTCTGGCCAATCAGCAAATTTATTAGACTCACAAGTTTTCTTTAGAATTTTTAAAAGCGTTTTATTTGTGGCTTCGGCCTGACCGTTGCCCGGTGGATAATTCGGAGACGAATGATGCAAGGAAATATTGAATTTCTTACATAAGTCTTGAAGATCTTGAGATATGAACTGAGGTCCATTGTCGGTGATGAGGCTGCTTGGCACTCTGAACTGCGCGATGATGTTCCTCATGATGAATCTGCACACGGTTGGCCCTTTGATTTCTGCGAATGCTTCTGTCTTGGCCCACTTGGTGAAGTACTCAGTAGCAGTGAGAATGAAAGATTTTTTTTTTATCTGAGCATTAGGATCACCAAGAGGCTTGATGATATAAAAGGCCCACATGGAGAAAGGCCAAGGGGAAGATAGCGGATGTAAGGAGGAAGACGCAGCATGGATCTTATCGGCATGGATCTGGCATTTGACGCACCTACGAACGTAGGTGGCACAGTCTTCTTCTAAGGTCGGCCAGTAGTAGCCCTGCCTAAGAGTCTTCTTAGCCAACATTTGGCTATTCACATGCCCTCCGCATTCACTGAAATGGGATCCTTCCGCTACCTTCCAAGCTTCTTCATCCGACAAACACCGGAGGAGCATTCCATTTAGAGCGCGTCTGTAAAGTACTTCACCAATAACGGTATACCTTAACGCTGCTCTACGGATGGCTCTCCTATCCTCAGATTCAGCCTCTTTGGGGAAGGTGCCGTCCCTGCAATATTGCTCAATTTCGTGGTACCACGGCCTTTCTTCTTCCATCATTTCTCCTAGCTCCACAAGCATTAACTCCTTTGCTTCTTTTCTCTCTGCCTTCAAAACTAGAGAGCTCCTAAGGTTAATGAACCAAGGATCCTGAGTGGAGGGAGCCTCTAACCTTTGAACAGTGATTGTCTCAGCACTGCAGCTAAGAGGGAATGAGAGAGAGGAGGCTAACGACGCCAAAGCATCGGCCAAGATATTCTGAGAGCGAGGAGTATGAATGTAGATGAGTTGACAGAATTGCTTGGCTGGGAGTGTGACCAGATCTTGATAGGGCTTGAGTTTAGGGTCACGAGTGTGGTAAGTAGAAAGGACTTGCCGAAGAATGAGTTGAGAGTCTCCTATGATCTTGAGATGACGCGCGCCTAAAAGATAGGAAAGCTTATGACCGGCAAGGAGAGCTTCATACTCGGTGATATTGTTGGTGGCATGGAACTGGAGTTGGTAGGCTAGGGGAATGGTGATCCCTTTTGGGGTGAGCAAGACAACACCTATGCCCCATCCCCTAGAATTGAGAGCTCCATCAAAGTGAAGCGACCAAAAGGGATCGCGAGAGATGAGTGACAGGTTTTCATCGGGGAATTCCTCTTGAACCGTGTCACTGTGAGGAAGAGGAAGGTGAGCAAGGTGCTCAGCAATGGTATACCCTTTTATAGCTTTCTAAACTATAAAGGTGATATCGAATTGAGAGAGGAAACTTTGCCAGCGTGCTAATCTGTCGGCGAGGACTGGCTTCTCTATGAGATACCTAATAGGGTCCATTCTAGAAATCAAACTCACTTTATGGGCTAGGAAGTAGTGCTTCAATTTCTGCACCACCCAAACTAGCGCTGCACATGATTTCTCCATTGTAGTAAGTTTGAACTCGGAAGGATTAAAGAGCCTAGATAGGTAATAGGCTGCCCTTTCTTTGCCAGATTCATCATGTTGAGCAAGGACAACTCCTAGGGAGTCCTCAATGGTCGACAGATATAGGATTAAGGGTTTCCCAGGGACACGCGCCTGCAGCACGGGTGGATTCATAAGGTAACTCTTGAGCTCATCAAAGGCCTCTTGGCACTTGGTGTTCCATTCAAACTTGGCCCCTCCTTTCAACAGTTCATAGAAGGGACGGCATGTTTGGGAGTGCTGAGATATGAATCTCCTTATGAACTGTAGCTGACCAATCAAACCTCCAAGCTCAGATATGTTCTTGGGAGGAGGCATTTCATTTATCGCCTTGGCCTTGTGCGGGTCTATTTGAATCCCCCGTTTGCTGACTATAAACCCTAGCAATTTGCCTGAAGAAACCCCAAATACGCACTTCTTCGGTTCATCTTCAGCTGATACTCTTGTGCGCGACGAAACACTCTGGCAAGCACGGAGGAGTGTTCTCTTCGGGTCCGAGACTTCACCACAATATCATCCACGTAAACTTCAACATCGATATGTATCATGTCGTGGAAGATAGCTAACATTGCCCATTGATAGGTGGTGCCGGCATTCTTTAATCCAAACGGCATGACCACATAGCAATAAGTTCCCCAGGGGGTGGTGAAGGAGGTCTTCTTTTGGTCTTCCGGGGCTAGACGAATCTGATTATAGCCTGAGTACCCATCCATAAATGATAGAGTTTCAAACCCCGTGGTGTTATCAATCAAAACATCCAAGTGAGGTAACGGAAAATCATCCTTTGGACATGCCCTATTCAAGTCCCGGAAGTCTATGCAAATGCGCACCTGTCACGCCCCGACGCGGAATATCGGAGCGCGAAGGCAGTTGCAAGAAACGGGTATAGAGAGAATACTAGACATCAAACCATTTCAACATTGAATAATACTAAAGCAAATCCTTCTCATTAATAACTTTTCAAATGTCTAGTTACAACCACTAATATCAGAGTCATTCTATAGGGCCCAATTACATTGCAATAAAAGGAAATAACTAACTACAACTCTAAGATAACATAATGACTCGAGGGTACTCCTAGCTTCACTCTTGGTCATTCCCTTCCTCGTGAGTGTACGTGTCATCCTCGGTCTCACCTAAGAACACAACATCAAATAACGTAGGGTGAGCGATAACGCCAGTAGGACTTAAATCTCAGGCTCAAGCAGGCTTTAAATAATTAACGTATTTAATGGCAGAGTATCTAAAGATAGTAGGTACAAGAGAGTCAAAATATAGCAAGAGATAGCACAACAGGTAACATGATAGCACAATAGCACGAGATCGAGTATAGTTTCCAAAAATAGCACTAGTATCAAGTATAGCGTGAGTAGCAGGATGGCCATAGCACAACTAGCACAGGTATAATAATAGCACGATGAGTATAGCACTTGTTTGTCATTCTAGACATCGAGAGAGTGTACCACGTATTGTGTTTTGATTGT
Source organism: Colocasia esculenta (assembly GCA_014218235.1). Lineage (NCBI taxonomy): Eukaryota > Viridiplantae > Streptophyta > Magnoliopsida > Alismatales > Araceae > Colocasia > Colocasia esculenta. Next base: position 54,985,940 of record CM024766.1, read on the forward strand.
CATATAGATAGTCGAGATAGATAGCACTTGAGTGTAATGACAAACACTCTGATCATTTAACTCCCATGGGCACTAGCACTTTCCGGCGCACATCCTAGGACCAAATCGGGCCCTTTATATATTGCCAGGCATTAGTTATATTGTTTATCTTTAGACAATCAGTCAATGGCCAATATAGTGTACCAAGAATAGTTAAGAGCAATAGATGAATAGACGAGATAGTAAAGAGAACGTGAATAGACGAGCGAGTAGTGTATAGATGAGAGCTAAGGGACATTGCACGTAATGCGACGAGTAAACAGGCGATAGTAACAGTTGCACAACACGCGCATTTGGTGTTGGCAGTCAGGTGGAACTCACGACCCTACCACTGGCCATGTTAAGCACAGGTCCAGAGGTCCGGCGTGATGCAAGACGAGAGTGAACTTCTAATAGCCGTTTGGATCATATCGATCCCTAAAGGTGTAATGGGTGTTAGGGTACAACCGGCTCATTGACCATGTGGGAATCCATGATCAGAGGAGACTTACGGAGGCCTTGTGCAAGGGTTCACTAGTCCGGTGAAAGGAATATCTAACGGAGAGTTCACCACAAGCCAAGTAAAGTGTATATAAAACATGTGCTCGACGTTCTAGTGGAATTCTAGAAGAGTGGAGCGTCGATATCGGTATATAAACAACGCTAGAAACGAATACAAGTCCTTTAAAATAGGGCAATTAATATACGTTATTGCAATAAATTACCAGATACATTATGAGATATTTTATGCCAGATTTCAGCCATATATGGATGGTTCATGTGTGTGCATGTGTAAGAGAAATCATAGATAGAAAAGAAGTCGTGAATATGTGATTTAAAGCATTCAATATGGCTCCAATTTAAAATAGGTGTTTTTACTGCGTATGTGACTGTTAAAAAGGCGTTTTCATGATGGAACGCGACAGGGTCCTATACGGGTCGCGACAGGGCTGTCTGCTCAGGCGGCCAGAACGCGACGGGGTCTCCTGTCGCGTTCAGAACACGACAAGAAGAGGCATCACGATGGGCTTGAGAACGAGACTTGTCGGGCCGTCGCGTTCTCAGGTCCGTGGACTGAGTCTGACAGAGTTTTGCTCTGTCTTGGATTACGGTCCAGAATATTAGATCTTGATACAGGGTCGTTGAGAAAATCATAACTAATTGTATACACGATGAAAAATCATGAAACCAGGAGCAAATGAAACTAGACATGTGAGAGTACTTCCAGTAAATAGGAATTAGAGAGAGAGCATGGTTTGAACTTGGTTTGAGCATGAACAATAACAAGTAACACAGAACATGATAAATAGAGCAAGATTGATTTAATTCGAGCAACATGCTCAACAAAAATTAGGGCTTTCAGGAGCCAAAGATCCCTAACAACATGAAGTGTCTACAGTAAAAATTTCATAGCATGGGATCAAGTGTACATGGAGATATGATTAAAACATGATGACTCAAAGTTATCATGTTTGCAGAACTTCTAAAATCAAGAACAAAAGATTGGCTCTATGGAAAATTATGAAACAAGAGGGCTTTTGTTCCTGGTGATTGGAACTACCTATTGATGGATTTGATTTAGTTTTGCTTGTGAGAATGCCTACCTTTGACTCGATTTATCTTCTAGGGCTTAGAACTCCAAGAACGAAGGAAGAAGCTTGATGGATCTTCCTCTCCTCGATTTCTTCTCCTCCTTGGCCTCTTCTCCACATCCAAGAACCCCTTTGCACGAGCTAGGGCTGGCCATGAGGGTTTAAGAGGTGTATTTATATAAATACAAGTTCCTATTCCTACTACTACTCAAATTCCTCTTAATTATGAGATTTCCTAACTCCAACCTTCCTTTCTTGCTTTCCAACCTCTATTTAGGTTAGGATGGGATCTAAATTCGTGCTAGACTATATGGGGTAGGTTTAGGAATCCAAATCCAACTCTTATTGTCTCTTTTAATGCTTAAAGAATCCTTTTCTATTTAGGAGATATTAAGACTCCGAATTTAGGGTATTTTCTTTTTAATTTCTATTTGTAAATTCATATTTTGACCCAATAAATTCTAGAGGATCCACTAAGCAAAGCCCATTACTCTTTTCCATTTAATGGGTTTTATTTAATGCTCTTTTCATTGAATATCCCTTTAGTTGAGTTTTTAATTAATGATTTAAATTTTATTTTTTTCTCAAAATTCAGGTTGCTACATCACCCTTCCGTCTTTCTTTATCACCAGGACTATGTTCGCCACGCACAATGGATAGAGGACTACACGGATGAACTTGGTTTTGTGTAGTTTATCAATTTCCTCTTTCATCTTCAAAGCAATGTGGGGGAGGAACCTCTTTAGCTTTTTCTTAACGGCAACTACCCCTGGCTTTAAAATTAACCTATGTTCTACCAATTCGGGGTCAATGCCGGGCATGTCGTCGTAGGACCAAGCAAAGGAATCCTTGAACTCCCTTAACATCTCTATGAGCGCTTCTTCTTCTTCAGGAGGGAGACTGGAAGCTAATGTTAAGAGTCTGGGGTCCTCTTCCGTTCCTACGTTTACCTCTTTAGTGGGTTCGTCTACTGCCGAGGTGGGCTCATCAAATCTCCTCATGCCACTTGCAAACATTTCGGCAGCATCTTCTATCTCGCAATCATTTTCATCCAATGGGTCATCCTCGGCTAAGATCTCATACACTCCGAATCCATCGTCTAGCCCTTCCTCTTCGTGCAGATCCTCTATGTTCAGAACTACTGCTTCTTGGACGAACTCTTCGACAGCTAGAAGAGTGCCACACCTTTGCACCAAGTCTAACAGATATCTACGGGGTATGCCACTACCCTTCTTCTTCCTAGACTGGGACGGGGACTTGCTAGATTCTACCCCTGAATCAAAACTAGGCTTGATATTTACAGAAGGCTCCGGAGGAGTGTCCAGAGGTTTATTGGAAAAGAAAGGAAAGGGTGCGGCAGGGCCGCAAAGGTCCTCTGATGGGACTGGAGGAGGAGGCGGGCCACCCGAGCTCAGGGTGCCGGCGGCTGAGTTGGGGTGCAGGGGAACAGAAGGCCCCTCACCCAGATCGCCAAGGACGACCATGTTGGTCAACAGGCGAAAGCACAGCTTGAGCAGAAGGAGGAGAAGGACGGGGATCGCCGCCCAGGAGAAAAGGGGAGTGACGGGGATCACCGTCAGCAAGAGGAAGGAGTGCGAGGGTGACGGGGATCGCCGTCAAAGCAGAGGGGAAGCGCGAGGGTCATGGGGATCGCCGTCAAGGGAGTGAGAGCCGGACAACAGAGGGCAGAAAACGGGAAGGATGAGTCAGGAAAGAGAAGGAAGACGGGGATCGCCGTCCGATGAAAGTGAAAGAAAGAAGATGGGGATCGCCGTTCGAAGAAAGGGGAAAGGAGAAGATGGGGATCGCCGTCCGAAGAAAGGGGGAAGGAGGAGACGGGGATCCCCATTCGAAGAAAAGGGGAAGACGAAAGAAGGTTGGCAATAAAGAAAAAAACACACACATTTTTTTTTGAATTTTTTTTTTAAAGGGAAAGAACTACATTACATCGAAAGGCTTCGGGAAAAGGACAGAACCGAGCCATTAAGGAAGATAGTGAAGAGGGTTGTAGGGCGGATTAATGCTTCAACATCGTCGGGGGAGAATTGGAGAATGAAGGGAGGAGATAAGGGAATAAAATCAAAATTATGGAAACGACATGACTGGGAGCCGGGAAAACCCTAGCCAGAGCTCCTTTGTTAAATTGGCTGAACTTATGATCTCAATTTCTTCACCAAATCCAAGCAACTGTCGCTTGGTGGTGGCTGCTGATGCTGATGGGGCTGCTACCTGAGACCGTGACATGTCATCCTTACTGAACAAGTGGTTGACTGCTGAGATGAGATCCTCCAATTCTGGTTCCTCTGTCTCGGCTTCTGGTTCATTGAATAACAGACTAACTGCTGAAATCAAATCTTCAAGGTCTTTTGCTTCTGTATCTGTCTCGGCCCTCTTCTTCTTGTTTGGCCGCTGAGCTTCTAAGGCTTGGTATGCTGACCTTGGTGCCTCTTTCACTGTGGTGTTATACCCAGGCTGCACAGGCCCTATGACAAAGTGGTCATACAGCGTCCAGGTGAGTGGGCCATGGTCTGACTGTGAAGAAGATGAGCATGCGGCCCATTCTGTGTATCCTAGACCGTGTTTTGTGAACTTTTTTGTGCTGGCCACTGTTGTGGTTCTCCCTTGGAGATGAGCACCCAAACCTTTTCCTATTTGATAGCCGAGCCTGAACATGATATCCTAACCTTTTGTATTTGTGGACACATCCTTCTTGACAGCTACCACTGATGGGGACCCAATTGGGCGGTTAGAAGAGAAAGTGTAAGCCCAGGGGTAATTCACATCGAGCACTGAGATAACGGGCTTATTGGATGACCAGACTGATGGCAATACTTTCTCAACAGCTTCCACTGTGTGGGTCGTTGCTACGCTCTTAACTTTGACTATCCGCCCTTGGAAGGGGAATTTCAAACATTGATGTGCCGTGGAAGGTACTACCCCTAGTGATTCGATCCACGGGCGCCCTAGGATGGCCTTGTAAATGTGATTAATATTCAACACATAAAACTCAATTGTCATGACAAGTGGCCCCAACTCTACTTGTAAAGTGATAACCCCATGGCAAGCCCGTCGGGAATTGTCATAGGCAGCTATGGTGGTGGGGGTAGGCTGCAATTGACGCTCTGAGATGTTGCAAGCTCTTAGGGTGCTCAGTGGACATACATTGATGGAAGCTCCCGTATCCACTAATGTTGCGTCAATGGCCACTTTATTTATTGTGAGTGTCACACACAAGGGCATTTTCCTGGCTTCAGGGGTAGCTAACTGACCATCAGAGAAAGTAATTGTGGGTCCCCTGTTCACAATACAAAGCACAGAAGGCAAATTGTCGGAGTTCATGTTTCACTGACCATGCCCCTTTGCAGGAAGGCCCTTAAGGCATCTTGATGAGTCTATGACCTCTTGATCAGTTCTAAGATGGAGATTTTTGGCGGGAGTTTGATCCAAATGTTTCAGGATGTCATATTGGGTCCCCGAGACTGGATCTATCTCTTCCATATCTTGCTGCTATTGAGTGTTGGATTGTTGTGCCGGTTGACCTGGCATAGACACGGATGCATTAGGGTACATCCGATGAAACATCTGCTCGCTCTGCAAGGCAAGGTTATGGTGGAGTGGAGAAGGTGAGGTGTCAAGGATGGAGGGGTTGGCTAGTAATGGTGCTGGCATAGGGGATAGAGGGATATTGCTAGGCGAAGGGATGATGGGCGATGTGACAGGGAAGTTGTAGGGTGGTGAGGTGATGGTGGCAACGGTGGGTGTGAAGGAGGGAGGTACAGTGGATGTAGGTGTGGTGGTAGTGGGTGTGACATGGGAAATGACCAAAAGATGGCCCACTTCGTGTTCGTCGTTGAAGGCCCATTGAGCTTCTGGTGGTGGGTGGTGGATGACTGGGTTAACATGTGCGGGTGGAGGAGGTGGTGGAGCAGGTTGGGGGTTTAGAGCAGGCGGGTGTTGAGGCATGGGGTTGCGAATTATTCCAAGGTCATTTGTCGGCTGCGGCGGCTGTTGCTATTGCTGGTACTGTTGTTGGAAGGGCTAGAACTGTTGCTGTTGTTGTTGCTGTTGTTGTTATTGTTGTTGTGGCTGCTGTCGCCTCTGCTGTTGTTGCTGTTGTCTCTGACCCTGTTGGTCCCTCAATGTCTGGATTAACCTTTTCATTTCTGCCCAGTCGATTTGATTATGCTCATGAAGATCATATATGATGTCCCGGAATTGGAAGCAATCCGACACATTGTGGCCCGGATGGCGATGGTATACACAGTACTTCGTTTGGTCCGCTGCCATATTCCAATTTGGCTTCTCAGGAGGGAGTCTAAGGGAATTCAAGGACATGAGGGCTGCAAAGACATCGGCCAAAGACTCGGGCAGAGGAGGATATTGGGCTCTCTTGGGTCCGTTGGGCTTTCTGGGGGCATAGCCATTCTGAGGTGGAGGGACCTGGGAATATTGGCGCTGGTCTTGTGGAGGGTTCTGACCTTGAGGAAGTTGTTGTCTGTTGTTACTCCATGGCTGATGAGGTTGCTGAGTGTATGGGGACCTACCCACCGGGCCTTGGGGGTTACTCACAGCACCCACTAGCTCATTGGTTTGGATCCCTTCGGTAACTGGGCCTTGAGGCTTCTAGGTGTAACGGGATTTAGGAGTCTCAAACATGGAGTGTATAAGCGAGTCCTTGAGTTGAGTCTGAATGAAACGGGATCGGCTATATAGTTGGTGCATGGTAGTAGTGTCATTCATGGCTAAGATGGCTCGGTAGGTTGGGGTGGCATTGGAGATTAATAGCTTGACTTTTTCCTCCTCCGGCATAGGGCAATAGACCTTAGCAGCCAATGAGTGCCACCGGTCGGCATAAGTTGAGAACTCCTCCTCAGGCTTCATCTTTTCGGCCACTAGATCAACAAAGGAGTATTTGGGTCCAACCCGATCTTGGAACTACTGTAAGAACCTCTCTTCGACAATTTGGAAATCTTCAACTTCCTCAGGCGGTAGGGAATAAAACTATTCCAGGGCCGGAACATCTAAGGATTTTCTGAACAAGTATGCCATGAGGTGGCGGTCATACTTGTGCGGTGCACACTCATATAAAAAATCCTTTAAATGATCATAAGGGTCCCCTACCCCAGAGTATCACCGATAAATAGGGAGCTCTGACTGGGGTGGAACCCGGAGATACTGGAAAGACGGGAAAGAAATATCGGCTACCTTCCGAGGGTCAATCTTCCTCCTGAGGTCATGAAGCTCCTTTTTCATAGTTGCCCACTCCGCGAAGAAGTCGGAGGGGGTCTGGACATGGTGTGTAGAGACAAGGGAGCGGGGCTGCTCAAAAGTATGGGACCTCTCATGGTCGAGGGAAGCAGGCTCAGTTGTATAGTATGCTGAAGTTGGAGGGGATCGAGGTCGGACCTCTCGTGCTGGAAGGTAGCTTGGTTCTGAAAAATGGATGGCCCGCGAATGGAGGGGTGTAGGGTTTGCCCCTGAGGAAGGGAGGTGTGGTGCTGAAGAAACGTGGGCGGAGGAATCCGCCGGTCGGACTGAATTCTGGACTGAGGAGAGGTCGCTTCCCCTTGGCAACGGCCAGAAACTCTCGGACTTGGTCTAGAGTGAGATGGGGGAGAAGCTGACTGAATTGTGAATCGGGGTCCTCTCCCCCTGGAGGAGAAGGAGGACGGGATTGACTCCCAATAATGAGAGGAGGTTGGATATGCCCCGGGAGTATGGCCGTAGAGGGTTGGGCCACATACTCGAGGAGCCCAATGTGCAGGACATCATCGGCAAGGACCCGGAATTGGTCCATATCGTACAAAGGATTATGATAAAATACAAGGATTGGAGGAGATTGACTAGATCTCCCTAAACAATGACGCATGCACCCCCCAAAAAATTAGGGGTGATACTGTCAACACCTAGACTCTAACACAGCAAGAAAGACTGAGGGGAGGGGGGATGAACCGAAACACTCAAGTTGTTATGATTAATGCGCAAATTCCTTAAAGTTCAAACTTGACCTTTAGATGAATTGATTAAGGGGATATCACTCGGCCAAGTGGACCCTAACAGGTATGGACTCAAGTCCTCCTGTGTAGCTAAGGGTGGCACACACTCACATGCGAGGGGTGACTCGGACTAATGGTGCGACAGGTACAACCGGCCCGGTGAACCGCAACGTGCGTACGGTCACGAGGACTTACGGAGGTCCTCAGAAGGTGGGCCCGAGTCAACCTACGCGTGCTCATTGGTGAGAGGGCTCACTCAACCAAGGAGGAAACTAAACAATAGGATGAGTAGTGTATGCAAGGGCCTAAGTGCCCAAAATTTATGCAAGAGTAACGAATGAAGACCAAGCAGGGTGAAAAACAAGCTCTAGGGTAGAGTCGCGGCGGCTGGGTACACCGAGACACTATCGCAACAGGGCGTCCTGCCGCGATAAGAATAGAAGCCCGAGAACAAGGTAGGTCACAAACACAGACTCAAACAGACTACCGTAACAGATGAAAAAAAAGCACAAAATCACTAAATTAATACAGCATGGATCAGGAAGCACCCAGAAATCGATTCATTGATGGAAGCATTAACAAACAGAGCGTACCTGTTGACGCGACGCTCCCCCACGACGTACCCTTGTCGCGTCCTTACGCTACGCCATGACCGTTTCCGAAAACTTACAATGAAAATAAAAGGAAAAATCCGAACCCTAGCAGGATTCTAGCATCCAAAAACACGAACATACATGGCACAGAAACATAGAACAGGCATGCATGAACTCATAGAAGCAGGATAAGGAAGATAGAGGAAGCATTGCACTGACCTGTTATCACGTCATCTTCGGGCGACGCGATCTTATCACGTCACCACGATACGCCACGACACGAATCGAGAGTAAAAAAAAATGCAGGAAACAATGGAACAAAAGACTAACAGGGCCCTAAAAAGACAAACAAGGAAGGAAACATGGCGAGAAGACAAACTTAATCCATGAGGGTAGCACTGAAGGTCCAACTGTGATCGCCAAAAGGTGTAATCACGGGGATTGTGCCCCCCCCCTCAACACGCGAACATGTACTAAATCAAATAGCATGGAATTGTGGATGTGATCGCCACCTAGGTAATTGCCTAATGAAAAGAAAATGACGTGGGCTAACTACTCTAGGAAAAGGAGAGAGAACAAGGATAGACCTGGTGTCGCGGCAGTGCTACCTACCGCGACGACGCTGATAACGCGTCGGTTGCCCTTGACGCGTCTCTTTGTCGCGTCGCCCTCCGCCGTCGCGTTCTCTTCTATGAGGGAGATGATGGATGGAACCTTCTTCTCGTCCTCCAGCCGGCTAGAGGACGAGAGCTCCTCATGGGATCTCGCTTGGGTGCCTGCCAAAACAAAAGGAAACAAGAAAAGCCCTATTAGAACAAGTTAAGTGTAGTATCTATTCCAAAAATGAAAAGAAAAGAGAAAGCATGGTGGGAACGAACCTGGGGGTGGTTTTTAAACCCCTTGGGTATGTGGAAAAACGTGGGAATGGGAAGGGATGCAACCTATCTAGAAATAAAATAAAATGCATGAAGAAATAGAGGAAAAGGGGAGGAGAGAGGAATAAGCCCCATGAGGGTGACTCCCTGGCGTGGATGTCGTCCCAAATGTCGTGCAATAGCTTCTGGGAATGATAGGAGTCTCCGTCCTCACGCTCCACGCTCCATGGATGATGAAATAGCAAGCTTTTGTAAGGTAGAATGTGAGGGAAAGAGAGGAAATGGGAGAGCTCTGAGTCTAAGTACAGGTCAGTGGAAAATTCGGCAGCCCTCCGGGGTGAAAATCGGGGCTGTCCCCGTCCATGAAGAGGGGGCTTTGCTTATATAGATTTTAGATGGATAATATCCCCTTAAAATGATTAATAATCCACATGAGAGATAAATCCCATCAAAATTCATGTGGGAGAGTCCAAGAGAGCTCCAAGAGAGTCCCCAAGCCTCAAACCTCGCCCCAAGGGGCTGAGATATTGCTTGGAGATAGGGATAAAGCCATAGGAGGATAAATAGGAGGTGGTTGCGGAGGCCAACATGCGTAGCTGCTGTCGCGACGTATCGTAGGGCCGCGACATGCTAACGCAACAGGACGGGACGTCGCGACAGTATGCCCACGTGCATGAATATGCATGGGCTGTCGCGGTGGCCCGTGGCGTCGCGACATTGAGACGCGGAGCTACAATACGACGCGTCAAGGAAGTCAATTATCTACGAATTATCAGCCAATCATATGAAAGGATAAGAGTTATTTAGGCCCAAGGACTTTCTCCAAATGATAATGGGCGGGATTTCAAGACAATTTGAGTTGTTAATGGGCTCAAAACAAGGCTAATGATGGGCTCAAGGTGAGCGACCAACTAGGGGCTCACTAGGATAGCAAGAAATATAGTTCACCTTATTAGTCAGAATCGGGTGTCTACGGATAGTGCATCACCTATATTGATCCTGACTAAAAGACAGAACATTCGAGTGGAAATCACCTATTGTTAGCATTGAAAAACCCATCTCGTCATCCAATATTAGCTATGCTAAAAAAAACTCAAATAAAATGAGCAATCTTCTTCCTAAATAGATAAACTAATAAAGGAGCCCATGCCCAACAAATATCAATTATATAATGATAATACCCAGCAAATATCAATTATAATCAGAAATTTATGGGATGACGGACTTCAATGCCTTCATGGCAGCTGTTGGTTTATGTGATGCTGGGTTTATTGGCTCCACCTATACTTGGATGAATAATAGAATTGGTAGTGCTCATATCAGTGCCCGTCTGGATCGTGTGCTTCTGAATGATAAATGGTAGGCGGCCCTTCCTGATGTTGCGGTTAAATATTTTAGGACAGGTCCCTCTGATCATTGCCCTCTAGTGCTTACTTATGCCAACATCGAGAGAGGTCCTAGCCGGTTTGTTTTTCAGGAGATGTGGATTTCACATGATGCTTTTTTGAGTGTTGTCTCTGATGTTTGGAATGCCTGTACTAATAATTTTGTGAACCCTTTGCTAAGAATTCAGATGAAGATGAAGGAGGTGAAAAATATGCTTAAGGTGTGGAATAGAAATGTCTTTGGCCACGTTGCTCAAATGGTTAGGCTGGCTTCTGAGGATGTTGATAGGCTCCAGGAAGCCTTTGATGTGACGCCATCTGATGATAATAGGGTGGCTCTTTTTGCTGCGAATGCTAAGCTTCATACTGCTCTGCAAAGGGAGGAGGTTTTCTGGAAGCAGAAATTCAGAGTGGATTGGCTGAAGAATGGCGACAGAAATACTTCTTTTTATCATGCTACTGTGAAGTGCAACAGGAGGCGTTCCTACATACACAAACTAAAAATCAATAATGGTAGTGGTGATTGGTGCTCTGATCAGGAAGTTCTCAGGAACGAGGCTGTAGTTTTCTTCCAAAACTTACTTAAGTCGGGTGATCATGTTGTTGACCTGAATATTCTGAGCTGCATTCCCTCGCTTATTACTATGGAACAGAATGAATCGCTTTGCAAAGTCCCCTCGGAGGAGGAAGTTAAGAATGTGGTCTTCTCTATGGACGCCTCCAGTGCTCCTGGTCTGGATGGCTTCTCGGGTAATTTCTTCACTCATTGTTGGAGTATTATAAGAAGTGATGTGGTCGCTGCTGTGTAGGGTTTTTTTGCTGGTTTCGGTATGCCAAGAGGGATATCTTCTTCTATTATTACTCTCATTCCGAAAGTGCCTGAACCTAGATCTTTTGGTGACTTCAGGCCCATAAGTCTATGTAATTTTATGTATAAAGTAATTTCTAGGTTGTTCTGTGAGTGGCTCACTCCCATACTTCCCCATATCATCTCAGATGAGCAAAGTGCTTTCGTTAAGGGGCGGTATATTCTTGACAATGTTTCATTGTCCCGCCATATGCTTTGGGATATAGATCAGAAAGTGAGAGGATTCAATGTTCTTTTTAAGTTGGACATGGCCAAAGCCTATGATAGGATGGAATGGGATTTTATTTTGCAGGTTATGAAGAAATTTAGTTTTTGCAGCAGGTTTACTAGTTATGTCAGTATGATGCTCTCCAATTGCTGGTCCTCCATCAATTTTAATGGTTCTCTTTCAGGTTATTTTAAATCTTCCAGGGGTATTCGTCAAGGTGATCCTTTGGCGCCTATTATCTTCATTATTGCCTCTGAAGTTCTAAGTAGAGGTCTGCAGTCATTATATGAGATTGGCAGTTTAAAACATTTTAGCAGTCCCCATGGCGTTCTTCCTGTCTCTCACCTTTTATATGCAGACGATATGCTAGTATTTATGAATGCAGGAGTCATGTATGTTAAATCTTTCCTTAATTTTCTACGCCAATATGAAAGGAGTTCAGGTCAGATGGTTAATGCCAGTAAAAGTTGTTTACATTATCCATGGTAACTCTCTTTGGTCTCGTTATGCAAACCGGCGGTTTGTAAAGCAGCAACATCTTTCTGAAATAAATACTCTCTTCCCCACTGGGGTTTCTAAGAAAGTCTTTTCCATGGTGAAAGAGCTAGTCCTTGCTCATTCCAGGTGGTTGGGGGGGGGGGGGGGGGCGATGGTTCTGTCGTTGATTTTTTCAGGGATGCTTGGATTGGTGATAAAAAGTTGATGCAAGAGTTCAACATCAGAGTTCCAAATGATCATGTTTGGCCGAAGACTTTGGTTAGGGACATGGTTCTGGATGGTAATAATATGGTCTGGAATTGGATGGGGGTGCCTCAACATCATGTGCAGGGGATGCTATCTCATGATCAAGATTCCTTCATTTTGTCTGCAAATTCCAATGGTATCCTTTCAGTTAAATCTGCTTATCAACTTTTTCCTATCATGGAGTCAGTAGAAGTAGTTGGCGGAAAGTGTGGCACCATGCTTTTCCTCCTCGTGCTGCCATGTTTGTTTGGAAGCTTCTTCATAGAGCGGCGCAAGTTGATTCCAGAGTAATGGAATGCGGAATTCCTTTGGTCTCAAAGTGTACCTGCTGCATGGTTCCTAAATAGGAAACTCTGGACCATCTTTCCATCACCAGTGATATTGCTGATAGCTTGTGGAGTTGGATTGCTCCGCTTTTAAGTAACAAGATCCAGTTTTCTGACCGTATTACAGTTCGATGTTGGAGTGTTATTATGAATTCCAATCTGAAGTCTACGCCCCAATTCACTAGTTTGCTCCTTACTATTGTCATGCTGTGGGAGGTCTGGAAATTTAGATGTGAGGCGCGTATGGATGGGAATGTTTACTCTCTGGACAAAATTAAGAATAATGCCCTATTTACCTCGAGGAAAGTCATGGGCATGCTGAAGTTTAATGTCCCTGTCTCTTTCAATCAGGCACTTATTCTCAAAGGTTTTAATATCAGTGCAGAAATCATGGTCAGGCACCCTAAAATTGTTAGATGGAATCCTCCGATCAGAAACTACAGTATCAATGTGGATGGGGCTTCGAAAGGCAATCCAGGGATTTGAGGTGGTGGCGGCTGCATTAGGAACACTAAGGGAGATTTTGTGTGTGGTTTCGCCTTCTTCTATGGTTCAGGAAATAGTTTGTTGGCAGAGACGCGGGCCCTTCATGATGGTCTTAGGTTGGCATTGGAGAGGAAGCTCAATGTTTCCATTGTGTATTCGGATTCAGCTATGTTGGTTAGGGCGATTTCTTTGGGGCAGATACCTCACTGGGCTGTCTTCCCTTGGTGGCGGGGGATATGTTCTATGTTGCAAATTCTTAAGCCTCAACTGGTTCACATTTTTCGGGAGGGTAATTAGGTGGCGGACTTACTGGCCTCACACGCTTGTGCGAATGTGTGCAACTCTGTGTTTCTTTCCCTTTCAGATCTGCCTTATTTGGCTAGGGGCGCTTTGGTTCTGGACAAAGCTGGGCTCCCAAATTTCAGGCCATGAGTGGCTACAGTCTTGTTTTCTTGGAGCATTGGAGATCGTGTGTATTTTGTTTCTACCTGGAGGTTGTTTTATCATGGCGTCGAGTGTCATTCCATTATCATTTCTTTAGATAATAAAATTTTATCCATTGGTTGATTGCCTGGTGGAGTGATAACACTTCATCCTGCTGGGTTGAGGTGCACTCTCCTGGTCGCTGACCCTTTGGATTTTTGTTGCAAAAAAAAAGAGGAAGATCATATTAATTTGGATTGAAGGTGATAACACCCTAGTGGAGGAATCTATCAAATGTATTTCCAAAGCACCACAATAAATTAAAAGTCTAATAGGTGATATAACAGAGAAACTAAAATCAATCAAAAGAAAGTAAACAAAACTTTACTTCATCAGAAATTATATTTCAAGAATTTACCCTGTTTATTGCTATAAAGGTACAAATTGCCCTAAACAAAACATTACAGACATTCTCTATAAAAGTTGAGTGCAAAAGACATAAGAAACATGTAAAAGAATCAGCCCCATTCAGCCACTTGGCAACGTAATCCACTATACTATATGAGCTATAAAAAATTTGTATTTTCAGTGTTGTATAATCAAAGAAGGGGTAGAGCCAAGAGAAGGTGATGCTAACCAAATAACACACTGTCTAAGAGGAATGATCAGGCAAAGAATAATCATGAAACAAAAAGTATGACTTATATAATACTTGAAATAAGTGACCAAAATTACCTGCATCACATATGACTCCAACTTATTCAGTTTGTCTGCCAATTCTTTCACAACTTTAGCTAATTGAATATTCTCCTCACTCTTTTGTAATTGAGATGTTCCAACACCCAACAAAGATTTTTGGGTTGGACCTGTGCCAACTCCACGAATACGTCCTCCTCGATCCTTGCCAAATACACGTGCATATGCATCATTAGTTGTAGCAATTGCGGGACTAGAGGAGGATGGTTGTGTCATCTTCTGATCTTTAAGTTTTTCCTACAATGATAATGGCAGCCAGATATCACTGTTAGAAATAAAGAATCTAAAATTTTTTAATAATTGAATTAAACTACTATTAAAACATCATACAATCATATTAGCACATTCTTCATTAACATGGTGTCCATTCTTTTTGATACGGGTCTTAATAAATAAGTCCTCGGGATACAATTTAACAACATTCTTTTGATACTGCAAGTCATAGAAGAAAAATGAATAATTTCATATAAGTTATATGAGCCTTATTGCAGAATTTAAACATTTAAACATATTAAAAAATGATTACCTCCTCTTCAATGATATCTGCAAAGCTCTTGGTGCCAGCACAATGAAAGTATTTGTGTTTCTTTTTATTTTCCGTATTTATCTCACTATATCTATATAAAATACATCACACAAATATGAAAAATGATATTATTGATTTTATAAAATGCAAAAAGATATTAACAACTACTTGTTACCTTCCATTTTGTGGAACACCATGTAACCACAACTCTTTTCCATTGCTCTATGTTTACACAAGGGTTAGTTGGAAGCTTTTATTTGTTTGGTTTTAAGTTAGGATTGAAGTATTTCTTTCTCAATTCTAGCTTCCAAGATCTCCACTTTTGATTCAAATCCTTCATGACCCATTCTCGAGCATATTCTGGAATCTCATATTTTCTCTACATAAAACATTCAACATGTAAGGATAGAATAATTAAATGAAAATTTATATAAAACATAAGAAAGATATAACCTTCACATATTCCCACACATCATCATTATGTATTGCTGGCATTTCCCTCCAAGTTTCAACAATAATGGGCAATTTGTCACCAAGTCGTGCCACTGTTCCTAAGAACAATTTCAAAGAATGCCCCCCTTCACCAAATGGTTGTCCAATCTCACTAGGTTCAACATGGATCCCTTTGTCCATGTCCATGCCATGTACATCAAGAGCTGTGTTTGGACCTCAATGCCTCTTTTATTGACCTGTCGTGGCACTTAGAACAAAAATATGTAATTTTCATATCTTTTTGGCTTTAGGAAGTTCAAGCTGCGGGGTGGTCTTTTTGTAATGTACATCACATTACAAAAGTATGTAATTTTCAGATCTGCAGTAAATATTATATCATCTCTTGAATAGAGGGAATGTACACACATCTCTATTTAAGACATGAATTTTCGTGAAGTATTTAGCCTCCCTTCCAAAAGGATTCGATGATATTTCCTAAGACGCTAAGACTATAAGTCTCCATGCTGATGTTAGAGCAGGTCCATTTTCAGTTGCAATTGTATGATCGAATAGGTGGATGGATCAAATCTAGAAGGGGGGGGGGGGTTGAATAGATCTGACACAAATTACTGTGGAAGCTTAAGCAATTCAAAATTACTTCGAATCATAGATCAATTCAGATAAACAATTTACTGATCTAAAGTGTGGGTGTGTGTAGATTATGTGTGAAGCAATTAAACACTGAGTGTGAAAGCAAAATCCTTTGCAAGCATCTAGCGCAGACAAGCAGATCAAACCATTGCACAAAGGATTTTTAGGTGGTTCAGAAATCACACCAGTGATTCCTACATCCACCCCTCACACAGTGAGGCTCCACTACTCAAAAGAGTACAACTCACACCGGAGTACGACGACTCCAAACACCCTTGAGCTTGACGGCTCAAACACACAACCTGGAGCACAACGACTCCAAAAACTAAGCACAACGACTCAAACCAAAACAGGAGCACAACGACTCCAAATTGAGCACGACGGCTTAAACCACAAAAGGAGCACAACGACTCCAAATTGAGCACGACGGCTCAAACCACAAAAGGCTAGATCAAATACAAAAGAAATCAGATCCTCTAGCAATGATCTGATTCAGAGACTCAATCGTACATATAAATCTACACAGAACTTCATGCACAGATCTCACAGACGAAAGTGAGAAGAACAATCAAAGAAATGGGTAAAATAGATGTAGATTGGATGTTCCTTGGTGAAGAGGTCTTGCAGAAGCTCGAATTCAAGAGACTTGAAAGAATTCGATGAAGATCCCCTTCAATTTGCGATGCTCTGCTCCACTGGCATCCGAATTGCCAGAAACGCTTCTTCTGCTGCTGCTCTTCAGTTCGATCTACTCCCTTTCTCAGCACATCACACTTCTCTCCAAAGATTGGCCTTGAATCCCATGTCCTTCCTCTTGAAAGGATGGCCTGCAGCTTCTGGAGATGGAGCAAGACTTGGAAGAGCCCCTTCTGCCGTCAAAAGCTTTTCTAGGAGTTGTATGGGCTTGCCTGCTTTTGGAGTACGGGGATCATGGGTATTTATAGCTCCATATGTCCATAAAGTGCCTTGGGGTTCATGGGCATGGAAATCTAGGTCAAATCCCCTGATTCTTAAGCAGCCACGTGTCTAAAAAAATTCTCGTTTTTCAGCTTTAGTCGAAGTAAGTCGACACACAGGCAGACTGTGTCAACACCACTGGCTTCAACTGTTCTGACTGCTTCTTGGGATAGTCATCTAGTGTCGACACGTAGGTGAACTATGTCGACACCACTGGTTGCTTCTCTCAGAACATGCTTCTGGGACAGTCAGCTAGTGTCGACACACAGGTGGACTGTGTCGACACCACTATAACAAATTTGTGTAAACTTGAAAATATAAAGTGTAGACCAATAATACAAGATATTATCATTAAAATGTGATATATTAAACATCAAAAACATGTTTTTTAAGCATTGTTGTGATATGTATAAAATGTATAACATGTTCAATATGTCATCATCAAAATCAAGGTGTGAGTGATGTTCATTGGTCATCATTAAAATACAACTTTAGGAAATTCCAAAACACACTCAACCCAACATTCTCCCCCTTTTTATGATGACAAAATATATGCACAATCTCCCAATAACCTGACTCCCTTGACTGCAATAACTCTCCTTGACCATATTCACCCTTTGAACAACTTTCTCCCATAAGAAACTATCTCCCCTTTAATGAACTTTCTCCCCCTTTTTGACATCATCAAAAAGATAGATAAGAGAGAGAAATAAAGATTGTGGGAGATCAAGAAATGAAATGTAGGAAATGAATGGTCAGAAATGATCAAAATAAATGAGGCAAAGTGATATTGACATATGAGAGAAGTTATTGTGTGTTTGGTATTGTGCAATAAAGTTTAATCATAAAGACACACTCAACACAAGGTATTGCAAGATAGAATGATCTGAATGTAGTTAAAATAATGATGCAAATGTGAAGTAAAGTGACCTATATGAGTGAGCAAAAGTATTTAACAAGGATGTTAGGAGCTTTAATTTTAACACAATGTAGAATAATAGGTCTAAACTCAGTATACATGAACTTTATTAAGGTCTTAAGCTTTTCCATCCTGTCAATTTGATTTTCTTTTATTTTAACTGGGAAAGAATACAAGAATAAATTAGTTAAATATCACTTTTCAGCGCAAGAGATCACATTGATCAGATGCAAGATCTCTTGATTACTTAGTGGTTTAACTTTCATTATCTTATACAGAGTTGAAAATTTTGATTTCCACTTTTTGACGCAAAACAAATCACTTTTTAGGTGAAATAGCCTGGTTACTTAGTGGTTCAAGAATTTGCATTGCTTTGTTTGTATCTTTCCAGATTGTTGATCATTTTTTTGATGTTTTGCAGGAATATGTTTGCTTTAACCAGACAAGTCATGACTAGGAATTTAGAAAAATTGTTCTTAACATGTGGTAAAAATGAAGCTTAAACATGCACATGTTAAATAGTAAAGCCACTCATGTGCCTACAAGTGTTTTGCAAGTCATTTTAAAGACATTCAGTATTAAGATTGCTTAACCTTGAAATGATAATGAGTCTATGACATTAAACTAAATGCACAATGAGTTTAGTTTCAATGTCTTAATTCTCTCATAAAAAAATAGCACAAGGACTCAACAATTCTGATAATTTTGAGGTTCAAGATAGACAAATGAGGTCAAGGAATGTGACAATGACTCCCCTTCCATGTATCTCCCCTCAAAAGGTGAACATGAGGATTATTGAAGAAATATGAATGGAATGAAGTGAAAATAGAATGCACAAGAATGCTTTATTGAAAGACAGAGACTCCCCCTCAACAATTGCATACAAGACTCTTGATACTTGGCAGAGACATATACTCACGCATAGTGTAGCAACCTGGATTTTTCAAAAAAATAATAATAATAATAATATAAAAAGAAAACTAATTAAATTTATTAGAAAATAAAATAAAATAAAATAAATTAAATAGGAAATTAATGGAAAGAGAATTTACTAAAAACCCATTAAAAGAAAAGAAGTGATGAGCTTTATTAATTGACCCAATATAATTTAGTGGGCCAAAATAGGAATTTTTAAAAAGGGAATAATGGAAAAATACCCTAAATTCGTAACTAAAATAATACTTAATTATAAAAGAGGTATTTAATGTATTAAATTAGCAATTTGAGTTATATTTGGATTCCTAAACATACCCAAATAGGTTGCCCATGAAATTAGCTCCCATCCTAACCCAATTAGGAGATCTCATGCCTAAAAAGGGGAGAGGGAAATAGGAAATTCAGAATAAATAGGAATTAGAGTCATAATAGGAAATAAAATGGGGAGATGCTTAAATACTCCTCTAAAACCCTCATGGTCGGCCCTAGCTCGTGCCAAGGGTTTGCTGGACATGGGAAGGAGCCAAAGGGAAGGAGAATTCGTGGAGAAGAAGGATCCCTCAAGTTCTTCCCCGGGTTCTTCAAGTTCAAACCCTAGAAGAGAAAAACCATTAAAGGTAGGCATTCTCAAGAGCGAAACTAATGAGATTTTGACTGTAGATCGTTCCATGTACCAGGAACAATACCCTCAAGTTTCATGATTTATCATCGAGTCAATAATTACTTCTTACTTTTCAAAGTTCTGCACTCATCCTGACCCCGAACCCCCTTCTTAAATCTTGTTCTCCTTGAACACTTGATCTCATGCCACACAATTTTTAGTAGAGATTCTGATGGTCATTAGGCTTCTTTTGCCCCTGAAAGCCCTAATTTTAACCATCCTATCATGCGAATTAATTCGTTGATCTCATCTGTGTACTGTTCTAAGTTCTTCATGAATACCATGACTAAAGCATGCCGAAACCCTGTTTGTTTTCAAATTCCTATTTACTGTAAGTACCCATGCATGTCTAGAACAATTCTCAATTGGTTTCATGACTTTTCATTGCCTGTACAATTAGATGTGTTTTTCTGAATCACCCTATGTCAAAATAAGGTAAGTCAGGTCCGCAGTCCAATGCACTGTACTCTCCCTGTCGGACTCGGGCACAGACCTTGTGAACGCGACGATAGGCCACATTCACAAGGGCCATCGCGATAGTGCCCTCTGTCGTGATCTGATCGCGACAGGGATTGTCGTCGCGATCTGCTGCCTAGTTTGCTTGAGCCCGTCACGACCCTTACAAGGGTGCGTCGTGTTCTGGCTTTCTGCATAAAAACCCCAAATTTTTTATGCTTTGACTCTCCACAGTGCATATACTCTTGTTTAATAGTCATACACACATAAGATTACACTTGTTATAAATTAAACATTTTTGTGTGATTAAAATACATGCACATGATCTTTTCTATCTACAATTTTATGACATTTACACACACTTGAACCATCTAAATATGGCTTAATTGGCATGAACATGTTATTTAATTTATCTGGTAATTTATGTCATTAAATTGCCTCGTTCTTAAATATACTTGTGTACGTTTTCTCGCGATGTTTTGGAACACCGATACCGATGCTCCACTGTTCAAGAATTCCTCTAGAACATCGAGTACTTGTTTCTATATACACACTCTCTCTTGACTTGGACGAGCTCTCCGTCGGATACTCCTTCTGTCAGACTAGTGAGTCTTTGTTCAAGGCCTCCATAAGTCTCCTCTGTCCATGGATTCCCACATGGTCGATGAGCCGGTTGTACCCTAACACCTATTACACCCTTTAGGGATCAGCATGATCCAAATGGCTATTAGAAGTTCGCTCTTATCTTGGATCACGCCGGACCTCTGGACCTGTGCATAACATGGCCAGCGGGAAGGTAGTGAGTTCCACCTGACTGCCAACACAACGTGCGCGTGTTGTGCAACTGTTACTATCACCTATTTACTCGACGTGTTATGTGCAATGTCCACTAGCACTCATCTATACTCTACTCGCTCATCTAATCACGTTCACTCTACTATCTTGTCTAATCATCTAGTACTCTCATCTTTTCTTGGTACTCTATATTGGCCATTGACTGATTGTCTAAAGATAAACACTATAACCAATGCCTGGCAATATATAAAGGGCCTGATCTGGTCCTAGGATGTGCGCTCGAAAGTGCTAGTGCCCATGGGAGTTAAATGATAAGAGTGTTTGGCATTACACTCGAGTGCTATCTATCTCGACTATCTAAATGACAATCAAAGAGTGTTATATTCTCTCGTTGTCTATTGACAAAAAGTGCTATATTGTACCCGTTGTGCAATTGCTATACTTTGTGCTATTTGTGCTATGGCCATCTTGCTATTTTGTGCTATACTCGACACTCTTGGAAAGTTGTGCTATTTCGTTCACATGCTATCATGCTATCTTTTACTTGACTCACTCGCTCTATCATTAGTTACTCTGCCTTTTAATTCATTATTCACCTAAAGCCTGCTTGACTATTGAGATTTATGTCCTACTGGGCATTATCGCTCACCCTGCATTATTTGTCGTTGTGTTCTCAGGCGAGACCGAGGATGAACTATACACTCAAGAGGACGGGAATGTTCAGGAGTGATGACAAGAGTACCCTAATGTCCTAGTGCTACGATAGAGTCTTAGTTTAGTCTTTTACTTTTATTTCAATGTAATTGGGCCCTATAGATTGGCTCTGATATTAGTGGTTGTAACTAGACATTTGAAAGATTATTAATGAAATGAATTTGTTTTAGTATTTATTCTTGTCCAATGGTTTGATGTCTAGTTGTAACGACCGTCCTCATACCGGTACGATTATACCAATCCCCATCGGTATAAAGAGCATCATTATAGTGGGATAAAACCCAACACTAGCCGATAGGTTGAAAGGTATGTAGATAGCAATTTAGTACATCGGAATAAAATAATTAATTCAACTTTAATCCATCACCATCACACATTCCACAATCTAAATAGCAAAATAAAATGACAATGTCCACATTATTACATAATGAAAGAACTACATTGTCCAAATATTGTCCATACAATATTTTTATTCAAGCTATGAAAAGAAAAGTACAACTGAAAATTTGCTCCTTAGAAGCTACTCCTCTAAGAGATCAACCTTCGCTATGCCTTCCTTCAAAATTGTAACTCCTGTCTCACCTGTACGCCGAAGCAAGGGTGAGTCCAAAGACCCAGCAAGTAAAACAAAGACTTAATCTTAAACATATCACATTCACATTAATCTTTTATGCACTAAAGTATACACACGATTATTTAAACTACAAGAATATACATGGAAAATTACTTTTAACTATCAACACATTCCTAAATCACTTAGACATGCTTTGTTCTATCACATGTTTATTCTAAATCATGGATACTAATATTATACACTTGTACATATTCTCTACACCTAACATGTAACATGAATCATTCATTACCACATTAATTCATTTCATGATTTATTTCTACAATTAGAATAGAGAATTAGGTATAGAGAAAAGAACAACCTAACATGATGACTATTCATGTTTCACATGCACTTTTCATATTAAATTTCACATCTTGCTTACTGGTTTAATGTAAATAAATTTTATATGCATGGTTTCATATTTTATAGCATGAATTGTAAAGTCTAGATCATAGTCAAGTTGATTGGCAATACTAAACAATTTAAACATGGAACTCTATACTAAGTACTCATCACATCTAGCATGGAATCTAAACATTCTTCCTTATGCTTACACATTCATAACTATATTTTACTTGCTGTTTTGACATGGAATAAACTCAATTACATAGAATTATATCTATTTACACTTTATCTTATTCCTTTAGCAAATTCACATTTCCATCTTTTGTGTTACATAATTCGCATGTTTACACATATATATATACTCACATACATTATTACAAGAAGATTAATGAATACATGACATGATATTAAACATGACATTGTAATTTAAATATTAATACATGATAGTATGAACATATGCACTATCATATTAGTTTCACATGAAATCACATTCTCATTAACCTTAATTTTTCCCTTACATATCTCTTCACAAAATCTTTATATCATCTACTCTTTTATTTTTACTTATCACATATTTGCATTCATTACATGCCATATTCACATATTATCTTACACTTTACTCATATTCCAATAACTTAAAATGCCATGACACATAGTCCTAACTACCTATTAGAGGACACAAAACATTATCTCATACTCATACTCATCGCATAACACAACTCATATCACATACCCACCACCTAGGCAATGAAGTGGTGAATCTTGGTAACTGCGCAGACCGGGAGAAGCCCTCTCCACCCTATCCAGTGGTACTTGTCCACCTCCAGGTTTTTCCTAATGCCTTTAGGACAAACTTTTACAATGTAGAGCTTTCCATAGGGATTTTTCTATGTACATCTCTCGATGCCTCTAGGGTAGCAGTGTCATTCTTGGCCCAATCATTATACTTTCACTTTATCACATTTTCACACACTATTCACATATTTTACATATAATACTTAATCACTTTACACATCTTAATTATCAATTGCACATGTCTCAGTTAGCCTAATCATGATACTAATGTTTTCAGAAATAAAATAACTTACATTACAGTCCTAAACATGATGTACATTTACCAAATTACACAAGATTAGATCAACCTATCTAATATGTACAAATTCCATGGTTTAACTAATAATTATACTTGTTGTTAACATCTTAGTTCTAAATTTTTATCCCAAGTCATTAACAGTAAATATATCACACATGCAATTTTCTAGATTTTTCAGACAAATACAATTTCTATAATTAAATCCAGATTTCAGACAATTCATTGAAATATCATTAGACAGGGTACAAGTGAACATGGTTATGTTCTAACAGTTCAGAAATCAGATATTAGTATTCCTACTATCATGTAAAATTTATGCAACCCTAATTTACATCAATTCCATTTATGCACAATTTAAACATGCTTATATGGTGCTCATGACACAATTATTGAATTTTCATAATTAACACGGTTCACAGAAAAAAATTAGGCAACCTTATGATATGACCTAATGACTGTATAGAATCATCAATAAAAATTTCAGTATGTAACTATGTCCAGAAATCATTCAAACAGCGTGAAAAGAATCAAAAAGCACATTTTTAGGTCCTGAAGAAGTAGACATCAAGGGATGTTGCCGTTTACTTCTTCTGAAGAACTTGACTGCTACCTATATTGCCGTCAACCCGGTCCCAGCAGCACATACAGACAACTTTTCATACAAGGGTGAATTTGGGGTTCCAGGACTCGAGGAAAAATCTATAAAAATACTAAGACTTAAGGGGACATGTATAGGATCAAGATCTAGGTTTACTTGCCTCTTAAAAAAATCTACAAAGATCAGAATATGTCGATGAAGCCCTTCTCGGCCCTGCCAAAAAGGTGCTCAGAAACTCCTTAGATCTTCTTCTCCTGTCAATGTAGATGGCTCCTCGGAGTTGGGATCTCTTCCTGGATGTATTGGCTATCCTCCAGATGTTGTAGCTCCTCGGGGAACACCTCCAGTCGACGGATCCAGCCTTCTGAAGTTCAGCTTTTCACCATCTCGAAGCTAGGGTTTCACCAAATGTTAAAAAGCCTTTTCCCCGACCTAGGATGGGTATTTTATAGGCTTGGGGGTTGGGGTACGCCTTAGGGTAGGTTTCCTACGAGTTAGGATGGGTTTCCTAATATGGAACCAGCCAAAATACGAGCATTAACAATTCTGGAACCGTTACGCAGGAGGATATTGACGTCAACATCGGTTGTAGTTAACTGACAGGTTGATGTCAAGGGGGTGGCCGCCCACAGGGGATTGGCGTCCAGGGGGTAGACGCCAACAGTGCCTTGGCATCCAAGTCCTGGCCGCTAATAGCACAGTGCAGCCAAAACTCCGCCAAACCTAAAATTAAATGTATAAATATACCAAAACAATCTAGTGTGTGTAAAAATAATTGCATATATTCTTACTACATAAAGTACATGCATTACACAATATTTAATTAAGTACAACTTACACTAATCATCATTAAGAATAATATGTATCAATAACACACATACATGCATATATACTTACACACTACATGATTGTAAAATACATGCATGAACCTATGACTGAAATGTACTCCTCATTAGCTAAATACTACATGCACATTATGATTTAAGTACCCTACACATCATAATTAATTTAACATGCTTAACATAGCTAGTTATCACATGCATAAGATAAAATACATGTATACACATGTACTTCATATATTTATACACAACATCCATAGAATAGATAGTTCAATATGCATTTCAAGATTTTCCATGCATAATATCTATAAGATGTAATATAGAATAAGCTAACTAAGAATAATTTATACCACAATCACAAATTCTTGCATGCACCCACTTGAATTGACATATGTATAATTATACACATGTATACAACATAGTTATATACATTATGCAAGAAATAGATAATTATAACATGCATAATATTACTTTAAGTATTATGAGCCTAAGATTTTGGTATACACATTATACATCAATTTAGCTAATTGCCTATTCTCACGTAAAAATATCATATATATATGCATGTATATGTTCATGAGAAGTATAAAAATAGTAATATGCACAATTGAATACACATGCTATACACACAACAAGTAAATACACATACACGATATAAAAGAATGAAAATTTCAGGGTATCACACTAGTACTCTCAATCTATACCGTTCACTTGCAACTGCCTCGTGCTCCGATATTCCGAGTCGGGGCGTGACCGTTTTGTGGTATTAGAGCCTAGGTTATTCTTAAGTATAGGATGATCTAGGATGACCAGCCTCGACTAGAGTCAATTATCCTACCTATGTGAGTTGTGGATAGAGCCAAGGGTAAATAGCTAAAATGAACTCACACATGCACGAATTAAATTTCACATCAATATCATGACAATAAGTTATTTTTGTAGGAACTAAGCAATCAAGATGACGGCTGAACGTGCTCAAATGAGGGGCATGCAACAAACCATTCAAGAACTTACTCGCGCCATTATGCAAGCTACCCAAGGAGGTGGCAATCGTGGTGCAGGAGACCTGCATCGTAATTTCCGGAGTCTGAACCCACCTAGGTTTAGTGGATCCACGGATCCGGATGAAGCTGAGCATTGGCTCAAAGAGACGGAAAGAATCTTTCATGTCATGCAATACGCAGCGGGGGATAAGCTGCTGCTGGCCACATTCCAACTTGAAAAGGACGCCCGCTGTAACACCTTGAAAATTCAGAAATTAGAAATAAATCGAAAACGATAAATTCAATATTTGTGAAATAGCAAAAATGCACGTGCCACTATCGTACATACAAAAAAAAACCATTAGAAAATTTCATAAAAACCATAGTTCAACTCTAAATAATGCTCCCTAATGACCCATGAAGAAATTCGTGCAAAGAAAAATTGGATGGTCTAAGTTTAAGGCGTTTTGCAACTGAGTATCGTAATCAGAGAAGAAGTCAGAAAATCATTAACACACATACTTAGATAAGTCAAAAAATTAAATAAAAATTATAGATGGACTTCAAATAATATCCTCTAATGATCCATCAAGAAATTTGGCTCAATAAAAGTCACTTGAGGTATATTTAAGAGTTAGTGTGACTTATTATCGTAATTAGGAAATAAGTTGGACAACCCATTATCAGGTGTATAAAATGAGATCATAAACTAAATGAGAAATTTATGGTGGACTCCAAACAATATGTGGGGATAGTCCATAAAAGAAATCGGATCAATGGACAACGTATGACCCTTGAACAAATTCAAGTATGAAATTAGTAAATAAATAACTTCTGTATTATCGGAATGATAGAACTTACGTACCACTATCGTACGTGAGAAAACACATCAGAAAATTTCGTAAAAATTATAAACCAACCACAAATATTATCCCTAAGCGTTCTGCGAAGGAATTCGTGCAACGGAAAATCTGATTGGCCGAGTATATGTCACACGTGACCAAGTTACCCGAATTAGGAAACTAAGTCGGAAAATTGTTAACGCGGAAAAATAACCCAACCATAAATTAAATAAACATGTTGGAGAGACTTCCAACATCATGTATTAATAACCCATTAACAAGATTGAGCCAATAGAGCACATTTGACCCAAGGATAAAAATTGGGACAAGAAAATACCCAGAAATTCGTGTATGTAATTATGCAATAATTACGGAGGGCAATTTAGGGTTAAAATTAGGGTAATTAGTCATGTAAGATAATCCAAAACCAGACCCAACCCGAAGAGGTGGTTTCCTAAACCTTTGCTACCTCCTTTGGGTGAGAGAATCTCAGATTTTGGAAAGTAGGAAGCAGAATTCGCAGCCCCCTTTCCTAGTCCCATTAGGACATGAAATAGAACCCTAAAACTATAAGAACTCCTGACAAAACATTTAGGGAAGGGTTAGAAACAAGTTGGGGTCATGAGCAGCAAGTTTGGGGCGCTGGAGGAGTGGAGAATGGCTGTGGAAAACGTGGTCTTCCTCAACCTCGCTCTACATCGACCCAGGAACCTACAGGGTGTTGTTAGCATTCAAAGGTAGGTGTTCTCGGGCCAAGATTAATGAAAACCAATACCATCATGTAGATCTTCGAGTCTAGGTTCATTTGCACTTGATTTGAGTAATTTTCATAGAGTATACATTGTGTATTAGTAGTTTTCCATAAGTCGCGCATAGTTAGGGCTTTTTCCGTTCATCTTATCATGCATGCAATTCAAGACCGAATTAGACTAAATATCCAACATAAAAGCTCTTATACTAGTAGTCACTATCATCTTTTATGTTGGACATTTTGTCTAAAAGTCTTTAGTTAGAGAGTTATAAGCATGGTAAGAGAGTCGCTGCATGATACTGCGATTTCGGGCTGCACTTAGCTTTATGTTCTTCCTCTTTTTCACGAGATTAAAGAGCGAATTAGGTCAAGTCTCCAACATTAAAGTTCTTCCACTAATCGTTATGGTAATCCTTTATTTTGAACGTTTTTCTAAATTTCATTAATTAGAGAGTTACAAGCTTAGAAATAGAGTCACTATATGATACTGCATTTTCAGATTGCACTTAACTGTACGTTCTTCATGTTTGCTCAAGATTAGCGACCGAATTAGGTCAAGACACCAACATCAAAGTTCTTATACTATCATTCTAGTCATCCTTCATGTTACACATTTTGTCTAAATATCAGTAGATCTCAGGTTACGGGCCTGACATATAAGTCACAATGAAGTCACGTATGTTTAGGGCTTTCTTAAGTTTTTTCTATGTTACATGCCATTATAGACCGAATCAGACCTAACCCTCAACACAAAATTCTTCCAGTAGATGTCCTCGACATGTTTCATGTTTAGAGTTTTATCTAAATGGCAGTAGATAGAGAGATATAGGTGTTGCATGAATATCGCACTCAGATTATTGTGTCTGTCTAAATGTCAGCATATTTAATTGTTGGGTCTGTTAGCAGGTTGCATCGCACTAGTAGAAAGAAGTCCAATGCCCACGGTTAATACCGTCGGCGGTTAAGACTATTACCATCGTCTATATGTATGTCAACGGGTCAACCGTCGCCTATCAACCGTGGGCTATACGGCCGTTGGCTATATTATAGCCGACGGATATCCAACCGTAGAGTTTGAAGCACCGTCATCTTTCCGACTATTTTTTTATTTTATTTAAATGTAATGGCCAACGGTTGGAACCGTCGCTAATTTAATAATAGCCGATGGTGCTCCCCGTCGTTAATATGATAATATCCCTATCGTCCTTGTATAATAGCCAACGATACTATCCGTCGTTATTTGTTAATCCAACAGTTGTACACTGTCGTCCTTATATATTAGCTGATGGTACTATCCGTTGTTATTTGCTAATACTCAACGTTTACTCACTGTCGTCTTTGTAGCTAAGTTTAGCGACAGAATAGCTTCGAAAATACCTATAGCAAGTCCGTAGCTAAATTGAGCTACGGGTTAGCTGTAGATATTTTCTTAGCCAATCCGTAGCCAATTAGCTACGAATTAGTTGCGCATATTTTCATAACAAATTTGTAGCTAAATCGGAAATCCAAAAAAAATTATTTTAAAAATAAATTTCTCAAAAATTTTTACATGTATCTGTAAACCTGCTCATTCATTCAATGAAAACATACAACTACACACATACACATGTCACACATCACACAAATACAAACATAAATCCATAATTTCAATTAATGTCTCATTAGAATGTTCACAACAAATGTAATATTGTTTTCTAAAAATATAAAAAGACAATGGTGACGTGCTCCTAGTCGTCGTGAATACAGAGATCCTCATCCTCATCATCATCTTTGTCGGCCTCACGAGCCTCAATAGCATGATCGGGACAAGGAGGGACCTACAAACAAGAAAGAGAATTAACAACTATCACATAAACATATAAATAATCAGAATAAGATGAATAATTAAATATATACATACATGACTATCACCGGAAGAAGCCACCCGAGCAGGAGATTTCAAACCAACACCCATAGTTGTTGAAATAGGGACCAAAGTTTATGTTAACCAATTGTTTAATGCATCAAAAAGAACCTCAATTGGGCTCCTTGACAGCTTACAACTATGCACAACACATATTTTTCCTGCCACATTAGTCAATTTGTCACAAAACAGAGAAATGCCAATACCCTTTTAGATAAAAACAGAGGAACGTCAATATAGATCTGAGGAACAAAGAAGATGTGAGCACTTAGGATAAACTAAAAAACATACTAAAACATGTAACATATTCTCCAACAATATAGTTATACAAATAAACAAATAGGTTCAACATTGCCTCACCTATCCTGCATTGCTTTGGATGCCCTTAATTGGTCACTACGAACAAGCAAATGTACATGACGGGCATATTTTGTCAGGTACAGAGCTTCCTCTGGGGAAGTATCACCTCCGCCAACAACAACTAGAACATGCCCTTCACCTGTAAATACAAGTATAACAAACATAAAACTTATCAATCTCACCTATTTCTGCAAATAATAACACAGGTATAATTTGTCAGCATGGACTTATAACCCGAATGAGAAAAAGAAACAAAATAGAAAAATTCTACAGAAAATTAGTTAGCTCCACTCAATACATTGTTAAGTTCCTGGCTCATGCTAGTTGGCCTGCGGCCCTCCCTCTAATCTACTATCAACAAACACCATATACATCAGATCTACACAGTCTAAGAACCATATGCATGAGATCTACAGTCTTTTTTCATTTCTGAACTATGAGCAGAGTTCAGAATTCTGAAGTTTAGAATTATAAGAGCAAGTTTGGTCCTACTGCCTTGTTCCAGATTATTAACATTTACATTGTTGCATTTATATCTTTACTGTTTGTACTTTCCAAATAAAATGATGCATGCTGAGATTTTATAAGAATTTGACAGAAGTTGGTAGCAACGCATAGGAAAAACATTTTACCGCATAAATTGATTTCTGTGGTTGTTGCTGGTTGTAGTAATCATATCCAGTACAAACTGTAGTTTGTTGACCTGGTGGATTGGAGCTGATCCCAACCACCAGAGTATCCACCAGATGCAGGTGGTGGGGGATAGCTTGCATAGGGTGGTTGAGATACATTATATGGCAGTGGTGGCCTAGGGTATGCTCCTGGTTGCATGTACCCATAGCCAGGCTACTGCATTGGAGGCGGCCCAGGGGTGGCCCAGCTTGTTGGAAGCCGCGGTCCACCATAGCCTTGCTGGGGATATCGCCCACCCATAGATGGATTTCTAACATGATTCTGCAAAGATGAAATTCATATGAATCTGTAGCCTAGTTTCCTAAAATAAAAAAAAAACAACTGAATGCAAACATGAAAACTGTGAAGAAAAAGTTTCTTTAAAAAAACACAAGTCATTTAGATGGTTAAAAGATGCTTTAAAATGTAAGTCACACCAGAAAAAGAAGAAAACACCGACTTACCACGAATGGATTCAACCAACATCGGCAGATGCCAATCCTCCTCATAGCCTGAAACAGATGGGGGTTTAATAGAGTTGCAAATCTATAGAGAGACGTTCCACAAGTACTATACTCTCAGACATGAATATCATAAGAATGGAGAATAAGTATGAAGAAAAGATTGAACAAGAATGTCAAGCAGTATCCAAGAACAGACATACCAAGGACCTACATTTCACGTTTTCTACTTTCCCTCATACAAAAGATTTCCTTTTACATGTTATTCAGCTATATGCAAAAGTTATGCAGATAAGTATCAAGAAAAGATTGAACAAGAGAAATATTTAATTTAATTTACTTTCTTTTCTTTTTCTGGTTTTCACTCTTATCTAACATGATGTAATCAGTACCATCATTCTTTTGACAATTCCAAACTAGTAAGACATCCCTAACCTTTTTTTAATGAAGTTTAGAATTCTGAAGTTTAGAATTCTGAACTTAAGAATTCCTGAAGTTCAGATTCTGAAGTTCTAAACTTTAGAACACTATTCAGAATTCTGAAGTTTAGAATTCTGAACTTCAGAAATTTCTGAAGTTCAAAATTCTAAAGTTCAGATTTTCAGAATTCTGAAGTTCAGAATTCTAAACTTCAGAAACTCTGTTCAGAATTGAACTTCAGAATTTTGAACTTTAGAACTCTGTTCAGAATTCTGAAGTTTAGAATTCTGAACTTCAGAATTCCTGAAGTTCAGAATTTTGAAGTTCAAATTCTGATGTTCAGAATTCTAAAGTTCAGAATCCTGAACAGAGTTCAGAGTTCTTAAATTTCAGTTATTCTGAATCTGTGAATAGAATTCTGAAATGAAATATTAATTCATTCATCCATATTGGATGTTTGCCTTTCACAACTGATGTAAGCCTATTGTGCATGGAGGGTATAATTCTGCATTTGGAGGATCAGGGACTTGCCAGGCACAACAGGTCTGTTTTCGCAAAGAATTGTGTCTCATTTCCTAGTCTTATATAAAGATAGTAAATAAGCTTGTAATCTCCATTGTGGTTTCCCCGTCTCATGGTATCCCATTATCTAGTTGTGTGATAGAGATGTTGGATGATAGAAGATTGTGTGATAAATAGAATTTCCAATGTCTGACTTTTGGACAGGGACAGCTCCACTCAAAACTTTTACCATGCTTTTATGAGCAGAGTTTCTGAACTAATGCCTATAGTGCTATGGTCATTTCTGAAATAATAGATAAGCCAGAACAATTGAAATTTAGGAAAAGAAGGAAGAAGCAAGGAAGAGAATGACGGTTCAAACCTGAGTTGCCACCACCCCAACACCGGATCATGTTGAAGTTCATATCAGCATGAAACTTTATGTCAGTCTTGTATCGTCTCTCTGAAAGCCGTAATGGCCCATAACACATTATCCAATTTCCTCCATGAATAAAAATTAGCTGTCCATTTATCTTGAACAATCTAAAAAATGCAAAAGTGCTTGGTCAGTCTTGTATCATCTCTTTGAAAGCTGAAAGGGATCTATTGATGTTTGAGCTTTCATTAGCCTCTCCCCTTGCACATCTGTCCTTGAATCTGGTAGTATCTTAAAATTGGCTAATACCATAGAGAAAAGGTAGTGCAGAAAATGAAATCTAGCAAATGTGGAATGTTTTAGTAACCATGAACACAATTACTAACATTCACGTCCCTAAGAAAATAAAAAATAACAAATAAGTATGAATAAAAAAATTCTCTAACCTTGCCAAAGAAGTTACTATTCAGACTTTAATAAATTCACTTATATATCATCTATAGCCATTAACCACCAAACAAAGTCCAAATCAATGACATCTTTGTAATCTGAAATTTAAAGTCTATATGAAATGTCCATCTAGCTAGCTAGCTACTTAAATGTGTCCAACTCTATGGAAGTGGAGGCTGAGAACGTGATGTCCCAGAACGTGACCTGCGATCTCCAATCTATAAAAAGAAATGAGAAAATTTCAATACTTGTAGTAGCATAAGTAAATAGTTAATTCAGGATATATAATTCAAAAAAATATAATCAAAATACTGGCACTAGAATTTATGGGTTTTCTACACATCCTAAGAACCATATACATCAGATCTACACAGTGTTTTTTCATTTCTGCACTTCAGAATTCTAAACACAGAATTCTGAGCAGAGTTCAGAATTTCTGAACATTAGAATTCTGAACTTCAGAATTCTGAAGTTCAGAACTTCAAAATTCTGAACAGAAGTCTAAATTTGTTCAGAATTTTGAGTAGAGTTCAGAATTTCTGAACTTCAGAATTCTGAAGTTCAGAAATATAAAGTTCAAAATTCTAAAGTTCAAAAATTCTGAACAGGGTTAAGAGTTCTAAAATTTCAACTATAGGTACTTCATAAGTATCTCTTGGTTTCCATCAACAGACAACACTCCATCCCACCTTTAAAGGGTCAGCAGAATAATACACTTGTTGTGCTTGTGATGGAAATATAAATGGCTCATCTTCATAAGTTGATCGTGTTGTGTTCACAGAAGTGAGTTTGAAATCATCCACTGATAGGCCAAGTCCCTTTTTCATATCATACCACTTGCACTTGAAAAGAATTATGGGCGATAAGGTACCAAACTGAAACTCTATTATGTTTTGCAGAATGCCATAAAAAATAATTTCATTATCACCAATAGTTACAAGGCCGTTGTTTTGTGTAACTCG
This sequence comes from Colocasia esculenta, assembly GCA_014218235.1. Taxonomy (NCBI): domain Eukaryota; kingdom Viridiplantae; phylum Streptophyta; class Magnoliopsida; order Alismatales; family Araceae; genus Colocasia; species Colocasia esculenta. The sequence goes on from CM024766.1 coordinate 55,019,426, forward strand.
TGTCTTATCCACAACTTCTACTTCAAATTTGTATCCATTTATGAAAAATCCTTGGTATAAGACAATGTCATATTTAGGACCTCGAGTAAGACATGTAACTTCTTCTGGCAGAGTCATTTGCTCTCTTAATTGATCAACCTAAAAATATAAAAAAGAAAAATAAAATGTTAATATTAATTCCTTCAGAGAATATTGAAGTGACAAAAGAGAGTACAAAATTTACATAATCCCTAAACCATCCAACAAATTTGTTATGCTGCTCTAATTGGATACGGTCATCACTCCAAGTTGGATGTTGGCCTTTCACAAAATTTTTATGTACCCAATATAGAAAAGGAACAGGATAGTTGAAGAAATAAGTACTAAATAAAGAGGTTTATAAAACCATACATCAAACTTACGGTATGTATGGTTGTATTGATGGGGTATTGAATAATAAAAAACGATGTGCTTGATATGCATTCTCTGCAGTTATATGTTGCGAAACTCCTGCTCCAATAGATCCCTCATCAAATCGCACTGGTCTATTTAATTTACTTACTACATCATTCAGGTAACGTGCACAAAAGATTGTAGCTTCCTCCATAAGATAACCTTCTGCAATCGAACCCTCAGGCCGACTTCTGTTGCGTACATAATTCTTTAGTGTAAGTAAAAATCTTTCTATTGGATACATCCATCTGAACTGTACCGGTCCTGCAAGTTTAGCCTCCGTAGTAATATGAACAGTCAAGTGCACCATGACATCGAAAAATGCAGGAGGGAAAATCCTCTCTAATTTACAGAGGATTATGGGAGTCGACTTTTCAAGTTTTTCCATTGTCTTAACATCTATCACTTTAGCACACAACTCTCTAAAAAATATGCAATACTCATTCAACACCAAAGCAACAGATTTTGAAAGTGCAGTTCTCATGGCTAATGGAAGGAGTTGTTGAATCATTACATGACAATCATGGCTCTTCATTCCCACAATTTTTCATTCTCGTGGTCGTACCTGCTGAGAAATATTTGAAGAAAATCCATCTGGCAGTTTCAAATTTTTCAGCACCCCTAAAAACCTTTGCTTCTCCACATTGGTCATATTGTAAGAGGCATGAGGCAAAATAAATTTCCCAGCATACTTCTTTGACGGTCTAACATGTAGAGGCTTCCTGATTTTCAACTTCTTCATATCAAGACGTGCTTTAATGTTATCCTTACTTTTGCCATCACTTTGCAGAATTGTATGCAAGATTTTTTCACAAACATTTTCTTGAATATGCATAACATCTAGATTATGTCTAACTAATAAGCTTTTCCAATATGGGAACTAAAAAATAATAATTTTCTTCTTCCAACCCTCTGGCAATTCTTGTGCTCGGTTCTTACTAGCTCGTGGTACATCGTCAGGATCTTTCCCGAATATGACATTATTATAACCTTCTCACTTTCTTAACACATCATCTCCAGACAAAGGAACTGAGGGTAGTTCATACTCAACTTTACCATTGAATGTTTGAGTATCTTTTCTCCAATGATGGTTATATGGTAAAAAATGACGGTGCTTCATATATACACACTTACGACTAAAAGGAAGATATATTGATCCATGGTGAACATGACAAATAGGACAAGCTTTATATCCATGTGTGCTCCAACCAGACAACATACCATATGCTGGAAAGTCATTAATTGTCCATAAAACAGCAGCATGTATTTTAAATAGTTGTTTTCTCTCAGCATCATATGTCTCTACTCCATAATCCCATAATATTTTCAACTCTTCAATTAATGGTTGAAGATAAACATCAATATCATTGCCAGGAGATTTTGGACCATCTATAAGAAGAGACATCATAAAGAAAGATTGCTTCATTGCTAACCATGGAGGTAAATTATAAGCTATTAAAATGACAATCCATGTGCTTCGACTGCTACCTGTTGCTATCTCAAATGGACTAGAACCGTCACTAGCCAGTCCGAGTCTGATATTACGGGGATCTCTACTGAAAGACAGAAACTTTTCATCAAAATCTTTCCAAGCCTTGGAGTCTCTGGGATGACTCATTTTCCCATATTCATCTTGTGGAGTTGTATGATGCCATGTCATTAAATTTGCAGTCTTCTCTGACATGAACAGCCTTTGAAGCCTTGGGATTAAAGGAAAGTGACGAAGAATTTTTACTAGCACGGTCTTTTTTCCTCTTGTATTGCTTTTTCTCTCCTTCCATCTAGAAGCATTGCACCTCGGACATCTATCGAGATTTTCATATTCTTTTCTAAATAATACACAATCATTTGGACATGCATGTATCTTCTTACAGTCCAGACCCAATTGGGACATCATCTTCGTAGATTCATACCAAGAACTTGGAAGCGTATTATCAATAGGCAATGCATCTTTGAATAATGCAAGCATGGCAAAGAAAGATTTATTGCTCCATTTATGTAGGCACTTGAGTTGAAATAAACGCACAATGAATGAAAGCTTCGAATACTTATTGCAATTTGCATAAAGAGGTTTACTAGCTTCTTCCACGAGCTTTGTAAATGTGCTTGTCTCTTGATTGTGCTCTTCATTTTTGACATCATCATTGACAGGTTGCCACATAAATGCATCATTTAACATCCCAGCCATATCATCCATTGAACCAGTAAGCATAACATCAGCCACTTGAGATTTTCTATAAGATTCTCCATGGAATTGCCAAGTAGTGTATCCTTCAGTAAATCCCTCTCTAACAATATGATAATGAATGATATCTTTTTCACGATAAAACTTATTTTCACACTTATAGCACGGACATCTCATCACTGAAGAAGAACCATTGTTCAAATTTTGTGATGCAAATTGCATGAATTGCTCAACTCCAGCCAAAAAATATGTATTAACACGTTCGTGTTAGGTCTTATGTTTATACACCCAACTCTTATCAATGATATAATTTAACTCCATCTTGTAAAAAAAATAAACATAGTTAGCATGTAAAGTCACACAATAAGCTAACAAAAAAATTAATATAGTGAAAGATGTAGTGCTATGATAGAAAAATTGAAAAGGTAATGTTGCAATAGACGAACAAGTAAGTTACATTTTCCCCCCAACTCACAACTAATCAGCAATACTGCCCTCTATGCAAAAAAATGTGTTATAGACTGACTAAATGAAATGACATTGACTGACTTGCCAGTTTGTATTATATATAGTTCATTGCCAATTTAAATTTCTTCCTCACTTTCTTATGCATGTTATTTTATCTATATACATGGTTAGGCTTCTTTGTTTCACTAAAGCTATTAATAACCCTCTGAATTTTACAATCAACTTGATAGTTAACTGCATGCACATAATGCCATTATGCCAGAACTTGTTTTGAGCCAGTTCGCTAGTAACTAGTAAGGGCCATGCCATTGAGGGAAAATTGTGACTCTAGAATTTATGATTTTTGAATATATTCTAAATGTGACTAAAACTTGAAATGTCAAGAAATAGGGTAGGGAAATTTTAGATTACTGAATGCTTCCCTTGAGTAAGGCTGCTTCCTGTAGTTCTATAACATGAATATATAAAACAGAAAAATAGATAAGTAAACATTGTAATAAGGCTAAGTGGATTCCTTTCTTATAAGGAGAACTCGGAGGCATCCTTTTGGTTGGACATTTGGACAGCGATAGCTCCACTCAAAACTTATTTTCTGAACTTTAGATATTCTGAACATAGAATTCTGAGTAGAGTTTTGAAGTTCAGAATTTTTGAACTTTAGAATTCTGAAGTTCAGAATTATAAGAGCCAGTTCCTTACTGTTTCATTTGGAGAATATGCTGAAGGTCTCATTTGGAGAATATTTGACAAGAAGTCCCATCCTCTTTAAGGTCCCATCCAGACAAGAAAATTAGTATTTTGAACATTATGGGACTTGGCAGTTGGCAAAGGCCATGTCCTGCGGTTCCATTGGATATTTGGATGGATGTTAGATAGATGTGTTGTTAGTATGAAAGTATGTGCCAGAAAGCATGTCTAAGTGAGTGGATTGTGGAAAGTAGAGTAGTCAATGGGGTTCTTCAAAAGGACTAAAAAATGGCAGAGGTGATATGTGGTGGTGATGTAAGTTGGGGGGGGTGTGGAAGTTAAGTTGAGAAACTCTTGCTCATTCTGTGTTCAGAATGAGTAGAGTTTCTGAACTAATGCCTATAGTGCTATGGTCATTTCTGAAATAATTCTGAACTAATGATAGCTATGGTTATTTCTGCTCATTTCTGAACTAATGCATAACGCCTATAATGCTAATGCCTATAGTGCTATGGTCCTTGGGATTCTGCATAAGGTTTTATTTCACTTCAATATTGTTATGATTTTTTTTTTAAAAAAAAACTTCAGGGAGTGTTCAGAAACTCTGCTCATTCTGTGTTCAGAATTTCTGAACTTCAAAATTTTGAACTCTACTCATTCATGAACATATATCCATATGGTCCAATAGTTGTCAGGATGCAGCTCCAAAACTGAAAAATCAGACACTTTACGTCAAACATGATAGAAGAGGGAACACCCAACATAATTGATGATGCTGTTGATGGACTATATCCGAAGAGAAATTTTAAGATGATGGAATGAAGGATTTCGAGAAAGTAAACGATCATCATACAATGATTTTTACAAGAAAATGAAACCTAATGAGCTAATTCCCATCTGACATGAAACTTGACACAAACCAATAAAAATAGTCATACTATGTGCCAAAGGGTCTTACTGAGGATGAAAAGGGCGAGGGCTGAGGGAGTCCGGGCTGCTAGGAGAGGGCGCGTGGCGGGTGTTCTGCCCACTCTTCCCCTTCCGCTGGAGGGGCAAGGCTAGGGCGAGGGTGCCCGGGCATCAGAGAGAGAGCGTGAGGCTGGTGGTCCTCTGCCCGCTCTGCTTCTTCCGCGGGCGGGGCGGGGCGAGGCGAGAGAAAGGCGAGCGAGTCCGGGCTGCGTGGGAGAGGGTGCGAGGCCGGTGGGGAGACAGCACGGGGCCGGCAGTCCTCTGCCCGCTCTGCTTCTTCCACTGGCGTGGCGGGACGAGGCGATGGTGGGGCATAGCGAGGGCGTCCGGGCTACATGGGCGCGAGGCCGGCGGTCTTCTGCCCCCGTCTGCTTCTTCCGCGGGCGGGGCGGGACGAGGCGAGGGTGGGGCGGGACGAGGCGAGGGTGGGGCGGGACGAGGCGAAGGCGTCCGGGCTGCGTGGGGGCGCGAGGCCGGCGGGTGAGGGCGCGCGACCGGCGGTCTTCTGCCCCTGTCTGCTTCTTCCGCAGACAGGACGGAGCGGGGCGGGGAGAGGCAAGGGCGGGGCGGGACCAGGCGAGGGTGGGGCATAGCGAGGGCGTCCGGGCTGCATGGGCGCGAGGCTGGCGGTCTTCTGCCCCCATCTGCTTCTTCCGCGGGTGGGGCGGGACGAGGCGAGGGTGGGGCGGGATGAGGCGAGGGTGGGGCGGGACGAGGCGAGGGTGTCCGGGCTGTGTGGGGGCGCGAGGCCGATGGGAGAGGGCACGCGACCGGCGGTCTTCTGCCCCCATCTGCTTCTTCCGCGAACAGGACGGAGCGGGGTGGGGAGAGGCAAGGGCGTGGTGGTTATTGCCTGCTCTGCTCTTCGGTGGCGAAGGCGGGGCAAATTGGCGGGGCTCAATGACACCATATACAAAATGAAAATGTAACTATTAAACCACGATTAAAATAAAAAATATAAATTGAATAATAAATTTTATATATTAAACCACGGTTAATGGGTTGTCCATTCTCAAATAAATGGTCGACAGTTAAAACCATTGGCTTTATGCAGAACTGCCGACGGTTCTTCATGAGCGGTGGTCTATTCCATGATTTGTATGCATGGACCTAAAAGTAATCAACCCATGTGAAAACGGTAATGAACATGAATATGATTCTAATGTATGATATGTGATTTTCTCTTATGAACATTGACTATTATCTTGTGATCTAGCTTGTTATGAAATTGAAATGATAAGAAATTGATGTGAATATGTGGATGAATACATGTTAGTATGGACTCGTTAGTTAAGTTGCTATCATGATTTTCATATAAGTTTTCTTTAGCTATATGCTTTTGATGGTTAAATTATTTGTTCATAACTTACATACATGTTAGGAAAGATCCGTGACACGTCACTTACACCTTTGCACGAATAGGCACACCCTTCTTGGGGAATTGAGGGCTCTCTGCCGGTCATTCCGAATCGGCAAGACTAGTGATCTTTTCCTTAAGACCTCCGTAAGTCTCCGCTCTCTATGGATTCCCATATAGAGGCCGAGCTGGTTTTACCATGAAGTACCCTGGAGATAGAGAGCACATGTTCCGCATACGATCTGTCATTAGTCATCCTCATGTCAAGACAGTAACGAATTATGAAACATAAGATACGTCGTTATACTGCCCTTTTGTTCTCTTGAGCTATTGTCATACCTTGACTCAATGATGATCATGTTCTTATTACATTGAGCTTATTATTGAAACTCTATGGTCATAATATGAATATGTTTGTTCGGCACAATCTGGGACTTCGGTCCATTTGACTAATGCCTGTGCAATAGGGGCCCTGTCTGGTCCTACGGAGGAGGGCCCCAATGTACTTATTAACCTCGGGAGTATGGAATTTTGGTGTAGCACAAACAAATAAGCAAGATTTGTGGCAACGTGCCTTCGTTTGACATGATATGTTTGATATGATAAGTCTGTTCATGTGAATACATGAGATCTGTATGAATATGGCCAATTCATTTTGATATGATTCTACTCTTGAACTACCTGTCCATTGTATATTCAATTCGATATTCGATTTGATATGTCATCCGTTTTATTCCTCTATTCAACTTGTTAGAAAAGCATGCATTGTCATCATGTTCATGTGCATATCTACCATTTTATAATTTTAATCATGTATATTAGTGCCCGCACAATATTGAGATGTAAATCCTATTGAACTAGTTCGCTCACCCCTATCATCCTGTCCTTTTCAGGTAGTGATGAGGAACCAGAGGGGTCAGTTGGGGTAGGGCAGGAGTGATGAGCACCCGCCATATGAGGAGTTGATAGTCTAGGAATAGTTATTTGAATAGACTATGTGTTAGAGAAACATTTTCATTTGAATAATGAACCCTTTTTAATTGGTTCTTCTTATGTAAGGTTGTAACTAGTGAATTGAAATGAAATAAAGAGTACTTTGGATGACAATATTATGGTCTCAAATGTGTTGTTATGTTTAATTGTGACTCTGTGTTACTCAACTGTGATATGTCTATTTGTATCGTTCATGCATCCCATATTTATTCCGCTGCTAAATATCGGGACGTGACAGTTGGTATCAGAGCCTGGACTTTTCCTAAGTCCTAGGCAATCAAGAATGATAGGATAAGTGTCATTAGAACCCTCAGCCTGTGTCAAGAACTCTATACCTACCTGGTGAGATTGGGTAGAAACATGGGTTAAGTCCAAAATTTTATTTAGTAACTAAATATTGTAAGATTTCAAGACATTAACAAGGAGTAAAGAAGACTGACCATGTGATAATTTATTTTGAAGGAACTTAAATAAACAGCAATGGAGGATATACCTACGCCATCTATGGACGGACAGAGATCGGTTCAAAGATTAACCAAAGCACTACGACAAGCTGCTCAACTGTTAGAGGATGCTCTAATAATGGCTAAGGGAGATACAAAGGGAAAAGAAAGGTCTATAGATGACAAAGGAGTTGGAGAAACTAATAAGAAAGAACAAATTACAACCATAGGAAACTCCAAACCCATAGCCAGAGAGAAACGACTTAACAATAGTAACAGATCACACAATAGAAATAAGTGCAAGAAATGCAATAAGAAACTCTCCATTGTGGTAGCTAAGATTAAAAGGTCAAAGATTACCACAGGAGAAATCGAGCTCAGTAAAAAATGGCAGAACAACCCAAAATAGGAGGTAAAGGAGAGGTATTCTTTTCTAACTCGCTTTTATTTGAGCCTAAGGTACATCACCAATCAATAATTATATTATGAGCAATTTACAATTAAATTCTCCATAAGTCCAGCTCGTAAACACATGTGAATTTGGGGACCAAATTCTTTTAAGTGGGGGAAGATGTAGCACCCTGAAAATTCAGAAATTAGAAAATTAGAAATAAATCGAAAACGATAAATTTAATATTTGTGAAATCACAAAAATTCACGTGCCACTATCGTACATACAAAAAAAAATCCATTAGAAAATTTCATAAAAACCATAGTTCAACTCTAAATAATCCTCCCTAATGACCCATAAAGAAATTTGTGCAAAGAAAAATCGGATGGTCCAAGTTTAAGGCGTTTTGCGACTGAGTATCGTAATCAGAGAATAAGTCAGAAAATCATTATCACACATACTTAGATGAGTCAAAAAATTAAATAAAAATTATAGATGGACTTCAAATAATATCCTCTAATGATCCATCAAGAAATTTGGGTCAGTAAAAGTCACTTGAGGTATATTTAAGAGTTAGTGTGACTTATTATCGTAATTAGGAAATAAGTTGGACAACCCATTATTAGGTGTATAAAATGAGATCATAAACTAAATGAGAAATTTATGGTGGACTCCAAACAATATGTGGGGATAGTCCATAAAAGAAATTGGATCAATGGACAATGTATGACCCATGAACAAATTCAAGTATGAATTTAGTAAATAAATAACTTCCGTATTATCGGAATGATAGAACTTACGTACCACTATCGTACGTAAGAAAATACATCGGAAAATTCCGTAAAAATTATAAACCAACCCCAAATATTATCCCTAAGCATTCCACGAAGGAATTCGTGCAACGAAAAATCTGATTGGCTGAGTATATGTCACACGTGACCAAGTTACCCGAATTAAGAAACTAAGTCAGAAAATTGTTAACGCGGAAAAATAACCCGACCATAAATTAAATAAACATGTTGGAGAGACTTCCAACATCATGTATTAATAACCCATTAACAAGATTGGGCCAATAGAGCACATTTGGCCCAAGGATAAAAATTGGGACAAGAAAATACCCAGAAATTCGTGTATGTAATTATGCAATAATTACGGAGGGCAATTTAGGGTTAAAATTAGGGTAATTAGTCATGTAAGATAAGCCATAACCGGACCCAACCCTAAGAGGTGGTTTCCTAAATCTTTGCTACCTCCTTTGGGTGAGAGAATCTCAGATTTTGGAAAGTAGGAAGCAGAATTCGCAGCCCCCTTTCCTAGTCCCATTAAGACATGAAATAGAACCCTAAAACTATAAGAACTCCTCACAAAACGTTTAGGGAAGGGTTAGCAACAAGTTGGGGTCGTGAGCAACAAGTTTGGGGCGCTGGAGGAGTGGAGAACGGCTGTGGAAAATGTGGTCTTCCTCAACCTCGCTCTACATCGACCCAGGAACCTGCAGGGAGTTCTTAGCATTCAAAGGTAGGTGTTCTCGGGTGAAGATTAAAGAAAACGAACACCATCATGTAGATCTTCGAGTCTAGGTTCATTTTCACTTGATTTGAGTAATTTTCATGGAGTATACATTGTGTATTAGTAGTTTTCCCTAAGTCGCGCACAGTTAGGGCTTTTTCTGTTCTTCTTATCATGCACGTGATTCAAGACCGAATTAGACTAAATCCCCAACATCAAAGTTCTTCTACTAGTAGTCTTGATCATCTTTTATGTTGGACTTTATGTCTAAAAGTCTTTTATTTAGAGAGTTATAAGTGTGGTACGAGAGTCGCTGCATGATACTGCGATTTCGGGCTGCACTTCACTTTATGTTCTTCCTATTGTTCAAAGGATTCAAGACCGAATTAGGTCAAGTCCCCAACATACAAGTTATTCCACTAACTTTTACGGTCATCCTTTATGTTGAACATTTTGTCTAAATATCATTAATTAGAGAGTTTCAAGCTTAGTAAGAGAGTCATTGTATGATACTACGTTTTCACATTGCACTTAACTGTGACACGTCACTTACACCTTTGCACGAATAGGAACACCCTTCTTGGCGAATTGAGAGCTCTTTGTCGGTCATTCCGAATCGGCAAGACTAGCGATCTTTTCCTTAAGACCTCCGTAAGTCTCCGCTCTTTATGGATTCCCACATAGAGGCCGAGCTGGTTGTACCATGAAGTACTCTGGAGACAGAGAGCACATGTTCCACATACGATCTGTCATTAGTCATTCCTCATGTCAAGACACTAACGAATTATGAAACATAAGATACGTCGTTATACTGCCCTTTTGTTCTCTTGAGCTATTGTCATACCTTGACTCTATGATGATCATGTTCTTATTACATTGAGCTTATTATTGAAACTATGTGGTCATAATATGAATATGTTTGTTCGGCACAATCTGGGACTTCGGTCCATTTGACTAATGCCTGTGCAATAGGGTCCCTGTCTGGTCCTGGGGAGGAGCGCCCCAACGTACTTATTAACCGCGGGTGTATGGACTTTTGGTGCTTGGCATAGCACAAACAAATAAGCAAGATTTGTGGGAACGTGCCTTCGTTTGACATGATATGTTTGATATGATAAGTCTGTTCATGTGAATACATGAGATCTGTATGAATATAGCCAATTCATTTTGATATGATTCTACTCTTGAACTACCTGTCCATTGTATATGCAATTCGATATTCGATTTGATATGTCATCCATTTTATTCCTCTATTCAACTTGTTAGAAAAGCATGCATTGTCATTATGTTCATGTTCATATCTGCCTATTTAAAATGTTAATCATGTATATTAGTGCCCGCACAATATTGAGATGTAAATCCTACTGAGCTAGTTCACTCACCCCTATCATCCTGTTCTTTTCAGGTAGTGATGAGGAACCAGAGGGGTCAGTTGGGGCAGGGCAAGAGTGATGAGCACCCACCTTATGAGGAGTTGATAGTCTAGGAATAGTTATTTGAATAGACTATGTGTTAGAGAAACATTTTCATTTGAATAATGAACCCTTTTTAGTTGGTTCTTCTTATGTAAGGTTGTAACTAGTGAATTGAAATGAAATAAAGAGTACTTTGGATGACAATATTATGGTCTCAAATGTGTTGTTATGTTTAATTGTGACTATGCGTTACTCAACTGTGATACGTCTATTTGTATCGTTCATGCATCCCGGTATTTGTTCCGCTGCTAAATATCGGGGCGTGACACCCGCGCTTTGTAGGAGTCTGTTGAAGCGACCAGAGCTAATGGTTAGTTCACCTGGACAGAGTTCAAAGAAGCTTTTAATTCCAAATACTTCTCGGAGCGTGTCCAAGAAAGGAAGGCTGTGGAATTCGCTGCTATGAAACAACGGAGCTTGACTGTGGCCGAATATGAAGCCCTGTTCTCTAGACTTGCAAGGTATGCTGAACACCTAGTGAACACGGAGAGAATCAAGGCTAAGCGCTTCCTCAACGGCCTTAAGCCTCAATACAATACCCAAGTGGCACCTCTTGACATCCAGACCTACGCCGAGATGGTGAAGAAGGCTCAGCTACTGGAAGATGCTACGGACTTCACCGACCGTATCAAAGGGAAGTTTGTGAAAAAGGAAATGACCTCTGGACAATCATCTGCTTAGCCGAACAATGGCAAGAAGCGTCCCTTCAACATCACTGAGGGACCCAGCCAAGAAAGGAAACCCAAGATCCCAATCTCCAACACTCCAGTGAAAAGCAACTGCAAGCATTGTGACAAGCCAGGTCACACTGCTAACGAATGCTGGAGGAAAGTCGGTGCATGTCTGCGCTGCGGAAGTCACGAGCACCGCATCCATGAGTGCCTACTGCTGAAAGAACATGAGAGGCACCCTAATGTGCCTAAGAAACAGGGTCGACTGCAAGCCCTGCATGATGAGGAACCTACTATGGACGGTGGCGTGGTAGAAGGTACTCTACAAGTTTTCTCCTTATCAACATTTGTCTTATTTGATACTGGAGCAACTCATTCATTTATATCTCTACACTTTGCAGATACCCTAATTGTAAAACCTATATCTATGGGTTGTGAGTTCTCTGTCACAATGCCACTAGGGGAAAAGGAGAAATTGAACAAATACTTTCTGTTTGCCGATGTAATGATCGGAGACCATAACCAAAAAGCCAACCTAGTGTGTATGCCCATGGAAGACTATGATGTAATTTTGGGAGCCGACTGGCTGTCCACTTATGGGGCAAGTGTCGACTATAAGAAAGGGAAGGTTATCTTTAGTGACTTTTCTAAATTGGCATTCTCTGGGATTAGACATAAGAGACGGATGTCTATAATCTCCGCCATAAAAGCTCATAACATGATAAGGAAAGGTTGCATTGCTTTCCTAGTAGCCGTAGTTGTTGAAAAGAAGGGTTCTATGATAGAAGACATCCACATAGTCCAGGATTACCCCGATGTGATGTCAACTTCGCCATAGAGTTGATCCTTGGAGCTGGCCCGGTATCACGTCAACCGTACCGGATGTCACCTGTCGAGCAAAAGGAGTTGAAGACGCAGATGATGGAGCTATTAGAGAAGGGGTTCATTAGACCGAGTACTTCCCCACGGGGAGCACCCGTGCTATTCGTCAAGAAGAAAGATGGATCGATGAGACTATGCATCGACTATCGTCAACTCAATCAGCTTACCATCAATAACAAGTACCCATTACCTAGGGTCGATGAGCTATTCGACCAAATATCTAGAGCTCAATATTTCTCCAAGATCGATCTTCGATCTGGCTATCACCAAATGAGGATCAAGGATGACGATATCTTTAAAACGGCTTTCAGGAGTAGGTATGGACATTATGAATTCGTCATTATGCCTTTTGGTCTAACCAATGCTCCTACAGCCTTTATGCAACTCATGAACAACATATATCGGCCATACCTGGACAAGTTCGTGGTCATCTTCATCGACGATATCCTCATTTATTCAAAGACCAAAGAAGAGCATGAAGAACACCTGAAGATTGCATTGCAAGTCTTGCGAAACAACAAACTGTACACAAAGCTTAGCAAGTGTGAATTCTGGCTCGAAGAAGTGTCCTTCTTGGGCCATGTCATCTCAAAGGATGGCATCTCAGTTGATCCCTCCAAAGTCGAAGCTGTACTCAACTGGGAGAGACCAACCAACGTCATCGAAATCAGAAGTTTCCTAGGACTGGCTGGCTACTATAGGCGGTTCATCAAGGACTTCTCCAAGATCGTCATTCCTCTCACACGACCGATACGAAACGAGAATCCATAATCATGGAGTAAAGAGTGTGAGAAAAGTTGTCAAACTCTTAAAGATTGCCTGACCTCAGCACCTGTTCTCGCTCTACCAATAGAGGGAGAAGGTTTCTCTATCTACACTGATGCCTCAGGGATTGGGCTAGGGTGTGTACTGATGCAAAAGGAGAAATTCATCGCCTACTCTTCTCGACAACTGAAGACTCATTAAGTCAACTACCTTGTGCATGATCTGGAGTTGGATGCCGTGGTCTTCGCCTTGAAAATCTGGAGGCATTACCTCTATGGGGAGAAGTTCACTATCTACTCAGACCATAAAAGCCTGAAGTACTTATTCTCCCAGAAGGAACTCAACATGAGATAGAGAAGATGGTTAGAATACCTAAAAGATTTCGACTTCAACATCCAATACCATCCAGTCAAGGGAAACACCATGGCTGATGCTCTTAGTAGAAAGCCGATGGCATCTGTTTCAAGTCTAGTCCTTGGCGAGATGCAACAACTAGAACAATTCACAAGGTTAGACTTAAATATTGAACATAGAGATGATCGAGTCTTGGTTGCCAATATCGAGATTCAATTTGATCTACTAGAGGAGATCAAATCTCAACAAGATGATGATCCATTCTTAGTTCGCATCAAGGAAACGCTAGCCAAAAGACTGGACTTTGCAATGACCGAAGATGGAAGGCTTGTCTTTCAAGGAAGGACATGCATTCCCGACAATGAAGAACTGAAGAGAAGATTAATGGATGAGGCTCACAAGACAAAGTACACTATTCATCCGGGAGGTACCAAAATGTACCAAGACATGAAAAGAACGTTTTGGTGGCCGAACATGAAGAGGGAGGTAGCCGAGCATGCTGCTCACTGTCTTACTCGCCAACAAGTAAAAGCGGAACACCTGCACCCTGCTGGTGTACTCAGTCCGCTAGATATTCCAGAATGGAAATGGGAAAGCACTGGCATGGACTTCATCATGGGTTTACCCAAGACTCGGGGTGGACTCGACGCCATATGGGTTATTGTGGACCGACTAACCAAATCTGCCCACTTCCTAGCCATAAAGAGTAAGTGGTAGGTAGAGGTACTAGCTGCCCTATATGTCAAGGAGATAGTAAGACTACATGGTGTTCCATCATCCATAGTCTCGGATCGAGATCTGAGATTCACATCTCATTTTTGGAAAGGACTGCAAGGTGCAATGTGTACTAAACTCAACTTTAGTACCGCATTCCATCCACAAATTGATGGGCAGACTGAAAGAACCAACCAAATAGTGGAAGACATGTTGAGAGCTTGCACTATCGACTTCCAAGGATATTGGAACGAACACCTATCTCTTACTGAGTTCGCCTATAACAATAGTTACCAGGCGAGCATCAAGATGGCACCGTTCGAAGCACTCTACGGAAGAGATTGTAGATCTCCTGCATGCTGGAATGAGGTGGGAGAACAACAATGGCTAGGCCCGGATATGGTACAATGTACCACAAAGGACATACAAGTGATTAGAGATCAGCTTAAGATTGCTCAGTCTAGATAAAAGAACTATGCCGACAAAAGAAGGCGGGACTTAGAATTCCAAGTCGGTGATCATGTGTTCTTAAAGGTGTCACCTACACATGGCATCCAAAGATTTGGAGTGAAAGGAAAGCTCAGTCCTAGATTCAGTGGTCCTTTTGAAGTACTCGAAAGGATTGGTGATGTTGCATACCGACTGGCATTGCCACCGGATCTGGCATGTGTACACAATGTGTTCCATGTCTCCATGCTCAGGAAATATGTCTATGACCCTACCCACATCATTCGCCACGAGAAGTTGGTGCTGAACAAGGATGTGACATACAAAGAAAAGCCAGTCAAGATACTGGAACAGAAGGTACAACTGCTCAGGAACCGTCACATCCACGTGGTTAAAGTCTTATGGAATAACCGCAGTGTGGAAGAAGCCACATGAGAACCGGAAGGAATCATCAGACAGAACTACCCCGATCATTTCAGTAAGACATTTCCTCCCTTATAATCATATGAATTAGGGGACCAAATTCTTTTTAAGAGGGGGAGGATGTAGTAACCTAGTTTTTTTGAAAAATAAAAATTTAATAATATAAAAAGAAAACTAATTAAATTTATTAGAAAATCAAATAAATTAAAATAAATTAAATAGGAAATTAATGGAAAGAGAATTTTCTAAAAACCCATTAAAAGAAAAGAAGTGATGGGATTTTTTAAATTGACCTAATAGAATTTAGTGGGCCAAAATAGGAATATTTAAAAGGGGAATAATAGAAAAATACCCTAAATGCGTAACTAAAATAATACTTAATTATAAAAGAGGTATTTAATGCATTAAATTATCAATTTGAGTTATATTTGGATTCCTAAACCTACCCAAATAGGTTGCCCATGAAATTAGCTCCCATCCTAACCCAATTAGGAGATCTCATGCCTAAAAAGGGGAGAGGGAAATAGAAAATTCAGAATAAATAGGAATTAGAGTCATAATAGGAAATATAATGGGGAGATGCTTAAATACTCCTCTAAAACCCTCATGGTCGGCCCTAGCTCATGCCAAGGGTTTGTTGGACGTGGGAAGGAGCCAAAGGGAAGGAGAATTCATGGAGAAGAAGGATCCCTCAAGTTCTTCGCCGGGTTCTTCAAGTTCAAACAAGAGAAAAACCATGAAAGGTAGGCATTCTTACGAGCAAAACTAATGCGATTTTGACTGTAGATCATTCCATGTACCAAGAACAATACCCTCAAGTTTCATGATTTATCTTCAAGTCAATAACTACTTCTTACTTTTCGAAGTTCTGCACTGATCCTGACCCCGAACCCCCTTGTTAAATCTTGTTCTCCTTGAACACTTGATCTCATGCCACGCAATTTTTAGTAGAGATTCTGATGGTCGTTAGGCTTCTTTTGCCACTGAAAGCCCTAATTTCCATCCATCCTATCATGCGAATTAATTTGTTGATCTCATATGTGTACTGTTCTAAGTTCTTCATGAATACCATGACTAAGGCATGTCCAAACCCTATTTGTTTACAAATTCCTATTTATTATAAGTACCCATGCATGTCTAGAACAATTCGCAATTAGTTTCATGATTTTTCATCATTTGTACAATTAGATATGTTTTTCTGAATCACCCTGTGTTAAAATAAGGTAAGTCAGATCCGCAGTCCAATGCACTGTACTCTCCCTGTCGGACTCGGGCACAGACCCTTTGAACGCGACAGCCCGATAGGCCGCGTTCACAAGGGCCATCACGACAGTGCCCTCTATCGCGATCTGATCGCACAGGGATTGTCGTCGCGATCTGCTGCCCGATTTGCTTGAGCCCGTCGCGACCCTCACATGACCCCGTCGCGTCCTACCTGCTTGAACTGACAAGTTCGTCGCGACCTGTAGATGAGCCTATCGCGATCTGCCTGAACCCCGTCGCGACCCTTGCAAGGGTGCATCGCGTTCTGGCTTTCTGCATAAAAACCCCAATTTTTTTTATGCTTTGACTCTCCACAGTGCATGTACTCTTGTTTAACAGTCATACACATAGAAGATTACACTTGTTATAAATTAAATATTTATGCGTGATTAAAATACATGCACATGATCTTTTCTATCTACAATTTCATGACACTTACACACACATGAACCATCCAAATATGGCTTCATTGGCATGAACATGTTACTTAATTTATCTGGTAATTTATGTCATTAAATTGCCTCGTTCTTAAATATACTTGTGTACGTTTTCTCACGATGTTTTGGAACACCGATACCAACGCTCCACTGTTCTAGAATTCCTCTAGAACGTCAAGCACTTGCTTCTATATACACACTCTCTCCTGACTTTGACGAACTCTCCGTCGGATACTCCTTCTGTCGGACTAGTGAGTCTTTGTTCAAGGCCTCCGTAAGTCTCCTCTGTCCATGGATTCCCACATGGTCGATGAGTTGGTTGAATCCTAACACCTATTACACCCTTTAGGGATCAGCATGATCCAAACAGCTATTAGAAGTTCGCTCTTATCTTGAATCACGCCGGACCTCTAGACCTATGCGTAACATGGTCAGCGGGAAGGTAGTGAGTTCCACCAGACTGCCAACACCACGTGCGCGTGTTGTGCAATTGTTACTATCGCCTGTTTACTCAACGTGTTATGTGCAATGTCCACTAGTTCTCATCTATATTCTACTCACTCATCTAATCACGTTCACTCTACTATCTCATCTATTCATCTAGTACTCTTTTCTTGGTACTCTATATTGGCCATTGACTGATTGTCTAAAGATAAACACTATAATCAATGCCTGGAAATATATAAAGGGCCCGATCTGGTCCCGGGATGTGCACCCGAAAGTGCTAGTGCCCATGGGAGTTAAATGATAAGAGTGTTTGGCATTACACTCGAGTGCTACCTATCTCGACTATCTAAATGACAATCAAAAAGCACTATATTCTCTCGTTGTCTATTGACAAAAAGTGTTATATTGTACCCGTTGTGCTATTGCTATACTTTGTGCTATGGCCATCTTGCTATTTTGTGTTATACTCGACACTCTTGGAAAGTTGTGCTATTTCGTTCACGTGCTATCCTTCTATCTTTTACTTGACTCGCTCGCTCTATCATTAGCTACTCTGCCTTTTAATTCATTAATCATTTAAAGTCTACTTGACTATTGAGATTTAAGTCCTACTAGGCATTATCGCTCACCCTGCGTTATTTGTCGTTGTGTTCTCAGGTGAGACCGAGGATGAACTATACACTCAAGAGGACAAGAACGACCAGGAGTGATGACAAGAGTACCCTAGTCTCCTAGTGCTACGATAGAGTATTAGTTTAGTCTTTTACTTTTATTTCAATGTAATTAGGCCCTATAGATTGGCTCTGATATTAGTGGTTGTAACTAGACATTTGAAAGATTATTAATGAAATGAATTTTCTTTAGTATTTATTCTTGTCCAATGATTTAATGTCTAGTACTCGCTCTATATCGTTCACTTGCAACTACCTCGCGCTCTGATATTCCGCGTCGGGGCGTGACACATAGTGAAAGTGTCCAGACTAGCCTGACTTGTCTTTCTTCAAATCACCATTTGATATACCAAGAATGCCAATGCAATGCGAGAGTGAGGAATTTATTTTCAAGAACAGTAAGACTTTTATTTGCAAAAAGAGATAGAAGATATCAAGAATGTGGAAATTTGTACAAACCAAGCTCTCTTCTTAAAGATGAAAATTTGTTTTCTGGAAGAGGCTTAGTGAAAATATCTGCAATTTGTTTTTCAGTTTCAATGAAGTGAAGTTCAAAAGATTTCTTAGCAACCTCATCTCTTAGAAAAGGGTGCCTTATTTCAATATGCTTTGTTCGTGAATGCTGAATTGGGTTTTTAGACCAATTAATAGAACTAGTGTTATCACACAAAATAGAAATACAACCCAATTTGTGATTATAGTCTAGAAGCTGATGTTTCACTCAAAGAACTTGAGTGCCACAACAACCAGCCGCAACATATTCAGCCTCTGCAGTGGATAGAGCTATTGAATGTTGCTTTTTAGAAGCCCATGAAATTAGGCATCCACCTAGATATAAACACAAGCCACTAGTACTTTTTCTATCAAGATTACAACTATCATAATCAGCATCACAGTAAGCAATTAAATCTAACATGCAACCAGCAGGATACCAAATTCCAAGTTCACATATTCCAACAAGATATTTAAAAATCCTTTTGACAGCTAACATGTGACTTTCTTTAGGATTGACTTGAAACCTAGCACACATGCACACACTATACTGAATATCTGGTCTAGAGGTGGTGAGGTAAAGTAGAGAACCAATCATACCTCTGTAGGTCTTTGGATCTACTGACTTACCAAATGAATCTTCCTCTAGTCTTACATTTATTGCCATTGGTGTGATTGAATGCTTGAGGTGCTAAAAGTCAAACCTTTTCAGAAGTTCTTTCACATATTTTATTTGACTTATAAAAATCCCTTCACTAGTTTGATGTACTGCAATCCCAAAAAGAATTGTAAGTCTCCCATCAAACTCATTTCAAATTCAGTTTTCATGTGATCAGCAAATTCAGTACACAATTCTTTATTTGTGGACCCAAAAATTATGTCATCAACATAGATTTGGACAACAATGATTTGATTATTGACAATTCTTGTAAACAAGGTTTGGTCTACATTACCTCTTGTGTAACCTTTATTCAACAAAAATGAGCTCAAACGGTCATACCAAGCTCTTGGAGCTTGCTTAAGACCATAAAGAGCTTTATTGAGTTTGAAAACATGATCATGATATTTTTTATTTTCAAATCTGGGAGGTTGTTCTACAAAAACATTTTCTTTAATGTATCCATTCAAGAAAGCACTCTTCACATCCATTTGATAAACTTTAAATTTCAGGAATGATGCAAAAAGTAAGAAATATTCTCACAACTTCTAGTCTAGCTACAGAGGCATATGATTCTTCAAAATCAATTCCAAACTCTTGATTGTACCCCTTGGCAACTAGGCTAGCTTTATTCCTAACAACCTATCTATTTTCATTCAATTTATTTTTGAACACCCATCTAGTACCAATAACAGATTGGTCACTAGGTCTAGGTATTAATTCCCACACTTGATTTCTGTCAAATTGATGAAGTTCATCATGTATTGCATTGATCCAATCCTCATTAGTTAGAGCTTCATCAATTGACTTGGGTTCAATTTGGGAAATTAGTGCTAGTGGGCCTTCATTTATTGCATTCAGAAAAGATGATCTAGTTCTAACTCTATCATGCACATTACCAACTACATTCTCAATTGGATGATCTCTTAAAAATCTGTTTTGAGGAATTACCTCTTGGGATGCATTCAGTTCTGGAACAATATTATCTGAACCATTGTGGTAGGTGATTGATTGTCCAGATTTTCAAATGGATCTTCATCCTCTTCAACAGTTGGTGAAGATTCGACAACTAAGTCATCCTCTTCATTATTTTTAGGAACCCTGCAAGATGTAAAGTCATCAGTTTGATATGAGTTTTCATCAAAAACTACATGTGGAGATTCTTCCACAGTTTTATTCTTGAGAATGTAAACTCTATAAGCTCTAGAAATTTCTGAATATCCAAGAAAAATGGCTTCAAGACTTTTGGCATCAAATTTATCAAGATTTTCTTTATTGTTGTTATGTACAAAACATTTGCAACCAAAGGTTTTAAAATAAGACAGAGTTGGCTTTTTGTTTTTCAAAAGTTCATAGGAGGTTTTTCTTATTTTTTGTCTGACCAATGCTTTGTTCAAGATGTGATTTGTTGTGTTCACAGCTTCAGCCCAGAAGGATTTGGGCAATTTACTTTCCAAAAGCATGGATCTAGCCATTTCCACAAGGGTTCTATTCTTTCTTTCCACAACTTCATTTTGTTCTGCAGTTCTTAGAGAAGAGAATCTGTGGAAAATGTTCAGTTTAGCACATAAATTAGAAAAAAACTTTGTTCTCAAATTCTCCCCCATGATCAGTCAAAATGGATTTGATTTTATATGAAAAACCCATTAAGGTAGTGGTGCAGAAATTCCTGAATTCTAAACAAGTATCACTTTTGTGGGATAGAAAGATGACCTAAGTGTATCTAGTAAAATCATCAATGATGACAAATCCATATCTTTTACCACTAAGACTAAGAATTCTTGTTGGCCCAAAAAGGTCCATATGAAGTAATTCTAGCGGCTTAGAAGTGCGTACATCATTGAAAATTTTAAAAGATTTTCTAGTTTGTTTTCGTTGAGCACATATCCCACAAAGTTGATTTTCAACATTTGGGAAAGATTTAGGAAGTCCTTTAACCAGACTTAGCCTTAAGAGTTTATTTATTGTGTTGAAACTTGCATGACCAAGTCATTTGTGCCATGTCCATGCAATTTCATTTTTATTTGCCACCAAACAAATGTTTTCAGCAAAGTTTTTATCAAGAATGATCATATAGACATTGTTTTCTCTTTTACCAAATAATTTTATTTTTTCAGTTGAAGAATCAATTATTTTGCAGAAATCAGATTCACAAACAACCTTGTGACCTTTGTCACACAATTAGCTTAGTCTAAACCATCAACCAACAGAACATTTTCAATTGAGTTTGAGGAGGAATTACCAACCTTTCCAGATCCAATGTTTTTCCCTTTATTTTTACCTCCAAATGTGACAGATCCTCCTTCCTTTTCAATCAGAAATGAAAATTTTATTCTGTCTCCTATCATGTGTCGTGAACACTCACTATCAAGAAACCACATGTCATGCCCCGCCAATTTAGCAGCGGAATAAATCGGGGAGGCATGAACAACGAGTATGGTAATGTAAATTGCGCATACATTCGCAAATATCAGAGCAACTAATGAACAATAATTGCAATAAAACTCATCATTTTATTGATAATTCATCTAAACTATTACAACCACTAATTCAGAGCCAAAACATAGGGCTCAATGACATTATTACATTGGAAAATAAATCTAAAGCAAATATCTAACTAGACTTTAAGGTACTAAGGACATTCCATCGCTTTGACTCCAGGTCGCTCATCACTCCAGTCCAATCCCGTTGTTGGGTGTAAGGTCATACCTTGACTTACCTGAAAACACAATAACAAATAACGAAGGATGAGCGATAACGCTCAGTAGGACTTAATATCTCGTGTAAACAAGCACGCTTTAATTGATTAATGTCTTGTAACGTAGGTTAACTAGAGAGAACGATCAAGTATAGTCGAGAGAGTAATAGTACAAGATAACAAGTGAATGATAATACATTTCTCAAGAGTATTGCAAAAATTAGGATGGCATCATAACGAGATAGCGTGTAACAAGATAGTGTATAACAAGATAGCGTGTATCAAAATGACATGAAATAGGATAGCTTGTATCAAGGTGGTGTGCAACGAGATAGCTTGTAAAGAGATAGCATGTAATGAGATAACGTGTATGGTTGCACAACGGTGCACTAGTCGAGTACGACAATAGTCACTTTGGGACAGTAGTCGTTTAACGATAGTACATTTCGTCTGAACTCCTCAGACTAATGTTAATCAGTCAGTGCTAGCACACTAATAGCACAGAACTGGAACACTATGTCTGAACTCCTCAGACTAATAGTAAAACAATTAGATGTCTAGCCAATGTCGAGATAGTCAGAACCGGTGCAATGCATAGCACCGTCAATAGCCCCTGCAGGTATTTTCGGGTGGCTCTCTGCCCCCAGGACTAGATTGGAGCCCCTTGGACACTCTCCGTGCCCTGCACACTAAGCATTCAAGTCAGTAGGTCACCAGACCCATATTATGGTGCTAGACAGTCATGTATAGTACAAGCAATGGGAGCCACAATAGCTCATGAGTCTCAAGAGAGTACTAGATGAATAGACGAGATAGTAGAGTGAACATGAATAGATGAGAGTTCAAGGATAGTAGACGAGATAGGGTTATAATCGCAAAACAACGATAAATCACGATAGTAACGGTTGCACAGTACTAGGTCGGGTACCGGCAGTCAAGTAGAAGTCACATCCGCCTATTAGCCGTGCCGCGTACAAGAGCCAGATGGTCCGGCGTGATCACAAGATAAGAGAGAACTTACTAAGGCCGTTTGGATCGTACTGATCCCTAAGAGTGTAACGGGATTTAAAGGTACAACCAGCTCGTCGGCTAAGGACGTGCGCCAAAGCCAAGAAGACTTACGGAGGCCTTGACAAGGAGTCCCTGGTCCAGTCGAGAGTATTCCCGATGGAGAGGTGGTCCATGTCAAGAGAAAGTGTGTAATGAAACGTTGTCTGTCTTGCCTCGAGTGCTCGAAGGCAGAGGGACGCGATAACGGTGTACAAATCACGCGAATAAAACGAAGACATGTGTCATTTAAATAATAGGGAAATTAGGTAATTAATTTCACTTAATTACCAGATACATTATTGAGTAATTTAATAGGGTCAAATGACAATAAACAATGTTTAGTGTGCAAGTGTAAAGAAATCATGAGAATAGAATAAGTCGTGCTCACGACTTTTAAATTAATAAGAATCATTTAAATATTATCCAATAAAAATATTCAGATCATTTATTAAGCTTAATAGTACATGGTTTAACTTGTACAAAGATTAGATGGCATTTAAAGTAGGGATATAAGAGCAATTAAAGGTTCTGGCCGAAATTTCAACAACGCGATGGGGGTGCTCGTCGCGACTCCAAGTCGCGACAAGGCGACTGGGCGCGACAAGTGAATCGGCCGGTCTGGCTCGGTTCGGGGTGGATATCGCGGTGGTTTAGGTCACCGCGTTCTTAACGCGACATGATGGCGGGATGCGACCCGGCTGATATCGCGGCGGGTCGCGCCGTCGCGATATCAGGAGAGTCCGGCCCTTTTTTCCTTTTTTCAGGGTTGATCAAATTTGAAACAGGGCTCTTCTAAATCCAATATAAAATCGTATATTGACCCAAAAATCACAAATCCAGTTTCAAATGAAAGTAGACACATAGATCTATCAGCATGCACGATTAATTTGAAATTAGACAAGATTTAGGCATGCTTTGATCATGTTACATTCTGATGACCTAAACAGGCGCAGTCAGGGTTCAATGAATTTATTGGAGATGAATACTTAATGAAAAATTATGAAACTAGTGGCGTTTGAAAGATAACACGATATAGTATTTTAGAGAATTTTTTCATAGCATGATATCAAATATGCACGAAGTTTAAAGGTCAATGTGAAGAGTCGGGTACATGCAACAGACAGGGAATCAAGGATTTAATTATCCCTCATGGGAGGTCGAAATCGAGCAAGACCAAGGGCGTTTGAAAGATAATAAGATGTAGTATATCTGAGAATTTTATCATGGCATTAGAGCATGTACACATTGGGAATTAGAGAAAACATGAGATCTCAGTTCATGGGAACAGCAGGACTTCATGAATTAAATTTGCCCAAATGGGTGAACGAAATACAACGAAACGATAGGACTTTTGAAGAGATACATGAAGGCTACCTAGGGTAATTATTTCACGATTTTAGCTTGAGAGATTGCCTACCTTTTTGTGCTGTAAAGATCCTAGGGTTGAGGGGTGACGAATTTCGAAGTTCTCCTTGCTCCAACCTCCTTCTCCTTGCTCCAACCCTTCTCCTCATGCTCCAGAGCTCCAACCACGAAAATGGAGTTGATAGGGTCAAATAAGAAGTGTATAAGGTGGTAATAGAGTTCACACAACTCCGTACTCTTCCCTTCTCTCCTAAATTTCGAAAATTCACAATTATCCTCTATTTTTCTACCATTTATCCACCTAATGGGTAGGGGAGAGGTGTAATTTCGTGGGTAATGGCTTAGGATAGGATTAGGACTCTTATTAAGATATATATGAGTCATATTAGTACTTTAATGACCCCTTTTTAATGAAGAGATAATATAATTACGAATTTCCCTATTTAATTTGGGTCTCTTATATTTAACCCAATTGTCTCTCATCTAAATCCTAATTTTAGATTAGGATAGAGTCCTATTGAGTTATACTAGGTTTAGAACTCTTTCTAAGATGATTAAGAGTTAAAATACTCATTATCTTAACCCTTTTCTATTTATTAATATTTTAGGTACGAATTTCACTTATTTAATTCTCATCTCATGGTGGACTCTTCATAATTGGGCCCAAAACTTTATGCTAGGACCATTAGTAAAACCCATTACTAATTTGACTTAATGGGTATTGATTTAATTCCAATTATTCACCCTTTATCCTTATGTAAATATATTTATCACACTTATTCAAGTAATTTCATATTTTTATTTCAATTAAATATTATTCATGCCAATATTTCTGACCTTCATCATTTGGGCTCTTACTCTTGGCCCAATAACTCGTGTGAGCTTAATTGTACAACCCATGTACTTACTTTACTTATTGGATTTTTAATTATCCTTTTATTAGAGAATTTATTCATGGGCCAAGATTGTCCATTGGTCCAAATATCATAATGGGCTATCATCCCATATTATTTAAAGTCTACCCACATGTTTATTTTTATTTATAATCCACTTTGGGTCATAAAATAATGAGTTCTTCGACTTATTCCTTAATTATGCTAATAAGTCGCATCATTTCTTAAACTCGGTCCAAATGATTTTTCTATGCCCAAATTTCATGATGGGTCATTAGAGAACATTATTTAAAGTATAACTACTATTTTTAAAAAATATTTATAGGGGTTTATACGCATGCAATAATGATGTGTATCGTTTTAATTAATTGAATTTATTAATAGATAAAATTTCTATTTATCTATAATTTTTAATTAATAGATTTTTTCGGGGTACTACACCACACATTGGAGCTGGTGCACGACCTTCCTGCATAAATTAGATCAGAGAAGAAAAGATTTTGGTACTCAAACATTGTTGGGACTATCAGTTTGTTTGAGCAAAAACAATAAATCTTTTCTGATCCATATTTGAGTTGTTTTTAGTTTTTCTTTTGTTTCAGCAATGATTTCTCTTTTTGGCATTTTAACATTCTAATTTGGAATGAAAACATCAGTGTTCTTCCTTTCATAAGCATGGAAATTATACATTTTGGCATGATTGTTTGTCTATGAAAATTCAAACCAAAGATTCTATTGATATCTTGGAAATTTTAGATAAAAAGATTGTGAATGGTACGAATGAGGATTATGATACCATTGATTCCAAGAATTAATTCAATTAGATTGATTTGATGTATTGGATCTCCAATAATCATCATGAAAGTTTGTTTTTGTATTTTTATGATTTTTCAAATTTTTATTTGAATTTTTTGTGAAACTTCTTTTTGTTGTTTAGAAACGGGTAGGTCGACCTATGTTTAGGTATTGTCGACTCAGCAGCCACAGTTTTGAACTTGTGGTTATCTGGTGTCGACCTAACATCAATGTGTGCCGACCTATTTTGTTTCTTTTGATTGGAAACATTCTTTTCACTTTGGTTTTTGATTATTTCATATGTTTTCTTTGACACTTGTTTATTTTTGTTTTCTGGACTAGTACTTTTGACAAATTTTATGAAAGGAATTTTTGAAGGTTTTTATTTCTTTTCACCAGATTTATTCTTCAATGATTTTTCTATGGTAAAACCTAGCCCATGTTTTTCAACATTCATTCTAAGTCCTAATAATGCATCAAGATTTTATTTTCCATTTGTGATGTTTTTTATCACTTGTTCCTTTTCACCCAACAACTTCTTAAGTTTCTGAATTTCATCAATAGCTTGTTGCTTTTCTTTTTGTTGCAATTCCATTCTTTCAAAAAGCTTTTCAAAATCATTGTTGGCCTTTTGAGATGCAATTTTAAATTCATCAATTTCATTCAGAAGGTCTTCCTTTTCTTCATTTAAGTTTAGATATTTCATTTTCCACTTCAGAAATTCTTCTATTTAAGGAAGTATCATGCATGAAATTTCCAATTTTCTTTTTCATATGCTTATTTTCTTTTCTTATTTCAGAATATTTTTCAACCAACAACATATGCATCTTTCCAATCTTCAATAGTATATTGTTCAAAAGGACTTACATTTCCATCACTACTGTTTGCCATAAAGCATAACTCCTCATTTATAGAACTTGAGGAGTTCTCTTTTTCATCTTCACTTTGGTCTTCATCCGACCAAGTTGCTGTCATGGCTTTTGGCTTCTTCATTTTGTTGTTCTTCTTGTATTTATCCTTTTTGATCTCAGGGCACTCACCCTTCATGTGTCTTGCCTTGTTGCACCTGTAGAAAATAACACCTTCATCAGTTTTTTGATTTCTACCAGCATTAAAATTTGAAGAAGAAGCATTCCTTTTACCAGAGGAATATTTTTTCTTTCCATTTAATTTTCTTCATCTTGATTTTAAAAATTTTCTGAATTGCCTAGTCATGAGGGCAAGTTCATCCTCATTGGACTTAGACTCATCAGAACTTGATTTTTCTTAGTTTTTCTCTTTGTTGCTTGATGAAGCTATAAGATCGAATATGTGGATAGATCAGATCTAGAAGGGGGGTTGAATAGATCTAACACCAATTAACACGGAAGCTTAAGCAATTTAAAATTACTTTGAATCAGAGATTAATTCAGACAAACAATTTACTGATCTGAAGTGTGATTAGTATGTGTGAGCAAATCAATTAGTAGTGTGAGCGAAATCCCTATGCATGCATCTAGCGCAATACAAAGTCAAACCACAATTCAAACCACTGCACAGAGGATTTTTAGGTGGGTCGAAAATCACCTCCAGTGACTCCTATGTCCACCCCTCACACAGTGAGGCCACACTACTCAAAACCTTGAGTACAACACACTCTGGAGCATGATGACTCCAAACACCCTTGAGCACGATGACTCAAGAAACAACCGGAGCACGACGACTCCAAACCCTTTGAGTACAATGACTCAAAGAAAACGCAGGAGATAGGTACGATGACCTACTCCACAAACCACTTATGAGTACGATGACTCACAAGCACTTGAGCACAACGGCTCAGCACTGGAACACTACGGCTCCAAACCTTTGGACCACGAAGGATCCAAGTTCTGCTAGAACAAGCTCAATTAGAGAATAGATCCTCTAGCCCGATCTATCTCAATACCATGATAAAAATAGAACAAACAGAATTAAGTGATCTGTGTAGAACACATACACATATCATACAGTGAAAACCTGGATGAACAGTCCAAGAAAATAAATGAAATAGATGTGACTTGGATGTTCCTTGATGAAGAAGACTTGTAGAAGCTTGGATTGAAGATGCTTGAAGGAATTCATTGGAGATCTTCTTCAATCCACGATGCTCTGCTTCAGTGGCATCCGGATTGCCAATTCTTCTTCTTCCTTTACTGCTATTCTGCTCCTCAATCTGATGGCGCTGCTCTGCTCCCTGTCTGGATGCAAATACTTTATCCTCTCTCCTCTTCTCTTCACTTCTTCTTCACGTTCTCCTTCCAAACAGCACTGCTCTGCTCCCCTTTTTCCCTTTCTGCAGCCGCCACACCCTTTTCTGGAGATGTCTGGTCTCTCTCCTCTTGGGATACACTTGGAGTACAAGAAACATGGGTATATATAGCCCCATATGTCCATAAAGAGCCTTAGGGAACGTGGGCACAAAAACCTAGGCAGATCCCCTTGAACCCCAAGCGGCCACGTGTCCAGATGAAATCACGATTTTGAGTTTCAGCCGGAGTGTGTCGACACCACCAGGGAGTGTGTCGACACACTGTCCCATTTACGCAAGACTGGACTTCTGGGAGCTGAGACTAGTGTTGGCACTGGCACTAGCTGTGTCGACACACTGTCCTAGTCTGGCAAACAAGTCCTCTGGGAACTGGATCTAGTGTCGACACCACTCGAGGCTGTGTCGACACACTGTACAGACCTGTCAACTGGGTTCTCTGGGAGCTGGGTCTAGTGTCAACACCACTTGAGGCTGTGTCGACACACTTGACCTTTTCTTCATCATTTTGCCTTAGGGTTTGAAACCCTGTGTTGACACCATCAATGGGTGTGTCGACACTACCATGACAAAATCTGTATACACCTGCAAATTTAACACATAAATCATTAGTACAAGATATTATCATTAAAATATGAGATATTAAACATCATGAACATGTTGTTTAAGCATTATTGTGATATGATGGATCAGATCTAGAAGGGGGGGGGTTGAATAGATCTAACACCAATTAACACTGAAGCTTAAGCAATTTAAAATTACTTCGAATCAAAGATCAATTCAGACAAACAATTTACTGATCTGAAGTGTGATTAGTGTGTGTGAGCAAATCAATTAGTAGTGTGAGCGAAATCCATATGCATGCATCTAGCGCAATACAAAGTCAAATCACAATTCAAACCACTGCACAGAGGATTTTTAGGTGGTTTGGAAATCACCTCCAGTGACTCCTACGTCCACCCCTCACACAGTGTGGCCACACTACTCAAAACCTTGAGTACAACACACTCTGGAGCACGACGACTCCACG
This sequence comes from Colocasia esculenta, assembly GCA_014218235.1. NCBI lineage: Eukaryota > Viridiplantae > Streptophyta > Magnoliopsida > Alismatales > Araceae > Colocasia > Colocasia esculenta. The sequence continues at coordinate 55,048,674 of CM024766.1, forward strand.
CTTGAGCACGATGACTCAAGAAACAACCGGAGTACGACGACTCCAAACACTTTGAGTACAATGACTCAAAGAAAACCCAGGAGATAGGTACGACGACCTACTCCACAAACCACTTATGAGTACGACGACTCACAAGCACTTGAGTACAACGGCTCAACACCGGAACACTACGGCTCCAAACCTTTGGACCACGAAGGATCCAAGTTCTGCTAGAACAAGCTCAATTAGAGAATAGATCCTCTAGCCCGATCTATCTCAATACAATGATAAAAAATAGAACAAATAGAATTAAGTGATCTGTGTAGAACACATACACAGATCACACAGTGAAAACCTGGATGAACACTCCAAGAAAATAAATGAAATAGATGTGACTTGGATGTTCCTGGATGAAGAAGACTTGCAGAAGCTTGGATTGAAGACGCTTGAAGGAATTCGTTGGAGATCTTCTTCAATCCACGATGCTCTGCTTCAGTGGCATCCGGATTGCCAGTTCATCTTCTTCCTTTGCTGCTCTTCTGCTCCTCAATCTGATGGCGCTGCTCTGCTCCCTTTCTGGATGCAGATGCTTTATCCTCTCTCCTTCTCTCTTCACTTCTTCTTCACGTTCTCCTTCTAAACAGCACTGCTCTACTCCCCTTTTTCCCTTTCTGCAGCCGCCACACCCTTTTCTGGAGATGTTTGGTCTGTCTCCTCTTGGGATACACTTGGAGTACAAGAAACATGGGTATATATAGCCCCATATGTCCATAAAGAGCCTTAGGGATCGTGGGCACAAAAACCTAGGCAGATCCCCTTGAACCCCAAGCGGCCACGTGTCTAGATGAAATCACAATTTTGAGTTTCAGCTGGAGTGTGTCAACACCACCAGGGAGTGTGTCGACACACTGTCCCATTTACGCAAGACTGGACTTCTGGGAGCTGAGACTAGTGTCGACACTGCCATTGGCTGTGTCGACACACTGTCCCAGTCTGGCAAACAGGTCCTCTGGGAACTGGATCTAGTGTCGACACCACTTGAGGCTGTGTCAACACACTGTACAGACTTGTCAACTGGGTTCTCTGGGAGCTGGGTCTAGTATCAACACCACTTGAGGCTGTGACGACACACTTGACCTTTTCTTCATCATTTTGCCTTAGGGTTTGAAACCCTGTGTCGACACCATCAATGGGTGTGTCGAAACTACCATGACAAAATCTGTATACACCTGCAAATTTAACACATAAATCATTAGTACAAGATATTATCATTAAAATATGAGATATTAAACATCAAGAACATGTTGTTTAAGCATTATTGTGATATGTATAGAATGTATAACATATTCAACATATCATCATCAAAATCACAATGTCATCATTAAAATCACAATATGTCATCATCAAAATCAAAGTATGAGTGATGTTCATTGGTCATCATTAAAATACAACTTTAGGAAATTCCAAAACACACTCAACCCAACAATCTCCCCCTTTTTGATGATGATAAAACATATGCACAATCTCCCAATAACCTGACTAAAATCTCCCCTTTTTGAAGTTTCTCCCATAAGAAACTTTCTCCCCTTTAAAGGCCTTTCTCCCCCTTTTAAAGGCCTTTCTCCCCCTTTTTGACAGCATCAAAAAGATAGATAAGAGAGAGAAACAAAGAATAGTTGGAGGTCAAGAAATGAAATGTGGGAAAGGAATGTTCAGAAATGATCAAAATAAGTGAGGCAAAGTGATATTGACATATGAGAAAAATTATTATGTTTTTGTTATTGTGCAACAAAGTTTAATCACAAAGACACACTCAACACAAGATATTACAAGATATAATGATCTAAATGTAGTTAAAACAAAGATGCAAATGTGAAGAAAAGTAACCTATATGAGTGAGCAGAAGTATTTAACAAGGATGTTAGGAGCTTTAATTTAAACACAATGTGGAATAATAGGTCTAAACTCAGTAAACATGAACTTTATTAAGGTCTTAAGCTTTTCTATCATGTCTTGATTTGTTTTCATTTTGAACTGGGAAAGAATACAAGAATAAATTAGTTAAATCTCACTTTTCAGTGCAAGAGATCACATTGATTAGATGCAAGATCTCCTGATTACTCAGTGGTTTAACTTTCATTATCTTATACAGAGTTGAAATTTTGATTTTCACTTTTTGACGCGAAACAAATCACTTTTTAGGTGAAATGGCCCAGTTACTCAGTGGTTCAGGAATTTGCATTGCTCTGTTTGTATCTTTCCAGATTGTTGATCATTTTCTTTTGACGTTTTGCAGGAATATGTTTGCTTTGACCAGAAAAGTCATGACTATAAATTTAGAAAAAATATTCTTAACATGTGGTAAAAATGAAGCTTAAACATACACATGTGAAATATTAAAGCCACTCATGTGCCTATAATAGTGTTTTGCAAATCATTTTAAAAACATTCAATATTATGATTGCTTAACCTTGAAATGATAATGAATATTTGAAATTAAATTAAATGCACAATGAGTTTAGTTTCAATGTCTTAATTCTCTCATAAGAAAATAGCACACTGACTCAAATATTCTGATGACTTTGGGATTCAAAATAGACAAATAAGTTCAAGAGATATGACAATGACTCCCCCTTTCATGTATCTCCCCCTTACAAGGTGAACATGAAGATTATTGAAGAAATAGGAATGGAATCAAGTGTTTTAGCATGCAATTCATTGCATTTTCAAGAACACTTTTGCACTTTTTCAAATTCACTCCCCATTAGTATGTGCATGGAATGAAAAAGCTAGCAAGCAATTCACACATGATTATGCATATAATTAGCTTTATGCATAACATGACTTTTGGTACTTGGCGGAGTATTTTACTCACGCATAATGATAGCTTCCAAACAAGCATAACTTGTTTTTCCACATGCCATCATTTGATATACCAAGAAGTCAAAACAGAAGATATGCACAAGAATCATGGGCACAGTTAAGCAAGCATGATAACACAAACATGATTCGAAATGTTAAAACACAAAGTTATTGTTGGGAGTAGCATCAGAACACATTTTTCATTGTTCAGATAAACTCTAAGAATTTTCTTTAACTTAAGCAGTTCAATCTGGAAGTGATATGAGGTTTTACCTGAACAGTCTTCATTTCTTTTTCAAAGATTTTACCTATGTTCTTCAATCATTTCTTGCCTTGCACAGCCAATATCTTGAATCCATTTATAATGTATGGCTACAAGACTCCTCAGCTTGCTGATCAAGCTGGTTTTGGAACCCACACTTGCTTGGGTCCTGCAATGAAATCAATGTTAGAGTGCAATAAAGATTTCTGAATCCACAATGATTTTATTTTTGGTATAGATGCATTTATTTCATTGATAGAACTATGAGAAAGAATTAGTTCCAGATTTTCTTTTTGCCTTGCTCAATGCATCTATGTTTTCATGAAGTGTTCAATTTATATTCACATGGAGTTTCTGAGTATTTTCAATAAAATCATGATTCTTAGTTACATATGAATGATGTGAAAATTTTTGCAAGAGATTCAAGCTAAACTCATCATTGAAGAAATGAGATAAACAAGCAATCATGTTTCAATGACAACTATTTTTTTATTATTTTTTTAAATTAATGACTTTTACGCAAGGAAGATCATTGGTACTTGCCTGACTTGTCCTTCCACAGTTCACCATTTGACATACCAATTGATCTTTGCATAAGAGTCCCAATTGATTTCAATTTTTTTTATTATTTAGTAGGGAATCTCTCTGAAGAATTTACCTGGTGAGATTTTCATATTTTTTCATTCTCTTCACTTACTTTCCTTGTAGCCTTAGTCATGAAGCCTTCATCTTGAAATTGACTACAAGGATCCCTGCATCCAGCATTCAAGCAGCACATTTCAGAACCCAAACTTGTTTGGGTCCTAAGGATCTTCTATGAATCTGCAGCAATGATTTTTGAATCCAAAAGGATTTCATATTGGGTGCATTTTTCTAAAGATTAGAAACACTAGAATCTTGGTTTCTAATCTTAGAGTTATTGGTATAGAATGCACCACTAACATACTGAACATTTGTTTTTTATTTTCAGATTTTTTATCATTGAGATTTTTAACATGAAATTCAGAAGAGATCTTTGTGGAACATTTCCTGTTTTCATGTACATAGAATTTTATGAGTGTTTTCAGCATGAACATGATCTTTATTCTTATGTACATTAACATGAAACATGGAGCATGCACAAGATTATCAATCTATGCCAACATTTCCTAGAAGTATGCCCAAATTTATGACATGTGAAGCACTGGACTGATTTGGCATGTTTATTGAAATTTGATTTCTAATCCAACAAACAATGTTTGGGAAGATGACCAAGTTTATTACAGTTAAAGCAAATGAGAGCATTTCTTACCTAGTACTTACCTTGGCATGTGTGCATTTGCTGGAATCTCCTTTTCATGTGAGGAGACTTACCATGAGGAGAAGGAGGTGCCTTTTGGTGGCTCTTGGCATGATGTAATTTGGAACTTTGCCTTGGAGCTTTTGGACTGATGAGGAAGTAGATGAATCTTCTTACAGTAGCATTTTTCTTTTTCTCTGTCTGTTTTTGAACAAGAACTTTCACTAGTTCTTCATTAGATTAGCAGAGTTCTTGTTTGCAGTAGCTTTAACAAATGTTAATTTTGTTTTATTTTCATTTTTCTTGTCTCTCACAGAAGCAAAACTTGTGTATTTAGTCTTTTTCAATTCATGTTGAAGCTTCTGTTTTTCAGCTTTTAATGCAACAACTTCTTTTTCTGAAATTTGAAGTTTATTTAGCATGACATCTAAACCATTTTTCGTCTTGTTCTTTTCATTTTCAAAATGAGCAATTTGTTTTTCCAAATCAGAAATTTTATATTTAAATTGTTACAATCATTGTCCAATGGTTTGTCATGCAACAAGCATTCAATCTTCTTTTTAGATGACTATTTTCTTCAACAAGTTGTTTACATCTTTCATTTATTTGATGATCATGAGCCATGTTAGAAATCTGTTTATTTAATGATCATTGTCAAATTTGAGTTTTCATTGAGATCAATCAAGTTTTCATTTTCATCTTTCAAATCAAGATTTTCAAATTCCAACTGATCATGATCTTCTTTTAACTTGGACAACTAGTTTTCACAAATTTTGATTTTATCTTTCAGACTTTCTTTTTCAGAATTCAGTTTCTGAACTTCAATTTTCAAATTCTCATTTTCTTGTGAAGAATCTTTATCATTGTTCTGGAGCAATTCAAGTGTCTTGGCATGTGTGCATTTGCTGGAATCTCCTTTTCATGTGAGGAGACTTACCATGAGAGAAGGAGGTGCCTGTTGTGTGGCTCTTGGCATGATGTAAATTTGGAACTTGCCTTGGAGCTTTTTGGACTGATGGAGGAAGTAGATGAATCTTCTTAACAGTAGCATTTTTCTTTTTCTCTGTCTGTTTTTGAACAAGAACTTTCACTAGTTCTTCATTAGAATTAGTAGAGTTCTTGTTGCAGTAGCTTTAACAAATGTTAATTTTGTTTTATTTTCATTTTCTTGTCTCTCACAGAAGCAAAACTTGTGTATTTAGTCTTTTTCATTCATGTTGAAGCTTCTGTTTTTCAGCTTTTAATGCAACAACTCTTTTTCTGAAATTTGAAGTTTATTTAGCATGACATCTAAACCATTTTTCGTCTTGTCTTTTCATTTTCAAAATGAGCAATTTGTTTTTCCAAATCCGAAATTTTATTATTAAATGTTACAATCATTGTCCAATGGTTTGTCATGCAACAAGCATTCAATCTTCCTTTTTAGATGACTATTTTCTTCAACAAGTTGTTTACATCTTCATTATTTGATGATCATGAGCATGTTAGAAATCTGTTTATTTAATTGATCATTGTCAAATTGAAGTTTTCATTGAGATCAATCAAGTTTTCATTTCATCTTTCAAATCAAGATTTTCAAATCCAACTGATCATGATCTTCTTTTAACTTGGACAACTAGTTTTCACAATTTTGATTTTATCTTTCAGACTTTCTTTTTCAGAATTCAGTTTCTGAACTTCAATTTTCAAATTCTCATTTTCTTGTGAAGAATCTTTATCATTGTTCTGGAGCAATTCAAGTGTACTATTCAATTTTTCACTTCTTTCTTTGTGCAATGTTTTAAAGTCTTTTTCAAATCCTTATTTTTAGTGTTCAGCTTTGCATTAAAATTTTGTATCTCTCACAGAATTCAATCAATTCAGCATAAGACATGCCTTCATCTGCATCAGAATAGGAATTAAATACATAAATGGATTGGAATTGATTTACCTGATCTTGTAGACCCATTTGAACTCTTGTTTTCTGGAGAGGATGCAGAATGCTCTGATCTCATGGAATGTGCAGTAAGAGCCACAACCTTATGAATTGTTGATTTTCTGGATTCATTGAGGCTCTTCTTTGCCATAAAGTACTTGTGAATTTATTTTGCTCCTTTTCTTTTGTGCTTCCTTTGAAAAACATGATGAATGTGAGACTAGTGATTTCTTTGAAATTATAAAACAGGAAATTCATGAAATATAAAGAGATTTGCCATTATACCAAAACTCAAAAGACTATTAGATCTAATCACAGTGAATCAATGTAACAAGCAATTAGATCTAACAATTAGAGTGGTTAACCCACTATAATACCAAATGTAGGAATCAGAGCGATTAAGCACACAGAGACAGTGAAAGATCAAGCAAACAGTTCAAGCAATTCGCACAGAGATCAAACAGAAGCAATCAAATCAGATCAGTAACAGACATTAACCTTCTCTGATACCAAATGTAGGATCAAATATGTGGATGGATCAGATCTAGAAGGGGGGCTTGAATAGATCTAACACCAATTAACGCGAAAGCTTAAGCAATTTAAAATTACTTCGAATCAGATATCAATTCAGACAAACAATTTACGGATCTGAAGTGTGATTAGTGTGTGTGAGCAAATCAATTAGTAGTGTGAGCAAAATCCCTATGCATGCATCTAGCACAATACAAAGTCAAATCACAATTCAAACCACTGCACAGAGGATTTTAGGTGGTTCGGAAATCACCTCCAGTGACTCCTACGTCCACCCCTCACACAGTGAGGCCACACTACTCAAAACCTTGAGTACAACACACTCTGGAGCACGACGACTCCAAACACCCTTGAGCACGATGACTCAAGAAACAACCAGAGCACGACGACTCCAAACCCTTTTGAGTACAATGACTCAAAGAAAACCCAGGAGATAGGTACGACGACCTACTCCACAAACCACTTATGAGTACGGTGACTCACAAGCACTTGAGCACAACGGCTCAACACCGGAACACTACGGCTCCAAACCTTTGGACCATGAGGATCCAAGTTCTGCTAGAACAGCTCAATTAGAGAATAGATCCTCTAGCCCGATCTATCTCAATACAATGATAAAATAGAACAAACAGAATTAAGTGATCTGTGTAAACACATACACAGATCACACAGTGAAAACCTGGATGAACACTCCAAGAAAATAAATGAAATAGATGTGACTTGGATGTTCCTTGATGAAGAAGACTTGCAGAAGCTTGGATTGAAGACGCTTGAAGGAATTCGTTGAGATCTTCTTCAATGCACGATGCTTTGCTTCAGTGGCATGCAGATTGCCAGTTCTTCTTCTTCCTTTGTTGCTCTTCTGCTCCTCAATCTGATGGCGCTGCTCTGCTCCCTTTCTGGATGCAGATACTTTATCCTCTCTCCTCTTCTTCTTCACTTCACGTTCTCCGTTCCAAACAGCACTGCTCTGCTCCCCTTTTTCCCTTTCTGCAGCCGCCACACCCTTTTCTGGAGATGTTTGGTCTCTCTCCTCTTGGGACACATAGTCCAAACCATCACTAGAAGGACACACATAACACATACACTTATCCATCACCTAGTCAATGCAATAATGGATCTTGGTTAACTGCGCAGAACCGGGAGAAGCACTCTCCACCCTAACCAGTGGTACCTGTCCACCTCCAGGATTTCATCCTATTTGCCCTTAGGATATCACTCACAGTGAACTTTCCCGTAGGGACTTTACTACGGTATAGTTCCACAGCCCTCTATGGTAGCAGTGTCACACGTGGCACAGTTTACACACTTTTCATATATTCTCATTGTTTATAATATTCACGTACACTAAATTACACCATTGCACTCACTTGTACACAATTACATAGTTTTCAGTTTATCTAATAATATGCTACTATTCACAGTGTTAAACATGTGATGGACCACATCGTTCAAACCCGTTAATCTGGTAACGAGCCTGACACGACTCCGCCTCCCGCGAACGAGCCGATGCTTCGCAAGGGATATCATTCACACATGTCCGTAGAAATATAAAGGAAACAACTGCACAGAAACAAACTTTCCATTCCATAAATATTTACATGAGATTAACATAGCCAGTTTTCAACTAAAACCATAAACCAGTACAACAGAACCTGGGGCATACCTCGAGGTGTACAAAGAGAGAAAATTACACTGCTGGTGGTGGCGCAGACCTTGCTCCGCTACGAGCGGACCGGAACTAGAAGACGGTTAGGAAGCCTCCTGCTCTCCATCACCTAAAAGGAGTGGGGGGGGGGGGGGGGTGAGCTTCACTAGTCACTGGCTCAGTAGGGAAACACCCCCAAAGAAACCAAGCAAACCACAACTCAAGTAACTAAGTAGAAAGCTATACTATAGCAATTATAGAATTATTTAAGCAGGATATTAAAGCTGTAACTTACTTACCGCCTGCTGACCTCGAATGTGATTTTAATAAATAAACGGAAAACCCAAACAGGTGTACGAGCTAAAGTAGGTAAACGCTAAACTCGGCTCGCATAGCCTGGCTCGCGACACTAGCAACCAACCCAGACATACACACAGGTCTACCCCTCAGTCTCGCAGCCACGGACGAAAGGTCCAGCTACCACTCCACTAAACCAAACAAGAATTGTGGAGACCAACCAAACCACCACACCTGCAGGTCACACCCCGCAGGCCCATGCCTGACACCTTTAGGGACTCTGGCCTAAACTCACTAAAGTAAGGCACTGGAAACAGGACTAGCTGGGGTCTAGTATGTCTACTGGTGTCCGTCCCCCCAACTATGAGCGCGCTACAAGTGACTAAACAACAAACTCTCACAAGTCGTTGTCCCTGCCGTCTTTCCCTCAGTCGGACGACAACTCTCCTCGAGAGCGAGGGTGTCCAGGAAGACGACAAGACCCTGACGGTACCACTGTACTAGGCTGTAGAGGTAACCATGGAAGGCGCAACACTACCTGCCATGCACATGGAAACTCATGCATGCTACGCAAACCACGTGAACCCACACGGGTCACTAAAACCAGTCGCACACACAACCACGTGAGCCTGCAGCTCACCATGTGAACCACGCTCCCAAGGAGCACAACAGGTGCCAAAGCACCGCTAACCACTTCTACACACATTAGTTAATCATACCATGTATTGGTTAAACAAATACAGATACATGCATTAACATTTACATGCAAGAAGTATTCCACGGCTGTAATCGTGACAGAGGCCCAGGTAGCATTCAGATAGCGATGCCCCGACATGTCGCAACCAAGATAGCGAACGCGACGTATCGTCCTGTCGCGATCTGATCGCGACAGGGGAGACCGTCGCCTTCGCTGGCGAAAAACCCTATTCAGGTCCCCTTCGCCAGAAAACCCTAAAAACCTTGCCAAACATGGTTTCTAATCCACTTTTCATGCTCTTTGTGATGTCCTAGCATTCCATCTATAGTTCTTAAAGCTGTAAACACATCACACGACCCACACACAGCGATTCCACGAAGAAAAAGGGTAGAATCTCCCTACATTGATGAAGAACACAAAAACGGGCGATAACCTGGTGTTCCTCCCGCTCCATACGCAATACTCGCGGCGAGAACACGACCAACCGAGGCCCACGAGCTCGAATCGCCCAGAATCCCTTGAGCAAAACCTCCCCTGGCCAAACAGAGCATGTGAAAGCTCTGTTCTGCCAGGGTTTCTCAAAAACACAGCTCGGTTGGGAATGCGACGTATCGCTACGTTGCGACCAGGTCGCGACGCGACTGCCCGTCGTGATCTGCCTGTCGACGTCAGCACGCCCGTGCCGTGCGCGACACGCGGTGCGCATGCAGATGACGAGCAAAAATGGTGGCAACCAGAACGCGACGTCCCCGGGTGTCGCGATGAGAACGCGACGCGCCCCTCTGTCGCGTTCAGGGACAGAAAACAAACCTGCATTTTTGGCCAACTAGTCGGCCCACAACGCCCCGAAAACCTATGAAAGCACCTGCTACTCACAATGTGGGCCACACATTGGCCACCACAGCGAATATAAGACGATCCGAACAGTCAATATGCTACATTACTATCACCTAAAAGAAATTTCGTCCTTAAAATTTAAAGCGGAACCCGATATGAAAAATTTCTTTTAAAACTAACAGAGTACCATCTAAAAGAATTAAAAGCCTACTCAAACTAATATGGATACATCTTCATCATTTCCTCTGCTAGCTCCCAAGTATCCTCACCACCTAGCCTGTTTTCCCATCTGACTTTCACTAAATTAATGTTCTTATTCCTGAGCTTTTGGGTTCTGCGACCTGTGATCTATACTGGATATTCTGGCATAGTCATGTCTGGCTTTAATTCATTCCTCTGGTAACTAACCACTTGGGATGGATCTTCAATGTACTTTCTGAGCATTGAAACATGGAACACATTATGAACATCTGCGAAGTCTGCTAGCAGATCTAACCTGTAAGCTGTCTCGCCCAATCATTCTATTATCTGGAATGGACCTACATATCTGGGGCTCAACTTGCTTCGCTTGCTGAATCTAAATACACCTTTAGTAGGGGAAATCTTCAAAAATACATAATCCCCTACTTCAAACTGCAATGGTCTGCGTCTGTTATTAGCATAACTCTTCTGTCGGCTCTGTGCTATCTCAAGTTTTTCTTTAATAAACTTAACTGTTTCTGCACATTGCCTGATTAACTCCGGACCCAGAACTTGCCTTTCTCCTACCTCATGCCAATTCAGTGGTGTCCTGCATGGTCTGCCATATAATGCCTCATAGGGTGCCATTCCAATACTTGCTTGATAACTGTTATTATATGCAAATTCAACCATACTTAAATGACGTTCCCATATTCCTCCCCAAACTAAGCAACATGCCCTCAACATATCTTCTATTGTCTGGATGGTCCTTTCTGTCTGTCCATCTGTCTGCGGATGATATGCGGAACTATATCTTAACTCAGTGCCAATTACCGTTTGCAAACTTCTCCAAAAGCCTGAGGTGAATCTGTTGAACCACTCTTTATTTGTTTTGTATTTTGGTTATATAAAATTTATGATGTAACATAAATTGAATATTTTGTTTCATCTGTGTCGCATTAATCTCATAGCAAAATGTTGAGTCTCACATTGATGCAATATGGCGCACTAAAATGCTAAATCGATGTTCATTCAATATACATCGATTTCTATTCAAAAGTGCCACATCGATTTCACTAACAACGATTTCATAAGTTACACAACGATTTGATCGTGTAACGATTCGTTAAGTGAAACATGATTTTATCGTATAACGATTTGTTTTATAAGCGCAACGATTTGTTAGAAATCGATCTCAGAACGATTCCATAAGTGGCCGTAACGATTGTTAAGAAATCGATCTCAGAACGATTCCTTTTATAGCCACAATGATTTGCCCTCATATCGATTTCGTTCTCATAACGATTTGATAAGTTTCACATCTATTTGGGTCTCGTAACGATTTCATAAGTGATCACATCGATTTCTTCATGTAATCACAACGATTTCTTGCATAACGATTTCATAAGTGATCACATCGATTTCTTCAGTGAGACAACGATTTGCTCACACAACGATTTATTTACAAATGAGCAACGACTCTTCACATAACGATTTCATAAGTCATGCTCATAACGATTTCTTCAATGATCATAACGACTTGTCTTTCACATCAATTTGTTCATAAACTTGCAATGATTTACTTGTAAATGAACAACGATTGTATAAGTCATATTCACATAGATTTCTCTTGAATATTTTGAAAGTGTTTTTTGGCGCTTAAATGAAAAGTCAAATATCTTCTGACAAAAAGCTGCATGCATAATCTTGTCAGAAAAAGATATGACCTACTATTTTCAGTATGTTAGCAGAAGCACAATACTATGCATCATTTATCATAAACACTCTTTTATGCTAACACTCTCTCCTTTGTGTACAGACCTCGAAGACCATCAAAGTCTGATTAGGACAAATGAAGAAGAGATGAGCAACGGCTAGAACTCCAACGGATCTCTTCAACGGATCCATTCAAGCTGCTCATATAAAAGATGGAGCATTGCTGAAGAACAAAAGGAGAGCCTTCCTGAAAATCCTTCAAGGAGTGTACAACTGTGAGAAGAACCTTCACACCACAAACACTCAGAGAAAGAGAGAAGAGCTCGAGCCAAAAATCTACAAAAGCTTTCAAAGCAGAAGTCTTCATCGCCTTCAAGCCTTCTTCTCTTCCATTCTCCCTGTGCTCATTGTAATCTTGGGGGAGAGTCTGTGACTGTGAGCTAAGTCCATAGTGTTCATCTTGTAATAGCTCTCAGTCTGATCTTTCTTTTCTAAGAAAGATTTCTGTCCAGCTGTAAGACTGTATACATGTAACCTAGATAGAGGTTAGTGTCTAGAAGAACCTTGTTGGGGTTTGTACCAACAGGACCTAGCTGGGGGTTTAAGTCTAGCAGAACCACACTGGGGTTTGTTCCAGGAGGTTTACTTTTGAACCTGTAAAAGAAGTAGGTTTGCTTCTGAGCCTAGAAAAGAAGTGGGCTGCCTTCTTGCCTGGGAAAGAGAAGAAGACTTGGTGAGGTATCCAGGGTGTTGTAGTGTCCTTGAAGGTGACTGTGCCTTCGGTTAGTGAAATCACAAGAGTTTGCCTGGGGACTGGACGTAGGACTTCCATGTGGGAAGGGCCGAATCAGGATAAATCTCTTGTGTCCTTTTGTGTGATTGTTCTTTTGCTTCCGCACTTCCACTCTTCATCACACTAACACTAACTAAATTTTTAAGTGTTCACGTTTTGATTTCAGATTTTAGAAACACCTATTCACCCCCCCTCTAAGTTACCTTGCTGCCGTACATAAAGGGCCAAGAAGTGGTATCAGAGCAGGTCTCTGAACTTTCAAGAAGATCCAACGATCTTAGAGCAAAGATCCATGGCAGCTCAAGGATATGCTGAAGGCCAATCCGTCACCAGACCTCCATTCTTCGATGGAGAAGATTATCGATATTGGAAGATGAGGATGGAATGCTTCATTCGAGGCACAGACTTTGATCTATGGCAGGTAATAGAGGTAGGTGATTTCATTATTGTTCCAGCTGAAGGCACTACTGCCATTACAGCAGCTGATAAGAGTAAGCTATCTCTAAACTTTAAGGCTAAAAATGATCTATGTTGTGCTCTATCTAAAAGAGAGTTCAGTTGAGTTTCTGCATGTAAATCTGCTAACGAAATATGGGATAAATTGCAGATAACCTATGAAGGAACAGATAAAGTAAAACAAACTAGGATAGATATTCTTATCTCTCAATATGAGCAATTTAAAATGCTTCCAAATGAAAACATTACTACTATGTATAATAGATTTTCAAGTATAGTAGTAGGTTTAAATTCTCTTGGAAAAATTCTTTCTAATGAAGAAACCGTTAGAAAAATACTTAGGTCCTTAACTATTTCATGGACTCCTAAGGTAACTGCTATTGAAGAGGCCCATGATTTAACTAAATTATCAATTGATAATTTAATAGGTTCTCTCATGGCACATGAAATAAATATGGAGCAATTATCTGAAAGCTCATCTAAGAAGAAATGTACTAATGCTCTTAAAATTGTAGCTGCTCCTTCCACCTCTTCTTCTAGTTCCCAAGATACAGATTCTGAAGACTGTAATATGGATGAAGTATTGTCCAAGCTTCAGAAGATTTTGAAGAAGAAGAAAAATGGATCAAGAAGGATCCAAAGAAAAGAAAAAAAGAGAAGAACCATCTGCCATGAATGCAGAAAACCTGGACATCTGAGACCAGATTGTCCAAGCTCAAGAAGATTGGTCAAACTGATAAGCCCAAGAAGCAGCACAAGAAATTAAAAGAAAAGCCATGGTGGCTGCTTGGGAAAATGATGAGGTCACAAGCTCAGAATCATCAAGCTCAGATTCCCAAAAGCAGCAGGTAAATCTAGCCCTCATGGTGGGACTAGATGAGGTACATTCTGACTCATTTTTTAATTCTTGCACAGATTCAGGGTCAGAATCAGAAGACTTAGAAGAAGTCTTTAATGAACTATATGAAAAACATAAGGGGGTTGTAAAAGAACTAAAAAATCTGAAAAACAACTCTACTTGCTTAGAAAACACCAATTCTCATCTTAAATGATCTGGAGTAACTAGAAAAAAAATTAAAGGACAATAAAGATAATATTTATCTTTTGAATGAAAATTTAGAAAATAAGGACAATGAAAAGTTAGAGTTAGAAGAAAAATTAAAAACTCTAACTGAAGAAAATCTCTACCTAAAAGAATCGGTTAGAAAATTAACAAAAGGAAAAACTTCTTTAGCTCTATGTTTAAAAGGGTCAAAATCTGGAAATAACAAACAAGGACTTGGATACATACCCTGAGAAAAGGAAAAACAAGCGACAATTCCAGGTAAATATCCTTTACCAAAATTTGTAAAAGAAACCAAAATGCCTCAGAAAAAGGCCCCTGAAATGAACAAGCATTATCAAACGCAAAATGTTTCTAAAAATTGTGTTATAAATAGACATCATAAAAACAATAGGAACTGCAAAATAAATTCTATTCATTGTTGTTCTCATTGCAATAAACTAGGACACACTGTAAACACCTGCACAACAAGGCACTTAGTTTGGATCCCTAAAGGATATTTTCATGCTTCTAACCATCAAGGACCCAAAGGATTTGGGTACCTACCTTTGAGTAATTTTCTTGCAGGTTAGCCTTGGAGCATCAAAAACCAAGGATGCTCAAGGCAGAGTGACTACAGACTCTTCATTCAAATCTCATCTGAAGAAAGAGTAGTCACAAAAATTGAATTGGTCTTTATTACTAACCATTATTTGCAAGTTTCATTCAGGTGGAGTCTCTCATTAGGGGGAGCACAGACTAAGGGGGAGTTATTCATTTTTGTCTTTATTACTAACAATTGTTGAACCCATCAATGGTAAGATATTCTCTCAAAGGGGGGAGAAATCCATGGTAAGATCCTTCATTTTTGGTTAGTGACAAAAAGGGGGAGAGTTTGTATATATTTTCTGAAACCTCTATGCTTTATATATATTCTTGTCAGAAAATTATCATAAATTTTGTCATCACCAAAAAGGGGGAGATTGTTGAACCACTCTCTATTTGTTCTTGTATTTTGGTGATAATAAAATTTATGATGTAACTTAAATTGAATATTTTGTTTCATCTGTGTCGCATCAATCTCATAGCAAAATGCTGAGTCTCACATTGATGCAATATGGTGCACTAAAATGCTAAATCGATGTTCATTCAATATACATCGATTTCTATTCAAAAGTGCCACATCGATTTCATTAACAACGATTTCATAAGTTACACAACGATTTGATCGTGTAACAATTCGTTAAGTGAAACATCGATTTTATCGTATAACGATTTGTTTTATAAGCGCAACGATTTGTTAAGAAATCGATCCCAGAACGATTCCATAAGTGGCCGTAACGATTTGTTAAGAAATCGATCTCAGAATGATTCCTTTTATAGCCACAACGATTTGCCCTCATCGATTTCGATTTCGTTCTCATAACGATTTGATAAGTTTCACATCGATTGGGGTCTCGTAACGATTTCATAAGTGATCACATCGATTTCTTCAGGTAATCACAACGATTTACTTGCATAACGATTTCATAAGTGATCACATCGATTTCTTCAGTGAGACAACAATTTGCTCTCACAACGATTTATTTACAAATGAGCAACGACTCTTCACATAACGATTTCATAAGTCATGCTCATAACGATTTCTTCAATGATCATAACGACTTGTCTTTCACATCGATTTGTTCATAAACTTGCAACGATTTACTTGTAAATGAATAACGATTGTATAAGTCATATTCACATAGATTTCTCTTGAATATTTTGAAAGTGTTTTTTGGCGCTTAAATGAAAAGTCAAATATCTTCTGACAAAAAGCTGCATGCATAATCTTGTCAGAAAAAGATTGACCTACTATTTTCAGTATGTTAGCAGAAGCATAGTACTATGCATCGTTTATCATAAACACTCTTTTATGCTAACACTCTCTCCTTTGTGTACAGACCTCGAAGACCATCAGAGTCTGATTAAGACAAATGAAGATGAGATGAGCAACGGCTAGAACTCCAACGGATCTCTTCAACGGATTCATTCAAGCTGCTCATATAAAAGATGGAGCATTGCTGAAGAACAAAAGGAGAGCCTTCTTAAAAATCCTTCAAGGAGTGTACAACTGTGAGAAGAACCTTCACGCCACAAACACTCAGAGAAAGAGAGAAGAGCTCGAGCCAAAAATCTACAAAAGCTTTCAAAGCAGAAGTCTTCATCGCCTTCAAGCCTTCTTCTCTTCCATTCTCCCTGTGCTCATTGTAATCTTGGGGGAGAGTCTGTGACTGTGAGCTAAGTCCATAGTGTTCATCTTGTAATAGCTCTCAGTCTGATCTTTCTTTTCTAAGAAAGATTTCTGTCCAGCTGTAGGACTGTATACAGTGTGTAACCTAGCTAGTGGTTAGTGTCTAGCAGAACCTTGTTGGGGTTTGTACCAACAGGACCTAGCTGGGGGTTTAAGTCTAGCAGAACTGCATTGGGGTTTGTTCCAGGTGGTTTACTTCTGAACATGTAAAAGAAGTCGGTTTGCTTCTGAGCCTAGAAAAGAAGTGGGCTGCCTTCTTGCTCGGGAAAGAGAAGAAGACCTGGTGGGGTATCCAGGGTGTTGTAGTGTCCTTGAAGGGAATTGTACCTTCGGTTAGTGAAATCCAAAGAGTTTGCTTGGGGACTGGACGTAGGACTTCCATGTGGGAAGGGCCGAACCAGGATAAATCTCATGTGTCCTTTTGTGTGATTGTTCTTTTGCTTCCGCAGTGCCACTCTTTATCACACTAACACTAAGCAAACTTTTAAGTGTTCACATTTTGATTTCAGATTTCAGAAAAACCTATTCACCCCCCCTCTAGGTTACCTTGCTGCCGTACATAAAGGGCCAACAGAATCTTGGATCTCGATCTGAAACAATAGTAACTGGAATTCCATGCAATGGTATTATTCTTTCCATATATAATTTGGCTAGCCTGTCCACTGACCATGACATATTAACTGGTAATAGTCTGCAAACTTTAGTCAGTCTATCAACAAAAACCCAAATGCCATTATGACCTGCTGAACTTGGTAAACCCACTATAAAATCCATAGCTATATCATCCCATTTCCATTGTGGTATGGGCAAAGGTTGCAACAAACCTCCTGGTCGTTGATGTTCTGCTTTTACTTGCTGACAAACGACACATCTTCCTATAAATTCTGCAATTTCTCTTTTCATGCTTGGCCACCAGAAAAGACCCTTCATTCCCTGATACATCTTAGTACTGTCTGGATGAATAGTATATCTTGACCTTTGGGCCTCCTCCAACACTTTCTGTCTGATTTCTGCATCAGCTAGAACATACACTCGGCCTTTCAATCTGACTACATTATCATGGCCTAAAGTTACCTCCTCCATTCTTAAAATAGTTGGCAAGTTCTCATCTGCTTTCTGAGCTTCAACTATCTGCCTATAAAGAGAAGTTTCAACTGTACTATTCGCCAACAATGCTCTCTACTGACTATTTGGCACATATAAAGAATTATCTGCTATCTCTTCATATAATTTCCACTCTCTGATCATAAGTTGATTCATAATAGCTTTTCTGCTCAGTGCATCTGCCACAACATTTGCTTTACCTGGATGGTATCCCAAACTGAAGTCATAATCTTTCAAATATTCTATCCATCTGTGTTGCCTTAAATTCAAATCTTTCTATGAGAATATATATTTCAAGCTCTTATGATCTGTAAATACTTTAAATCTTTCTCCATATAAATAATGCCGCCAGATCTTCAAAGCAAATACTACCGCTGCCAATTCTAAATCATGAGTCAGATAATTCTCTTCATGTTTCTTCAACTGCCTAGAAGCATAAGCAACCACTTTTCCATGCTGCATTAATACTGCCCCTAATCCTCTTCTGGATGCATCTGTATATATCACAAAACCACCACTTCCTGAAAGAATTTCTAATATTGGTTCTGTAGTAAGCCTCTTTTTCAATTTAGCAAAGCTGCGCCTGCACTCAGAAGACCACACAAAAGAAACTCCCTTCCTGGTCAACTTGGTCATTGGTGCTACTATTT
The DNA here is from genome assembly GCA_014218235.1 of Colocasia esculenta. Taxonomy (NCBI): domain Eukaryota; kingdom Viridiplantae; phylum Streptophyta; class Magnoliopsida; order Alismatales; family Araceae; genus Colocasia; species Colocasia esculenta. The sequence continues at coordinate 55,067,215 of CM024766.1, forward strand.
TAGAGAAATCTTGAATAAATCTTCTATAATAACCTGCAAGACCCAAAAAGCTTATAATCTCTGACACTATTTTTGGCTCTGCCCACTTTAACACTGCTTCCACTTTCACTGGATCCACTGCAACTCCTTTACCAGAAATCACATGACCCAAAAATTGTATGTCTTTCAGCCAGAATTCACACTTACTGAATTTAGTATACAGCTGATGTTCTCTCAATGCCTGCAAGGTGATTCTTAAATGGGCTGCATGCTCCTCTTCTGATGCTGAATATATCAAGATATCATCAATGAAAACTACTATAAACGATCCAGATGCGGATGAAATATTCTATTCATCAAGTTCATAAATGCTGCTGGCGCATTTGTCAACCCAAATGGCATTACTACAAATTCATAATGTCCATACTTGGTCCTAAAAGCTAACTTTTCAATGTCTTCCTCCTTAATTCTCAACTGATGATATTCTGATCTCAAATCAATCTTGGAGAACAACTTTGCTGACTAAAGCTGGTCAAACAAATCATCTATTCTTGGTAGAGGATACTTGTTCTTGATGGTAACCTTATTCAACTGCCGGTAATCTATACACATCCTCATACTACCATCCTTCTTTCTAACAAATAGCACTGGTGCACCCCATGGTCAGTGACTTGGCCTGATGAAACCTTTCTCTAATAACTCCTGCAACTGCTTCTTTAACTCTTTTAATTCTGCTGGTGCCATCCTGTACAGTGCCTTTGATATCGGCATACTGCCTGGTTCTAACTCAATAGTGAAATCTACTTCTCTGCGCGGTGCTAGCCCCGACAACTCTTCTGGGAATACATCAATAAATTCTCTAACCACTGGCACAGACTCTACAGATTTATGAGACTCAACCAGACTCATAGAAGCAAGATACGCTACACATCCTGCATTAATTAATCTTCTAGCTCTGAGCGCAGAAATGATAAACTTAGGAGAATAAAAGGGCATACCTTGAAATTCAAAAGCTATTCCATCAAGTCTATAAAACCTGACCCTCTTCTTTCTACAGTCTACCAGAGCACCATAAGCCTCTAACCAATCCATACCCAGAATCAAATCATATTTCTTTAAAGATAAAGTATACAACTTTGCCGGCAACTGATTCCCATGAATCACAATTGGAACCTCATCTAAATAACATGAAGTAAGCATAAAATCCCCGGTAGGAATCTCAACCACCAATTCACACTGCCTTTCTTCTATGGGATGAGCCAGACTATCTAAGAAATCTTCGAAAATAAATGAATGAGAAGCACCAGGATCAATTAATATTCTAGCTGAGAAATCGAAGATCGGTAATATACCTTCAATAAGATTGGATGCTTCTACTTGCGCCCTGGTGATTGCCATCACCCGACCTCGACCTCCTCTCTGATAAGGGGTTCCTCTGCCTCTCTCTGCTGATGGCTGATGTGTCTACTGCTGCTGCTGAGTCCCCCTGCCATAACTATATCCTCGAGATGGACAATCCCTGGTATAATGTCCTCGCTGACCACAAGCATAACATATGACCTCCCGAAAAGTTGCGGGTTGACCTGCAGTACTCTGCTGGGACTCCTCTGGAACCGGTGGCCTGTAGCCACACCCCTGCTGAAAACAACCTTGCTGGAAACCCTGTTGCCTGCCTCTGCCTCGTCCTCCTCTTTGGAAGAATTTCTTGATCTGCTTACCCCATTTTCCTATCCCGGACAATGATGCTCCTGAGGGTGCCTTTCCTTTGCTGACGCCCTGCGACTACTGGGAAGTGGAAAGCTACCCGAACCTCACACCTGAGACTGACTCTGCCTAGCCTGCAACGTCCTCTCCAACACAGCTGCCCGCTGTGCCGCCTCCTCTACTGTCCTGCACATCAGTGGAGCTACTGCATCCTGCAACTCGGACCTCAATCCCCTAATAAAATATTCCACCATTATTGCATGATCGGCCACCACATAAGGGGCATATCTACTCAATGCCATGAATCTCATCTGATACTCCAACACATACAATCTCCCTTGCTGTAAAGTTCTAAACTGCTCCCTCTTTGCTTACTGGATCTGTAGTGGAGAGAACGTGTCATTGAAAACCGTCAGAAACTCTGGCCAAGTAATTCCAGCTTCTGTCCTTTCTGCAAAAATAGTTTGCAACTTGAGCCTCCACCATTCCTGAGCAAATCCCCTCAACTGATAAATAGCAAGAATGACTATGTCTTCCTGCGGACACCTCATAGTCACAAATTCCCTCTTGATCTCATGTATCCAATGCTCTGCAGTATCTGGGTTAGGGCCACCTGAGTATGTAGGGGGCTATAGCCTTAGAAACCTTTCCACAAGAGCTGTGGGATCCTCTGCGGTAGCTGGCCTCACTGATACTGTAGGATGCATAGGTACTACAAGAGGTACCTCAACTCCTACTGGGGGTAGAACTGGAGCTGTTGGCGCTGCCTCTTCGACAACTGGTATTGCTAGCTGTGCGGGTCCTGGCTGATCCATCCTCATACGGATCTCCGTAAGACTTTCCCATATCCGCATCCTCTGGGTAGGATCCTCCAGATCAACACCACCTCCTCCCCAATCTCTCCAATCTTCCATTTTTGATCCTGCACAAAAATTTTCCAACCACACAATACAACACATATCAACACAAAAACCCAGGGTCAACTACCAACAGTGAGTTTAAGTAAAGAATTGGCTATGTAAATTTCTTGTTCCTTAACATTTATATGGACTATGCTCTGATACGAACTGTGAATGACCACATCGTTCAAACCTGTTAATCTGGTAACGAGCCTGACACGACTCCGCCTCCCGCGAACGAGCTGAAGCTTCGCAAGGGATATCATTCACACATGTCTATAGAAATATAAAGGAAACAACTGAACAGAAACAAACTTTCCTTTCCACAAATATTTACATGAGATTTACATAGCCAGTTTCTCAACTAAAACCATAAACCAGTACAACAGAACCTGGGGCATACCCCGAGGTGTACAAAGAGAGAAAATTACACTGCTGGTGGTGGCGCAGACCCTGCTCCGCTACGATGCAGACCAGAACTAGAAGACGGTTGGGAAGCCTCCTGCTCTCCCTCACCTGAAAGGAGTGGGGGGGGGGGGGGGGTGAGCCTCACTAGTCACTGGCTCAGTAGGGAAACTCCCCAAAGAAACCAAGCAAACCACAACTCAAAGTAACTAAGCAGAAAGCTATACTATAGCAATTATAGAATTATTTAAGCAGGATATTCAAGCTGTAACTTACTTACCACCTGCTGACCTCGAATGTGATTTTAATAAATAAAATAGAAAACCCAAACAGGTGTACGAGCTAAAGTAAGTAAACGCCAAACTCGGGTCGCGTAGCCTGGATCGCGACACGAGCAACCAACCCAGACAAACACACAGGTCTACCTCAGTCTCGCAGCCACGGACGAAAGGTCCAGTTGCCGCTCCACTAAACCAAACAACAATTGTGGAGACCAACCAAACCACCACACCTACAGGTCACACCCCGCAGGCCTATGCCTGACACCTTTAGGGACTCTGGCCTAAACTCCCTTAAGTGAGGCACTGGAAATAGGACTAGCTGGGGTCCAGTACATCTACTGGTGTTCGTCCCCCCAACTACGAGTGCGCTACAAGTGACTAAACAACAAACTCTCACAAGTTGCTGTCCCTGTCGTCTTTCCCTTAGTCGGACGACAACTCTCCTCGAGAGCGAGGGTGTCCAGGAAGATGACAAGACCCTGACGGTACCACTATACCGGGACAAACCCCGAGCACACCCACGTGCCTAGCTCACCTCAGAACCTGGGGCTCCCAACTGTAGAGGTAACCACGGAAGGTGCAACACTACCTACCATGCACACGAAAACTCATGCACGCTACGCAAACCACATGAACACACACGGGTCGCTAAAACCAGTCGCACACACAACCACGTGAGCCTGCAGCTCACCATGTGAACCGAACTCCCAAGGAGCACAACAGGTGCCAAAGCACCACTAACCACTTCTACACACATCGGTTAATCATACCATGTATCGGTAAAACAAATACAAATACATGCATTAACATTTACATGCAAGAAGTATCCCTCGGCTGTGATCGCGACAGATGCCCAGGTCGCGTTCAGATAGCGACGCCCCGACATGTCGCAACCAAGATAGCGAACGCGACGTATCGTCCTGTCGCGATCTGATCGCGACAGGGGAGACCGTCACCATCGCAAAAGAAAAACCCTATCCGGGTCCCCTTCGCCAGAAAACCCAAAAAACCCTGCCAAACATGGTTTCTAATCCATTTTTCATGCTCTTTGTGATGCCCTAGCATGCCATCTACGATTCTTAAAGCTGTAAACACATCACACGACACACACACAGCGATTCTACAAAGAAAAATGGTAGAATCTCCATACATTGATGAAGAACACAAAAATGGGCGATAACTCGGCGTTCCTCCCACTCCACACGCGATCCTCGCGGTGAGAACACGACCAACCGAGGCCCACGAGCTCGAATCGCCCAGAATCCCTTGAGCATAACCTCCCCTGGCCGAGCAGAGCTTGTGAAAGCTCTGTTCTGCCAGGGTTTCTTAAAAACACAGCTCGGTTGGGAACGCGACGTATCGCTACATCGCGACCACGTCGCGACGCGACTGCCCGTCACGATCCGCCTGTCGACGTCAGCACGCCCGTGCCACGCACGACACGCGGCGCGCATGCAAACGACGAGCCAAAACGGTGGCAACCAGAATGAGACGTCCCCGGGTGTCGCGATGAGAACGCGACGCGCCCCTCTGTCACGTCCAGGGACAGAGAACAAATCTGTGTTTTGGGCTAACCAGCCGGCCCACAACGCCCCGAAAACTTGTGAAAGCACCTGCTACTCACAATGTGGGCCACACACTGGCCACCACAACGAATATAAGATGATCTGAACAATCGATATGCTACAAAACAAGTCATAAACTTAATCATAATCATGCTGCAATTTACAGAATTATAAACAATCACATTAAGCATACTCACCATGGTCGTTTTTCTATATTAAATTCGAAATAACACTTTTTGTTATCCAATCAGTATGAAATTTTTACCACAGACTACTCACAGGTAATCATCACACATACAAATTTTCAGATTTTTCAGAAATCTACACTATTTATAATAATTAGAACGAGTGTTCTATAGATTTACCAAGAAACCTAATTAACATGGTTTACAGTATTACAGATGTATTTAGTAGTTCCAGAATATGTATTTAACAGTCTTGTATTCACATAAAATTTCTGACATGTTCACATGCAACCATACATTTTATTTGTAATTTAAACAGGTAATTCACGCTCACTGTTCTATTTCCAAAAATTCTAATAATTTGCACAGTAATTATAAATTCATTCAATCTCATGATGTGACCTAACATATGTATATGACCCACAGAAATTTTCTGAAGCTTTAGTTTAACATGGATCTATGTAAACAGTAATTAATAAGGGCAAATCATGCATAACATCTTATTTCAGGAATTTTAATAATTAGTACAGTGTATGAAAATTCAACATAATCACATGCCATGTTCCACTGGACATACTTGACCATATAAAATTTCTACACCATATACTCATGTTCAGAAATCTGGGGAATACACCACAGAGATCAGACATGCATTCAGTCAAAAACCTGATGAACTTGGCGGCACAGGTACTGCCGCCAACATGAATTAACGGCACAAAAGGTGGCCGCCAACCATGGATCTTAACGACATCAGATGCTGCCGTTAAGTTCCTGTCTGTGCAAACACAGACAGAACACAGAAACAATGGTGAATGAAGGTTCTAGGACACGAGATAAAACCTGTAAAATTCTTAGGACCTAGCTGACATGTGTAGGGACAGTGTATAAGGGTTACTTGCCTCTTAAAAATTTCTAGATGTGAATGATTTTCCGGAGAAGCTCTCCTCGGCCAAGCCAAGAAGTCCTCCAATCTCCCCTCAACCCAGCTTCTGTGTTGATAGATGAAGCACGCCAGAGTCGGGGAAGCCTTCCTCGATGTTCAAAGAGTCTTCCGGTCGATGAAGATCGCCAGGAAACGCACCAAGTCGCCCAATCCAAAGCCTCAAAGTCCAGGGTTCGCACTAGTTTCTAGGGCTTTTGACCAAAGAGCCAAAAGGATCTAACTGCGCCCTAATCAGGGTATTTTATAGGGCAGGAGGTTTGGGGATGCATTTAGGTAGGAACCCGACCGTTGGACGATGATTTCCAAAATTGGGGCGAAGAAATCACGAGCGTTTCTAGATCTGAAGCCGCAACAAATCTGGGATACAGACGTCCACATAGGATGCCGCCAACTGCGAGTTGGCATCCATCGATATGGATGCTGACATGCCCATGCACATCCATGCATGTTGACGCCAACTGGTCTTTCCGCCAAAACACAAAAATGATCAAAACTTACATATACTATATATCTTTACATGCAATATACAATGTATAACTTAAACATCACATATTCAATTTGAGTAAAAACATATGTACATAAATAAGCAAGAACATACATATATACAACATCATTTAAATACAAGATGCAGAATAAATTTTTATATACATATATACACATTGCTATATACACAAGCATCTACACATCACATGACTAAAATCTAACTAAATGAGCCAAAATTTGGGGGCCTTACACGGTGAAACTATGCTAAAGAAGTCTAAAGTCGGAAATCAAGGAAAAGCTCTTAGGGGCTAATATCTGGACATTTGAACACCTTAATAACACAGTGGCGGAGATTGAAATATTCTTTGCAGAAAATCCAACCACGGTGTTTGGAAAAGGAAAACCGCCAAAAGATAAAGGCTCAGATCACGAGAAGTGAATGTTGTAGCCTTCTCATTAGCTCTTAGCAAAAATGGGGGCAAGAGTGAGGCATCCGCTCCCTCAAATACTAGGAAAGAGGAAAAAAGATCAACACTTTCATTGGCTGAGAGACTCAGTGCTCCCTATTCATTTACTCGGGAGCACACCAAAGAATTGTTGGATATATGTCTACAAGAGAATCTAATTACTCTCTCGGAGCCTAAGCACCCAGAAGAAGCAACAATAGTGGACAAGCCCAATTATTGTGCGTACCATCGTATGCTGGGCCATACTTTGGAAAATTGTTACTCATACAAAAACCTGGTAGAAAAGTTGATTCAAGTAGGAATCATTGGCATGGCTTAGCACTTGGTAAATCCACCTCAACCACAACAACCACCAAAGCTCACATTCACGGCGAATGTAATCCATGCTACAATTCAAATAGAAGTGGCACAAGTTGAGCAGTCGACAAAGCTCCCTGGATTTACCGCATATCAACAGCTCCCAAATGATATGGTGGAAAAGGAAATTAATGCAACATTTCACAACCAGCAGAAGGAAGCAGGCTGGACCCAGGTGAATACAAGCAAAAGGTCAGCCCTTAAGAAACCTCAAAGAAAGCAACAACCCAGGAAATTATATCCCAGTGGCTCCGCCCCACCTAGGGAGATAGCAAAAGAAAAGACTCTGCAAGAATTGGCAGTCTTGCGGAAGAGAATCAAGAATCAAAAGAAGAATGACAAAATGAAAATGAAAAGGGAAGCCACGGTTTGTGAGACTTCCACAGCATATGAAGTCAATGGCCCTCTCAAAAAGCTCCAGGGGTTGATTGATGAACTTGAAGAATATCAACAATTTCGCCAACGAAGGCAACCCCCCTGGAAAATTACATACCATGGGAAGAACTGGAGCGTAAAATGCGCCTGAAGAAGTGGCTCATGGATCTGCGAGAGCGTATGCAAAAAGATGAGGATGTCCTTTCCTCTGTCAGTGAAATTGAAATGTTCTAGGGAACCCACTGCCCCATTGAAGACTTAATCGACAAAGTGCAGACATTCTCATGCAATATGACCTATGTGTTTATCTCTCAAGCAGGGGAACAATCCAAATCAGGGATCTGCTGTGTACCCCCTGAAGCTAGAAGGCCATTCAAAACTTATCAAAGAAATAAGCTACCCAGAAAGTCATATACTTCAGAGGGGAAAAACCAGGGCATGTCCCTACACCTCAAACAAGAGGCGATGAGTATCTTCCCCCCGTCCGATGAGGAGGAGGAAGAACTAGTTGTCGAAGCAAATAGATCAATGCCCGCAATGGCAATGAATGAAGGACCCTCTCAAGCACCAGTCAAAGAGAGGGTAGAAGAGCTGATACCTCTCATAACGGAGAAACTTTCTCTACAAAAAGAACGAGAAGAGGGGATAGGTGGCGACGTCGCAGTTCCCCCTCCACCACAGGCATCCCAGGGTGTGGCGGGAATAATGCCCCACTTCGAAAAAGTCAAAGATAGAGCTAATCGGAAAGTGCTTCAAGCATTGAAAAGGTTCCCGACCAACCTTAGTATTTGGGATGGCTTAGCATTGAGCAAAGAATTGCTTGAGGTGTTCATTATAGCATTGTAGGAACTGGAAGCCTATGAGGCCCATGTGGCAGAAATTAAAGAAAATATATATGGAGCATTAACGGCTTCTGTGACCTTCACAGAGGATGATATGCTACTACCCTCCCTATCACAATAGGCCTCTGTACATGAGGGGTCAGATAAATGGGTGGGAAATAGACCGTATTCTGGTGGACGCTGGTTCCATAGTGAACATTATCCCGCTATCTTGGAGTTCTAAGCCCTAGAAGATAAATCGAGTCAAAGGTAGGCATTTCACAAGCTAAAATTCTGAAATCTCGTTTGTAGGTTCTTCCTACCCTCTGAACGAAACCCCAAGTTCATATCTTCCATTATCAAATCTTTTCTTATGAATTTTCAAAGTCTGCTACACTTCATGACCCCGAGCCCTTTGCTTTAATGCATATCTTTGAATCCATCGTCCTCTTGTCATGAAACTTTTTGAGTAAATACTGAGGGTTTATAGGCATCTTTTTCCCCTGAAAGCCCTAAATTTGATTCACTCTAGTTGGCGAATTAAATCGTCTATTCCAAGTTGCTCACTGTTCTTGTTCCTCATGTTGCATGAATTTAAAACCTATCGAGTTCTTGAAAACTGCAATTCTTACTGCATGTACCTGGCCTGTCTGGAGTTGTTAGAAATTTATTTCACGAATTTTCGTAAACCATTTGATTTGTTCTAATTTTCAAAGCAACCTGTATCAATTTGATTCAAGTTGGCCCGCAATCCAAAGCCTGGACTGATTCCTGTCAGACAAGCAGCCAGGCAGACCACCAGATTGCGATGGGCGATATGTCACCTTCTGAGGTGTCCGGTGCGACAGCCACCCGTCGCGTTCAGAAAGCGACAGGTGAGCCGTCGCTATCCCTGTGCCTGTCCTGTCGCGACCCTCATGCACCCCGTCGCGATCTGCCTGCCCGTACGACAAGCCTGTCGCGACCCTTGCAAGCCTGTCGCTACCTGTTCTACCCCTGTCGCAATCCTTACTGGCCTATGTCACCTTCACAGAATTTTGCATAAAAACCCATAAGATTTATTGCTCTCACTTTCTACAATATTCTTACGCATTTTTAACAGTCACACACGCAGGAAAAACACCTATTTTTTATGGATCTATATTGAATGCTTTAAAATACATATTCACGACTTCTGTTTCTATCTATGATCTCTATTACACATGCACACACATGAACATCCTTATATGGCTGAAATCTGGCATAAAATATCTCTTAATGTATCTGGTAATTTATTGCACTAAAGTATATTAATTGCCCTATTTAAAGGACTTGTATTCGTTATTGCGTTGTTTATATACCGATATCGACGCTCCACGTTCTAGAATTCCTCTAGAACGTTGAGCACCTGTTTATATACACACATTACTTGGCTTGTGTGAACTCTCCGTCGTATATTCCTTTCGCCGCACGATAGTGAACCCTTGTACAAGGCCTCGTAAGTCTCCTCTGATCATGGATTCTCAAATGATCGACGAGCAGTTGTACCTAACACCCATTACACCTTTAGGGATCGATATGATCCAAACGGCTATTAGAAGTTCGCTCTCATCTTGAATCACGCCGGACCTCTGGACTGTGCTTAACATGGCCAGTGGTAGGGTCGTGAGTTCCACTGATGCCAACACCATGTGCACACGTGTTGTGCAACTTTACTATCGCAGGTTTACTCGTCGCATTACGTGCAATGTCCACTAGCTCTCATCTGTACTCTACTCGCTCATCCATCACGTTCACTCTACTATCTCGTCCAGTCATCTAGTGTTCTCATCTACTTCTTGGTACTCTATATTGGCCATTGACTGATTGACTAAAGATAAACAATATAACCAATGCCTGGCAATATATAAAGGGCCCGATCTGGTCCTGGGATGTGCGCCGAAAGTGCTATGCCCATGGGAGTTAAATGATCAGAGTGTTGGCATACACTCAAGTGCTATCTATCCGACTATCTATATGACAATCAAAACACAAAAAGTGCTATACTCTCTCGATGTCTAGAATCACAAACAAGTGCTATACTCATCGTGCTATTACTATACTGTGCTAGTTGTGCTATGGCCATCCTGCTATTCGTGCTATACTCGATACTTGTGCTATTTGGAAACTATACTCGTCCCGTCTATTGTGCTATCTTGTTACCTGTTGTGCTATCTCTTTCTATATTTTGACTCACTTGTACCTGCTATCTTTAGATACTCTGCCTTAAATGCGTTAATTATTTAAAGCCTGCTTGAGCCTTAGATTTAAGTCCTACTGGGCGTTATCACTCACACCTATGTTATTTGATGTTGTGTTCTCAGGTGAGACCTAGGATGACCATACACTCACGAGGAAGGGAATGACCAAAAGTGAAGCCATGAGTACCCTCGGGTCATTATGTTATCTTAGAGTTGTAGTTAGTTATTTCCATTTATTGCAATGTAATTTGGCCCTATAGAATGGCTCTGATATTAGTGGTTGTAACTAGACATTTGAAAAGTTATTAATGAGAAAGATTTGCTTTAGTATTATTCACTGTGCAATGGTTTGATGTCTAGTACTCGCTCTATACCCTTTTCTTGCAACTGCCTTCGCGCTCCGATATTCTACGTCGGGGCTGACACAAGCCCTTGAGCACCACAGCTCAAGCACCAGAGCACAACGGCTCCAATCCAGAGCACTGGGGCTCCAAAACAGAGTACAAAGTACTCAAACCTCTGGACCACAATAGATCTGAGTTCTGCTAGAACAAGAAAACTTAGAGAATAGATCCTCTATCACGATCTATCTTAGTACAATAGAAATGGTAGAGACAAATAGAATTGGGAGATCTGTGTAGAACACATACACAGATTCCCTAGAGAAATTGACACTCTAACCAAATGCAGACTTGGCTGGATCTCCTTCTTGACCAACACTGCTGCAATCACGAGCTTCTTCTCTTCTTCTCCTTCTTCTTCCCTTGGCGGTGCTGCTCTGCTCCTCTGGATGCAGATGCCTTTTTCCCGCTCTTCTTCCCTTCTTCCAGAAAGCTCTTGGCTCTTGTCTTGCGTGGGATGCTTTGGAGTACCAAAAGCATGGGTATTTATAGCTTCATATGTCCATAAGGAGCCTTAGGGTACATTGGCACAAAAACCTAGGTAGATTCCCTTGAACCCCAAGCGGCCACGTGTCCAGATGAATTCACGATTTTGAGTTTCAGCTGAAGTGTGTCGACACCACCAGGGAGTGTGTCGACACACTGTCCCATTTGCGCAAAACTAGTCTTCTGGGAGCTGAGACTAGTGTTGACACTGCCACTGGCTGTGTCGACACACTGTCCCAGTCAGGCAACTGGGTCTTCTGGAGACTGGGTCAGTGTCGACACTACCAGGGGCTGTGTCGACACACTTCACCCTGTCTTCATGAAAAAGCTACAGGGACTCTGACACAGTGTCGACACCATCAATGGGTGTGTCGACACTACCATGACAAAATCTATATACACCTACAAATTTAACACATAAATCATTAATACATGATATTATTGTGGCGGCCAAATATGGCCACCTAGGTCCATCATAGCCCACTACGGCACTCTAAGGTCCCATCAATAGGCGTGGCCCTTCTTCAGGGCGCCACGTCATAATAAGGACCGTTCAGGGGCCTTCAAGGCATAACCCCCGTGATCAGGTTTCACCAAGCCCCCCAGCGGCATGTCTCCGAACAACTCCACTGATCCGAAACAGGTCTTCACCTGCCGAACAGGCTGTCGGTTCCAACGCACCGAACAGCCGTGGCCGTTACCGAACAACGGGTTCAACCTCTCTTATTGGGTTACCTGCTCGGTGACCTCCGCCAAAGGCTTCCGAGAAACCCTTTGCATCCTTACGATGGTTGTAACTGCCGCAGGCCACGTGCCCCATGATCCAAGAGTGGATTAACTGCCAAGCACTCCAACGGGCGTGTTGGCCCTTTTGGTACGGCAGCAAGCTAACCTAGAGGGGGGGTGAATAGGTTTTCTGAGATCTGAAATAGAAACTTAAACACAGAAATTAACACTTGAAGGTTTGGTTAGTTTGGTGTGATAAAGAGTAGCAGTGCGGAAGCAAATAAACAATCACACAAATAACACAAGAGATTTATCCTGGTTCGGCCCTTCCCACATGGAAGTCCTACGTCCAGTCCCCAAGCAAACTCTTGGGATTTCACTAACTAAGGGTACAGTCCCCCTTATGGACCTTACAACACCCTGGATCCCCCACCAGGTCTTCTTCTCTTTCCCGGGCAAGAAGGCAGCCCACTTCTCTTACAGGTAAAGAAGCCACCTCCTGGTACAAACCCCAGTGCGGTTCTGCTAGACACAAACCCCTAGCTGGGTTCTACACTGTATACAGTCCTACAGCTGGACAGAAGTCTTTCTTAGAAAAGAAAGAACAAAGCTGAGAGTTGGAACAAATAAAAACCAACTACAAGAACTCTCAGCAAAAGACTCTCTCCCCCAGATTTACAAGATGCACACACAGAGAGAGAGAAGAGAGGAGAAGGAGCTTGAAGCTTGAGGGCTTCAGATGCTTGAATACTTCTTCTTGGGCTCAGGCTCTTTCTCTCTTTTCTTTTGAGTGTATGTGGAGTTGAGGTTCTTCCCGGATGTACACTCTTGAAAAATCTTCAGGAAAAAGCTCTTCCTTTTCTTCAGCTATGCTTCAGCTTTTGTATGAGCAGCTTCTTGAAAGGATCCGTTGAAGAGATCCGTTGGAGTTCTAGCCGTTGCTCATCTCCTCTTCATTTGTCTTAATCAGACTCTGATGGTCTTCGATGTCTGTAAGCATAGAAGAGAGTGTTAGCATAAAAGAGTGTTTATGATAAACGATGCATGGTACTGTGCTTCTGCTAACATACTGAAAATAGAGGTCATATCTTTTTGACAAGACTCTGAAATATGCATGCAGCTTTTTTGTCAGAAGATATTTGACTTTTCATTTAAGCGCCAAGCATATTTGAAATATAAAAGCAATCTGTGTTTCAACAGAATCCATGAAGAAATCGTTATGAGCATGACTTATGAAATCGTTATGTGAGGAGTCGTTGCTCATTTAAAACAAATCGATGTGAGGGCAAATCGTTGTACTCACTTATCAAATCGTTATGAGACCGATTTCTTATCAAATCACTGCGCTCAAAGAAGAAATCGTTATGGCATCGACTTCTTGCGCTTTACAGAAGAAATCGTTGCAAACACTTATGAAATTGTTATGGCATCGACTTCTTGCGCTTTACAGAAGAAATCGTTGCGAACACTTATGAAATCGTTATGGCATCGACTTCTTAACAAATCGTTATGGGACGATTTCTTACCAAATCACTGCGCTCAAAGAAGAAATCGTTATGGCATCGACTTCTTAACAAATCGTTGCGCTTAATATTTTGGCACTTTAAACAGAAATCGATGTATATTGATTAAACATCGATTTTATCATTTTAGTGCGTCAAATATTGCATCAATGAAAGACTTAGCTTTTGCTATGAGATTGATGCGACACAGATGAAACAAAATATTCAATTTAAGTTACATCATAAATTTTATTATCACCAAAATACAAGAACAAATAGAGAGTGTTCAACAATCTCCCCCTTTTTGGTGATGACAAAATTTATGTGAATTTTCTGATAAAAATGTATATAGCATAGAGGTTAGCATAGAGGTTTCAGAAAATTCATACAAACTCTCCCCCTTTTTGTCACTAACCAAAAAGAATGGATCTTACCAGGATTTTCTCTCCCCCTTTTTGAGAGAATTTCTTACCATAGAGGGGTTCAACAATAATATTTAATGAATAACTCCCCCTTAGTCTGTGCTCCCCCTGAATGAGAGACTCCACCTGAATGAAACTTGTAAATAATTATTAGTAATGAAGACCATTCAATTTTTGTGACTACTCTTTCTTCAGATGTGATTTGAATGAAGAGTCTGCAGTCACTCTCCTGCCTTGAGCATCCTTGGTTTTTGATGCTCCAAGGCTAACCTGCAAATACTTACTCAGAGGTAGGTACCCAAATCTTTTTGGGTTGATGGTTAGATGCATGAAAATAACATTAGGAACCCAACTAAGTGCCTTGTTGTGCAGGTGTTTACTGTGTGTCCTAATTATTACAATGAGAACAACAATGAATATAATCTATTTGCAGTTCTTATTGTTTTTATGATGTCTGTTTAGGACACAATTTTTGGAAACTTTTTCTTTACATGGGCCTTTTTAAGGGGCATCTTGGTTTCTTTTACAAATTTTGGTAGTGGATATTTTTCTGGAATCATGGCTTGTTTTTCTTTTTCCAGAGGTATGTATCCAAGCCCTTGTTTATTATTTCCAGATTTTGCCCTTTTAAGCATAGGGCTAAAGATGTTTTCCCTCTAGTTAATTTACTAACTGATTCTTTAAATAGAGATTTTCTTCAGTTAGAGTTTTTAATTTTTCTTCTAACTCTAACTTCTCTGTGTTCTTGATTTTCAAATCTTCATTTAAAAGATAATTTTTATCTTTATATTCTTTTAATTGTTCTTCTAGTTGTTCCATTTCTGATTTAAGATCAGAATTAGTGTTTTCCAAACAAGTAGTGTTGTTTTTCAAATTCTTAATTCTTTTATAACATTTTTATGTTTTTCATACAGTTCATTAAATACTTCTTCTAAGTCTTCAGACTCTGATCCTGAATCTGTGCAAGAATTGAAAGAAGGTTCAGAGTGTACCTCATCTAGTCCTGCCATGAGGGCTAGATTTATCTGCTCTTTCTCCGATTCTGAGCTTGATGTTTCGGAGCTTGTGGCCTCATCATTTTCCCAAGCAGCTGCCATGGCTTTTCTTTTAAATTTCTTGTGCTGCTTCTTGAGCTTTTCGGTTTGGCCATTCTTCTTTAACCTTGGACAATCTGGTCTCAGATGTCCAGGTTTTCTGCATTCATAGCAGACTGGTTCCTTTTCTTTTCTTTCTTTCTTGTGAATCCTTCTTGATCCATTTTTCTTCTTCTTAAAAATTTTCTGAAGCTTGGACAGAACCTCATCTACGTCACTGTCTTCAGATCTGCATTTTTGAACTTAAGAAGTAGAGGAGTAGCTGCAACTTTAAGAGATTAGTACATTTTTTCTTTGATGAGCATTCAGATAGACGCTCCATATTCATTTCATGTGCCATGAGGGAACCTATTAAGTTATCAATAGATAATTTGGTTAAGTTATGGGCCTCTTCAATAGCAGTTACTTTAGGTGTCCATGAGATAGTTAAAGACCTAAGTATCTTTCTAACATTTTCTTCATCAGATAGGTTTTTACCAAGAGAGCTTAAACCAACTACTATGCTTGAAAATCTATTATACATCTGAGTGATATTTTCATGTGGAAGCATTTTAAATTGCTCATATTGAGAGACAAGAATGTCTATTCTAGTTTGTTTTACTTTATCTGTTCCTTCATAAGTTATCTGCAATTTATCCCACATTTCTTTGCAGATCTGCATGCAGAAACTCTACTAAATTCTTTTTGGATAAAGCACAACATAAATAGTTCTTGGCTTTAAAGTTTAGAGATAATTTATTCTTATCAGCTATTGTAATAGCAGTAGTGCCTGGAACAGGAACAACAACAAAATCACCTACCTCTATTACCTGCCACAGATCGAAGTCTGTGCCCCGAATGAAGCATTCCATTCGCATCTTCCAATATAGGTAGTCCTCTCCATCAAAGAATGGAGGTCTGGTGACTGATTGGCCTTCAGCATATCCTTGAGCTGCCATGGATCTTTACTCTAAGATCGTTAGATCTTCTTGAAAGTTCAGAGACCCGCTCTGATACCACTTGTTGGCCCTTTTGGTACGGCAGCAAGCTAACCTAGAGGGGGGGTGAATAGGTTTTCTGAGATCTGAAATAGAAACTTAAACACAGAAATTAACACTTGAAGGTTTGGTTAGTTTGGTGTGATAAAGAGTAGCAGTGCGGAAGCAAATAAACAATCACACAAATAACACAAGAGATTTATCCTGGTTCGGCCCTTCCCACATGGAAGTCCTACGTCCAGTCCCCAAGCAAACTCTTGGGATTTCACTAACTAAGGGTACAGTCCCCCTTATGGACCTTACAACACCCTGGATCCCCCACCAGGTCTCTTCTCTTTCCCGGGCAAGAAGGCAGCCCACTTCTCTTACAGGTAAAGAAGCCAACCTCCTGGTACAAACCCCAGTGCGGTTCTGCTAGACACAAACCCCTAGCTGGGTTCTACACTGTATACAGTCCTACAGCTGGACAGAAGTCTTTCTTAGAAAAGAAAGAACAAAGCTGAGAGTTGGAACAAATAAAAACCAACTACAAGAACTCTCAGCAAAAGACTCTCTCCCCCAGATTTACAAGATGCACACACAGAGAGAGAGAAGAGAGGAGAAGGAGCTTGAAGCTTGAGGGCTTCAGATGCTTGAATACTTCTTCTTGGGCTCAGGCTCTTTCTCTCTTTTCTTTTGAGTGTATGTGGAGTTGAGGTTCTTCCCGGATGTACACTCTTGAAAAATCTTCAGGAAAAAGCTCTTCCTTTTCTTCAGCTATGCTTCAGCTTTTGTATGAGCAGCTTCTTGAAAGGATCCGTTGAAGAGATCCGTTGGAGTTCTAGCCGTTGCTCATCTCCTCTTCATTTGTCTTAATCAGACTCTGATGGTCTTCGATGTCTGTAAGCATAGAAGAGAGTGTTAGCATAAAAGAGTGTTTATGATAAACGATGCATGGTACTGTGCTTCTGCTAACATACTGAAAATAGAGGTCATATCTTTTTGACAAGACTCTGAAATATGCATGCAGCTTTTTTGTCAGAAGATATTTGACTTTTCATTTAAGCGCCAAGCATATTTGAAATATAAAAGCAATCTGTGTTTCAACAGAATCCATGAAGAAATCGTTATGAGCATGACTTATGAAATCGTTATGTGAGGAGTCGTTGCTCATTTATAAACAAATCGATGTGAGGGCAAATCGTTGTACTCACTTATCAAATCGTTATGAGACCGATTTCTTATCAAATCACTGCGCTCAAAGAAGAAATCGTTATGGCATCGACTTCTTGCGCTTTACAGAAGAAATCGTTGCAAACACTTATGAAATCGTTATGGCATCGACTTCTTGCGCTTTACAGAAGAAATCGTTGCGAACACTTATGAAATCGTTATGGCATCGACTTCTTAACAAATCGTTATGGGAACGATTTCTTACCAAATCACTGCGCTCAAAGAAGAAATCGTTATGGCATCGACTTCTTAACAAATCGTTGCGCTTAATATTTGGCACTTTAAACAGAAATCGATGTATATTGATTAAACATCGATTTTATCATTTTAGTGCGTCAAATATTGCATCAATGAAAGACTTAGCTTTTGCTATGAGATTGATGCGACACAGATGAAACAAAATATTCAATTTAAGTTACATCATAAATTTTATTATCACCAAAATACAAGACAAATAGAGAGTGGTTCAACAGGGCGTACGGGTGTGTAACCCCCTATTGTGCGCACCAACTGACGCGCCTTTCCAGGCATGATCCAGAGGTGTTACGGCCGTCTACCTCAGCGTCCATGCCTATAAAAGGCACAGGTATAGTGCCATGCAGAGGTACGCTCTCTCTCTTACGTGAATACACCCTCACGCACAAGAATCCCCATCCTCTCCAGTCATCTACTGACTTAGGTATCGGAGGGTTCTCCCTGGTTCTTCAACCGGGCCCCCTTGACGCCTTTTTTGGTGATTGCAGGACCTTCGTCCACCTTCGGCGATTGTCATTCTCCCTTCACAAGTGTTGGCTTGCATGGCTCCGGCCCAATAAGGAAAAAGGCATCCACACTTTTGGCACCGTCTGTGGGAACGACACAACCATGGCTCGCGGACGATCCTCTTACTAGAACATTGGGAGCAGGGCGACGAGATCCCGCCAGTCACGAGCAGAATCTCACCGTAGATCCCCTCCTATTGACGTCAACATCGCCCTCGCCGGCGCAAACAATGACGTCCATGCACCAGCGGCCACCGCGCCAGCAACCGCCTTGGAGATGGCTGAACTCCGGGGATAGATGCAGCAATTGACGGGCATCTGCCTAGCCCTACAGGCTCAGTTGGCTGGCCCACCAGCCCCGGAGCCTTCCCTGCCGCGGGAGAGGTAGGCAGGGTCGTCCCACCAATGATCTCTTGTTCTTCCGGTGCCTCAGGATCAGCATGCGGACTCACCGCGCCGATCCCACCGAGCCCCGTCGGAGGAGCGGACACCGGAGCGCCAAGGCCGTTCACCCCGTCGCTCTGTCATCGCCCC
Source organism: Colocasia esculenta (assembly GCA_014218235.1). NCBI lineage: Eukaryota > Viridiplantae > Streptophyta > Magnoliopsida > Alismatales > Araceae > Colocasia > Colocasia esculenta. The sequence continues at coordinate 55,086,013 of CM024766.1, forward strand.
CCGTTTGTCGCGCTCGTTTATGGGAGCCAACTCCCATGGCACCGACCGAAAAGGATCCGTCCATTCCGAGCAGGAGCTCGCCAGACGCCTCCGTCGTGTGGTCGACCTGGAGTGCCGCGTGGACGCGATGGTCCAGCGTGTCGAGGGAAAAGCCCCAGCGGAGGATGACCTGGACTTCTGCTCCCCTTTCAGTGGGGAGATCCTGGAAGCCCGGGTCTCTCCCAAGCTCCCTCTGCCCACCATAGCACCCTACGACGGCACTACCGACCCGGCCGACCACATCCATGGCTTTGAGTCGCACATGGTGTTCCACGGTGCATCAGATGCGGCCAAATGACGAGCTTTACCTGCAACTCTCAAGGAGACCGCCAGAGCCTGGTTCGAGACTCTGCCAGTGAGCTCCATTTCATCTTTCCGCCAGCTAAAGAAATCCTTCAGGGATAACTTCCTTGGCGGAAAGTCACAGCCGCGTACGGCGGCTTCCCTCCTGGCAATTCGCCAGAAAAAGGGCGAAGCGCTCTGGGACTTCGTCAAGAGGTTCCGGACCGAAGCGCTTCATATTTCGCACCTGGACGTTCCTCTAGCCACTAGTGCCCTCATCCAGGGCACTCGCGACGGCTTCTTGCAGAGGACTCTAGGCGTCCAGCAACCTGCTACCCTCGCCGAGCTGCTTTCCATTGCACAACGCCATGTGGCTTGCGAAGAAAGTTTAGCTGCGGGCCGAGCAGAGCAGGGGGAATCATCGGACAAGAAGAGACCCACCGACAATGGCTCTGACTGTGATTGGAAAAAAGGACGGCGCAATGGGGATTCACCGTGCCGACCACGTCCCTTCACCAACTACACCCCCCTCACGGTGGCACCCGAACAGATCCTGGTGGAGATCAGGAATGAACCATTCGTTCGGTGGCCGCAGAGGATGCGCTCCGACCCTCGTAGGCACGATCAAGCGAAGTATTGCCGCTTCCATCGCGACCATGGCCACGACACCTCCGAATGCCGCCAGCTCAAGGACGAAATTGAAGACCTTATCAAGCGTGGCTAACGGGCGGTATGTGCGCCGGAAAGAAGAATGCCCCAGATGCCGAGAGCGGACTCCCGAGCAGCCGGTCAACAAGGAGCCTAACGGACAAGAAATCAATGTGATCGTAGGAGGCTTCGGCACAGGCGGAGAGAGCACTCGAAGCCGACACGACTACGCAAGGCGAGTGCACGTCGTGGACAGGCCACCGACGCCTAGGCCAGCTCCATATCCCACCAGTCCTACACGCACCCCGTCCGAGGAGGCTATAACCTTCTCGGACGAAGACCTTGTAGGGGTCACTACTGCACACACTGATGCGCTGGTCATTTCGGCCACCATCAACCATTGTAATGTGCGTCGGGTTTTGGTAGATAATGGAAGTGCCCCCGACGTCTTGGCTTACGACTGTTTTGTGCTTATGGGTCTCAAAACCGACCAGCTCACCCTAGTAGAGTCACCCTTGTTCAGCTTCTCGGGGGTTTCGGTGCAACCCATGGGCAGAGTACGCCTCCCAATTACCTTAGGGACGGTGCCGAAGACTGTGACCAAGGTAGTTAACTTCTTGGTCATCAAGAACATGCCAGGCTACAACGTCATCCTCGGCAGAGGCCTGATTGGAAGAATCAGAGCGGTCCCTTCGTCTCTTCACCAGAAGATGAAGTTTCCAACCCCAAGCGGGATTGGCAAGGTGCTCGGGTGCCAGTGCGAGTCTCGACGGTGCTATGTCCTCTCTTTAAGAGACAAGCAGCCACTCGCGGCCCCCACCGATCAACCCACCGATCAACCTTCCACTAGCCGAGGAACGCCTACTGAAGACCTGCTACCTATTCAGGTGGATGATGACCCCGAGCATGTACTTTACATTGGCGCTCTGCTAACAGATGACGAACAGCAACGCTACAGGACTTTTTTGCTGGCCAATTTGGATGTGTTCGCATGGTCTGACGATGAGCTACCAGGCATCTCTCCTGATGTCATGATGCATCGCCTTCGGTTGGATCCGCGGGTCCCCCCAGTTCAGCAAAGGAGGCGGCCTGTCAATCGAGAACGACAGACTGTCATCCAGGATCACGTCATCAAAAGCCGATCCGTTGGGCTCCTTCTGAGAAGCCCAATACCCAAGATGGATCTCCAACGTGGTCCTCGTGCGCAAAGCCAACGGAAAATGGCGAGTGTGCGTGGACTACAAAGATCTCAACAAGGCAACACCCAAGGACAACTTCCCTCTGCCACGCATCGACCAGTTGGTGGACTCAACATCCGGGCATGAGATTCTTAGCTTCTTGGATGCCTACTCTGGTTATCACCAGATTAGCATGCATCCCCCGGACCAAGACGCCAACACGTTCGTCACGGACCTAGGGTTATACTGCTTCACCAGGATGCCCTTTGGTCTAAAGAACGAGGGCACAACGTACCAACGGCTGGTCAACAGGATGTTCGGGTAGCAGATTGGGCGCAACATGGAGGTCTATGTCGACGACATGCTGGTCAAGACACTTCCGAGCACCGACCACATCTCCGACCTCCAAGAAACTTTTGCAACCCTGCGGAAGTACAACATGAAGCTCAACCCGTCCAAGTGTGCGTTTGGAGTGCGCTCGAGTAAGTTCCTCGGCTTCCTCGTCTCGAATAGAGGGATAGAGGCAAACCCAGAGAAGGTCCAGGCCGTACTTGAGATGGGCAGTCCGAAGACGGTGCGGGACATCCAGCGTCTTACTGGGTGCCTTGCCGCCCTGAACTGGTTCATGTCTCGAGCAGCGGAAAGAAGTTTTAACTTCTTCAAGTTCTGCGAGGTCCTAAAGGCACCTCAAAGCAAGGGGGGCATGTACGGTGGACTGCAGAGTGCGAAGCTACCTTCATCGAGCTGAAGGCATACTTAGCAGCCCCACCAATTCTCTCAAAGCCTGTGCTCGGAGAACCACTGTTCGTATACCTTTCGGTTACCGAACACTCCATTAGCGCAGTTTTGATCAGAGAAGAGGGAGCGGCGCAGCATCCAGTGTATTACATTAGCAGGGTCCTCCAGGAAGCTGAAAGGAGGTACCCCCGAGCAGAAAAACTTGCCCTTGCTCTGGTCACGGCTGCTCGGAAGCTCAGGCCCTATTTTCAGGCCCATTCAGTAACGGTCCTCACCGACTAACCACCGAAGTCTATCCTTCAGTGGCCAGAGGCTTCCGGCAGGATCATCAAGTGGGCCATAGAGCTGGGCGAGTTCGACATCAGCTTCCGACCAAGGACAACATTCAAGGCGCAAGCATTGGCGGATTTCGACGCAGAATGCACACTCCCTACTGAGCAGGACCCGCCATTAGCCGACGAGCCCCCATGGGAGCTCTACGTGGATGGGTCCTCTTGTGTCACAGGGAGCGGAGCAGGCTTGGTTCTCACCTCTCCGGAAGGGCTAGAGTTCCAATACGCCCTCCATTTTTGCTTTGTGGCCTCCAACAACGTTGCCGAGTACGAAGCACTACTGTCTGGAATACGCATGGCTTGGCACCTCGGGGCCCTTCAGCTTAGAGTCTTCACTGACTCCCAGTTGGTCGCCAGCCAGGTGAACGGACAGTTTGAAGCCAAAGAGCCCCGCATGGCTCAATACCTTCAGAAGGTCAAGAGCCGAGCAGAGGGTCTCCTCTACTTCGAGGTCATACATGTCCCTCGAGGGCAGAACACGCGAGCTGATGCACTTGCCAAATTGGCATCCTCAGGTGACATCACCCCTTCTCGCTCAGTTTTCATCGAAGAGCTCGCCTCGCCGAGCACCGAAGTGGATGTTGTAGCCGTTGAGGTCGAGCAGCCAGCCCCAGATTGGACTGACCCTCTCCTGGCCTATCTACTTCGAGGCCAACTTTTGCTCGAACAGAGCGAAGCACGCAAGATCAGGCTGCGCTCCTAGTGCTTCACCCTCATTGAAGGCAAGCTGTACCGGCGGTCCCTTTCAAGACGCCTTTTACGGTGCCTCAGCCCCGACGAGGGTCTCGCGACTACCGAAGAAGTTCACGAAGGGCTGTGCGGAAGCCATTTGGGGGGCAGGGCACTGGCGCGCAGCGTTGTTCGGGCAGGATTCTGGTGGTCTTCACTGCAAAAGGATTGCATGTCCTTTTTCCGGAAGTGCCCGGACTGTCAGACGTTTGGGCAACTCATCAAGCAGCCAGCCAAACAACTCCATAGCTTGTTCGAACCTCGCCCTTTCGCCAGATGGGGCATTGACATATTGGGCCCTTTTTCAGAGGCCCAAGGTAGGAAGAAGTTCCCGTTCGTGGCCATCGACGACTTCACCAAGTGGATCGAAGCCGAGCCTGTTGCCACGATCACCGAACAAGCCGCATGGAAGTTCGTCTGGAAGAACCTCCTCTGTCGGTTTGGCGTCCCAAGGGTGATCACCTCCGACAACGGGAAGCAGTTCAACAGCGCCTTCTTCAAGCAAAAGTGCGCCGAGCTCGGGATCTACAACCACTTCACCTCTATGGCACATCCCCAGGCAAACAGTTTGGTAGAAAATGCCAACCGAACACTGCTGCATGGGATCCGCACAAGAGTGGAGGTTGCGGGGGGTTCATGGATTGACGAACTCCCCAACGTGCTTTGGTTCCACCGAACAACAACTCGGGTAGCAACGGGAGAAACACCCTTCAACTTGGCTTACGGCTCAGAAGCCGTTGTGCCTCTAGAAGTAGCTCTCCCCACCCTCCGAACAACCCACTTCGACGAAGCCGCCAACAACTGTGCTCTTCAGCAAAACCTTGACATGCTTGGCGAACGACAAAACGACGCCAGCATTCGTCTCGTCTCCTATCAGCAACGGCTCGCGCAATATTATAATGCACGAGTTCAGGAAAGGCGCTTCAACGTGGGAGATTTAGTTCTGCGCCGCTGCTCGGCCTCGGATCCCCGAAGAGCGGTCGGCAAGCTCGCCCCAAAATGGGAAGGACCTTATCAGGTCACACAAGTCCTTGGGAAAGGCTCATACAAGCTAACTACCCCTAGTGGCGAAGCCGTACTTAGAACCTGACATGTATCTAATTTGAAGGCTTATTATTTATAAAGGCCTTCTGTTCGGCATCCTACTTCTCTTCTCCCCATTCCTATGGTTGGACAAGTGTTAGTTAGCATTCACCCCTGGCTGAGACCCCATTTGGTCCTTAATGATGCGCACGGTACATGCAAACGCTTATAAACTGGCGAATTCCGATTCGAACAGGAACAACACTAAGGGAAGAAGATAGAAAAAGTGAAGCCATAGACAAAATAGAATTCATTTCACAATTTCTTTTTTACAAAAGGGCCCCTCGGGCCAGATTTATAAAAGGCAGCACAAGGCGAGAAGCTGCTAAGGACCCTGCTTGGAAGCACCAGCGTCATCGGCAGGCGGCATCTGCGCAGATTGAAACTGGGCGAACCAGACGCCGTCCAAACGGGCGTCCCCTATTCGGCGTCAGCACTCCCACACGGCTGCCTCAAATGCCTCCCGGAGCACGCTCCTGCCATGACAACCTCTCCGCGTACTCCCGACCAGCTTTGAGGCTCACTTGGTAACACTGGGCCCCAAACTGCTCCAGGTCAGCCTTGAAATCGGCCCCAGCCTTGTATTCGGCTATTCCTCGGGCCTTGGCTTCAGACAGCACCTTGGTAACGACTTCATTCTTGGCCCGGGCCACGGCGAGATTCAGCTCAACAGTCTAGAGGGCAGCTTTGAGGTTTTTGACTTCACCTTGCAGCTCAGCCTCGCGGGCCTCGTGCTGCGCCACCAAGTCCCTGCAGTAGGCGTTTTGAGCCTCCCACTGGGGCTTGTGGTTTTGGGCCTGGACAGCAAGTCTTCGCAGTACCTCCAACGACTTGCTGACTCCGTCCATCAATGCCTCGAGGTCGACATTGTCGCCACCATCTTCTTGGGCTCGGCTCCCCGAGTGATATCCCCCGCTGGAAATCTCCGGAGTGCGGTCGGGGCCCGCCCGCTGGCATCTAGCTAGAACTTCGAGTTGTGATGCGCTGGGGCAAGGAGGAAGTTCCCTGTGCGTTTGTTCCCCCAAGCACCCCAGTGCGGCTGCAAGCGCTTCTCTTGAGGGTAGCTCGGGGGCGACCATCCTCAGCACCTCCGAAAGAGGTTTCTGGTCGTCCCCATAGTCCTCTTCGGCGTTAACTGACCGGGCGGCATCGGCAGCAGCAACCCCTTCATGGCCTGCGGCTCCCAGATTTGTCTCCACCGCCCCTCGCGCTACTTCTCCAACCACCAAGGGGACATAAGTGGCTGCCAACGACACCTCGTCTGCAACCACTTCGGTGGGGGGCAAGGGGACCACGGCGATGTTAGCGTTCCCTTAGGGGTCTGGCGTCCCTCTTGCAGGGGCCTCCATCGCTTCGTTCTACGCAGCTGACATCTCCTTGGTTGCAGTCGCCTCCACGGACGGAGTAGCGACCTCCTCGGTGTTGGCGGTTGCTGCAGCTATCACCCCCATAGGGGCATCCGCCTCCGGCGCCTCGACGTACGGAGGGTCCTCCTCAACCCCTCTACTCCTTCGGGAAGAAGACTCTAAAGCATGTCTGGTGACACCTTGCTCAGCACCACCAGTGCTGGAAGCGCGCGAAGGCGCCCTCTCTTCGGAGCGGGTGGAATCCCTCGCCTCCTCCCTGGCGGGACCTTCCGACCCGCCGCTCAGCTCGATGAGGCTTGGCTTGGTGACAGGCCGAACGGGGGCCTCAGTGTGTTGCACGGCCGGAACTTTTGACGTCCCCGTCACTCGGCGCTTCCTCCGCAGCATCGACCGTTCGACCTCTTCCTCCTCCTCTTTTTCCTCCTCTTCCTCCTCAACGCACTCTTCAGTGCGAGGCACGGCCCTGGTAGCCTTCCTCTTCTTCCGAGCACGGGGCTCGTCCTCCGACTCCTCCTCCTCGGTGGCTTCTACCAGCCTGGGCTTCTTTTGCCCCAGGGGAGGAGCTCGGCTGGCACTTCCGCCCTCCGTGGAAGAGGGCACAGCTTCAACCACCCTTACATCGGTGGCTTTCTTCTTCAATCGGATTCTTCCGGTCTCTCCTCCGAGACCCGGTAAACAGTCGGCGCCCCCCCGGTGGAGCTCGGCGCTATGAGCGTGGTCGTCACCGCCGCAGCCACTCTTACCGCGGAAGGCGCCCCGACTGCGGTCGCATCGTCCCCCTCGAAGACGATCCGCTGCCTGATTGGAATCTTCTCCGCGAAATCCTCGTTGGCCTCCAGCTTCCGGCCAGCAGCCAACTCCTCAGCAGCTGCAAAATCCAAAGGGTACGGGTTAGAAAAAAAAAGGCATAGCTACAGCGTCTGAGCAGTGGAAAGCAAGTTACTTATTCCATGGCTTACTGAGACCGTGCTTGACGAGGGTATATTCTGTCAGATACCCATCACCGTTCTTCATATCTACCCGGAGCAGGCTGTCTGAAGCTTGCGCCTCGTCCTAGATCAATTTCGGCCACACTTCCTGCCGCGCCTTCTGGATGGTGGTCGGAAACCCCCACTCACCACCGTTCCGACGTCGGACAAAGAACAATCTCCCTGACCAGCCTTTATTGTTCGAATATTTGTTGGACAGTCGGATGTTCATCCGTTGTGACCGATGCTTGAGGTAGTACGTGAGCAGCACCAAGGACCGGGAGGCCGACAACTTGAAGTGTGACCTGAAGACTCCCGATGAGCCCCGGATCTCCTTTAGCCCCCAGATCCCCCCAAAGATACAGATGTATCTCCAACTGTTAGGGGTTAACTGGATGGGCGAGATCCCCCACCAGTTCAGCAGCGCCTTCGCCGTCTCCGGCAGCGGCAGGCGAAAACCTGCCTCCATCAGATCGACGGAGAGGGTCAGGCTCCCAGGCTTCATCGCAATGGGGAGCTCCCCCTCCTTCGCATCAATGATTTCGTACTCATCTCCAATGCGGAACCTCTCTCTGAGGCCTTCGTAGTGGCAGAGCTTCCGTCCGCTGGAAGCCACCACCGTCACTCCGCTTGCTCCGGCAACGGCTTTCCCTCTGTCTGCCATCGAAGAAGAGTTGCAGGAAGAAGCAGAAGCAAGGGAAGACGAAGGAGAAGGTGAGAAGCTTGGAAGGCAACGAAGGCTCAAACGCTGGAGGGTTTTTCAAAGGCGTGGCTCCCGCCGTCACCCCCTCCCTTCCTTATAAGGAAAGGGGGGGGGGGGGCGTGAAATTCGAAGTGGGCCCTAAACGCCGCTCCTTCCAGTTTTCAAAATTCCTCCTCGGTCGCACCGCTGGTGGCCGTTCGAACACAACGTGCGGCACTCCTGGCTCGACACGTCCCCGTGCTCATCATGACGAGTTAGCCGTTCGACGAAGCCCCCAAGTGACGGCACCACATGGCTATGTGCATCGAACCATCGCATTAAATGCAAAAATGACACCCTCGAAGTGCCCATGTCTCCAAGCCACTCGAGGGCGTGGGGGGCAAGTGTGGTGGCCAAATCTGGCCACCTAGGTCCATCATAGCCCACTACGGCACTCTAAGGTCCCATCAATAGGCATGACCCTTCTTCAGGGCGCCACGTCCTAATAAGGACCGTTCAGGGGCCTTCAAGGAGTGACCCCCGTGATCAGGCTTCACCAAGCCCCCCAGCGGCATGCCTCCGAACAACTCCACTGATTTGGAACAGGTCTTCACCTGTCGAATAGGCTATCATTTCCAGCGCACCGAACAGTCGTGGCCATTACCGAACAGCGGGTTCAACCTCTCTTACGGGTTACCTGCTCGGTGACCTCCGCCAAAGGCTTCCGAGCAACCCTTCACATCCTCACGACGGTTGTAACTGCCGCAGGCCACGCGCCCCATGATCCAAGAGTGCATTAACTGCCAAGCACTCCAACGGGCGTACGGGTGTGTAACCCCCGTTGTGTGCACCAACCAACATGCCTTTCCATGCATGATCTAGAGGCGTTACAGCCGTCTACCTCAGCGTCCATGCCTATAAAAGGCACAAGTATAGTGCCATGCAAAGGTACGCTCTCTCTCTTACGTGAATACACCCTCACGTACAAGAATCCCCATCCTCTCCAGTCATCTACTGATTTAGGCATTGGAGGGTTCTCCCCGGTTCTTCAACCGGGCCCCCTTGACGCCTTTTCTGGTGATTGCAGGACCTTCGTCCGCCTCCGGCGACTGTCATTCTCCCTTCACAAATGTTGGCTTGCGTGGCTCCGGCCCAATAAGGAAAAAGGCCTCCACAATTATCATTAAAATATGAGATATTAAACATCAAGAACATGTTGTTTAAGCATTATTGTGATATCTATAGAATGTATAACATGTTCAACATATCATCATCAAAATCACAATATGTCATCATGAAAATCAAAGTATGAGTGATGTTCATTGGTTATCATTAAAATACAACTTTAGGAAATTCCAAAACACACTCAACCCAACAATCTCCCCCTTTTTGATGATGACAAAACATATGCACAATCTCCCAATAACCTGACTTCCTTAACTGCAACAACTCCCCTTGACCATATACACCCTTTGAACTTACTCCCCATAAAGAACTTTCTCCCTCTAGAAACTTTTCTAGAAACTTTTACTTTCTCCTCCTTTAAGGAACTTTCTCCCTCTAGAAACTTTTCTAGAAACTTTTACTTTCTCCTCCTTTAAGGAACTTTCTCCCCCTTTTTGACAGCATCAAAAAGATAGATAAGAGAGAGAAACAAAGATTGTAAGAGATCAAGAAATGAAATGTAGGAAATGAATGGTCAGAAATGATCAAAATAAATGAGGCGAAGTGATATTTACATATGAGAGAAATTATTGTGTTCTTTGTATTGTGCAATAGAGTTTAATCACAAAGACACACTCAACACAAAGTATAATGATCTGAATGTGGTTAAAATAATGATGCAAATGTGAAATAAAGTGACCTATATGAGTGAGCAGAAATATTTAACAAGGATGTTAGGAGCTTTAAGTTTAACACAATGTAAAATAATAGGTCTAAACTCAGTATACATGAACTTTATGAAGGTCTTAAGCTTTTTCATCCTGTCAATTTGATTTTCTTTCATTTTTAACTGGGAAAGAATACATGAATAAATTAGTTAAATCTCACTTTCCAGTGCAAGAGATCACATTGATTAGATGCAAGATCTCCTGATTACTTAGTGGTTTAACTTTCATTATCTTATACAGAGTTGAAAACTTTGATTTCCACTTTTTGATGCGAAACAAATCACTTTTTAGTTGAAATGGCCCAGTTACTCAGTGGTTCAAGAATTTACATTGCTCTATTTATATCTTTCCATATTGTTGATCATTTTCTTTTGATGTTTTGCAGGAGTATGTTTGCTTTAACCAGAAAAGTCATGACTACGAATTTAGAGAAATTATTCTTAACATGTGATAAAATGAAGCTTAAACATACACTTGTGAAATATTAAAGGTACTCATGTGCCTATAATAGTGTTTTGCAAATTATTTTAAAAATATTCAGTATTAAGATTGCTTAACCTTGAAATGATAATAAATCTTTGAAATTAAACTAAGTGCACAATGAGTTTAGGTTTAATGTCTTAATTCTCTCATAAGAAAATAGCACAATGACTCAAAAATTCTGATGATTGGGGCTCAATATAGACAACAAATGTCAAGAGAAATGAGTGAAGAATAGACAATAACTCCCCCTCAACAATTTCATAAAAGAATCTTGATACTTGGCGGAGACATATACTCACGCATAGTGAAAGTGTCCAGACAAGCCTAACTTGCCTTTCTTCAAATCACTATTTGATAAACCAAGAATTTCAATGCAACTGAGAAGTAGGAATTTATTTGCAAGAGAGAATGGCCTTTATTTGCACAAAGATTTGAGATGAAGATTTCAGACATGTGAAAACTTGCATAAACCAAGTTCCCTTCTAAGAGAAGTGAATCTAGGTTCTGCAAGAGGCTTAGTGAAAATGTCTGCAATTTGTTTTTCTGTGTTAATGTAGTGGAGTTCAAAAGAATTCTTTGAGACTTCATCTCAAAGGAAATGATGCCGAATGTCAATGTGTTTTGTGTGGGAATGCTGAATAGGATTTTTGGATAGATTTATAGCACTTGTGTTGTCACAAAGAATAGGAATGCAATCTAATGTGTGATTATAATCTAAAAGTTGATGTTTGACCCAAAGGACTTGGGTACCACATCTACCAGCGGCAACATACTCAGCTTCTGCAGTTGAAAGAGCTACAAAATGTTACTTTTTGGAAGCCCAAAAAATAAGACCCCTCCTAGATATAAACACAACCCACTAGTGCGTTTTCTATCAAGTTTGCACCCGGCATAATCAGCATCACCATATGCAATCAAGTCCAATTTACATCCAGCAGGATACCAAAGACCCAAATCACATGAAGAAAGAAGATATTTGAAAATTCTTTTAAAAGCAGACATGTCACTATCTTTAGGATTTGCTTGAAATCTTGCACACATGCAGACACTAAATTGAATATCTGGCCTAGAGGTAGTTAAATAAAGAAGAGATCTAATCATACCTCTGTAAAGTGTAGCATTAACAGGCTTACCAGAAGCATCACTCTCAAGTCTTACACTTGTGGCCATTGGTGTGTTGGATGGCTTGATATTTTGGAAGTCAAACCTCTTGAGCAACTCCTTGACATATTTTGTTTGACTCAGAAAAATTCCTTCAGCAGTTTGATGTGCTTGCAGACCTAAAAAAAATGTAAGTTCACCCATTAGACTCATTTCAAATTCAGATTGCATAAGATGGGCAAACTCATTGCACAAATTATTATCTGTTGATCCAAAAATGATATCATCAACATAAACTTGAACATCAATGAAATGATTTTTTGTAGTTTTTGTAAATAAGGTTTGATCAATGTTTCCTCTTATGTAACCTTTATTTACAAGAAAGGAGCTCAACCGGTCATACCAAGCTCTTGGAGCTTATTTAAGACAATAAAGAGCCTTATTAAGTTTAAAAACATGATTGGGAAATTTTTCATTTTCAAAACCAGGGGGTTGTTTGACAAAAATATTTTCTTTTATGTATCCATTTAAAAATGCACTCTTGACATCCATTTGAAAGACTTAGAATTTCAAAGAAGCAGCAAATGCAAGGAATATTCGAACAGCTTCAAGTCTTGCTACAAGGGCATAAGACTCTTCAAAATCAATACCAATTTCTTGGTTATACCCCTGAGCAACAAGTCTAGCTTTATTTCTAACAATTTGACCAGATTCATTCAATTTATTTCTGAAAATCCATCTAGTTCCAATGACAGAAGTTAAATCTGAAGGTTTTGGTACTAAATCTCAAACTTGATTTCTTTCAAATTGATGAAGCTCTTCATGCATAGCATTTATCCAGTTTTCACAAGATAAAGCTTCATTAACATTTTTGGGTTCAATTTGGGAAAGTAGTACCAAAGAATCTTCAACTATGACAGAATGAAATGATGATCCGGTTCTGATTCCATCTTGTAAATTACCAACAATGCTTTCAAGTGGATGATCTCTTAAAAATCTGGGTTCAAAAATTACCTCAAGATTTGCATGATTTTCAGGAACATGATTACCTGAATTACTTGAAGTTGGCATTTCAAGAACCTAATGTACATTTGGTATTTCTTGATCTTCAAGATTTGTAGATAGATGTTCAAGAAACTCATCTTCATCATCACATATTTGAGTTCTGTACAAATCAAAATGCCAATCTTTTGCAAATTTTCATCAAAAATGACATGTAGAGATTATTCCACAGTCTTATTTTTCAAAATATAAACTCTGTAAGCTCTTGAAGTTTCAGAATAACCTAAGAAGATTGATTCAAAACTTTTTGCATCAAATTTATCAAGATTTTCTTTGTTATTATTGTGATCAAATTATGAACATGCATCACTTTTATGGGATAAGAATAAGACCCAAGTATATCTTGTAAAGTCATCAATGATCACAAAGCCATATCTATTACCACTGAGACTTTGAGTTCTGGTTGGACCAAAAGATCCATATGAATCAACTCAAGTGGTTTAGATGAAAGTACTTCATAGAACACTTTAAAAGATTTTCTTGTTTGTTTTCCTTGAGCACATATCCCACAAACAGGATTGTCAATGACTAGGAAAGATTCAGGAAGACCTTTTACAAGATTCATTCTTATAAGTTTACTAATGGTTGTGAAACTTGCATGACCCAACCTTTTGTGCCACAACCAAGCAATGTCATTTTTATTTGCAATCAAGCAAACATTTAAAGAGGAATTATCACACAAATCAATCATGTAGATATTGTTTTCTCTTTTTCCAATCAATTTAATTTTTTCAAAAGAGGAGTAAATTATTTTGCATGAATCATGTTCAAAAAGAATCTTGTGACCATTGTCACACAATTGACTAATGCTAAGTAAGTTGTAATTCAAACCCTCAACTAAAGAAACATCATCACTTAAGGTAATGCAAGACTTACCAATTTTTCCTTTGCCAATTATTTTTCCTTTATTCTTACCTCGAAAGATGACTGATCCACCTTCCTTTTCAATTAAGCATGAAAATTTATTTCTGTCTCCTGTCATGTGCCGTGAGCATCCACTGTCAAGAATCCAGATGTTGCTGGAATTGGATGTACGGCTTTCCTGCACATAACAAATTAGACAAGAAAAGCTTTTGGTACCCACATGAGATTGGTACCAACATCCTGAGTGAGAAGAGATAACAAATCCTTTCTAACCCAAATTTGTGTATTTTTCTTCACAGTGTTTTTTGAAACAGAAGATTCAACTTTTTGTTTTTCAATTTTCTGAACATTATACCTCTTAGTTGATTTGTTCCACTGTGAAAAACTTGGCATGTATTGCTGTTGATAGGTAGGAAAAGATGAATGTAGAAATAAGGATTGAACCATTAGTTACCATTGTACCTTTGGTTCCAAGACTTATTCCATCTTAAATTGTAAGAGGAGAAAACATTCCAATTTCCATGAGAAAGATGATTATTGATTGGTTTGAAGTTTTTGTGATTTTTATAAGAGGGGTAGGTTGACCTCTGACTGGGATAGGTTGACCTGTGCATAGTGTGTGTCGACCTAGGTAAGGTATGTGTTGAAGCTGGAAAGGTCAATAGTATAGGAAAATTACGTTTTCTGCCATCTGCTGCTTCCCCCGCTCTGCTAGGGTTGGTGTGCGCCGCCATCGCTGGCGCCCCTAGCGCCATGCAGGGTGCGCCGTCCGTGGGTGCAGGGGATCTGCTCCATGCACGCCCGAAGTCGCCAGTGCCATGCACGTCCTCTGCTGCAGGGGAAATCGAGTTGGATGTCCCATGGAGGTCTTATGCGTAAATGCTAGCCGCTTCCAAACCTTCTCCGACTGTCAACATTGAAGTGAAGAGCCCCGCCTTTACTGATCTCGGAGAGCCAGCAGTCTACTTTTCCAAAGAGGAAATAGATAGATCTGTGGTCCCCTTCAAGAATGCAATTATAGCTAAGTGCTCTTATGGCAGATCCTCGATTCCGAAGATTAAATCTTGTTTGTCTCAGCGCTTCATGTTATCCAAGGATTTCATCGTCAGCTCTCTTAACCCAAGACACCTTCTATTCCGCTTTGATGATGAGCAAGACTTCCTCAAGGTCCTTCTCCGTAGAAGCCTCTATATCAAAGGATATTTATTCCGATTTTTCTGTTGGGATCCAGAGTTTGATTATTCTTATGACCCCACTTTTATTCCTGTCTGGATCGGCTTCCCGATGCTGCCTATGAACTTTTATCATGAGGGATTCTTAAAGTCGATTGCAGGTAACTTTGGTACGGTGCTTCAGATTCATGATGTTACTAAGGCCATGACACAGACTCAGGAAGCGTTGGTTTCGGTGGAGCTAGATATCAAAAAGCCCAGACCGGATCGCATTTGGATTGGATGTGATAAGGACGGCTTCTGGAAAAAGGTTAACTTCCATAGAATTCCATCAGTTTGCTCTTTCTGTCATAAACTTGGTCATCTTGTGGGCGAATGTAATAAGAAAAAATCGCAGGAGGACAGAACTACAGGGGCTGATAATGCTAACCATAAGGATACCAAGGAACAGGTTGATAAGGAGTGGAAAAAATCGACTAAGTTGCGGTATAAGAAAGCCTGGAAAATGAAAGATAATATTGCATCCAAACCTCAGGAGAAAAACCAATTTGCTTCTCTTCAGGATAATGCTCAGGATACAATGCAGATGGAGACGCAGAACACAGTTCAGGTGCAGCAGCCACTTCCGCAGAACTTAGTGAATAGCGGATCAGATTTTCCTCCACATGCGCTTCAGGTTAATGTGCACGTCGGGTCTTCCGACAACCCAGTTAATTCTCCCTCTCAGACGGTGCATGGCCTTGTCTTAAACTGGTTCATGGATGGTGCTGGAGGTGTCTCAGCACATGCAGAAACCGCTGCTTCTTCTTCTCGTGGGTCGGTGGATGTCGATGAGAAGAACTTCTTCGTAGGATTGAGAGAGAAGATATCCATATGCCGGACCTGGAGATTAACAGGGAGGTTACCAACAATTTTGATCGTGGTGTAATGACGAGATCTAAGGCGAAAGCTGTTGGTGCTAGAGACGGATACCAGTCCTCATGAATAGTCCATTGTTGATATGGAATATCAGGGGGGTTGCTAATGCTGCCTCCCCTAACAGTTTGAAAAAGAAAGTCAAGAAATATAAACCGATGATTGTTGGTATTTCTGAACCTAAAATAGTTTTTAGCAAAGCTACATCTCTGGGCAATTCTTTGTGTATGGATGGCTGTGCAGGCAATATGGATGACGAGTCGAACATCTGGGTTTTCTGGAGAAAGCAGGATGATATCCAGGTTATTTCTTCTTCAAATCAATTTATCACTTTAGCTTGCAACATTGGTAACAGTAAGTTCTTCATCACGATTGTGTATGCGAATTGTAATCAAGGGGAGAGAAGACACTTGTTTGATGATTTAATTACTTTTGCTCAGAACAATTCTGATGTTCCGTGGTTGGTCTCTGGGGATTTCAACTGCGTTTCTCAGCACTCTGAGAAACTTGGTGGTAATCCTGTCAGTAATATTTCCATGTCTGACTTTAATGGTTTCATTATGGCGGCTGGGCTGATTGATGCAGGGTACATCGGTTCTTCTTTTACCTGGTCGAATAAACGTACTGGCAGTGCGTCTGTGAGAGCTCGGTTAGATAGAGCTATGTTTTCTAATGCTTGGCAGGATGCTTTGCCGGATACTGTGGTCCGTCATCTCCCTAGGGGAGTTTCTGATCATGCGCCTTTGCTTGTTGAGCAGAAGATGATTTCCAAGTTGCCTAGTCGCTTTATATTTCAGGAGGTCTGGGCGTCTCATGAGGGGTTCCTGTCTGTGGTGTCTACTGCGTGGAAAGGTGTTCATCCTCAACTCTATGCTTTCGATACCCTGAACTGCAGACTGCGGGCGGTCAAGCTGGCCTTGCGTGATTGGAATAAAAATGTGTTTGGCAACATCCAGGAAGCCATTAATGCCGCTGAACTTGAGGTCTCTAATGCTGAACATAAGTTCGATCTGCTGCCCACTGAAGCTAACAGAATGGATATGTCTGCTGCTCATGCTAGACTTCACCAAGCTCTTGTTAATGATGAGAAGATGTGGTGCCAAAAAGCTAGAATGTCATGGCTGCAAAATGGGGACAGGAATACCTCTTTCTACCAGGCGGTTGTCAAGGCTAATCGTAGAAAAAACTACATTCATAGGCTCAAAATTGAGGGTTCGACTGAATGGTGTGAAGATCAAGATCTATTAAAAAGTGCGGCCAGTTCTTTTTTTGATGGCTTGCTCAGAACGGAGAATACTGTGGTGAATGATGACCTCCTTCAGGTGATTCCTCCTCTTATTTCGGAAGACCAGAATTTGTTGCTTTGTGAAGTCCCAGTAGGGAAGAAGTGAGGGCTGCTGTTATGGTTATGAACGGGAAGGGTGCTCCTGGACCTGATGGTTTCACCGGAGCTTTCTACTCTATCTGCTGGGACATTGTAGGTGAGGACGTGATCCATGCTGTTCAGGAATTTTTCAAGGGTGTTCCTTTACCTCGTGGGGCATCTTCTTCCATTATTGCCTTGATTCCAAAAGTGAGGGATCCGACTACTTTCGGTGATTTCCGTCCAATCAGCCTATGCAATTTCTGTTATAAATAATTCTAGGATTATATCTGATCGCCTCTCTCCCATTCTGCCGATTATTATTTCTGAAGAGCAAGGTGCCTTTGTTCGGGGTCGTTCTATCATTGACAATGTTTCAATTTCTAGACAGATGATGAAAGATATTGGTAGGAAGGTTCGTGGGGCAATGTTATATTCAAGTTGGATATGATGAAGGCCTATGACAGAGTGGAGTGGAACTTTTATTTGTGGTTCTTCGGAGTTTTGGGTTCTCTTCTCGGTTTGTTTCCCTGGTGGGTATGTTGGTTAGTAATGCTGGTTCTCAGTTCTTTTCAATGGTCAGCAGGTGGGGTTCTTTAAGTCTTCAAGGGGTATTCGTCAGGGTGACCCTTGGCGCCAGCTTTGTTTACTATCATGGAGGAGGTCTTAAGCAGGGGCCTACGATATCTTCAATCTTCAGGTGTCATACATCCTTACAGAGGGCCTCGAGGTTGCATGCAGATATCCCACCTCTTATATGCTGATGATACCCTAGTGTTTATGAACGGTCAAACCAGCAACATCAGGAAATTTTTGTCTTTCTTGAAAGCTTATGAAGAGTCTTCTGGGAAAAAGGTGAATGCTTCTAAAAGTAGTTTCCTTATTTCTCCTAATGCTCCTCCTGCTACTGGTGCTCGCATCAAAGGCTTAACAGGTTTCAGCAAGGAGGAGGGGGTTCTTAAGTATTTGGGGGTTCCGATCAGTCATGGCCGCTCCTTAGTCTCCCATTATAAGCATATCATCGACAAGGTTAACACTTCGCTGGCTTCATGGAAAGCTAAGTTGTTATCTCAGGCAGGTAGAGTTGTGTTCATTAACTCGGTTCTGTGTTCTATCCCCATTTACGTAGCTTCCGCCACTTGTTTGCCTAAGTCTATTATTTAGAAGATTGAGAGCTCTTGTGCTTCCTCTTTTTGGAATAGTGGTGATGAAAATAGGAAACGTCACTGGATATCTTGGGATCGTATATGTAAACCTAAACAAGAAGGTGGTCTGGGGTTAGAAGTATGTGGCATGTTCAGATTTCCCTTATGGCTAAGCTCATCTGGAATGCTATGCATGGCAATACTTTATGGTCTTCCTATGCTAGAAGTAGATTCATGGTTGCTACGTCAAATGAAGTTGTCAGGGTGTTTCCTACAGGGATTCCTAAGGTGGTTTTCAATGCTGCTCACTCTCTCATTTTACAAAATAGCAGGTGGATTTTAGGCGATGGCAAGAATATCGATATCCTGAGGCATACGTGGGCTGGCAATTGCCCACTGATCTCCTTAATACCTGTTCCTAATCAATATCCTTTTACTACTGTCCATGAGGTAGCAGCTAACACTGATCACCCTTTGAGGAATCATGCAGCGATTGGGAACCTAATGGACAAGGTCGATATTCTTGATGCTCCTGATGTGTCTGGATGAGTAGTGCTGATGGGACTTTCTCTACCAAGTCCGCCTTTCAGGCCATTAGGCTGCATGGTGTTCACCGGCCTTCTTTACTCAAAATTTGGAACCATACTTTCAATCCGAGGGCATCTTTGTTCGGTTGGCGGATTTTACATCGTGCGGTGCCCACTGATGATAGAATTTCATATTGTGGTATCTATCTGGTCTCCTCCTATTCCTGCTGTTCTTCTCCATCTACAGAAGATTTTAACCGTCTTTTCCTCAAGGGGGATCTCGCTATAGCGCTCTGGGACTGGGCTCGCCCGCTCCTTAATGGCCAGGTATTTGGTTAGCACATAACATCTACTTTATGGAACATCATTTCTGCAGTCAATTGCAAGAGCGCCATGGGGTTCATTTCGTTATATGTTGCGTTGCTTGTTTTATGGGAAATCTGGAAATATAGATGTGTGAAGAGGTTTGATTCGACTCCAAAGCTGTTAGGGAAGATCACTGCGGATATTAGATATGCTGTGGATGTGGCCATTCAAGGTGTTAAGTTTAAGCATGAATGTACTGCTGATCCATTCATATTATGTCATCCTTTGGCTTTAAACCCTCAGTTAAGCTTAAGTTCCTAAGATTGTCAGGTGGACTCCTCCGAAACATGGGGTTTGTCTCAGCGTGGATGGTGCTTGTAAGGGGAACCCGGGTCCCTGTGGTGGGGGGGGGGGCTGCCTGCGAAATCCAGCTGGGGAGGTCTTTCTGAGTTTTGCTTTCTTCTATGGCCATGGAGATAGTTTGCTTGCTGAAGTTCGTGCGCTCACTGATGGTCTTAGATTGGCTACGTTGCATGGGTTCCATATTACGACTGTGCACTCAGATTCTCTTCTTTTTGTCCAGTCCTTTATTCATGACAAATGTCCATCCTGGAAGTGTTCCTGGTGGTGGAATCTGGCCCGTTCTTTACTGCTGCAGATGCATGTTAGCATGGATCACGTCTTTAGGGAGGCCAATAGGGTGGCTGACGCCTTGGCGTCCCATGCTTGCCTTACTCAGCAAAGATCAATTTTCTCTTCTTCTGTTTTTCCTACCAGTTGTAAAGGTCCAGTTGCTCTTGATAAATCTGGGCTCCCTTCTATTAGATTGCCGTGATTTCTGGTTGTTCAGGGGTATGCCCCGGTGTTACATGTATATTTTTCCACATATATAAAATTTTAGGCGCAGGACAAGGCTAGGGGAGTGAGACCGTTATCCCCTGCCGGGGGATAGCGCACTTAGCTAGCTCTTCGTTCCTGTGTCCTTTTCCATTTAAAAAAAAAAAAAGGTATGTGTTGACCTCTCAAGTTCTTTTTGTTTTTGTATTTTTCCTTTGTTTTCAGATGAGCTTGCCTTGACAATTTTATAAAGGAGTTTTTGATGATTTTATTTTCTTTGGAGATGATTCTATTTTCTTTGAATTTTGTGGTTCAAAACCTAAGCCATGCTTATTTGAATTCATCTTAACTCCAAGTAGAGCATTCAGATTGTCTTTCCCTTGAGTGAAGTTCTTATCTTCTTTTTCTTTAATACAAAGATTGAGTTTTTCAATTTGATTCAAATTTTCATGATTTTCCTTTTCTTTTTCTTCAAATTTCTTAACATAATTGATAAGTTCTTTGTTCAATTTTTTAATTTTCAATTTGAGATTATCAACAAAAATCAAGAGTTCATCATTTTCTTTGATTTGATCTAAAACTTGAGCTTCCAATTCAGAAATCTTTTCAGATGATGAAGTATCATGAAGAATGCTTTCAATTTTTCTTTTCAAATATTTATATTCTTTTCTAACATCAGAAAGATTTTCAACTAAATTACCATATGCTTCTTGCCAATCTTCAATGGTAAATAGTTCAAAGAATATATCTACCTGTTCTTCACTGCTTCTTGCCATGAAGTAAACTTCATTTTCATATGAAGTTTAGGATTCTTCATTGCAGTCTGAGCTTTCATCATCTGACCATGTAGCAATCATGGCCTTGTTCTTCTTTTGTGAAACTCCTTCTTGTGGGTTTTGTGCTTTTCCTTCTTACCTTCTAGACAATCAGCCTTCATATGTCCAGATTTATTGCACCTGTAACACACAGGAATTTCATCAGTTTCTTATGATGAACATGAGAGAAATGTTTCTTTTTACTAGACATGGCATTTTGCTTATTATCAAAATTCTTCTTGTTCGATTTCAAAAATGCCTTGAATTGTCTAGTGATGAAAGCAAGATTATCATGATCAGATTCAGATTTCTCATACTCAGAATTTTCTTTAGATTTTCCTTTATTACTTGATGAAGCTTTAAGAGTAATGGTTTTTGTTTTTAGCATGTGTTCTTCTGATCTCTTAAGATTTAACTCATATGTCATTAATGATCTAATGAGTTCATCGAATGTGATTTTGGATAAATCCTTTGAATCTTCAATGACAGTTGCTTTAGTGTGCCATACAGGAGTTAATGAACACAAGATTTTTCATACCAATTCTTCATTTGAGTATTCCTTACCCAAGGCTCGAAGTCCATTTATAATAACCATGAACCTAGAAAACATCTCAGATATAGTTTCATTAGATTTCATGATAAACAACTCATAATTAGAAACTAACATGTTAGCCTTAGTCTCCCTGACCTGAGATGTGCCCTCATAAAGCAATTATAATTTATCCCACATCTCCTTGGCAGACTTACACATAGAGATTCTGGAATACTCCTTCGGATGGATGGCACATTGCAGCATGTTCATGGCACTGTAGTTCAGAGTGACCCTTTTGATCTGCTCCCTGGTGCATTGATCTTCATCTCCAGTGACTTCAATTGGTCTTTTTTCAACAATTCTCCATACTTCATAGTTCTGTGCTCTAAGAAAAACCATCATCCTATTCTTCCAATAGGGATAGTCAGTACCATCAAAAAATGGAGGCCTATTGATTGAATGACCTTCAGCAACAAAACCTCTAGAGTCCATGATAAAGACAATCAAACCAAAACACATAGCAATTTGAGCAAGTAATCAAAATCTGAAATACAGAAAATTCACCAAAGCACCTCAGAGTATAGATTTGACTATGACTTGCTCTGACACCAGTTGTTGGGGATCGGATAGGTGACTTTGATGAATGAACTAAGAAATTGTGTGTATGGCAGTTGAATTAAAATAAGTAAAACACACAATTCAATTAGATCCAAGTGTGGTGTGTGAGTATCGTGAATAAGAACAGCAAACCACACATCAAACCATAGTGCACTGAAGATTTTAAGGTGGTTCGGAGAACACAACTTGTGTCTCCTACGTCCACCTCCTCACTAGCACAAGTGCAGTACAATCTGAGCACAACGACTCCAACCTCTTTGAGTGCGACGACTCAAAGAAACCCAGGAGGTAGGCACAACGACCTACTCCAAAGACCACTTGTGAATTCAGCAAATTCACAAGCCCTTGAGCACCACGGCTCAAGCACCAGAGCACAACGGCTCCAACCCAGAGCACTGGGGCTCCAAAACAGAGCACAAAGTACTCAAACCTCGGGACCACAATAGATCTGAGTTCTGCTAGAACAAGAAAACTTAGAGAATAGATCCTCTAGCACGATCTATCGCAGTACAATAGAAATGGTAGAGACAAATAGAATTAGGAGATCTGTATAGAACACATACACAGATTCCCAAGAGAAATTGACACTCTAACCAAGTGCAGACTCGGCTGGATCTCCTTCTTGACCAGCACTGCTGCAATCACGAGCTTCTTCTCTTCTTCTCCTTCTTCTTCTCCTTCTTCTTCCCTTGGCGGCGCTGCTCTGCTCCTCTGGATGCAGATGCCTTTTTCCTGCTCTTCTTCCCTTCTTCCAGAAAGCTCTTGGCTCTTGTCTTGCGTGGGATTCTTTGGAGTACCAAAAGCATGGGTATTTATAACCCCATATGTCCATAAGGAGCCTTAGGGTACGTGGGCACAAAAACCTAGGCAGATTCCCTTGAACCCCAAGCGGCCACGTGTCCATATGAATTCACGATTTTGAGTTTCAGCCAGAGTGTGTCGACACCACCAGGGAGTGTGTTGACACACTGTCCCATTTGCACAAAACTGGTCTTCTGGGAGCTGAGACTAGTGTCGACACTGCCACTGGCTGTGTAGACACACTGTCCCAGTCAGGCAACTGGGTCTTCTGGAGACTGGGTCTAGTGTCGACACTACAAGGGGCTGTGTCGACACACTTGACCTTGTCTTCATGAAAAAGCTTCAGGGACTCTGACCCAGTGTCGACACCATCAATGGGTGTGTCGACACTGCCATGACAAAATCTGTATACACCTGCAAATTTAACACATAAATCATTAGTACATGATATTATCATTAAAATATGAGATATTAAACATCAAGAACATATTGTTTAAGCATTATTGTGATATGTATAGAATGTATAACATGTTCAACATATCATCATCAAAATCACAATATGACATCATCAAAATCAAAGTATGAGTGATGTTCTTGGTTATCATTAAATTACAACTTTAGGAAATTCCAAAACACACTCAACCCAACAGTATTCTATGTGGTCGACACCAATACTTTCTTTAAAGCCCTCCTGGGACGACCATGGCTGCATAAAAACTTGGTGGTGCCATCTACTCTCCATCAATGCCTAAATTACACAAAAGGAGGCGAGCAACATCGGGTCTTTGCCGACCTAGAACCATTTAAAGTGTATGAATGCCACCTGGCTGATGCTAGGCTATACTTTGAGGGGACAATTGATCCCCCTAAGAAACAAGACAAAGGCAAACAAATTGCAGGGGCTTCCCCGAAAGGCAGTGGCAAAATAAGAGTCAATAAAGAGAGGGTGGCAGCACTTATGCAAATCTAGTAGTCGGGAGATACAATTTGAAAACCTCTCCAATTGGAAAGACCAATCGTCAAGTTAGAAACTAATACCATCATCTGGTTGATAGGTGCCGGAATACTGCTTCCACAAGATCATATACAAGTGACAACTAGACATGAAGTCTATACAGTTGAGCCAATAAAGTTTTTTTGTAGCTCGGCATGAAGATGGTAGACCGATAGTGTTCTACAAAGGAGAGCCGACACCCAAAAAACCTCCATAAGATGACTTCGTTCTGGAACACACTATGTCTGGGTCCCAAGAAATAATTGGAGAACTCGAAGATATGCCACAGTACATCAAAGACAAGTGCCAAAAGCAAAATATTTCCCGGACTCAGAGTAGTCTGAGGGGAAGATATTTCAAGAACTGTGGTACCTTAAAAATGTGAGGGGGCAACCACAATTTTCTCACAATGACAGAAGAGGTCTCGGGTGGGAGACACGTGAAGGCCCTATGGTGCACTATGCCGTGAACATGGTCATCCTAAACCCTGTCCCCATGAGAATGGAGATTGAAAAGAAAAGGGAGCAGAGCCCTATGGAAAATGAAAATGAAAATCCCCTCTGTCAAGAGCAAGAATGGGAAGTATATATGACTAACACAGATGACGAACAAGACTTCGTCGATTTGGAACCTGCACCCTAAGAACTAGAGGATGGTGGACAGGCCACTGTTGATGAATTTTTGGAAATAAATCTTGGGGCACTAGACGATCCTCATCCGGTGTTCATCAATGCATTGTTAAACGATGAAGAACGACAAGCATACAAACAACTACTCTCAGAGTTCAAGGATTGCTTTGCTTGGTCCTATAAAGAAATGCCAGGTTTAGATCCATCCATGGCTGAACATGAGTTGGCCATTCTACCAGAGGCCAGGCCTGTGAAACAAACTCAAAGAAGGATGCACCCAGAACTGGAAAAGAAAGTGGTGGATGAAGTCAACAAGATTTTGGATGTCGATTTCATTGAAGCCTGCATGTACCCAATATGGCTTGCTCATATAGTGCCAGTAAAGAAGAAAAATGGACAAGTTCGGGTCTGTATTGACTTTTGAGATTTAAATAAAGCATACCCAAAGGATGACTTTCCTTTGCCTATAACTGAAACAATGGTGGATGTCACCACAGGGCATGAAATCTTGTTCTTTATGGATGGAAGCTCAAGGTACAACCAAATTCAAAATGGCCGACAAAGATAAAAATCACACGGCCTTCTGATCACCGAAAGACATATTCAATTACAAAAGAATACCTTTTGGCCTGAAAAATGCAGGCACCACCTACCAAAGGGCTATGACCAAGATATTTGATGAAATGCTTCACAACTTGGTCGAATGCTACGTGGATGACTTGGTTGTCAAGATAGAGAAAAAATAAAATCATGTGGAAGACTTACGCAGGGTCTTCGAAAGGCTCCGCCAATATAAGCTGAAAATGAACCCCATCAAATGTGCCTTTGGCGTGTCAAGCAAAATTTTTTTCAGATTCATTGTCCGCTATCGGGGTATTGAAATAGACCCTGATAAGATCAAGGCCATTAGGGAATTGCCTCCCCCTAAGACACTTACTGAGCTACGCTCCCCCTAGGTCGTTTGGCTTACATCAGATGATTCATATCCAACTTATCAGGAAGATGCCAACCTTTCTACAAATTGACAATGAAAGGAGCCCCCTTCATTTGGGATGAAGAATGTCAAAATGCCTTGAACAAAATCAAAGAGTATCTCCTCAATCTGCCCATACTGGGAGCACCCATTAAAGGGAAACCTTTAATTCTATACATTGCAGCCATGGATGATTCACTGGGGGCATTGCTTGCTCAGGAAAATGAAGAGGGCAAAGAGCAACCCCTCTATTATCTCAGTCGGATGCTAGTCGGGTCAGAACACCAGTATGCACCAATGGAAAAATTATGCTTGGCATTGGTTTTTGCCATTAAGAAACGAAGGCATTATTTGCTGGCACATAAGGTCCAACTCATCTCTCGATGTGACCCTCTCAAATTCCTGCTCAAGCAACCAGTCCTGTCAGGGAGGCTGGGAAAATGGGTATTACTTCTCATAGAGTTTGATATCTCCTATGTGCCTCAAAAAGCAATTAAAGGGTAGGGTATGGCAGAGTTCTTAGCAGCCCATTCAGT
This sequence comes from Colocasia esculenta, assembly GCA_014218235.1. Classification (NCBI taxonomy): domain Eukaryota; kingdom Viridiplantae; phylum Streptophyta; class Magnoliopsida; order Alismatales; family Araceae; genus Colocasia; species Colocasia esculenta. The sequence goes on from CM024766.1 coordinate 55,111,624, forward strand.
GCCAGAAGACTCCCCCCTGAATACAGAATTGATTGACGAGGAGGTGCTCCCCGCGCAAGAAACTTATGAAGCACAAGAAACTCAAGTTGAATATTGGCAATTATATTTTGATGGTGCTGCACGAGCTTCTCTTAAGGCTGATGGCACATCAACAAATATGGTAGGGGCAGGAATTGTCTTCATGACCCCAGAAAAAGGGATATTGCATTACTCATGTGCTCTGATGGAATCCCTCACAAATAATGGAGCAGAATATGAAGCCCTCATAGTTGGCTTGGAAATTGCCTTGGAAATGGGCATAACATGTATTGAAGATTTTGGCGATTCATTGCTGGTCGTCATACAAATGTTGGGCATTTTTGAGGTCCGAAAAGAAGAATTGAAAGCCTACTTTGAGGCGGCAACAAGGCTCAGCGACAGTTTCCACCACTTTAAAATAGAACATGTTAGAAGGAGTCAAAACTCTCAAGCCGATGCATTGGCCAAGCTCCCATCTGTCGTTAAACTTTCTCCTGGAAGGTGAATTGGGAATTACCATAAAAAATAGAAGATTGCTTCCAAGCACCCTAAATCGCCATGATGGTCTCACAACCTTTGAGACCAATGCACTGGAAGAAAATGAAAGTCAAGAAGAAGATGATTGTCGTATTCCTATTATCAAGATAAAAAATGGTTGGCTACCAGACAAGAGAGGGGAGCAAGTGCAATTGTTGCGAAGCGCTGCTTCCTACTAATTGATAAATGACACATTATATAAGTTCACACCTGAAAAGGACAAGTCGGTATTGCTGAGATGCCTATCTCTGAAAGAAGCCAAGATGGTCATGTGGGAGGTAAATGCAGGACTGTGTGGAGCCCACCAATCTGGCTCAAAAATGAAAATCAACATAAAAAGCAAAGGCTTCTATTGGCCAACAATGCTTGCAGATTGCGAGCGGTTTGCTCGAACATGCCCCCAATGCCAGGCCTATGGACCCGTGCCAAGAAAACCGCCAAGCAAACTCGATCCAACAATGCCTACATGGCCATTTGCTGAATGGGGAATGGACATAGTGGGTCCCCTCCCCACGTCATCCAAGGGATACAAATATATACTTACTGCCACAAATTATTTCTCAAGATGGGCTGAGGCCATACCTTTGAAAGAAACTACTGGAGAAGCGGTGGCTCGCTTTGTCCGACACCACATCATATATCGATTCGGGGTTCTGAGTTGAATCATATTTGATAACGGCACTCCATTCAAAAATTAGACAATATACAAATTGATAGCAAAATTCCATAATGAGTGGAGGACATCAACGGTTTATTACCCTCAAGCCAACGGGTTAGCCGAAGCCTTCAACAAAACTTTATGCAAGCTCATGGTCAAATTGGTAAATGGCCGAAAGCGCGATTGGGATGAAAAGATGCATGAAGTTCTATGGGCCTATCGCACCGCCTACAAAACTCCTACAGGATGCTCGCCCTTTTCCCTACTCTATGGGACCGAAGCGGTTATTTTTGTTGAAATTGAGTCCTCGTCTTATAGGGTAGCTCTCCACTACGAGCTCCCTACTGACGAGGGGAGCCAAATTGAAAGACATCTTGAAGAGTTGTCAAATTTGGAAGAAAAACGTTTGGTTGCATACCAACGTCTTCAAAATTATCGAGCACAGATGTCCTGCACCTTTGACAAGCTAGTGAAAGAAAGAGCTTTTAAAAAGGGAGATCTTGTCATGGTCAAGAAAAAAGACATCATGGCCTCTCGACCCAAAAGTAAATTCATAGCCAATTGGCTTGGCCCATTTATGGTTGACAAAGTATTTGAAGGGGGCGCCTACATAGTAGTCGACCAAAAAGGAAATGTTATGTTTCCACCTTTAAATGGCAGGCACATGAAAATGTACCATACTCTTGAGTGTGAGTATGTCTACACAATGCAACAGGTGGATCCGGCTTCGGTACACACAAAAGACAGAGGTGATCTCGCTGCAATATCTTCCAAATGAATAAAAAATAAAAAATAAAAAAGGGAAAAGGGGCTTAAAAACGAGGTGCCCCGACAGACTGGATTCATTACTCTCTTAAGATGGATCAAGGGCAAAAAGGCCTAAAACCCAGCTGAGGTGAAAACCCAAAAGGGCGTCCCATGTAAAAATGGGAAACCCCGCTACATGAAAACCCGAAAGGGCATGTAGGTAAAAGTAAGAGAGGGCTAATTGTGGTGAAAACCCCAAAAAGGGCATCACAATTGTTATATCAAAAAAAAAAAAAAAAAGAAGAAGAGGGTACTCTCGACCTTTCTTAGAGCGAGATTGAGTTATCCCGCATTCCTTATAAAAGGAAAGACACAAGAGTTGTCAATGACGAAACAACCTCCAAGTTCATTCGAACAAATAATCCAATTCTGAGGCTACGACTGAGATAATGATGATTGTGTCTTTCCGCCCTTATAAGAAGTGTGGGAAACACGAACTTTGCTCAAAGAAATAAAGAGAAGGAGAACCCAAACAAGAGAGAAAGCTCTCATTCCAGAAAAAAGTCAAATCCCGAGCTTCTTTGGCTAATAAGCCATCAAGGCCAGTCGAAAAGCTCAAAATCCAGACCTCTTGGCTAACAAGCTGTCAAGGCCAGTCAAAGGTTGAAATCCATGTCTTTTGGCTAACAAGCAATCAAGGCCAGTCAAAAGTCAAATCCCAAGCTTCTTTGGCTAACAAGCCTTCAAGGCCAGTCAAAAAGCTCAAAATCCAGACCTCTTGGCTAACAAGCCGTCAAGGCCAGTCAACGATCGAAATCCATGTCTTTTGGCTAAAAAGACGTCAAGGCCATTCAAAAGTCAAATCTCGAGCTTCTTTGGCTAACAAGCCGTCAAGGCCAAGCAAAAAGCTCAAAGTCCAGACTTCTTGGCTAACAAGCCGTCAAGGCCAGTCAAAGGTTGAAATCCATGTCTTTTGCCTAACAAGCCATCAAGGCCAGTCAAAAGTGAAATCTCGAGCTTCTTTGGCTAACAAGCCGTCAAGGCCAGTCAAAAAGCTCAAAATCCAGATCTATTGGCTAACAAGCCGTCAAGGCCAGTCAAAAGTCGAAATCCATGTCTTTTGGCTAACAAGCCATCAAGGCCAGTCAAAAGTCAAATCTCGAGCTTCTTTGGCTAACAAGCCGTCAAGGCCAGTCAAAAAGCTCAAAATCCAGATCTCTTGGCTAACAAGTCGTCAAGGCCAGTCAAAGGTCGAAATCCATGTCTTTTGGCTAACAAGCCGTCAAGGCCAGCCAAAAGTCAAATCCCGAGCTTCTTTGGCTAACAAGCCGTCAATGCCAGTTAAAAAGCTCAAAATCCAGACCTCTTGGCTAACAAGGTGTCAAAGCCAGTCAAGGGTCAAAATCTACGTCTTTTGGCTAACAAGTCGTCAAGACCGGTCAAAAGTCAAATCACGAGCCCTAGAGGACCTCAATCCTCTAAACATATTTACGGCTCTTAGGGAAGCCTCCAATTCCCTACCATACCTAAATCCTAACTCTCAATCCAGGGCTCTCAGGGAAGCCTTTAATTCTCTACCATACCTAAACCCAAACTCTCAATCCATGGCTCTCAGGGAAGCCTCTAATTCCCTACCGTACATAAATCAAAATTCTCAATCCATGGCTCTCATGGAAGCCTCTGATTCCCTACCGACTATAAACCCGAGCTTCTAGCCAACACACCATCAAGGTTAGCCAACCCAATTAAAATCCAAAATTCAAATCCTACGGCTCTCAAGGAAGCCTTTAATTCCTTACCGTAAATAAAGCTTCATGGCCCTCAGGGAAGCCTTTAATTCTCTACAAAAACGGAAGAAAAATAAATTGAATAGGGGCTTAAAAAAGAGGTGCCCCGACGGACTTGGTCTACCACTTCATCATGATGGATCAAGGGTACAAAGGTCTAAAACTCGGCTAAGGTGAAAACCCGAAAGGATGCCTCAGGCAAAAATGGGTAAACCCCTCAACGTGAAAACCTACAAAGGCGCGTTGGAAAATGCTAAAGGGACCAATCTTGGTGAAAACCCGGAATGGCGTTGAGGTTGGTAATGTGAAAAAAAATCAATCAAAACCCAAATCATGTGACCGAGGGAGTCTCAATCATCTCACCCAAAACCATGTGCCCGAGGGAGCCTTAATCCTCTCACCAAATCACGTGCCCGAGGGAGCCTCAATCCTCTCACCTAGAACCATATGCCCAAGGGAGCCTTAATCCTCTCACCCAAATCACAAGCCCAAGGGAGCCTCAATCCTCTCACCTAGAACCATATGCCCAAGGGAGCCTTAATCCTCTCACCCAAATCACAAGCCCAAGGGAGCCTCAATCCTCTCACCCAAATCACGAGCCCGAGGGAACCTCAATCGTCTCACCCAAAATCACGAGCCCAAGGGAGCCTCAATCTCCTTATCAAAATTATGGCCCTAGAGAAGCCTTAATTCTCTAACACACACATGTTATGGCCCCAGATGAGTCCTAATCCTCTAAATGAAATAACTCACGGCTTTTGGGGAAGACTTAAAACCCCTATTATCAATAAAGATCACATGTTGATGCTGAAATTCAGAAGCACAATGTATATAGCAAATAAAAGTTCTCATCCCAAGATAGGCCCTTGGGATAGCCCAAAAAGGAGAAGTCAAAATGAATGGATAGCATGTACTGATGCTAAAAACAACATATCTCAAGCAAGCCTATGCTCTGAGGTCGCCTACCCTCAGAAGGTCAACCTGCGCAAAAGAATGGTGCGAATGGCTCTGTCATGTGCAAGCGAGGTCGTCATCTTACGCCAATTCATGGCTTGCACGATTTTTGTAGAAGTTATAGCAGTCTTTGCTTGCAAAACAGCCAGTTGGGTCTCCATGATTTTCGGCTTCAAGTAATCTCCTTCAATGTCATGTACCTGATCCAACTCTGCAAGGTCAAAACAACAGGAGATCATATTTTTGCCACAAAAGAATGAGAAAAGGAAAGGATAAAGCAACCTGTCAAAATAAATATATTGCAGCAAAGTCACAATTCTTGATACATAAAGCAAAATTTTGGTATTCTTGTCGTATCAAATATACGTATGAGATGATGGTCATTGACACTGCAAGTCCAAAAGAAAGTGGAAGTTTACTGCAAGTATGACGTAATTAGCGACATCTCAAGTTCACAAATATGCCATCTCCACCATAAATCTCAACAACGTCAAAATGGTTGAAATGTATTGGCAAAACAGATGAAATGGACCCTCTAAAGGGCAACATGTGCCAAAATATAGCTAGAAAGATTCACACGAGACAGTCGCCCTACGTTTCACTCTCGGACGCCAGTCTTGTGGGGGGCATTTATTGTGCCGGATTTTGCCCGGCCCTCTCCAAAGATAGAGGTAGAGAAGCAAGGAAGAAGAAGAACAAAAAAAAAAAAGGGGTTATTTCCCTTATGGCAGGTGAAGGCCCCCAGGGCCATCGCCACCATCGTTGGCCTTGTTTGAGGTCGGCACTAGTTCCACCCCAAGCTGCTGTTGCCGCTGCTGTCACCGATGCCCCAAGCAATAGCTACCGCTGCCCTTTGAAGTCGCCACTACCGTCGCTGCTGCTTCCCAGCACCGTCGTCACCTCTGTCTGCACCACCACCACTACCTGGCTCTGCCACAATGGGAAGAAGAAGAAGGGGCCGAAGAGGAGAGGAGGCTGCTGCCTTCCTCACTTGCATGTGCCGCCACAGTCACTGCTGCTTGCCGCGGCCGCTGTTGGAAGAAGAGGAGGAAGAGCTCGTTGCTGTCGCTGCCTAGTTGCACCGCCCCGACCACCCTGCTACATCGTCGCTGCCGCTGCCAGCCGCCTTGCTCGCTGCCGGCCAAGCGAGGAGCAGGGGAAGGGGAGACCGCAGTCCTCCTTCCCAGCCGTTCTCTCTCGCGATGCCCTATGCCTGAAAATAGAAAAGAAAAAGAAAGGGGGGAGAAAAGAAAGAAAAGGAAATTGGCAGGGGCTAAAACACAAACTTACGACCCAAACCTCCCGGTGGAGTTACGCAAACCCCCCAGTGGAGGTACGCAAACCTCTCGGGGGAGGTACACAAATGTCCCGGTGGTGGTCTCTCCTCCATCCACTATATAAGGAGGGGGGGCGCCCCAAGCAAAAGGAGGATTTTCTGAAGCTTGAACAGAGCAAGGCTCTGAGAAAGACTACAAGGCAGTCTGGGAGAAGGGTCTGCAAGGCAGCCCTAAAGAATATTGTGCAAGGGACAATTTTAATTTTCTCAAGTCTTAAGCAAGGTCCATTGGGCTTCCCTTATTGGGCCAAAATTTCTTATTGGGCCACAAATTTCTTATTGGGCCGAACTTGTATCTTTAATGCCATGATTTGTTAAATGACCATGATGCTTCATGCTTAATGGGCCCAATGATGGTTAATGGGTCAGCCTGTGGTATCTTTACATGTGATGTTTAATGGGCCTATTGGGCTAATCTCACTCATTTAATCATACACTATATGAATAATTACATGTAGTGTCACGTTTATTTCATACTCTTCACTACTTGATTTCTTAATCAAAATCAACCAATTTTTCAACGAACCTTAATAAAATATTTCACAAACATTGTTGTTTAATTTACCATATCTTAAAAATAACAAACAAGTTATGTTTCATTTCATTTTTGATCCACCTTAGATTAATCTCTCTTTAAATCAAATAAATAAATGAAAACATTAATTTAATTCACATAATCATAATTCAAATAAATAAATGATGAAAATAATTAAATAAATGAAATCAATGATTTTAAAAATGCCAAAAAATGAGAAAATGAATTAAATAGTAATAAAAATGAAATAAATATAAAACAATTCCAAAAAAATAGATTGCATGCTCGTAACTTTGTTTTCTTTCATGTATAATTCATTTTGTTAAATTGTGAGTTACACTCTCCTATTTCAAAGGGGTTGTTTGATGGTTAATCAAGGGTGTTCAGCCTTCGTGCTGATATAATTAACACTAACTGAGGTTAGTGGGGGAGGTCAAACGAACTAAATAAGACCATGTCCATGTAAATAAATAAAAAATAAATCAAATCCAAAGATAAAATAAAATTTTAAAGTTTTAAAAAATGGTTCTCACACCCTCCTAAACGTCTAATTACACGATAATCTGAGTTAACACTTGCACTATCAATTTGTCATATATACTGCTCTTACGCTATTAAAATGTCCTTAGAGGCCCCACCATCACATCCCGTGACGAAATGGAAATAGAACATGAATGGACATCTATTGAGAATTATATTCTGCGCAAGGTTCGCCACATTCCTGATTCGCACTGAAACAATTTTCTTTTCTGATTTGATCAAATTCGCATGGGAATAGATGGGAAGCGGTCCAATTCGCATGGGAATTGAGCAAATCGGGAATCCCGTGATACACTCTAATTCGATCCGATCCGACCGATTTCGATGCGGCAAACTCTGTTCGTAAAATCCGCCATCCCTCTCTATCTCTCCGCTATCTCTCACGAACTCTCTCTCTCTCTCTCTCTCTCTCTCTCTCTCTCTCTCTCTCTCTCTCTCTCTCTCTCTCTCACTGTCGCCATCTCTCTCTATCTCTCTAGTGCTCACCGGCGCACCTCCAGCAGTTCAAAGTCAAAGAACAAATAAGTAAGTAGATGGAATTCAATGTATAATGACGTAAAACAACAACAAACAGTTTTTAGGAAATGAAAAGTGCGATTGATGATACATTGAAATGTTCTCAAAACTTTAAATCCTGTGAAAAACAAATAAAGTTGGCATCAATAATCATGCAGCTTTCTACATTTAAGTTCGATATGAACTTTTCATAACTGAAAAGCTCAAACCTACCAATCCTTACAACTATATTGTAACTCAAGGAAAAAATGCAAAATCAGAAACATAATCGCATTATCACACCACATCCCAAGTTTAATATTCTTGTATCAACTAGATTATAGTTCAGAGTTACACACTCTGGTGCTCATCGCCACACCTCGAACAGTTCAAAGTCAAAGAACAAATAAGTAGATGGCATTTAGTGCATAATGACGTAAAACAACAATATACAGTTTTTGGGAAATGAAAAGTGTGATTGATGATACATTGAAATGTTCTCAAAACTTTAAATCCTGTGAAAAACAAATAAAGTTGGCATCGATAATCATGCATTTTTCTACATTTTAAGTTCCATACAAACTATTCATAACTGCAAAGCTCAAACCTACCAATCCTTACAACTATATATACAAGGAAAAATGCAAAATCGAAAATATAAGTGCATTATCACACCACATCCCAAGTTTAATATTCTTGTATCAACTAGATTATAGTTCAGAGCCACACATATGTGTGCATGCAAATATATGCACAAACACAGATTCCATGATGAAACATGCTTCCCCTTAGCCTAGTAGCATTTAATTCTTGTGTTGGACTTCCCAACAACCAAGGATACTAAAGAATTATATTAATATCTATGAAGATGGCACAAACATATCATTGGAAGAACAAAAATTTAGGCCAGTAACATGTATGAAGATGACACATACAAACCACTAGGAGAACAAAAATTTAGGCAATTCTTACTAGCTGGCAACAAATCAAATTAGAAGCAATGAACAGAAAGACATCAAAGCATGATGAAATGGGCATTATCATCATCTTATGTAGTTCGATTGTTGCTATTCACAGAGGACGAATACAAAACTCTATGATGCCAATAATATGACTCCTAATAATTCCATAAGGGTGAGCTATATTGGGAGTCACAACAGACAAAGATATTAGACTAGTACTTTTCAGACACCATGTACCCACTGCTGAGGAAACATAAACGATCGCAATTTTAAACTCCGAAGCATTGAAAATGAGAATATAAATGAACAGGAAACATGAAGCAACATGAAAAAATGGAGATAACCAGCATCTCATGAGGTCTTCATGGTTATCATGACTTCTTATTTTTTTCCAAAATAAGAGAAGTGGTTGGTACTAAATTGGAATGCTTTTGTTGCCTCCTCTCTTTCAAACCAAGACTTGCCAATCTACAACCTCTGTTTAAAAAAGGACCTAAAAAGTACAAAAATAGTAAGCACTTAAACAAGGATGTTGAAATAAAAATAACTTCAAATTAATAGTAAGACTTCCCTAGACCACATAACCAGTCATCATGCCCATTATCATGGATCCTTGTTGCTTCCTAAGGATGAGTAGTGATTAGCACTAAACCTGAACTTTGTGTCACTCCACCACTTTTGAGGCAAAGTTTATCAATATGCGGCCTTCGTTTAGATGGTGATATGAAAAGAAGACAACTGTTAAACACTTGAAAGCAAATTCAATAACGATAATTACTTAAGGTAAACAGATAAACCTCCCTAAACCAGATAACCTTGTATTGTGGCCATTATCGAGACTCCTTATTGCTTCTTGAGGAAGAGAAATAACTGCTACTGAATTAGACGTTTTTGTCACCACATCAAACCAAGTTTGTCAAATTGCACCATCTATTTATGTACCAACCAACTAAACAAAAATCCTTTTCGCATATATACCCCTCTTAGACATCTAATTGCACGATAATCCATCTTAATACTTGCATTGCCATATATACCACTCTTACTATCAAAATGTCCTTAGAGACCCCACTATCATGTCTTGTGAAGGAATGGAAAGAGAACATGAATGGACATCTATTGAGAATTATGTTTTACAAAAAACAAACAAAAAATCCCCCGCCATCTCACTCTTTCTATCGCTCAGTGCAATAATCCCTGCCACACCCCACCATCTCTCTCTCTCTCTCTCTCTCTCTCTCTAGTGCTCACCGCCGCACATCTGCAGTTCAAACTCAGAGAACAAATAGGTAAGTAGGTGGCATTCATTATATAACGACGTAAAACAACAATACATAGCTTTTTCAAAAGAAAAGAGCCATTCACCAAACTTTGAAATGTTCTCAAAACATTAAACCCTGTGAAAAATAAATAAAGTTTGCATCAATAATCTTGCAGCTTTCTACATTTAAGCTCCATACAAATTATTCATAACTGCAAAGCACAAGCCTACCAATCCTTACACCTATATTGTAACTCAAGGCAAATTGCAAAATCAGAAATATAAGTGCATTGTCACACCACACCCAAAGTTTAACATCCTTGTATCAACTAAATTATAGTTCAGAGCTCCACCTATGTGTGAATGAAAAGATATGCACAAGGATACAGAGCACGAAGAAACATGCTTCCCCCCTTAGCCTAGTAGCATTTTATTCTTCTGCTGGACAATCAACAACCAAGGATATTGAAGAATTATATTAATATGTACGAAGATGGCACAAGTATACCATTAGGAGAACACAAATTAACACTAGTAATATGTATGAATATGACACATACTTGCCACTTGGAGAACAAAAAATTAGGCAACTCTTACTACCTGGCAACATGTTAAAATAGAAGCAATAAACAAAAAGACGTCAAAGCATGATGAAATGACCATTATCATCATCTTATGTTGTTCGATTGCGGCTATTTGAAGAGGACAAATACAAAACTCTATGATGCCAATAATATTACTCATAATAGTTACATGAAGGTGAGCTATATTGGGACAACAGAGAAAGATATTAGGCTATTACTTTTCAGACACCATGTACCCACTGCCAAGGAAATAAAAATGATCGCAATTGTAAACTCCTATGCAATGAAATGGAGACTATAAATGAACCGGAAACATGAAGCAACATGCAAAAATGGACATTACCAACATCTAATGTGGTCTTCATGGTTATCATGACTTCTTATTTTTTTCCCAAAATAAGAGAAATGGTTGGTACTGAATTGGAATGCTTTTGTTGCCTCCTCTTTTACAAACCAAGACTTGACAATCTACAACCTCTATTTAAAAAGGGACCTAAAAGGTAGAAAATTAGTAAGCACTTAAACAAGGATATGGAAATAAAAATAACTTCAAATTAATAGTAAGACTTCCCTAGACCACATACCAGTCATCATGTCCATTATCATGGATCCTTGTTGCTTCCCGAGGATGAGAAGTGATTGGCACTAAACCTGAACCAGATAACCATGTATTATGGTCATTATCAAGACTCCTTGTTGCTTCTCGAGGAAGAGAAATAACTGCTACTGAATTAGATAATTTTGTCACCAAATCTCATTCAAAACCAAGTTTGTCAGCTTGCACCTTCTATTTAAGTAGCAACCAACCAAACAAACAACCTTTTTGCATATATACCCCTCTTAGATGTCTAATTGCATGATAATCCATCTTAATACTTGCATTGCCATATACACCACTCTTACGCTGTCAAAATGTCCAAAGAGACCCCACCGTCATGTCCAATGATGCAAAGGAAAGAGAACATGAACGAACATTCAATGAGAATTATGTTTGATCTAAAATGACCAAAAAGCCCCCGCCATCTCTCTCTCTATCGCTCACTGCAACAACCCCTGCCACACCCTATCATCTCTCTCTCTCTCTCTCTCTCTCTCTCTCTCTCTCTCTCTCTCTCTCTCTCTCGGTGCTCACCACAACACATCCTGTAGTTCAAACTCAGAGAACAAATAGGTGAGTACATGGCATTCATTGCAGAATGACGTAAAACAACAATACATAGCTTTTTGCAAATGAAAAGAGCAATTCACCATACTTCAAAATATTCTCAAAACATTAAATACTGTGAAAAATAAATAACGTTAGCATTAATAACCATGCAGCTTTCTATATTTAAGTTCTATACAAATTAATCATAACCATGGACGGCAGAATCGGTCGGATCGGATCGAAATCGTCCGATTCTAGATCAGATGGGACATGGCCGATCCAGGACGATTCCTCCGATTCTGGCCGATTCTGCTTCGGAATCGGCCGGATCGGATCGGGATCGGCCTAGGCAATCCCGATCGAATTTCGATCCTACCTTCCATGATCATAACTACAAAGCTCAAACCTACTAATCCTTACAACTATATTGTAACTCAAGGCAAACTGCAAAATCATAAATATAAGTGCATTGTCACACCACACCCAAAGTTTAACATTCTTATATTAACTAGATTATAGTTCAGAGCTGCACCTATGTGTGCATGATAAGATATTCACAAAGATAGAGAACATGAAGAAACATGCTTCCCCCCACTTAGCCTAGTAGCATTTTATTCTTGTGTTGGACAATCCAACAACCAAGGATATTGAAGAATTATATTAATATGTACGAAGATAGCACAAGCATACCATTAGGAGACCTCAAATCTATGGTAGTAATATGTATGAATATGACACATACATACCACTGGGAGAACAAAAATTTAGGCAATTATTACTACCTGGCAACTCGTTAAAATAGAAGCAATAAACAGAAAGTCATCAAAGCATGATGAAATGGCCATTATCATCATCTTATGTAGTTTGACGATTGTTGCTATTTACAGAGGACGAATACAAAACTCTATGATGCCAATAATATGACTCCTAATAGTTCCATGAAGGTGAGCTATATTGAGACAATAGACAAAGATATTTGGCTATTACTTTTCACACACCATGTACCCATTGCCAAGGAAACATAAACGATCACAATTATAAACTCCTAAGCATTGAAAAGGAGACTATAAATGAATAGGAAACATGAAGCAACATGAAAAAATGGACATTACCACCATCTCATGAGGTCTTCATGGTTATCATGTTTGTCTCTTTTTCCCAAAATAAGAGAAGTGGTTGGTACTGAACTGGAATGCTTTTGTTGCCTCCACTCTTTCCCACCAAAACTTCCCGATCTACAACCTTTGTTTAAAAAGGGACCTAAAAAGTAGAAAAATAGTAAGCACGTAAACAAGGATGTGGAAATAAAAATAACTTCAAACTAATAGTAAGACTTCCCTGCACCACATAACCAGTCATCATATCCATTATCATGGATCCTTGTTGCTTCCTGAGGATGAGAAGTGATTGGCACTAAACCTGAATGCTTGTGTCACTCCCTCACTTTTGAGGCAAAGCTTATCAATATGCGGCCTTCGTTAAGATAGTGAAATGAAAAGAAGACAAATGTTAAGCACTTGAAAGCAAATTCAATAATGATAATTACTTAAGGTAAACACATAAACCTCCCTGAACCAGATAACCATATATTGTGGCCATTATAAAGACTCCTTGTCGCTTCTCGAGGATAAGAAATAACCACTTCTGAATTAGATGTTTTTGTCACCACATCTCATTCAAAACCAAGTTTGTCAACTTGCACCTTCTATTTAAGCAGCAGCCAACTAAACAAAACACCTTTTTGTATATATACCCTTCTTAGACGTCTAATTGCTTGATAATCCATCTTAATACTTGCATTGCCATATATACCACTCATATGCTATCAAAATGTCCATAGACATGCCACCGTCATGTGCCGTGATGGAATGGAAAGAGAACATGAACGGACAACTATTGAGAATTATGTTTGATGTAAAATGACCAAAAAGCCCCCGCCATCTCTCTCCCTATCGCTCACGGCAACAACTGCTGCCACCATCCTCTCTCTCTCTCTCTCTCTCTCTCTCTCTCTCTCTCTCTCTCCTGGTGCTCACCGTCGCACGTCCTGTAGTTCAAGCTTAGAGAACAAATAGGTAAGTAGGTGGCATTCATTGCACAATGACGTAAAACAATAATACATAGCTTTTTGCAAATGAAAAGATCCATTCACCATACTTTGAAATATTCTAAAAACATTAAATCCTGTGAAAAATAAATAAAGTTAGCATCAATAACGATGCAGGTTTCTATATTTAAGTTCCATACAAAGTAATCATAACTGTGAAGCTCAAACCTACTAATCCGTACAACTATATTGTAACTCAAGGAAAATTGCAAAATCAGGAAATAAGTGCATTGCCACACCACACCCAAAGTTTAACATTCTAGTATCAACTACTGCACCTATGTGTGCATGAAAAGATATGCACAAAGATAGAGAGCATGAAGAAACATGCTTCCCCCCTTATAGCCTAGTAGCATTTTATTCTTGTGTTGGGCAATCCAACAACCAAGGATATTGAAGAATTATATTAATATGTTCGAAGATGGCACAAGCATACAATTAGGAGAACACAAATTTAGGCTAGTAATATATATGAATATGACACATACATACCACTAAGAGAACAAACATTTAGGCAATTGTTACTATCTAGCAACTAATTAAAATAGAAGCAATTAATAGAACGACGTCAAAGCATGATGAAATGGCCATTATCATCATCTTATGTAGTTTGATTGTTGCTATCCACAGAGGATGAATACAAAACTCAATGATGCCAATAACATGACTCCCAATAGTTCCTAGATGGTGAGCTATATTGGGACAACGGACAGATATTAGAATATTACTTCTCAGACACCATGTACCAACTACCGTGGAAACATAAACGATCGCAATTGTAAATTCCTAAGCAATGAAAAGGAGACTATACACGAACAGGAAACATGAAGCAAGATGAAAAAATGTACATTACCAACATCTCATGAGGTCTTCATGGTTATCATGACTTCTTGTTTTTTTTTCCCAAAATAAGAGAAGTGGTTGGTACTTAACTAGAATGCTTTTGTTGCCTCCACTCTTCCAAACTAAGACTTCCCGATCTACAACCTCTGTTTAAAAAGGGACCTAAAAAGTAGAAAACCAGTAAGCACTTAAACAAGGATGTGGAAATAAAAATAACTTCAAATTAATAGTAAGACTTCCCTGCACCACATAACCAGTCATCATATCAATTATCATGGATCCTTGTTGCTTCCTGAGGATAAGAAGTGATTGGCACTAAACCTGAATGGTTGTGTCACTCCATCACTTTTGAGGCGAAGTTTAACAATATGTGGCCTTCGTTAAGATAGTGAGATGAAAAGAAGACATATGTTAAACATTTGAAAGCAAATTCAATAACGATAATTACTTAAGGTAAACACAGAAACCTCCCGGAACCAGATAACCATATATTGTGGCCATTATCAAGACTCCTTGTTGCTTCTCGAGGAAGAGAAATAACCGCTTCTGAATTAGATGTTTTTGTCACCACATCTCATTCAAAACCAAGTTTCTCAACCTGCACCGTCTATTAAGCAGCAACCAACTAAACAAAAAACCTAGTTGCATATATACCCTTCTTAGACATCTAATTGCATGATAACCCATCTTAATACTTGCATTGCTATATATACCACTCTTATGCTATCAAAATGTCCATCGAGACCCCGCCGTCACATCCCATGATGGAATGGAAAGAGAACATGAATGGACATCTATTGAAAGTTATGTTTGACATAAAACGACCAAAAAGCCCCCGCCATCTCTCTCTCTATCGCTTACTGAAACAACCCCACCATCTCTCTCTCTCTATCACTCACTGCAACAACCCCTGCCACACCCCACCATCTCTCTCTCTCTCTCCCTCTCTCTCTCTCCTGGTGCTCCCCGCCGCACGTCCTGCAGTTCAAACTCAGAGAAACAATAGGTAAGTAGGTGGCATTCAGTGCATAATGACGTAAAACAACAATACATAGCTTTGGAAAATGAAAAGAGCCATTCACCATACTTTGAAATATTCTAAAACATTAAATCCTATGAAAAATAAATAAAGTTAGCATTAATAACCATGCACCTTTCTATATTTATGTTCCATAAAAACTAATCATAATTGCAAAGCTTAAACCTACTAATCCTTACAACTATATAGTAACTCAAGGCAAATTGCAAAATCAGAAATATAAGTGCATTGTCACACCGCACCCAAAGTTTAACATTCTTGTATCAACTAGATTATAGTTCAGAGCTGCACTTATGTGTGCATGAAAAGATATGCACAAAGATAGAGAGCATGAAGAAACATGCTTCCCCCCTCTTAGCCTAGTAGCATTTTATTCTTGTGTTGGACAATCCAACAACCAAGGATATTGAAGAATTATATTAATATGTTCGAAGATGGCACAAGCATACTATTAGAAGAACACAAATTTAGGCTAGTAATATATATGAATATGGCAACATGCATACCACTAGGAAAACAAAAATTTAGGCAATTGTTACTACCTGGCAACTAATTAAAATTGAAGCAATGAACAGAAAGACGTCAAAGCATGATGAAATGGCCATTATCATCATCTTATGAAGTTCGATTGTTGCTATTCACAGAGGATGCATACAAAACTCTATGATGCCAATAATATGACTCCCAATAGTTCCATGAAGGTGAGCGATATTGGGACAATAGACAAAGATATTAGGATATTACTTTTCAGACACCATGTATCCACTGCCAGGGAAATATAAACGATCACAATTGTAAACTCCTAAGCAATGAAAAAGAGACTATACACGAAAAAGAAACATGAGGCAAGATGAAAAAATGGACATTTCCAACATCTCATGAGGTCTTCATGGTTATCATGACTTCTTCTTTTTTCCCAAAATAAGAGAATTGGTTGGTACTGAACTGGAATGCTTTTGTTGCCTCCATTCTTTCAAACCAAGACTTCCCGATCTACAACCTCTGTTTAAAAAGAGACCTAAAAGGTACAAAAATAGTAAGCACTTAAACAAGGATGTGGAAATAAAAATAACTTCAAATTAATAGTAAGACTTCCCTGCACCACATAACCAGTCATCATATCTATTATCATGGATCCTTGTTGCTTCCTGAGGATGAGAAGTGATTGGCACTAAACCTGAATGCTTGTATTACTCCATCACTTTTGAGGCAAAGCTTATTAATATGCGGCCTTCGTTAAGATATTGAGATGAAAAGAAGACAAATGTTAAACACTTGAAAGCAAATTCAATAATGATAATTACTTAAGGTAAACACATAAACCTCCCTGAACCAGATAACCATATATTGTGACCATTATCAAGACTCCTTGTCGCTTCTCGAGGAAGAGAAATAACCGCTTCTGAATTAGATGTTTTTGTAACCACATCTCATTCAAAACCAAGTTTGTCAACTTGCAACTTCTATTTAAGCAGCAACCAACTAAACAAAAAACCTTGTTGCATATATACCCTTCTTAGATGTCTAATTGCATGATAATCCATCATAATACTTGCATTGCCATATATACCACTCTTATACTATCAAAATGTTCATCGAGACCCCACCATCATGTCCCGTGACGGAATGGAAAGAGAACATGAACGGACATCTATTGAGAATTATGTTTGATCTAAAATGACCAAAAAGCCTCCGCCATCTCTCTCTCTATCGCTCACTGCAACCCTACCATCTCTCTCTCTCTCTCTCTCTCTCTCTCTCTCTCTCTCTCTCTCTCTCTCTCTCTCTCTCTCTCTCCTACTCTCTCTCCTGGTGCTCACCACCGCACGTCCTATAGTTCAAACTCAGAGAACAAATTGGTAAGTAGGTAGCATTCATTGCATAATGACATAAAACAACAATACATAGCTTTTGAAAATGAAAAAAGCCATTCACCATATTTTGAAATATTCTAAAAACATTAGATCCTGTGAAAAATAAATAAAGTTAGCATCAACAACCATTCGACTTTCTATATTTAAGTTCCATACAAATTAATCATAATTGCAAAGCTTAAACCTACTAATCCTTACAACTATATTGAAACTCAAGGTAAATTGCAAAATCTGAAATATAAGTGCATTGTCGCACCACACCCAAAGTTTAACATTCTTATATCTACTAGACTATAGTTCAGAGCTGCACCTATGTGTGCACGAAAAGATATGCACAAAGATAGAGAGCATGAAGAAACATGCTTCCCCCCGCTTAGCCTAGGAGCATTTTATTCTTGTGTTGGACAATCCAACAACCAAGGATATTGAAGAACTATATTAATATGTTCAAAGATGGCACAAGCATACTATTAGGAGAACACAAATTTAGGCTAGTAATATATATGAATATGACACATACATACCACTAGGAGAACAAAAATTTAGGCAATTGTTACTACCTTGCAACTAATTAAAATAGAAGCAATGAACAGAAAGACGTCAAAGCATGATGAAATGGCCATTATCATCATCTTATGTAGTTCGATTGTTGCTATTCACAGAGGATGAATACAAAACTCTATGATGCCAATAATATGACTCCCAATAGTTCCATGAAGGTGAGCTATATTGGGTCAACAGAGAAAGATATTAGAATATTACGTTTTAGACACCATGTAACCACTGCCGAGGAAATATAAACGATCGCAATTGTAAACTCCTAAGCATTAAAAAGGTGACTATAAACGAATAGGAAACATGAACCAACATGAAAAAATGGACATTACCAATATCTCATGAGGTCTTCATGGTTATCATGACTTCTTGTCTTTCTCCCAAAATAAGAGAAGTGGTTGGTACTGAATTGGAATGCTTTTGTTTTGCTCCACTCTTTCCAACCAAGACTTCCGATCTACAAACTCTGTTTAAAAGGGACCTAAAAAGTCAAAAAACAGTAAGCACTTAAACAAGGATGTGAAAATAAAAATAACTTCAAATTAATATTAAGACTTCCATGCACCACATAACGAGTCATCATATCCATTATCATGGATCCTTCTTGTTTCCTGAGAATGAGAAGTGATTGGCACTAAACATGAATGCTTGTGTCACTCCATCACTTTTGAGGCAAAGCTTATCAATATGCGGCCTTCGTTAAGATAGTGAGATGAAAAGAAGAAAAATGTTAAACACTTGAAAGCAAATTCAATAACGATAATTACTTAAGGTAAACACATAAACTTCTCTGAACCAGATAACCATATATTGTGGCCATTATCAAGACTCCTCGTCGCTTCTCGAGAAAGAGAAATAACTGCTTCTAAATTAGATGTTTTTGTCACCACATCAAATTCAAAACCAAGTTTGTCAACTTGCACCTTCTATTTAAGCAACAACCAACCAAACAAAAAACCTTGTTGCATATAACCCTTCTTGGACGTCTAATAGCATGATAATCCATCGTAATACTTGCATTGCCATATATACCACTCTTATGCTATCAAAATGTCCATCGAGACCCCACCGTCACGTCCCATGACGGAATGGAAAGAGAACATGAATGGACATATATTGAGAATTATGTTTGACGTAAAATGACAAAAAAGCCCCCGCCATCTCACTCGCTCTATCGCTCACTGCAACAACCCTCTCCCCCTCCGTCTCCCTCTCTTGGTGCCCACTGCCGCACTTCCTGCAGTTCAAACTCAGAGCACAAATAGGTAAGTAGGTGGCATTCATTGCATAATGACGTAAAACAACAATACATGGCTTTTTGCAAATGAAAAGATCCATTCACCATACTTTGAAATATTCTCAAAACATTAAATCCTGTGAAAAACAAATAAAGTTAGCAGCAATCACCATGCAGCTTTCTATATTTAAGTTCCATACAAATTAATCATAACTGAAAAGCTAAAACCTACTAATCCTTACAACTATATTGTAACTCAAGGCAAATTGCTCAATCAGAAATATAAGTGCATTGTCACACCACACCCAAAGTTTAACATTCTTGTATCTACTAGATTACAGTTCAGAGCTGCACCTATGTGTGCATTGAAAGATATGCAAAAAGATAGAGAGCATGAAGAAACATGCTTCCCTCCGCTTAGCCTAGTAGCATTTTCTTCTTGTGTTGGACAATCCAACAACTAAGGATATTGAAAAATTATATTAATATGTTTGAAGATGGCACTAGCATACCATTAGGAGAACACAAATTTAGGCTAGTAATATGTATGAATATGACTCATATATACCACTCGGAGAATGAAAATTTAGGCAATTGTTACTACCTGGCAACTAATTAAAATAGAAGCAATGAATAGAAAGATGTCAAAGCATGATGAAAGGGGTATTGTCATCATCTTATGTAGTTCGATTGTTGCTATTCACAGAGGACGAATACAAAACCCTAAGATGCCAATAATATGACTCCTAATAGTTCCATGAAGGTGAGCTATATTGGGACAACAGACAAAGATGTTAGACTATTACTTTTCAGACACCATGTACCCACTGTCGAGGAAACATAAACAATCGCAATTGTAAACTCCTAAACATTAAAAAGGAGACTATAAAAGTAACGACCCGACCTCCCGGACCCCCTGCCAGGGACCCCAAAGGTCGTGCCGCCACCCACAGATCCGAAGACCCGGAAGGGTTAGAATTTAGTCCAGTGAGATAAGCAATGAATTCAAATAACTATAATAAGAAAGTTCGTACATTTAATCAAGAAATTATGTACAACATGTCCCAAATAAAAGTACAGGTACAGAAAGAAATGTGCAGTCCTTAAGGGGCATACCCCATGGACTTGTAAAAAGGCCACTCTCAACTCACGCTCACAACTCACACTGCTGGCAACGCACGGCGAACAAACCGCCACCACGACTGCCCGATAACGAACTCCTACGGCAACGAGTCCCTACTTGAAGAGAGTAGGGGGGTGAGCCTCGCGAACAAGGCTCAGTAGGGATTACCAGTCCCTTACCAGCTAGAGCAGCAGAAACTCCAACAAAACGGAAGTAAAACTACTCTACAAATCAGTAAAGCAAGAAACACCTACTACAGAGTACAACAAAGCAGCGGAAGTAGAGAAACACCTCGACCACAACCCGAGTCAGGCCAAAGACGACTACTGCAGAACCAGCGGAGTCAAACACATGCAGAAGCAACTAGAACAATGACATGACCTGCAAACAGGGTCGGTCCAGAGCAATACAATGCGGAAACAAACCCTCGGCACACACCCGCCGAGACAAAGAAGCTCACAGAGCACCGGAGCGACCACGTGAGACCAGAGTCTCACGACACAAGCACCCAACATCCCAGACCTTCACGAGGTCGGAAAGGAACAACCAAGTGTCACCACGAGAGACATCGAGCAACCACGTGAGAGGCACCGTCTCACCACAGGCACGGCCACCTCAGACACTCCACGAGGTCAGGGAACTACACACTCCAGTGCCACCACGGACGGCACCAAGGAACGAGTTACTGAAACAACAGTCGGGTGCCTACCCAAGGCACCCCGAGAGAACCCGCAAAATGGAAACCACTAACCATGGCCCACCAGGCCAACCGACAAAGCCCAAGGAAGCGAGACACGGCTAGGCTACAACCATCGTGTAAACAAGGGCAACGAGAACACAAGCTTGGAAACAGTGTGTGAAGCAATGTCACAGCAAGAACAACCAAGCCACCACTACAAGCAGCTAAGAGGAGGGCACACAGTCCACTTCTGCAGCTCACCAGCCGCTGACTCCTGCCTACAACCTCCCCGGTAGAGTGAGGTTAGCGAGTCACAGCAAAGAACAACACAACCACCACAGCCTAGCCGAGCTGCGGCCCCACGCCTGACCTCCCAACATGGCTCCGGAGCCAACGCAGAGTGAGGTAGTGAGAAGGACTAGCTGTTCTTCACCGAACGAGCACCACAACAACCTCAACGTCCCAGACCCAGCTAAGGGAGCTCCACAAGTGACTCTACGCCACTGCCCCACCGTTTTCCCCTTCTGCTCCAAGTCCGAGACATGAGCACACCCGCCGCCGAGAGAACTCCCTCAACAGACACGCGAGGCTGGGGGTCCTAGGTAACGGTAACAACCTATCTCGCGGACAAGCCCTCAAGTGCTGAGCACCAAGCGAAAGAGAACTGGCGTGGCAACCACCACAGAAATAGCACAGCTGACTTGTAACTAAGACAAGCCTAACTGGAACAGGCACGCACGGCACCCCTTCCGGGAACAACCTCCAGAAGGGTCGTCGGCCAATGTCGGCACACACGGCACGACCTGAGAAACCGGAACACCACAGATAGAACAGAAACCACCGCTCTTCTAATAATCGATTGACAGATAGACAATCGATTATTAGACAGACGCGAGCCTCCTAGCACGGCCGCTAGGACACGACCATGAAGGTGTCACCTTCGGTCAGTGAACACCGGGAGGCAACCTACAGTGTTCCCACCAGAAGATCCTAAGGGAACACCCTGTCCTGGGACACACGCCGACACGCCAACCATGGCCACGGAAACACCCGAGGCAGACCAGGTCTTGTCGCGTCCTCCTAAGCCATCGCGATGCCATCACGATGGTCAGGGCCACCACGACAAGACCCAAGTCGCATCGGGAAAGTGCACCGCGACAACCTCTTGTCATGACAGGAAAATAGGCTGCGACAACCTTGTCGCGGCAAGGCCGCGCGTCGCGACAACACCCTTGTCACAACGGGCAACCGGGTCACGACATGATCCTTATCGCGACAGCCATCCGAGCCGCGATAAGGTCACGTCTGACCGGGGTGACGCCTTCTTTGATGTCGCGATGCGCTCGGTGGTTGCAACATCAGCTGGATGGCCAACCGACAAGACCCACATCCTGTGATCGCCCACAAACGCTACAACTAGCACAACACGGGGAGGGGAGCATGGTGAAAGTAGTAAAGGCATGCAAACACCCATTAGGACCTCCAATTCACACTAACAAGAAAGGGCACAAGGATCCCTACAGATTTGGAAGAACCGAACCCTCAAAAGGGCCTTCACGATGAGCTTGCCACCTCCTCCTCACTCCTCGCCGCCGCTCCAGCTCCACCACGAGCCGTTGGCCGCTCCACCAAGCTCGAACCGCTAGAGGAGGAGATGGGGAACTTCTCCTCCTCAGGGAGGAGAAGGAAGGAGAAATGCCAAAAGAGGGAGAAGGGGCGCCAGCCAAGGCTTTTAGCCTTCGGCCCCTAAGACGCAATGGGGCGGGGCATCGCGTTACCAACCGTAACGCGACAGCCGCCCAGACCGTGACCAGATCGTGCCCATCCTGGGCGCCGCGACAACCAGACATAACAGTCTGCCACACCTGCCATTCTGACAGGCGTCAGATGACCGAAAAGCATAAAGCAGTGGCGACCTGTTGACTGGGTGCGACAAGAACGTGACGCCGAAGGTGATCGCAACAAGGATGACTGTCGCTACAGGCACCTCCGTCGCAACAAGGCCAGTCATCCCACACACAACGGAAGCCGAAAAGCCTGAGATGTTACAATACATCCTACAAAAAAATAATTTTGTCCTCGAAATCAAGGGCGAAACCCGGTCGGAGAAAACAACAGGTGCTAAGGGACCACTAAGTTGTACAACGACTTCCCGGTGGTCATCATCATGACCCAGCCACAAAGGGAGTGCCAACCAGACATCCGACAGCTCATAGAGTGCACAACAATGACGTTGAGCACACAAGTAGATGTCGACAACTCCACAGGCGCGGCGCGCACCAAGCCGACCAGAAACACCGAAACCACCAGTCGGAAATCATGCAGCTGAGCCCTCAACAGACCACACCATTAAGACCAACGGGTCAGTAACTCACTCTGTCGCCAATGACAAGACAAATGTCCCAGCTATTGACGACAACCGAGGAAAATGCCAAGAGGTCATCCACAAGACTCCGGTGAATGGCTCCGCACAACTAACAACAGCTAGCACCTATGGCAAGGCCAAACAAGAGTTTCTTAGGGCGACCCAAAACCAAGCAGAAAACACACACGTGGAGAACCCAAGGCGCGCAAGGCAATGCCCGTCAACACCACTAGATCTCACCCAGATCATCCTCATGGTCCGACAAGGACACACAACGACTGTGGAGCCACAGAAAGCTAAAACACTCGCTCTAGAGGCAAAACCCAAGAAGACATCTGAGGTTGGCAAAACCAAGTAGCTCGAGATGTCGACAAACCACATGAAAATCGAAACAACAGTAGAGGTCGAGGACAGCACATTGACCTCAGGGGGATCCAAACCTAAATAGGGTACCTCAACCGAGCACCCTCGCTCCCAAACGGGAAGGCAAAACTCGAACATAGGCCAAGACCAACACCTAGCGTACCACTAATAGGGCTACCTCGACAAGACAGAGCAGCCACCCCACAACGGTAATGGTACAGCCACAAGGCATGGCCAGCATAAAGTGTCCCAGAGGCAGAAAGCTCAACGCCTCGAACACTAAGCAAACTCGCGAAACAACGCACGATGGTTACGATCAGGAACACAGCACGACACACGGTGCTAACACAAGCACCAGGAGCTACCCAAGGTACAACACAATGCACCAGGACTCCAGACGGCACGAAAACAAACAACTCGAGCACGAGCAGAGGGTGCCACCATATACACCAAAACTAGGCAAGATGCAACACAGTTGCACCACAGGCCGAAACAACACGGTAAAAAGGGAGGAATCTCCATAGAGATCTGCCAAAATCCACACACAAGGAGCCGCGAGCCAAAAAGGGCAGGACAGGCCACACTGGCCACAAAACCCTCAAGACACAAAGACACAAAACATCGAAAAAGAAACACGCTCAAGCTGCAGTACACGACTGCACCAACGGCCTGAAACAACCCATAATAACTGGAAGGGACTCTCCACCAGAGACCCACAAGAGAAACGCGCAAAAATCTAACAGCTTCAAGAGCGCAACAACCATATTGGCTCTTAGAAGCGCGCAAACACAGGGCAACGCTCCTACCACCACAGGTGAGGAGGGACACACGCCCAACGGTGACAAGTGCTTCCAAAGCATAACTGAGGCATAAGAGAAACAGCACCGAACGATGCCTGCACAAGCAAGCCAAACCAACAGAACGGTGCTGCCTCACACGGAACACAAGGCACATTGCCCCACATCGTTCCGCAGGCAACAAGAAATCAACACAGCAAGAGACGGGACAATAGGTCACCACAAACCTATCGCACCACAAGGAAACCATGCGCACGAGGGGAGCAACCAGCTCAACCTCAAGACAGCACAAGAGGAGGGACCTTCACCACAAAGGTCACTACGGTGCGCGACACGGCACCAACCCCCTGCCCGCAGCACACCCCGAAGCAAACCAACGGAAAGCAAGGGAGGAGGAGACCTTCATGAGTCTCTTCCACACGTAAGGAAAACCACTAAACGAGACTGGTCCCACCAGCACAGCCAGGAACCCAAAAATGATCAGGAAGACAAACTGACCAGCACAACGGCCAGACACATGGTCAAAGGCACCACACCTTGACCGACAGCACCCAGGTAGACTGTAACACGGACAGCCCAACCGAAAACAGCGACAGCTCATCTCCACAGAGAGAGAGAGAGCATCAACAAGAAAAATAAACACAAGGCAGCTTGGGGAGGACCTCCACCCAAAGCGCCAAGAACTGTTCTAGAAACCATCACCAGAACGCAGCCCAAACAACGGCTAACAGAGAGAACACAGCAGACATTGGAAGTAAAACAAACTAGTTCTGGGAGAACCTCCACCAGAACCACTAAGGCACCATTCTGGGAAAACCCACCAGAACGCAACGGCCAACACAACAACAACATACCTCAACCTCGAGGTAGCACAACAACCGGCAGAAACAAGCCCATAACAGTCCTGAGAGCGAACCTCACCAGGACAACAACCAACAGTTATGGAAAACTGCACCAGAACACAGGGCAGCCAAGCGATGCACCTCAACCTCGAGGGCAACGTAATGGCAACCAACTAGACAACAGAGACCTCAAACCAAGGAGACAACATAGCGGAAGACTTTAACGAGCACAGAAGCAGTCCCAGAGGGAGAGAAACTCTCACTAGGACAACAAAAAACAGTTCTGGGAAACACCACCAGAACACAACAGCCAAGCGGTGCACCTCAACCCATAGGGCAACGCCGCAACAACCAGAAACAAGCACAACACAGTTTTGGGGAAGCCTTACTTCCACCAGAACCAGTAGAGAAGAACTCTGGGAGCACCTCACCAGAGTTCACAACCAGTCAGCACCAGGCCGACAACAACCACAACCAGGTGTCGCAGCCCTCAACCAGTGGTGCAACACAGCACACAAGCATCTGCTTAGCTTGAGCAATGACGCCGACTGAGTAGAGCACAGTGCCTAACGGCGCACAGGCACGCAAGGCCAAACACATAGCCAATAACCCACACCCCAACAATAAGGGGACATCCAACAAGGACACACCTCAAAGAGAAGGGGGCAGCCAACAAGGCTAGGACACCTTCTACCGGTTCCGCAGACCACAACCCTGCACCGGTGAAGGCCACACCACACGTAGGCTCTCTCAGCCTTCGCGACACACCCACACGTATGCGCAGGTCGAGGACGAACCCAACCGCAGTATGAGCGAAAATAGCAACCACGCTCGCAGCACGCGCACCCAGCAACAGCAGCAACAACCTCCTGCAATCACACTCGACCCTGCTGGAAGCTAGCCACCTGCAACAAAGAACCAAATGCTACACACCTACAGCACGCAGACATCTACCTGAAAAACAGACGCGTGTCCCACGTGCAGCATGCTAACCGGACACACCAATTAGCAACCAATGAGCCAAGTTGAGACCCCCACTAATTAACCATTACAAATCTCGTGACCCCTGACTCTAATACCACTGTGACCCAACTCCCGGACCCAGCCAGGATCCGGAAGGTCGTGCTGCCACCCACGAATCTGGAAGACCCGGAAGGGTTAGAATTTAGTCCAGTGAGATAAGCAATGAATTCAAATAACTATAACAAGAAAATTCGTACATTTAATCAAGAAATTATGTACAATATGTCCCAAATAAAAGTACAGGTACTGCTGGCAACACATGGTGAACAAACCGCCACCAGGACTGCCCCTTGCAAAACAAACTCTCCTGCGCACGAGTCCCTACATGAAGTAGTAGGGGGGTGAGCCTTGCGAACAAGGCTCAATAGGGATTACTAGTCCCTTACCAGCCAGAGCCAGCAGGAACTCCAACAAAGTGGAAGCAAAACTACTCTACAAAGTAGTAAAGCAGGAAACACCTACTGCAGAGTAATACAAAGTAGTGGAAATAGAGAAACGCCTCGACCACAACCCGGGTCAGACCAAAGATGACTCCCGAAGAACCAACGGAATCAAACATATGGGGAAGCAGCTAGAACAATGCCACGACCTGCAACCAGGGTCGGGCCAGAGCAACACAATGCGGAAGAAAACCCTCGGCACACACCCGCCGAGACAAAGAAGATCACGGAACACCGAAGCGACCACGTGAGATCAGAGTCTCACGACACAAGCACCTAACATCCCAGACCTTCACGAGGTCAGGAAGGAACAACTAGGTGTCACTACGAGAGACACCGAGTAACCACGTGAGAGGCACTGTCTCACCACAGGCACGGCCACCTCAGACCTCCACCAGGTCGAGGGCCTACAAGCAGAACCACCCTGCACCTCGGACACTCCACGAGGTTAGAGAACTACACACTCCGGTGCCACCACGGACGGGTGCCTACCCAAGGCACCCTGAGAGAACCCGCAAAATGGAAACCACTAACCACAACCCACCAGGCCAACCGACAAAGCCCAAGGAAGCGAGACACGGCTAGGCTACAACCACCGTGTAAACTAGGGCAACGAGAACACAAGCTCGGAAACAGCGTGTGAGGCAACGTCACAGCAAGAACAACCAAGCCACCTCCACAAGCACTAGAGAAGGCACATAGTCCACTCCTCAGCTCACCAGCCGTTGATTCCTGCCTACAACCTCCCCGTAGAGTGAAGCTAGCGAGTCACAGCAAAGAACAACACAACCACCGCAGCCCGCTGAGCTGCGGCCCCACGCCTGACCTCCTTATGTGGCACACCACAGCGTGTGAGGCAACGTCACAGCAAGAACAACCAAGCCACCTCCACAAGCAGCTAAGAGGAGGGCACATAGTCCACTCCTCCAGCTCACCAGCCGTTGATTCCTGCCTACAACCTCCCCGGTAGAGTGAAGCTAGCGAGTCACAGCAAAGAACAACACAACCACCGCAGCCCGGCTGAGCTGCGGCCCCACGCCTGACCTCCTTATGTGGCACCACAACAACCTCGGTGTCCCAGACCCTAGCTAAGGGAGCTCCACAAGCGACTCTACGCCACTGCCCCACAGTTTTCCCCTTCCACTCCAAGTCCGAGACTTGAGCACGACCGCCGCCCGGAGAACTCGCTCAACAGACGTGTGGGGCTGGGGGTCCCAGGTAACGGTAACAACCTGTCTCGCGAACAAGCCCTCAAGTGGAGAGCACCGGGTGAAAGAGAACTGGCATGACAACCACCACAGAAAAGCACCGCTGACTTGTAACTAAGACAAGCCTAGCTAGCACAGGCACACACGGCACCCCTTTCGGGAACAACCTTCAGAAGGGTCGTCGGCCAACGCCGGCACACACAGCACGGCCCGAGAAACTGGAACACCACAGACAGAACAGAAACAACCGCTCTTCTAATAATCGATTGACAGGTAGACAATCGATTATTAGACAGACCCGAGCCTCCTAGCACG
Organism: Colocasia esculenta; assembly: GCA_014218235.1. Classification (NCBI taxonomy): domain Eukaryota; kingdom Viridiplantae; phylum Streptophyta; class Magnoliopsida; order Alismatales; family Araceae; genus Colocasia; species Colocasia esculenta. The sequence continues at coordinate 55,139,995 of CM024766.1, forward strand.
GCCGCTAGGACACGGCCACGAAGGTGTCACCTTCAATCAGTGAACGCTGGGAGGCAACCTACCCCGTTCCCACCAGAAGGTCCTAAGGGCACACCCTACCCTGGGACACATGCCGACATGCCAACTGTGGCCACGGAAACACCCGAGGCAGACCAGGTCTTGTTGCACCCTCCTAAGCCGTCGCAATACCATCGCGACAGTCAGGGCCACCGCGACAAGACCCAAGTCGCGTAGGGAAAGTGCGTCGCGACAACCTCTTGTCATGACAGGAAAACAGGCCGCGACAACCTTGTCGTGGCAAGGCCGCACGTTGCGACAACACCCTTGTCGTGACGGGCAACCGGGTCGCGACACGATCCTTATCGCGACGGCCATCCGGGCCATGATAAGGTTGCGTCTGACCGGGGCGACGCCTTCTCTGATGTCGCGACGCGCTCGGCAGTCGCGACATCAGCTGAAAGGCCGACCGACGGGATCCACATCCCGTGATCGCCCACAAACGCTACAACTAGCACAACATGGGGAGCGGAGCATGGTGAAAGCAGTAAAGGCATGTAAACACCCATTAGGATGTCCAATCCACACTAACAAGAAAGGGCACAAGCATCCCTACTGATTTGGAAGAACCAAACCTTCAAAAGGGCCTTCACAACGAGCTTGCCACCTCCTCCTCGCTCCTCGCCGCCGCTCCAGCTCCACCACGAGCCGTCGGCTACTCCACCAAGCTCGAACCGTCGGAGGAGGAGAGGGGGAACTTCTCCTCCTCGAGGAGGAGAAGGAAGGAGAAATGACAAAAGAGGGGGAAGGGGCGCTAGCCAAGGCTTTTAGCCTTCGGCCCCCAAGACGCGACGGGGCGGGGCGTTGCGTTACCAACCCTAACGTGACGGCCGCCCAGACTCGACCAGATCGCGCCCATCCTGGGCGCCACGACAACCAGACATAATAGTCATCCACGCTTGCCATTCTGACAGGCATCAGGCGACCAAAAAGCATAAAGCAGTCTCGACCCGTTGACCGGAGCGACAAGAACACGACGCCGAAGGCGGTCGCAACAAGGATGAGTGTCGCGACGTGCACCTCCGTCGCGACAAGGCCAGTCATCCCACACACAATGGAAGCCGGAAAGCTCGAGATGTTACAATAAATGAACAAGAAACATAAAGCAACATGCAAAAATGAACATTACCAACTTCTCATGAGGTCTTCATGGTTATCATGACTACTTGTTTTTTTTCCCAAAATAAGAGAAGTGGTTAGTACTGAATTGGAATGCTTTTGTTTCCTACTTTCTTTCAACCCAAGACTTGCCGATCTACAACCTCTGTTTAAAATGGGTCCTGAAAAGTAGAAATACAGTAAGCACTTAAACATGGATGTGGAAATAAAATTAACTTCAAATTAATAGTAAGACTTCCCTGGACCACATAACCTGTCATCATGTCCATTATCATGGATCCTTGTTGCATCCTGAGGATGAAAAGTGATTGGCACTCAACCTGAATGCTTTTGTCACTCCATCACTTTTGAGGCGAAGTATATCAATATGTGACCTTAGTTTACATAGTGATATGAAAAGAAGACAAATGCTAAGCACTTGAAAGCAAATTCAATAACGATAATTACCTAAGGTAAACAGATAAACCTCCCTGAATTGTGTAACCATGCATCATGCCCATTATGATGACTCCCTGTTGTTTCTCAAGGAAGAGAAGTAGCCGCAACTGAATTAGACGCTTTTGTCACATCTTATTCAAGAGAAAGTTTGTGAACTTGCACCCTCTATTTAAGTAGAAACCTACTAAATAAAAGACCTTTTTGCATACATACCCCTCTTAGACATCTAATTGCACGATAATCTGTCTTAATACTTGCATTGTTAAATATACATCACTCTTACACTATCAAAATGTTCTTAGAGACCCTACCGTCATTTCCCGTGACATAATAGAAATAGAATGAAAAGACATCCATTGAGAATTATATTTACGTAATATAACTAAAAAAAAACTGACCATCTCTCCGCTATATCTCACTGCAACCCCCTCCACCCCCCCCCCCCCCCCCCCCCTGCCACACCCCGCCATCCCTCTCTCTTTCTCTCCCTCTCTCTCTCGTGCTCACTGCCGCAACTCTTGTAGTTCAAACAAAGAATGGAAAACAAATAAAGTTGCCAACAATAATCATGTAGCTTTCTACATTTAAGTCCCTTACAAACTATCCATAACTGCAAAGCTCAACCTACCAATCGTACAACTATATTGTAACTCAAGCAATTGCAAAATCGGAAATATAAGCACATTACAACACCAATCGGAAATATAAGCACATTATAATACTCTCGGATCAACTTGATTATAGTTCAAAGTTGCACCAATGTTTGTATGCAATATAGCACAAAGACGAAGAGCATGAAGAAACATGCTTCCTCCCTAGCCTAGTAGCATTTATTCTTGGTGTTGGACTTGGAGTATCCAACAACCAAGAATTTAAGAATTATATTATTATATGTACATGGCACAAGCATACCATTGGGAGAAGACAATTTGGCTAGAAACAATATATGAAGATGACACCACATACCACTAGTAGAACAAAACTATAGGCAATTGTTATTTGTTACTTGGTGGCAACTAATTAAATATAAGCATTGAATAGAATGAAATCAAAGCATGATGAATTGGACATTATCAGCATCGTATGTGCTACAATTGTCACTATTCAAATAGGATGAATACTAAACTCTATGATGCCAATAATACGACTCCGAATTGTTCTATGAAGTGAGCAATACTGGGACAATAGACAAAGATATTAGACTATTACTTTTCAGCATATCTATTGCCGAGGAAATAAACGATCACAATCAAAACTACTAGTGTTTGAAAAGGATATTATAAATGAACAGAAAAAAATGAGCAACATGTGAAAATGGACATTACCAACATCTCATGAGGTCTTCATGGTTACCATGACTTTCTATTTCTCCCAAAAGAAGAGATGTGGTCGGTACTGAATTGGAATGCTCGTGTTTGCCTCCTCTCTTTCAAGCCAAGACTTGCTATTATCATGGATCCTTGGTGCTTTCTGAGGATGAGAAGTGGTTGGTAAGAAACCTAAACGCTTGTGTCACTTCATCAATTTGGAGCAAAGTTTATGGATATGCGGCCTTCATTTAGAAAGTGATATGAAAACAAGACAAATGCTAAACACTTGAAAGCAAATTCAATAACAATAATAACTTGAGGTAAACAGACAACCTCCCTGAACAAGATAACCATGCATCGAGGCCATTATCATGACTCCTCGGTTCTTTTTGAGGAAGAGAAGTGACCGCTACTGAATTATGTGCTATTGTCACTGCATCTCATTCAAGACCAAGTTTGTGAACTTGCACCATCAATTTAAATTGGCAACCTACTAAACAAAAGACCTTTGGCATACATACCCTACTTATACATCTAATTGCATGATAATCCATCCTAGGCTATCAAAATGTCCCTGAGACCCTACCGTCATGTCCCATCATGGAAGGGAAAAAGAACATGAATGGACATCTATTGACAAATATATTTAGGTAAAATGACTAACCCACCCCCCGCCACCTGTCTCTCTCTTTCTCTATCTCCGACAGCGACACCCAGCCACACACAACCATCTCTCCGTCTCCCCCTCTCTCTCTCCCTGGCGCTCACTACCGCACCTGCTATAGTTCAAAGTCAAAGAACAAATAGGTAAGTAGATGGCATTCAATGCATAATGAAGTAAAATAACAATAGCTAGTTTTTTGGAAATGAAAAGAGAACTTTAAATCCTGTAAAAAACAAATTAACATCAATAATCATGCAGCATTCTACATTTAAGTTCCACGCAAACTTTTTATAACAACAAAGCTCAGACCTACCAATCCTTACAACTATATTGTAACTCAAGGCAAATTGCAAAATCATAAATATAAGCACATTATCACACCACACCCAAAGTTTAATATTCTTGTATCAACTGGATTATAGTTCAGAGCTGCAGCTATGTGTGCATGCAAATATATGCACAAAGACAAAGTATGAAGAAACGTGCTTCCCCTATTAGCCTAGTAGCAAATTCTTGGGTAGGACTATCCAACAATGAAGGATATTAAAGAATTATATTAATATGTGTGAAGATGGCACAAGCAAACCAGTGGGAGAACACAAATTTAGGCTAGTAATATGTATGAAGATGACACATACATACCACTAGGAGAACAAAAATTTAGACAATTGTTACTAGCTTGCAACTAATTAAAATAGATGTAATGAACAGGATGATGTTAAAGCATGATGAAACGGACATTATCAGCATCTCATGTCGTTCGATCGTTGCTATTCATAAAGGAGGAATATTAAACTCTATGGTGCCAATAATACGACTCCTAATTGTTCCATGAAGGTGAGCTATATTAGGACAACAGACAAAGATATTAGACGATTACGCACGTACCTACTGCGGGGAAAACATAAACGATCATAATGTGTAAACTCCTAAGCTAAGAAAAGGATATGATAAATGAACAGCAACATGAAGCAACATGTAAAAATGGACATTAAGTACATCTCATGAGGTCTTCATGGTTATCATCACTTCTACGTTTTTTTCCAAATCAAGAGAAGTGGTTAGTACTGAATTGGAATGCTTGTGTTGCCTCCTCTCTTTTGAGCCAAGACTTGCCGATGTACAACCACTGTTTAAAATGGACCTAAAAGGTAGAAAAGTAATAAACATTTAAACAAGGATGCAAAAATAAAAATAACTTCAATTTAAGAATAAGACTTCCCTGGACCGCTTAACCATCCATGATGGCCATTATCATGGATCGTTGTTGCTTCTTGAGGATGAGAAGTGATTCGTACTAAACCTTAACTCTTGTGTCACTTCATCACTTTTGAGGCAAAGTTTATCAATATGCGGCCTATGTTTAGATGGTAATATGAAATGAAGACAAATGTTAAACACTTTAAATTAAATTCAATAACAATAATTACTTAAGGTAAGCAAATAACCTCCCTGAACCAGATAACCATCCATCGTAGCCAATATCAAGACTCATTGTTGCTTCCTGAGGAAGAGAAGTGACCGCTACTGAATTAGACACTTTTGCCACCACATCTCATTCAAGATCAGTTTGTCAACTTGCACCTTCTATTAAAGTAGCAATCTACTAAACAAAAGACCTTCGCATATATACCCCTCCTAGATGTCTAATTGCACGATAATCCATCTTAATACTTGCATTGTCATATATACCGCCCTTACGCTATCAAAATGTCTTTAGAGACTCTACCCTCATTTCCCATGATCGAACGGAAACAGAACATGAATGGACATCTATTCAAAATTATATTTTACGTAAATGACCAACCCCCCACCATCATCTATCTCTCTCGCTATCTCTCACTATGACACCTCCCCCCCGCCATACCTCGCCATCTCTCTCGCTCGCTATGGTGCGCACTGCCGCACCTCCTGCTGTTCAAAGTCAAAGAACAAATAAGTAGGTAGATGTCATTCAATGCATAATGACAGAAATAATTTTTTATGGGTTTTCATCAAAAACCTTTGAAGGCGACATAGGGTTGTAAGGATCGCGATAGGTACCAGGCAGAACGCGACAGGAGCATGTAAGGGTAGCGACATGGCTTGCAGACCAGGTACTGGGAACGCGACGGCTTACTGTCGCCTTCTTGGTCGCGACGGGTAGGCTGTCGCAATCAGACCCCAGAAGGCGACATATCAGGCAGTCGCGATCTGGTGGTCTGCGCCTGACTCTGACAGGAGTCAGACCAGACATTGGATTGCGGACCAGAAACATTCAAATTTTGATACAGGGTCGTTTAGAAAATCATAACTAATTATATACATGATGAAATTCACGAAATCAGTGGCAAATGAAACTAGACATGAGAGTACTTCCAGTAAATAGGAATTCGAGAGAGAGCATGGTTTGAGAATGAACAAGAACGAGTAACACAGAACATGATATAGAGAGCAAGATTGATTTAATTCGAGCAACATGCTCAACAAAAATTAGGGCTTTTAGGGTCAAAAGATCCCTAACATGCATCAGTTCCTACAATAAAATTTTCGTAGCATGGGATTGAGTATACAAGGAGATCAAGAGTTAAGAAGAGGGTTCGGGGTCATGTAAGTTGCAGAACATGAAAAATCATGAACTAAAGATATGCTCGATGGAAAATTATGAAACTTGAGGGTTTCGTTCCTGATAGATGAGACATCCTACAAAAAAAGTTTCATGGTTTATGCTTGTGAGAATGCCTACCTTTGACTCGATTTATCTTCTAGGGCTTAGAACTCCAAGAACGAGGAAGAAGCTCCAAGAACTCCTTCTTCCCTCGAGATCCTCTCCTCCTTGACCTCTTCTCCACGTCCAACAACCTTTGGCAACGAGCTAGGGTCGGCCAAGAGGGTTTAAGAGATGTATTTATGTAAACACAAGTTCCTATTCCTACTACTACTCAAATTCCTCTAAATTCCGAGATTTCCTAACTCCACCTTTCCTCTCATACTTTCCAATCTCTAATTGGGTTAGGATAGTATCTAAATTCGTGCAAGACTCTATGGGATAGGTTTAGGAATCCAATTCTAACTCTAATTGCCACTTTTATTGCTTTAATAACTCCTTTCCAATTATGAGATAATAAAACTCCGAATTCTAGGGTATTTTCCCTTATTTGCAATTGGGATAGGTTTAGGAATCCCTAATTGCCACTTTTATTCCTAATAAAATTCGAATTGTAGGGTTTGACCCAATAAATTCTAGAGGGTCCATTAAGCAAAGCCCATTACTCTTTTCCATTTAATAGATTTTATTTAATGCTCTTTCTATTTAAATATCCATTTAGCTAGGTTTTAATTCTTTATTTAAATTTTTATTTTCTTAAAAATTCAGGTTGCTACAGTAGCAATATGTCTCATAACCGTTGTTCTGAAAATTAAAGTGATTTTTAAAATAACATTTGAAAAAGAAATTTATATATAATAGAACAATAGAACAGAATGAACTAATGAAACAAAAAACACGACAATGTTTAACTCGTGACATACAGTAGGGGCAATTCGTTGTGTATATGTTGCTTGAATTAAGTTTTTTTGTCGTGAACAAGTATGATTTCTTCGATTATGAGGTGGGTGTGTAATCCTGACATTTTAACTACGTTGCAGGAAAATGCCCATATGCTACGAATTTGGGCTGGGTTGAGCACTGTAGGGCCTGCACAATTTTGCTTTAATTAGTAGAAATCTCTACTTACTTCCTTCAAGAAATCTGCTGGTAAACACATCCTTTAAGAAGGGCGGAGTCTGCAAGAACTAATTACTACCTTGGGAATTTGGGGCAGTTTACACACAGTAATTTTTTTATATATATATATATATATTGATAAATGAAAACAAAAATGGAGGGCCAAATCCACTTTTAAAGATAGGCAGGGACGGACGTAAAAAATTTGTTCAGTGGGGTTACTCGAATTATTTTTGTTTAGCAAGAGCAGGAGCAAGGTTAGGGCTAAAAAAAAGAAAGAAAATTTGAGGTTTTGAACTCTTGGGGCTAGGCACTGCCGATTCTAGTGGGGTCACCCCTTTGTAAAAACCCCTCAAAATTCACAATTTAAATAGCCATTTCTATAAAAAAAAATCAATGAAGTCACATGACCCCACTGGACACATGCTGTGTCCGTCCATGAAGACAGAGGGGCAACAGTGAAAAATGGAGACCAAGATAAGGAAAGAAGAATATACACTATGCAGCCAAGACAAAACCAAGCATCCTAAGCTTAGGAGATTAGAACTCTGAGAATTATAAAGATCGACAATCTCAATAAAAGGTATGATAGGGAAGAGATCTAGGATGAAGATCTGGGCGAGACAGGGGCAGTAATTGACTTCATATCATCTTCTATTTGATCATAACCCTCGGACCAATCAAATGTGTCTGATGGAATAGAAGGAAAAACCTCCAAACATGAATATGTTTTTTTGACTTGGAGAGATCAGAGATACACATATGACATATCGCCAATACCATCATCCAATGAGAGAAGAGCCCACTTGGAGGTCAATGTTCCTTCTAAAACACCATTTAATTTACCGCGAGGAAGAGTCCATCCTAGGAATTGGTGAAGCAAGTTGTTCTAGTGGCAAGCAAGTAGATAAAGTTGAATCCACTCTCATGATCTCACCACCATGGTGGGATGACCCGGTGGGACGGATTAAAAATGGGCTCCAGCGAGTACGTACAGAAAATTGTCAAGTAAATTTTGACCTCAGTGGGTGATTTGATTTCGTTTGCCTGCGAGGAAGGAGGGGAGCTAGATGTAGGAAGAGATGGATCCAGACTCTCTACCAGAGAAACAGTAGGGGGATTATGCACACAAGGGCCTGAAGAGAGAGCTGGGACTGGCTCTAAAGGAAGGCCCACAGGGTCCTCCTCGATCTCAACAGGGTGTTGGGCTTCCTCTTCAGCACATGGAAGGTCCATTGGGCCCTGGATGGGCTGAAAGGAGTTGGGCTTCAACTTGAGCAGCAGGTGCGATCATCAATGTTGCGCGAACTTCTCCCTGTGCCTGAAACACTAGGGTGATCTCCATGGGAAGGTTTCAAAAACCTCAGCATGACCTTCGGATGTGGCTTCTGGCACTGCCTTGTTCGCTCGAAGATTGCACGCTTTAGCAACAGTCGTGCAACCCCTTGGATGATCGAATGACGGGGATTGGGGATCCCCAAACACACCGCCGATAGTCCCAGCAAATCTACCTTAATGGTGTAGGACAAGGAGGAAGCCGTTACCACCTCATCACATACGATCCACGCAGTCTCTGCTGAAGCATATTATCGTCGGCAGTGGCGGGTTGGCCAGGCTGCTCATTCATCGTTGCCTATTCTGCAAGAACGCAACCTGAGCTAGCTTGAGAGATAGGATCTCCCTTCGGACCACTGGGAGGTGCTGCCTCAGTCGAACAGTTTCTTAGTACGGGGGTCAGAGAGCTAGCACTGGACCCGATCGGGGTTGCATTGTGAGCAGCCTCAACACGACGCTATGTCGTGGTGGCCTTTGGAGCTGTCTCCATTCGCGGCTCCATCAACGGCTTGATCGAAGATGGGACGGTGATCTCCTTTATGTTGCGTCTTCTTACAGTTCACAGAAGAATGACCGACAATAGGAAGGGCAGAAAGCATGGAGATTGGAATAGACAATGGGTTGCCATCCCCCTCCCTCTCCCTCCCTTGGGCAAGCCAATCAAAATCCTATTGGAAGGAGGAATAGAAACATCCAACTCAATGCGGACGCAAAACTTCCAACCCTATATTTTCATCTATGCATAAAAAAAAAACTTGATGCAGAGTCGGAAAAAAAAAAAGAAAAAAAATATATCTAAAAAGTAATACTTCATGCACACATTATTGACGGCCAAAGACCACTGATGATTATTTTTTATTTAAAGTAACTATTTTTTAATCTAAAGTGAATTTTTATGAGCTCATAGTTACTCATCATCATCATCATCATTATCATCATCATAGCTTTATCTATTATTTAGGATCGGCTACATGAATCCTACTATGCCAGAGATTTCTATCAAATGCTATATTCGTAGTTAAACCCAAAAACTAATGTCGTTCCTAATCATATCGCACCATTCCATGTTAGGCCTACCCCCGGACTTTTTTAATAGTATCTACTTTGGTCTCATCTTTTACCCAGCCCTGAGGTGGGGTGATGATATACATCTCCAAACCACCTAAGTTTTTTTTCTCTCATTTTACTGTCAATTGAAGCTACCCCTAAGTCCTCACGAAAACTTTCATTCCTAACCTTATCCTTCTTAATTTTACCGCACATCCATCTTAACATCTGTTGGATCGAAATGGCACTAGAGATGTCCTAGAGGGGGGGGGGGGGTGAATAGGACTTTTTGGCTTTTAAAATTTTCTCTAAAATTACACAGCACTAATAAATTCGTTAGTACTTAGTGTGGTGCGTGATTCAAGTGTAAACTAGGGGGAAACAATCACACAAATGGACAAAGGATTTATCCTGGTTCGGCCCTTCCCACATGGAAGTCCTACGTCCAGTCCTCAAGCCAACCACTTGAGATTTCCACTAACTGCCAATGAATTGACCTTCTCTCACTCTTGAGAGGAAATACAATCCCACTTGCTCCAAAGCAAGTCTTCCCTAAATAGGGGAACAAGACAGCCTTACACAAGGCCTTCCCTACACAAGAGGGAAAAAAAAATAGGAACAACCTCCAGTAGAGATTACACAGAAGAAAAAGATGAACATACACTTGTGTGTTTGCTTCAAGATTGAGCAAAAACACACTCACTTCAGAAAGGCTAACAGATCAGAGATGTAACCCAAATCCTTTCTAAAAAAGCAGGGTGGACTTTAAAAACAAATGCAATTACAATTGCCACCCAGACACAAGACTTCTGTGAAACTGAGAGAGCTTTGAGAATTTTGATGAAAGGGAAGCTCTCCAACTTGTGGCTTGGAAGAAGGCTTGCGAGATTTCTGGCTTGAGAAAAATTCTAAGTGTTGAGCTCACTGGAGTTGCAATCACTTCTTCCTTTTGTTGTTCTCTCTGTTGATATCTCTATATGACTTCTCCTTTCAAACTTCGGCTTCTTTTATAGTCCTCAGAAGAATGTAGCCATTTGAAAATGGTCGTTGGAAATCTGGCCATTTGAGAAGAGATCTAGGATCCTTTGGATTTTGCTAAGTTTTTTATCCATGGGTCCTTCTGCTTCTTTCCCTCTTTCTAATGTGTTCAGATGAGAGTTGTAGCTTCACAGCCAGAAGGTCGGCTTCTCATTAAGTAGATTGTGAAAGCTCCTTGCTAAAAACATGCTTCAATAAATGTCTGCAGCAAGGACAAGACAAAAAGAAAGAGAGCACCTCCATGCTTTTGAGGTAGGCGAGTCAGAGAAGATAAGAAAAGCATGGAAACCTTGTATAGGCATCCTTTCAGGCTAGTAAATAAAAGACAGATAGTTGTACTAGAAGGTGAGGTGAGGGTCTGATAGTGGTAGGTGAGTTCCTGTCAGATGCCCATGCGTATGACAAGCATTAAATGCAACATATCTTCAGCACGAGGAAAATCTGGGCTGCTGTCACTAAGCAATATATCAATTTGAATCAGAATCACATATGCAAACATAAACAAATTTAGATGAATACTTTAAGTATAATATGTTTCAATTTGTCAGAAAATAATGATAATCTGATGGATTAATTTAAAGTATTTAGTTAATGAAAATTGTATCAACAAAGATATGCAATCAAGGTTTTAGAAGTTTGTTAAACTGATATCTTTAAAGAGCAAGAACACATACAAAATTGATAGTGAAGTCGGAAGGAAGAGATTACAATCTGGCTCTAGGAGTCGGATACATAAATAGACTGATTCGACTTCATCAGAAGATACCTTGGGATTATGTTATTCGACTTTGAAGTTTGGATAGAGTTGCATTAGAAACCATAATTCGACTTTAGGAGTCGGATATAAGAGAATTTGACTTCCTTAGAATTGAGTAGATTCAGAACCAACAATTCGACTTCAGAAGTTGGATACTAAAGAGTTAGATTTATGAACCATTTGACTGTAGGAGTCGGTGTTGGCAGTCGAATTATGTAATAGTGGTCTGGACTTAGAATTTTCGACTTTAGAAGTCGGATACTGAAGAGTTAGATTTATGAACCATTCAACTGTAGGAGTCAGAGTTGGCAGTCGAATAGAGTAGACTGTGGACTTAGAAAAATTTCTGAGATAGAGTTTGTCCAAGACTCTTTGAACTTTCTTTCCGTGATATAACTTTAAATTATAGAGAATATAACTCTAGATTGTAGAAAGTCTTTTAAAGGTTTTGTCATAGCAAAATCATGATATTATATTAATTTAAAATCTTAGATTTTCTTAGGGGTAGTTGCTCAACAATTCTCCCCCTTTTTGTTAATGACTAAAACTTTTAAAATATATAGAAGGAACAAATAAAACATTTAATAAAACATTTAAAAGAAAATGTTTAAAAGAAAATGTTTTCTTTCTTTTTGCTTTTCTCCCCATTTCTGACATTAACAAAAAAACAAACAAACGAAAAAAAAGAATTACAGTATAGATCAGAGCATACAAATTGAGAAATGAAAGGCTATTGTATTCAGAAATGAAGGAAAGGTTTAGTTACAGAATACAAAAACATAGGATTTAAGACTTTGATAGGGAACTAGGTAAATACAAAGACCGGGGGACCTGGTCTAGGTAAGGTTGGGTACGAACCCTTACCTTTTTCTCATTGTCCGAGAAGAAGTTCTCAAATAGACTACAATCAATGTTATAAGAGGGACCAATGGAGGGCAATTTCCTATAGGACTTTAGGTGGCGCTTATGGAACCAGTGAAGCTTGGTGCGATAATGGGTCTGGCGCAAGGAGAATTTGAGGGGAACAAATTTCCTAGAGGCTGCAAGATGGAGGAACTCATGCACTATAATATTCCAATGCAAGTCTTGGGAGTAAGCTTCTTCCTTAGCTTGATAGTAGATCAGGTACCTTTGCTTCCACTTATGAGCAATTGTCTTCCAAAGGTCATCATAACCTTTGCTCAAGTACTGATAGATAGAAAGCTTTAGCTTCTCACAATCTGTATGATCCTTAGGATAGGCTGCTGCCCACTGATCTTCTGTAAACCTTTTAGATTCAGCAAAACAGAGCTGGAAATCTACCATGTGCTGAGAATTCTTTGGGGCTTGCAGAAGGGCAAATCTTTGAAGAGACAATCGAAGCTTATACTTAATTCTAAATCTGGTAGCTAGCCGGATGTGCCTATTGAAGACTGCTTGAGCAAATTCTTTTCTAACAGAAATGGCACCAACCAGGGAAGGATACAAGCTAGATGGTAGACCAACTGTCATGGAGGGAGTGATTTGCCTTTGACCTCTGATGAGCATTTCTCATTGGCCTCTGGAAACATCAGGCAGTCCCAACTGAAATCTTGCAAAATTGAAGTCTCTCATCCTTGTGAACTTGTCCTGAAGATTTCTAATAAGAGTTCCAAACAAGTTAAAGAACCTTAGATTCAGGTGGAGAGGAACATCCAAAAATTGGTTCCTGAATAGATTTTCCTGGTACTTGGTGGCTTCTTTAGGATAGAGATCAAGAAATGTTTTGGAAGTGAGGCTGTGGCATTTTTGGGACATAAGTTGAAGGTCAGCCAGCACTACTTGAGTGGAATGAATAAGAGTAGGAAGCCAGTCTTCAAATGTGAAACCTGGCATTTCATGAACTTCAAGGAATACCTTAATGGATAAAAATTCCTTGAATAGGTTCATATGATGTCCAGAGTGGTGAATGAAGGCATACCAGAAGGGAGGTAGTCGTTGGGCAGGATTATCTTTCAACATCCGCCCGCCACTAGAGGAAAGTTGAATGCTAGGAAGGATTTCAGAGATAGTGAGGGTGGATCTGCGTGCTACTGATTGGGAGGCAGTGGGAAGAGATGAAAAGAAACTGGGAGGTCTAGTATGGAGGGAAGGAATATTTACTGGAGGTTGCTGAACTCTGTATTTCATTGGATAAATTTTCAAATTTATATTGTTGAAAGCAATAGGCGGATCCTCTGGAATAGATGAAGAGGGAGGATGATCAGATGAAGTGCAGAGTGGAGGTTGTTCAGGAATGGAAGGAGTGGGAGCAATGGGTGCAATAGGAGTGGATGAGGATACAGGGGGATGTTCTGGTTCAGGAGGAGGAACAACAGTGGAGATTTGATCAGGAGGAGGGGGCATAGGATGAGGAGGAGAAGAGGTGGATACAGGTTTACCATTTTTGCGAAGTCTTCTACTAACTTTCCTCTTGAAGGTCTTGATTATTGACTTGGAAGCATCCCCTAAAGACTCTAAAGCCTCTTAAGCCTAGACTCCTGCTGGGATTCCTGCTGCTGCTGCTGCTACTGCTTAAGATCCTCTACTGCTGCTGGAGGCTCCTCTAGCACTGATTGCTCAACCAATTGCTGAACTTCTATAATAGCTAATTGGAGAGAATCATCTTGATATTCTTGCTCTTGTTCCTTATGCTGCTCAGGCTCCTTCTCCTTTTCCTTTTCTTGCTGCTGCTCTGGCGGCTGCTGCTGAAGTTCTTCCTGCTGCTCAGGCTCTTGATCTACTTGATCACACTTTTGAGTAGGGGCTTCATGGTGTTGCTGTTCTTCTTGTTGAGACAATGGAGGACCAGAAAGCTGATAAGTGCCCTGTTGGCACACTAACTGAAGTAAGAGGTCCTTCATTTGCTTGACCTCATCGGCCAAACCATCAAATTTTGCATCTACAAATTCTACTTGCATATGTAAAACTGACAAGCTTTCTTGCTGCTTGTTCAGTAAATCTAGAATGGTGGACAAACTGCTACTACTCTCCCCCTGAGACCTTGACCGGGTCTCAAACTGAGAAGGGGAGTAATGATGCTGCCTTTCTTCAAACTCTTGCTAAATAGGAGAAGATCTAGGGATATCTTCTTGTTCTTGTGCTACTTCTTTTCCTCTCAATTCTCTTAGCACTTCATTGATGGTTTCTTCATGTGCATCCTGTTCTAGAGGAAAGACAGGAACTTGTCTTGGCTCTTCAAGCACTTGAGAACCTTGTTGCTCTTCATCTTGAACATCTGCTTCTATTCTTTCTTCTTGTTCTTCTTCTTGTCGACTGACTGGTACTGATGATGAATCTAGTGTTTCATCAGGAAACACTTCATGGGAGCATTTTGGTACAGTATCCTTCATCCATAAATTCTGACTTCTGTTGACTAATATGTAATGGCTTCTCCTCAAGGTGCATAGGCCATTTTTTCTGACTCCAACAGAAATTTCTCTACTCAAATCCACTGAGAGCTTTTTGAAAATCAAGGTAAGCAAGGGTCCATAAGGAAGGGACTCCTGTAGATCTTTTGAGGCTATCATCTTCTCTAGAATGACTGCTAGCAAATTGACTTTATGCCATCTAGACAGAAAGCAAGGAAGAAGACTCAGGGAACTGTCAAAGGAGAAAGAGAAGTGCAGTGTAGAGTTCACAGAGCCTACCTTTCTTCAGAGAGAATGAGGGACTTCGAGATGCTCTGAATACGGTAGCCAAAGAAGATGAACAGTGTAGGCGCGAAGAGGAGGAAGAAGACAAGAGAGTTGAATAGAGAGTTTGAAAGTGTTTTCGGACACGAAAAGATATGTCTAAATAGGGATAGTGAAAAAGTATCTGACCAGTGATCAAGGGGTGAACAGTCACGATTGATTGATTGGACCGTTGAATAGCAAATGAACTCCTTTAATTTTAATTATTACAATTGAATTAATAAGCACCTTTTCAGACTTCAGCTCTGGAAGTCGGATTGTGACTCCGACTTCACAAGTCGAATGCACACAATATACATGAGTCGGATTGTGTCTCCGACTTCACAAGTCGAAGTTTTAGGACTTGGAGAAATTTTTTCACAGAAAAAGACAATTTTTCATAACATATGATTTTATCATGAGTTTATCATAGCTATCTAATCAGGATTGCACATACCTATTTCTCTTATAATAGATGTATATCTATCTTCAGGAAGAGGTTTGGTAAAAATATCAGTAAGTTGATTTTCTGTGGAAACAAAATCAAGTAAAATATCACCATTACTTACATGGTCCCTAATGAAGTGATGTCTAACCTCAATGTGCTTTGTTCTTGAGTGCTGGATAGGATTTTTTGTTAAATTTATTGCGCTTGTGTTGTCACATAGCATTGGTATTTCTTGAAGTATGTGACCATAGTCTTCCAATTGATGTTTGATCCACAACAGTTGAGTGTCGTAGCTTCCAGCTGTAATGTATTCAGCTTCTGTTGTGGATAATGCCACAGAATTCTGCTTTTTGGAAGACTAAGAGATTAAGCACCCTGCAAGAAATTGACAAGTACCACTGGTGCTTTTTCTATCTATTTTTCATCCAGCATAGTCAGCATCACTATATCCTATTAACTTGAAATCTGAACAACTGGGATACCATAATCCTAATTTACTTGTATTTATAAGATATCTAAAAATTCTTTTAGCTGCATGAACATGAGATTCTTTTGGATCAGCTTGAAATCTTGTGCACAAACATACACTGAACATTATATCTGGTCTGCTGGCAATAAGATAGAGTAATGATCCTATCATGTCTCTATAGACCTTTTGATCTACTTTCTTACCAAGAGGATGACTATCTAACTTAATGACTGAGCTCATAGGTGTTCCTAACGGCTTACACTTGTCAAAACCATATTTAGAGAGTAAATCTAAAATGTATTTGGTTTGACAAATGTGAGTACGTTCCTTGGTCTGCTTAATTTGCAACCCAAGAAAATAATTAAGCACACCCATCATGCTCATTTCAAACTCACTTTGCATAAGATTTTCAAAGAATTTGCAAAGTGATTCATTTGTAGAGCCAAATATAATATCATCAACATATATTTGTACTATTAAGATTCCATCTGAAAATTTCTTAATAAATAGTTTGCTATCTACTTTACCTCTTATGAAATCATGTGATATAAGATAAGCACCTAATCTTTCATACCAAGCTCTTGGAGCTTGTTTCAGACCATATAGTGCTTTCTTTAAACGAAAAATATGATTTGGATATTTAGTATCTTCAAAGCCTGGTGGTTGCTCAACATATACTTCTTCTTTTATGAAACCATTCAGAAAAGCACTTTTAACATCTATTTGAAATAAGTTAATATTGAGAGAACATGCATATGCTAATAAAATTTTGATTGCCTCTAATCTAGCTACTGGGACATAAGTTTCATCAAAATCTATGCCTTCCTCTTGGGAATACCGTTGAGCTACAAGTCTAGCCTTGTTCTTGGTGATTACTCCTGATTCATCCATTTTATTTCTAAAAACACATCTGGTTCCAATAACTGGATGGTCAAAAGGTCGGGGAACGAAGAGTCCAAACCTGGCTGTGTTGGAACTGATTCAGTTTCTCTTGCATAGCAAGGATCCAAGATTCATCACCCAGTGCATCATCGATTGTCCTAGGCTCAATTTGAGAGACTAAAGTAGAGAAATCACAAGGAGTGTGAATACCTCTTATTCTTACCCCATCTTGAGGATCACCTATTATGTTTTCTCTTAGATGATCTTTGTGATACCTCAAATCTCTAGGCAGTCCTTCTTGTGGTACTTCTTGCTGTTGAAGTTCTTCCAGTGGAGGATCTTCCTTTTCTTCTTCTTTTTCTTCATCTTCAAGAGATGTTCTCTCTAGATCCCTACACAATTCTTCAACACAGTCTTCTTCTTCTATTCTTTTAATAGAAGGGTTAGTTTCATCAAATAGTATATGCACTGTTTGTTCTATGGCTAAAGTTCTTCTATTAAACACTTTGTCTCTAACAAGAATCCTTCATCACTTTTGGCATCTAATTTTCCTAAATTATCTTTACCATTATTTAAAATGAAACACTTACAACCAAAAGGTCAAAGATGACTGATGTTGGGCTTCTTTTCCTTGTAAACCTTATATGGGGTCTTCTTAAGAATTGGTCTGATTATGCACATGTTGATGATGTAGCATGCCGTGTTGACTGCTTCTGCCAGAAATACCTTGGTAGATTGTATTCAGTAAGTATAGTTCTGGCCATGTCTACCAGTGTTCTATTTTTTCTTTCTGCTACTCCATTTTGTTGAGGTGTTCTTGGAGCTGAGAAATTATATTCAATTCCATTCTCTTCACAGAACTTCATGAACTCTTCATTCTTGAATTCTCCACCATGATCAGATCTAATACTTACAATCTGGAATTTCTGGTTCTTTTGAACTACCTTGCTGAATTTCAGAAAAGCTGAAAAGGCTTCTGATTTGGCTTCCAAGAAAGACACCCAAGTGTATCTTGAGTAGTCATCTACTATTACATAGCCATATATCATTCCTCCCAGGCTGACTGTTCTCATAGGTCCAAACAAATCCATGTGAATTAGCTCCAATGGTTTGGCAGTTGTGACAACTATTTTGGACTGAAATGATGTCTTGGTTTGCTTCCCTTTTGCGCAAGCTAAACATATTCCAGACTTCTTCATTTTCATTTTTGGAAGACCTTCAACTAGATCATGCTTTATCAATTTCTTGATGACTGAAGTGCTTGCATGACCCAATCTTCTATGCCACAAATCCGATTCTTCACTCTTAGTGGTTGCAAGACATAAATTTACTTCCTTTAATTCGGCTAATTGTAAAGTGTACAAATTAATCACTCTTTGAGCTTCAAACACAATTTTTCCATCTTTCTAAATAATGCACTTATCATTCTGAAATTTTACTAGATGCCCTTTATCACATAACTGACTGATGCTTATGAGATTATACTTCAAACCTTCTACATACATGACATCTTCAATCAAATTCTTATCCTTAGTACCAATTGCTCCATATCCTAAGACTTTTCCTTTTCTATTGTCACCATAAGTGACTTGACCAACTTCATCTCTAAAGTTTGTAAACAACTTCCTATCACCTATCATATGCCTTGAGCACCCATTATCTAAATACCATTTGGATGCTCTCAGCCGACCCTGTAAATAAAATTAAGTTGTAACTTTGGGTACCCAAATTTTCTTAGGTCCTTGATGGTTAGTCTTAAGGATCCAGCGTAAATGTCTTGTTGTGCATGTGCTAACAGTGTGTCCTAACTGGTTGCAGTGACTACAGCATAAATCAAAAGCATTCTTAACATGTGCAGTGTTATGAGATTTCTGTTTTTGTTTATAAACATGCTGATTAATCTTTTTAGGATTTTTGACTTCTTTTTCTTTTACAAATTGAGGAGTTGGATATTTTTCAGGATACACAACATTTTCTTCATTGTGAGGAGGTGTATATCCTACTCCATACTTTTTCTTACATGTTCTACATCATTTTAATCTAACAAACAATGATGTTTTACAGTTAGAGATTTCTCTATAGTAGCTCTTAGGTAATTGTTTTCTTCTTGTAATTTTTCTTCATTCTTAAGTTCTTTTAAGTTTGACTCTATCTCCATTATTTTACTATTTTTATTTTTTAGGTCTTCACATAGTAATTCATTTGCTCTTTTGATTTCACTTAAACTTTTTCCTAACCTTTCTACTTCATTATTTAGGAATGTATTAGCCTTTTCTTGGTTTAGCAAATTTAATTTAACTATTTTCATTTGTTTTACTACTGTTTTATACTTTTCATATAGCTCATTGAAGGCATCTTCAAGACTCTCAGAATCTGATTCAGAGCAGAAAGTAAAAGAGGTTTCGGAATTTACCTGCTCCAGTCCTGCCATGAGGGCTAGATTTGCCTTTTCTTCCTCTTCAGATTCTGAACTTGAGGAGTCTGAACTGGTGATTTCCTCATTATCCCATGCTGCTGCCATTGCCTTTTTCTTGTATTTTCTAAACTTCTTTTCTTTGCCTTTCTTCTTGTCGGACCTTTTTATTTGATCTTTTTTCTTCAGCTTAGGACATTTAGATTTGTAATGTCTTGGTTGGTTGCATTCATAACAAGTTGGCTCCTTCTCCTTATCTTTCTTGAAAAATCATTTGGAGCCGAACTTCTTCTTTTTGACAAGGATTCTTTGCAATTTCCTTCACAGCATTACCTCATCATCACTGTCATCTGATTTTTCTTTGAAGTCTTCTGATGAAGAGGAGTCTGCAACCTTCAAAGCATTTGGCATTTTTTTTTCGAAGAATTTTCAGAAAATCTCTCCATATTAATTTCATGAGCCATGAGGGATCCAATTAATTTATCAATAGATAATTCGGTTAGATCATGTGCTTCTACAATGGCTGTTACTTTAGGAGTCCAAACATAAGTTAAGGATCTTAGTATTTTTTTTTACTGTTTCTTCATAAGTAAGGACTTTTCCTAGAGAACTTAGTCTTACTATTATGTTAGAAAACCTGTTATACATCTGAGTTATGTTTTCATTTGGGAGCATTTTAAATTGTTCATATTAGGAAACAAGAATGTTTATCCTAGTTTGTTTTACCCTATCAGTACCTTCATATGTGACTTGCAATTTATCCCACATTTCCTTTGCAGTTCTACAAGATGATAATCTATTAAATTCTCTTTTAGACAATGCGCAACAAAGATAATTTTTTGCCTTATAGTTTAGGGACATATTTCTCTTATCGGCTATGGAAAGAGTAGAAGAGGATTCACCAAGGACTTGAAAATCATCTTGTTCTATTATCTGCCATAAATCAAAAATTTGTACCTCTGATGAAGCACTCCATCCTCATCTTCCAGTATTGATAATCTTCACCATCGAAGAATGGTGGCCTTGTGACAGACTGGCCTTCATAGTTGTGAGCTTCAGCTGCCATTTCTTCACAAATCTTTAGATTCTTCTAAGAAGAGCTCACTCTGATACCACTTGTTGGATCGAAATGGCACTAGAGATGTCCTAGAGGGGGGGTGAATAGGACTTCATAGCTTTTAAAATTTTCTCTGAAATTACACAGCACTAAATAAATTCGTTAGTACTTAGTGTGGTGTGTGATTCAAGGGTAAACTAGGCGGAAACAATGACATAAATGGACAAAGGGACTTATCCTGGTTCGGCCCTTCCCACATGGAAGTCCTACGTCCACTCCTCAAGTCAACCACTTGAGATTTCCACTAACTACCAATGAATTGGCCTTCTCTCACCCTTGAGAGGAAATACAATCTCACTTGCTCGAAATCAAGTCTTCCCTAAATAGGGGAACAATACAGCCTTAAAAAAGGCCTTCCCTACACAAGAGGGAGAAAAAAAATAGGAACAACCTCCTGCAGAGATTACACAGAAGAAAAGGATGAACAGACTTTTGTGTGTTTGCTTCAAGATTGAGCAAAAACACACTCACTTCAGAAAGGCTAACAGATCAGAGATGTAACTCAAATCCTTTCTGAAAAAGCAGAGTGGACTTTAAAAACAAATGCAATTACAACTGCCACCCGGACACAAGACTTCTGTGAAACTGAGAGAGCTTTGAGAATTTTTCTGAAAGGGAAGCTTTGCAACTTGTGGCTTGGAAGAAGGCTTGCGAGATTTCTGGCTTGAGAAAAATTCTAAGTGTTGAGCTGATTGGAGTTGCAATCACTTCTTCTTTTTATTGTTCTGTCTGTTGATATCTCTTTCTTGATATCTCTATATGTCTTCTCCTTTCAAACTTCGGCTTCTTTTATAGTCCTCATAAGAATGTAGCCGTTTGAAAATGGCCATTGGAAATCTGGCCGTTTGAGAAGAGATCTAGGATCCTTTGGATTTTGCTAAGTTTGTTATCCATGGGTCCTTCTGCTTCTTTCCTTCTTTCCAATGTCTTCATGTAGCACCCCAGAAATTTTAACTATATAAAAATTTGAATAAATGGAAATAAATAATTTCATAATATCAAAGTATTTAAAACATACGAATCATTATCGTATATGCTAAGACACATCGGAAAAATCCGTAAAAATTATAAATCAACCCCACACATTATTCCTAAATATTCCACAAAGAAATTTGTGCTAAGAAAAATTGGATTAGCCAAGTTTAAAGTGTTTTGCGACTTACTATGATAATTCATGAATAAGTCGAAAAATCATTATCACAAGTACTTGGATGAGTCTGAAAATTAAATAAAAATCATATACGGACTTAAAATAATATCCTCTAATGACTCATTAAGAAATTTGGGTCAATAAAAATCATTTGGACTAGGTTTAAGAGTTATTGTGACCGATTATCCAAATTAGGAAATAAGTCGAAAAACCGTTAACACGAAAATACGGCGCAACCAAAAATTTAATAAAAGTGTTGGAGAGACTCCCAACATTATATATTAATGACCCAATATCTTAATTGGGCCAATGGACCACATATGACCCAAAAATCAAATGAAGCTAGAAAATGCATGGAAATTCGTAGCTTAAATTAGCTAAAATTAAAAAGAGGCAATTAGAGTTGAATTGGGAAGAGATCTTGCACTCTTGGCAACCCAAATTTGTTCCTACCTACCCATAGAGGTTGCTTGATGGCCAAGACTCTCTAATGGAGGGAGAGATATTCAAATTTTGGAAAGACACAAGCCAATCCCGCAACCCTTCTTTCCTAGTTACAATAGGACTCCTAAATACCTTGGTTGCTTAAATACTCTTCACCCAAACCCTAGGGATGAGTTTACAACTTTCTGGGGTCGTATGGAGGAGCTCTTGGGGGCTGGGGAGCTGTGGATCGATCACAAGAAGGACATCT
This sequence comes from Colocasia esculenta, assembly GCA_014218235.1. NCBI lineage: Eukaryota > Viridiplantae > Streptophyta > Magnoliopsida > Alismatales > Araceae > Colocasia > Colocasia esculenta. The sequence continues at coordinate 55,162,310 of CM024766.1, forward strand.
TCTTCCCCCGTTCGTCTGCTGCGACCTGCACAAACCGTCCACTTGAAGCCAATCAAAGGTAGGCCAAACCTAAACCAAACCTTGCAAGGCTTATACCCCTGGAAATAGGGTCAAGTCTACGTCCTAAACCAAGTGGAATTCCTAAATTCCATGCAGTATACATGGAGTATTAAGCGTTTTCCTCCAAGTGGTCGGAACACGGGTTTTCTGGAAAAATTGGAATTCTTCAACCCAGAAGGTAGGTTTTCTCAGGCCAAACCTTAACATATCCTATACCAATGTGTAGAGCATCAAGTTAACTTTCGTTTCCCACTGGTTTCATCGAATTTCAATGAGTAGATTTTGAATTATAAGCGTTTTGCCAAAGTCGCGCACTGTTAGGGCTTTTCCCGTTCTTTATATGTTGCATGTGATTCAAGACCACATTAGAGAAAACCCACAACATGAAAGTTTTTCTAATAGTTGTCCTCGTCATGTCTTGTGTTGAATGTTTTATCTAAATGTCAATAGGTAGAGAGTTATAAGTGTGGTAAGAGAGTCACTGCATGATACTACGTTTTCACTTAAAGCCTGTTGAAACCATCATTGTTTTCTAATTCCAATTTACTGGAAGCACCCTTGCATGTCTAGGTTGGTTTAAAACTAGTCCCGTTATTTTTCATGCACTGTATAATTTGTTCTTAATTTTAGAACAACCCTGTGTCAAAATAGGGAAAGTCTAGTCCGCAATCCAAAGCACTGTTCTTTCTCTGGCAGACGCAGGCCAAGGACCTGAGAACATGATGGCTCGATAGGCTGCGTTCTCAAGCAGATCGCGATAAGAATTCCGTCGCAATCTGATCCCGACCGGTCCGTAGTCGCGACCTAACCTCCGGGTCTGACAGCCATATCGCCTTCTTCATATGAACCCGTCGTGAACTGCCTACCTAATTAGACAAGCCTGTCGCGACCCTTACAAGGGTCTGTCGTGACCTCTGGATTTTTCATGAAACCCCACTTATTTTCTTACAAATCTAACCGCTGTACCTGAGGTCTGTTTAAATATATATGATTTTTAGCATGTAATTCACATGTCTTAGGTCTGGTCATTGCATGATGGTTATTTAATGGCTTAAAAGTGCTTAAACCATTTAAAAGTTTTAATTACATGAAGGATATTCTAATTGCTCTTTAAATGTTATGATCAATTCATGCAACTTCTGATTCAGTCTTTCCATTATTCTACCATGTTTTAAATGATATTTATTATTCTTAAAACCTTGCAAACCCATATGTAGTTAAAGGCATTGTTCAATTCGTGCCATCATGTTAAGTGTTTTCCGCAAGTTTAAAACTGATGGTTTGTGGATTGAGATGCGTACATCACTACACACTTGCACTGTTAGGCAACCCTTTCTTGGGAATTTGGAAGCTCTCTACCGGTCATTCCGAATCGGTAGACTAGTGACATTTTCTCCAAGGCCTCCGTAAATCTCCTCTGACCATGGATTCCCACATGGCCGACGAGTTGGTTGTACCATGCAAGTTCCCTGGAGATAGCGTGCACTTCCTTTCTCATCTTGTTCTCATAAGTGTGATTTACAATCTAGACTAAAGCCATTAATGTAAAGATTAAACTAAAGTATAAATCGTACTGTTATGCTTCCGAATTTATCTCTTGACCATTGTTATCATGAAATCATGTTCAATTACTTATTACTTGTTCCCATCATCATCATGAACATGACATTACACATGCTTACTTATTGAAACTCTCATTGGCCATTATTAATTACTGTGGGTATCTACATTTAAAATTTTACATGTGATGCTGACCGGGCATGGCGAGTGTCCAAGGGCTCCAGTCTAGCCCCAATGATGGAGAGTCATAAATATACTGTTAACCATGGGGTATAATGATTACTGGCATTACATCTGCGCTGAGAGTCTTGCTTGCTTGTTGAAGGATAGATACGATAACCACGTACACGTGTCCTGGTGTACATTCTTGATGGATCTTTTCTTGGTGAACATTAGTGTCTACGAGCCTGATTAGTGTTACATTATCGTGCTCGTACATTCTTGCTTGCTTGCTTGCGTGATATGGCCATCCTGCATTTAATGCAATTAGTGATATCTTGCGTTCTTGACATAAATTGAAATCTTGCGTGCTTGTACAAAGTGATCTATTGCTAGTTCTATCTTGTCATCTTGTTCACAAATCTTGTTCTATCATAATCACTATCTCTAGCTTGTTTCATGTATCATGTTTTACAAGTTTCTTCGTACATGCATATCATGACAATCATCGTGCTTACCTAGTTCTAAATTGTTAATCACTTATCATTGCCCGCACATTGAGATATAAATCATACTGGGCTAGTTTGCTCATCCCCTACTTTTACCCAATCTAGGTGACTATGAAGTTCAAGAGGAAGAGCAAGTCGAGGATGGGAATGCGTCTGAGTGAAGAGCGTTCCAACTATGAGTCTAGTTATAGTAATTTGCTTTGAGAGTTAGAATATGTAGTAGGAAGTGAGGAGTATTATGTACTTTTCCTTTTTATTGAGTCTAGTCCTGTTATCCCATAGTCTAAGAGTTGTAATAGTTCCATTTTGAATACAATAAGTTGAGATTTGAATAAAAGATTAGTTGAGTTCAATATTTAGGCCCTATGATGATGTATGTTGTTATACATTTAGTGCGTGCTAGCTAGATGCTTATTTGCCGACTGTTCACGTCTCGGGTTATCGTCTCGAATTATTTCTGAATTATTATTAATATCCGTTGCGTAATTCTGTGGACGTGACACTTCAGATGAGAGTTGTACCTACACAACTAGAAGGTCGGCTTCACATTAAGTGGACTGTGAAAGCTCCTTGCTAAAAACATGCTTCAATAAATGTCTGCAGCAATGACAAGACAAAAAGAAAGAGAGCACCTCCATGCTTTTGAGGTAGGTGAGTCAGAGAAGATAAGAAAAGCATGGAAACCTCGTATAGGCATCCTTTCAGACTAGTAAATAAAAGACAGATAGTTGTGCTAGAAGGTGAGGTGAGGGTCTGACAGTGGTAGGTGAGTTCCTGTCAGATGCCCATGCGTATGACAATCATTAAATGCAACATATCTTCAATATGAGGAAAATTCGGGCTGCTGTCACTAAGCAATATATCAATTTGAATAAGAATCACAGATGCAAACATAAACAAATTTAGATGAATACTTTAAGTATAATATGTTTCATTTTTTCAGAAAATAATGATAATCTGATGGATTAATTTAAAGTATTTGGTTAATGAAAATTGTATCAACAAAGATATGCAATCAAGGTTTTAGAAGTTTGTTAAACTGATATCTTTAAAGAGCAAGAACACATACAGAACTGACAATGAAGTCGGAAGGAAGAGATTACAATCCGGCTCTAGGAGTCGGATACAGAAATAGACTGATTCAACTTCATCAGAAGATACCTTGGGATTATGTTATTCGACTTTGAAGTTTGGACAGAGTTGCATTAGAAACCATAATTCGACTTTAGGAGTCGGATATAAGAGAATTCGACTTCCTTAGAATTGAGTAGATTCAGAACCAACAATTCGACTTCAGAAGTCGGATACTGAAGAGTTAGATTTATGAACCATTCGACTGTAGGAGTCGGAGTTGGCAGTCAGATTATGTAATAGTGGTCTGGACTTAGAATTTTTGACTTTAGAAGTCGGATACTGAAGAGTTAGATTTATGAACCATTCGACTGTAGGAGTCAGAGTTGGCAGTCGAATAGAGTAGACTGTGGACTTATAAAATTTTCTGAGATAGAGTTTGTCCAAGACTCTTCGAACTTTCTTTCTGTGATATAACTTTAAATTATAGAGAATATAACTCTAGATTGTAGAAAGTCTTTTAATGGTTTTTGTCATAGCAAAATCATGATATTATATTAATTTAAAATCTTAGATTTTCTTAGGGGCAGTTGCTCAACAACATCCTCATCTCTATTCTCTGCTATGCACATTTTGTTAATATGTTCATTTTGTACGGCCCAACACTCAGTACTATATAACATAATAGGCATTACCGCTGTTCCATAAAATTTTCCTTTAAGTTTCATGGTTATATGACGATCACAGAGAACTCCTGATATACTTCTCCATTTTAACACTGCTTCAATCATGGGTGCAACATCATCATAAATCTTTCCATTCTCTTGGGTGATAGACCCTAAGTACCGAAAGCTACCATTCATAGGAATGTTTTGTCCATCAATTTGAACTATATCTTCCTGTAACACCCTCCTAATACTATAATTACAATACATATAATCTAACTTGCTCCTACTGATTTTAAAACCTTTCGACTCTAAAGTATGCCTCCAACTTTCTATATTAGTATTTAAATCTTCAACACTTTCATCAATTACGACAATATCATCTGCAAATAACATACAATACGAGATATCCCCATGCAATTATTTTGTTACTTCATCCATAACTAGCGCAAAGAGTTATGGGCTTATTGCAGAACCTTGATGCAAACCTATAGTGAACGGAAACTCACAATTCCCCTAAGCAATAATTCTCACACTAGTAGTTACACCTTTATACATATCCTACACCAAGTCAATATTTCCTTGAGTAATTACCTTCTTTCTTAATATCCACCAAATCAATTCACTTGATACTCGATCATTTACCTTCTCTAAATCAAGAAAAATCATATATGAATATTTCATCATCTCTCTATACTTTTCCATTAACTCTTGTAATAAGAAAATAGCTTCCGTAATAGATCTACTTCGCATAAAATCAAATTAATTTTTAATACATTAGTCATATATTGGATACGATTCTCAATTATTCTTTCCCAAAGTTTCATGATATGACTCATAAGCTGATAATTATTACAACTTTGAATATTCCCTTTATTTTTATAGAAAAAAATCACAAAGTTTTTTCTCCATTCTTCTGGCATCCTCCGTTCCTTCAAACTATTAAAAGCTAATAATACTTATGAGTCTAAAATGAGTATTTATGAGTTCCATTGCTATTAAAAGTTTAGTTAATATTTTTTAAATCATAAAAATTATAATTTTGTTTTTATAATTAGAAAATTTAGAGCCCAAGTTACTACAAAGTAAAGTTGGTATTTTTAAACCTTAACATTAATATTTTTAAATCTAAAATTTGTATTTATGAGTCTAAATTTTTAATTTATAATCTCATTGCAACTTACCACCACTATCAACCGCCATCAACTATTGCTCATCACCATCCGCTACCGAGAGTTGTCATTTGTGATCGGTGGTCATCCATCATTATGGTCGGACATGTCCAATGTTGTGAAGCACAAACTGGCATGAGTCTCTACGTGACACCACGCAGCTTACCACATACATTTAATAAGTGAAACAAGTGTATTTTCCAATTGCATTGCCCACACATAAGTAGCATGGTTAGCGGGTCTAGACCATGAAGCATAAGATAGACGGAAAAGCAAATCAGATGGATCTTACTACTGAAATTATGAGGTTCTTGCAGCGATAGGATTAGAGTAAAGATCTTGATGTGGAAAACAAGAGAAAAAGATGGATTATCTCATTTTGTGTCTGTCGTGGGAAATGGATTATATTTATTTTATGCACGAGACGTGGGAGGAAGACGTACGACCTGTCTTAACAATAAGAGTTTTAAGTTTGAGCCTAACTTGAAGTCCATCTGTCGTAATTAAGGTTACCTAGCTATTTCCAACTACCCAACGAGAAAGAAAAAGGGGTGAGAAATATAAATCTTAAGGTTACATACCAGTTATATCTTCTAATCGGAAGAGCAATAAGATTGTGGCACCCATAAAAGACAAATTGAATAGTTGGAAACTACTCACTGTCCAGAGCGTGAAAAACCTAGTTCTGAAATCACCGTACAACCGTGGGTACACCTGAAATGAAGGTTTGGACATCAAATTAAGATTCACAAAATTAATCAAGGAATCAGCGTATATACGTTGTCTTTTTATTTCTGATCAACAAATGATAAACGAATAAGGGAAAGTGTTAAAGATTTGAAGGACAACACAAGCCAGTATGCCTGACAGAATAGTTACAACCTATGTCCGTTTATATGAGGGATATGAAAGGAGAGAAGAATATGCATTACTCTAAGGGAGCATCCATTACTCTAAGATTAGTAAAGTTTGACGCATCATGTGACATTGTGACCCTTGAAATAAGTGGATGGGAGATGAGGTCTATATGCAGAAACATTCTAAAACTATTTGGTTAGGCAATAAAAGTTAATTATTCTCAAGCAATTTACGGACAACATATTCATTGCAAATGTTCTTGTTCAAGTGTTTTATGTAATTGTGTGCGTAGATATATGATCTTTGCTTTTCTGGAAAACAAGCCTGAGGCAGAAACATTACTATCCATCCAGCTTCCAGTGTAGTGGTTCTATCATTTGAGGCAACCCATATTTGAGCAAGGCTAAACTCGCTGGGCACCTCAAGATTTGGTTGATACACGCTGAAGACACCGCATGCACCATACAACTTGTCAGCAGTAAATTTCATGTAAGCATACTGCACAATGCCATGAAATTAACATCAGAAAATGAGTAATAAAGCATGTATGTCAAACTAATTAATTAAGTGATGCAATTATTATAAATGCGATCATATATAATTGCGTGCTTGGTTAGTTTCTTCTAGAAGATATGGCAGATTTAATCTAAATAAATTGTTACCTCATGCAACGTAGGATCATCATCCTTTTTGCTCTTCGTTCCTCCATGATCATGCTCGTGAAGATAGCGAGCATAATGTATGTGCGAATCACTTGCAGAAGCATTGTTTCCGAAAAGGTCATTCATATATGGCATCCTGGTGATAGGAATGGATCCTTCTGGGCAACCTTTTGTAAAGAGCCATGGATGAGTGTCTTCCACCGCAGAGCCATTTATAGTTGTGGCCTTTGAGTATTCTGTTGATCTCTCTGGTGTAAAGGTAGGCTTCATCTACAATAACAAGTTAGACATGCTGACATTGTTCCGTTGTGACAGTTATTCTTGGCTACAGTTCTCATTACTCGAGTCAGATCATGCATCGAACTCTCTATTTTCCTCCAATTGGCATCACTTACATCTATGATTAAATTGAAAGAGTATCTGAGACATCCAATAATATATACATTAATTCTAAAATGAAACCATACTCACATTCATCATGTATACAAACATTAAATTTCACGAAACACACCATTTCCATTAACAAGCCCAATATTTACACTATATTACATCAACACTTTGCTCCACAGACTAAAATATTTACAACATTCTTCCTAGTTAGCCGAAAGTTTGTACATTACTACTAACATCCCTCAACCTCTCATTACTCACACATATACATGTGAGTTATATACACAACGACTACAGATCAAAAAGAGAGGTTACAAAAGTAAGCTTCCCATTCTCTATCTCACTTTAAGTCTGAACAATAGCTCCATGGATGGCTGTTGATCTCCTCCTGGACCATGGTACAACTCCCTTGCTGCTTTAGTCAATACTTCCCAATATCCTTCCACTTGGTGAAGCAACATGTTCTGTCCCCGCTTCAAACTATCCAGATTGTTCATGATCTGGGTCATGGTATCCAGAGAAGCACGTGGATTTCCTGCCAGAAATGCTCCTGCAGTCAAGTTTAGCACCTCCTCCTTGACTTGCATGTGTACATCCCTTTAGGCTTGGGCATATAATTCCATATCTTGGTGTAGCATCTCCATTGCTGCCACCAATCTTTCTTGTGCATTCATGTCCATACTGAAATAGATAACAAGTTAAGCATCTACGTAGTTACAAAACCATTATTGCCATTATAGCTAATCCCAAGTTTCTACCCCAACTCACTGGTTATCCCTAGGTTTATTGACCTAAGGCTCTGATACCAAATTATCTGTCATGTCCTAATAAAAGTCTATTTATTGGAAGTGATAGAAATCAGGCACACGAATTAATACTAACATTTGTTCATTCATAACTCACTAAGCGGAAGTCTTATTACAAGGTACTCCTCATTACAGACTAAGTGAGGAGCAAGAAAGTAAACTTCTATTCTTTACATTTCATATTTACACTAATAAAAGCAGTAAATGGTTTGGTTGCTCGACGACGGACAGTCCACTCAGCACACATGTCCCTTTAAACTTCACCCCCATCTTAGTCACCTGAAAAGGGTAGGATGTGTGAGCTAACTAGCTCAGTAGGATTCAAATCCTCAAATCATAAGGATTAAAATATATAATGATCAAGGTAAAAGACTTGACTGAGATCGCAGGAGAACAAATAAACATCTTAGCATGACAGTGGATTTGGAACAGTAGTACTGAAACACAGGGCATGCTCAGGAATTCACAATGAAACTCATAATCTGATTCATATATACATTCACATATGAAAAATAACATGATGACCATAATCAAGCTATATTGATGCAATGCCAAGCATCTTGGTGTCCTTTATCATTCCGTACGGCCCGTAAATGAATTCGGGTGCTCCTCCCAGGACTGGACCAGCCCTATTTGCACAGGTATATTAATTAAGTGGGGTCCAGGGACCCAATAATTATCATCACCAGTTATTCACAATCAATTGTGGTATTCAAGTATTTAAACTCTCATACCATCAGGGCCTATGAACTTAGGTTACTGAACATAGGAAGTTGTAACAACTAGACATCACTTGTACATGAAGACTTTAAGAGTAATCCAAACAAGAGTATAGGAAACAATGTGTATGGTCTCTGTAGTGACATAATAATAAATATCCAAGGGAAAGAGGATGGTAGCTTGCTAGGCTAATAGCATGAAGTGTTAACAAAAGACTGAGAAAGGAAGGTACTGGAACACTGGCCAGAACAGTAGTTGTCGACAGCCAAGAGGTGGTTCTCGACAGGTGCAAGCATCCAGAAGTCAATTTCTAGTTCTCGGACAATGTCTATTGATAGGCATGGTCTGTCTATCGATAGGTCAATGTATCTATCGACAGACAGATTCCATCTATCGACAGCCATTGTTGTTTCCAGCAGCCTAGAGTTCTGGAAGCCTGGGGTCTGTCGATAGGTACTTCCTGTCTGTCGACAGCCGCCTGTTCCTCTTCCAGAAATGACTATATTCATTCTAAAAACTTTAACCATGAACTTATGGATCAAACATGGGCAAAATCTAAGGAAAAGACTTGCTTCTAGCTCTTTCAATAGTCTTACAAGTTGGACAAAACAAAGCATGGGTCTACCACCTACACATGTTTAAGTTGCAAACTTGACATGACATGGTGTTGGGAGAATAACTCCTACAACAACAGTTATGAAAGAGGATTTCTTCATGAAAGACACATACTTCCAGGGATAATTAAGGAGTCAAACAAAAGTCTGAGGGAACAAATACCTAAACTGAAGATGAACACATTATTCCAAGGGTGGTTTATGTTGTGTCCCTGGTTTTGATGATGTCATATTAAAATATAAAATGAGAAGGAAGTTGATGACTATCAATTATTTTGCAGGTACAACTCAACTGGATCAAAGTATTATAAGATATTGTCAGTTAGTGTCGACACTAACCGGGACATAGGTCGACACTAGAGGACTATGGATGGTGATGTGAAAGGGTGAGATCAAGTCAAACCAACACTACTCAGAGAGTATGTCAGTACCAGAGTTGTCTTCAGTTCATTCCAGGAAGGTGTAACTCCAATAGTGTCAACACTCAATGGTGATAAGGTCAGTACTAAGCAAGGGCAGAATTTACTTTCAAGAAAATTGAAGCTAAGGTCGACACTAGCTGTACATGAGGTCGACGCTAACAGTCTATCAGATCAACTCAGAAGGAAGTACAAGCAAATATCTTGGAGATCTCAAGTTTATCATGTATTTAAGAAATCAGAAAAGATTATTTTTCTTTGAATTAAAGTGAGTGTGTCGACACTAGAGTCTGGCAGTGTCGACACTAGGACACTTGGAATTTTCTTAGAATATTCAAGTCATCAAGCAGGCACGTGATCCAAAGCCAACTAACTGGGATATTTTCTATACACGTCAGTGGCTCTAGAAGGCGTCGATTCTTGGCGGCAAAAAGATTCCTCCACGTTTTTGGTAAATCTTTTTAGGGGCCCACGACATGGAATCTCGTTCCATCAGGTAAAAAGGAAAAATGCTCTAGATCGAGACGAAGAGAGGAGTGAGAGCAAATACATAAAAAAGGTGAGAGGAGAGGAGCAGAGAAAAATAGAGGATTTCAAATGTTCTAAAGCTGTAATCTGCTTAAAATCTCAAAGTGGAGTTGTGAACTGATGAAATCAGCGTGGATTCAAGATAGATCTGATGCTTCGAGGAGCGGATGCTGAGCCTTCAAGATCAGAGGATCGGAAATCTCCTTCCCTCCTGATTTCTGAGAATAAATTGTAGTAGACGATCAGAGGGATTCATCGAATAGGAAATTGATTCCAAAATCTGGAAGGGAAGCAGTTGAATACAGATCCAGATCAGGAAGTTTGATGAGATCATTATACTCTTCAACAATTTTCATTTTTCTTATTTTGAACTTTCTTTTGAACGTTTGAATTGTCTGCTCTGTTCCTTGGTGAAGCAGATTGAATTGATCACTCACGAGTTCTGAGAGGATCAATTCAGGTGAAGCTGTGAATCAGCAGTTCATTGAAGTTGTGTATCAGCAGGGTTCTCAAGCTGTAAGGCAGCGGTTGTAGAGAAGCTGTGAATCAGCGATTGTTTTTAGAAACATTGCCAGGGTGTCTGATAGTGATACCTCACTGGTTTGGTGAGGGGTGGATGTAGGTCTCCTCATTGGAGCCGAACCACCTTAAAAATTTCCTGCTCTCCCATGGATTGTGTTCTCTTTGATTTGTGCGTTTGTGCATCCTTCACATAGAATTTCGAAATCAGTGTTCTTAATTTCAAATCTGGTCGAAATTTCTAAGGATTCTGTATTCACCCCCCTCTAGATAATCCTTCCACACACACAACACGTGGTATCAGAGCCTGGTTCTCCAACTTATTTGGTTTCACAATTAGGAGTCATTTGTGATTGATGGAATCTAGAGGTTACATTCCTGAGGGTCATTCTGTAAACAGACCGCCTTACTTTGTTGGTACTAATTATGCTTATTGGAAAACTCGTATGCAGGTGTTTTTACTAGCTCAAGACCATCAAATATGGAGAGTAGTGAACAATGGACCTTATGAGCTGTCCAAGGATAAAGAAAAATGGACTCCGAAGAGATCAAGAAGTCAAATGCAAATTGGAGTGCAATGAACATTATGCAGTGCTCACCGCATCCCACTGAATTTTCAAGAGTTTCATCGTGCTCAAGTGCTAAAGAGATCTGGGATCGCCTCATGGTAATATATGAGGGCACATCTAAGGTAAAGGAAACTAAGGCTAATATGTTAGTTTCTGAATATGAAGCTTTTCGGATGAAACATATGATGAAACTATTTCTGATATGTATGGTAGATTGACATTGTTAACTAATGGGCTGAAAAATGTAGGCAAAGTTTATTCTGACAAAGAACTAGTGAGAAAGATTCTTAGATCTTTGACACCCATTTCGCATACTAAAGCGACTGTTATTGAAGAATCTAGGAACTTGTCCACAACTATTGTTGATGAATTAATAGGCTCTTTAATGACATATGAATTGGGCCTAAAAAAATCTGAGGATGATCTAAGGAAGAAGAAACCTCTTGCTCTTAAAGCAAGTCCTAGCACCAAGGAGGTTACTGAAGATAGTTAATCAACTACTTCCGAAGATGAGTCAAGTGAGTTTCCCTTGATAACTAGAAAGTTTAGAAAATTTCTTAGAAAAGAAGGTAAGAGTTTTCTGAAAAAGAAACCTTACAATATCAATTTCTCTAAGCCTAAGGTAAATGCTAACAAAAGGACTGATGGGATTGTTTGCTACAATTGTAGGAAGCCAGGACATGTTAAGTCTGAATGTCCTAAGGTTCAAAAGAAGACTCAGCCCAGATGGAACAAAAACAAGCAAAAGGCTGTGGTTGCTACCTGGAGTGAAGAAGAGGAAGATGAAGAAGAGGAAAGTTCAGATGCTGAGGACACTCATTCAAAGATCTGTTTGATGGCCATAGAAACTAAAGAAGAAGAGGAAGAGGTAAGTTCCTTATTTAAGGATTTCAGTTTGTAAGATTGGGAGCATGTCTACTTTAAATTGTTGGATCAGTATGATGCTCTTAAAAAGGAAAACAAAATGTTAAAAAAGAAACTGAAACATTCTTCTCATAAGGTGGCAACCAAAGAAAATAAAAAAGAGTGTTCACAAGAGATAAATGCTCTAAGAGAGGTAGTTAGTGAACTAAAAAATCAGAACATTGAAATTCTTAATGAAATATCTCTTGTATCTGAAAAGAATGTGGTCTTACAAGGTGTTAACACAGAGCTACAAAAGGAAATTGAAATTCTGCAAAATGAAGTAAGCAAAAAACAGGAGGCTCTTGAAATACTTGTGAATGGCAAGAACAACCTTGAAATTCTCCTAGGCACAAGAGTAAATTATAAAAAGGAGGGGTTGGGTTTTAATCCCACAAAGAAGAAGGAAGTAGGACTGAAAACAACAATATTCATTTCCTCAAAAACATCTGAAGTTTCTACTTCAACAGGACAGAAAATTGTGAAAATTGCAAAGGATACCAAACAGGATGGAAAAGTCAAGATAGTAGATGATCAAAGAACAACTGGTAGAAAGCCAATAAGAGCTAGAGATGAACAAGTTTTTCAAAGGAACAAAAGGTTGGAATCACCTTGTTGGCAAGGTCGACACTACACCTATGGTAGGTCGACGCTATCATACAGAAAATCTCAAAATTTGTCAAATTGGACAAACAACAGGACAAAATCATTTCACAATTGGTCTCCCATCAGATGGACTCACAAGAAACCAAAATCCAATTATGTCAATAACCTAAAATGGTCTGATTGGAATCAGTCAGGACGACACTATCCTTTCAGGGTGTCGACACATGTTCAAGATCATGTCAGAGCTAATGAAACACAGTACTTTGAAAAGCTGAGAAGTCCAATCAAGTTCAGATTTCACCCTAGACAAGTGAAGAAAAAGCTCAATGGAAATTACAAAAGAGGAAATAGTTCAAAACATCATGAAAGACATCATAACTTCAGAAGTGAAGAAAACATAAAAGTGAACAAACAACTATGGATTCCGAAAACCTGCTCTCTTATATTCTTAATTTTGAAGGCATTGTGGGGCCCAAATGTACTTGGGTTCCAAAGAATCTTCTTTGATTGTGTGCTTGCAGGTATGTCTTACAGCTAAGAAGAACTTGTGGTACTTAGATAGTGGCTGTTCAAGACATATGATAGAGGATAAAGACAAATTCTACCTATTATCCGAAAAGAAGGCTGGTCATGTCACATTCAGAGGCAACAACAAAGGTAAAATCATTGGCTTAGGTAAGGTTGGTAGGAATCTCACAAATTCGATTGATGGAGTTCTTCTAGTTGAAGGCCTGGAGTATAACCTTCTGAGCATAAGCCAGTTGTCTGACAAAGGTCACAAGGTAATGTTTGATTCTCAGAGATGTACTATTTTTGGACCTGATTATGATGTTGTTAAGTTTTCTAGAAAAAGATCAAATAATGTCTACATGGTAGATCTTGATGACTCTGAGAACACTAATTTGTGTTTAACTGCAAATAAAGTCAATTTGGCATGCTTATGGCATCGTAGACTAGGTCATGCTAGTTACCATGTGCTTCATAAACTTGCAAAATTGAACATGGTTAAAGGTTTGCCTGATATATCTTTCAAACAAAATTTGAATCTGTGTGAAGCATGCTCTCAAGGTAAGCAAACCAGAAAAACTTTCAAAAGCAGATTAGAAAGTCAATCTACCAAACCATTCGAACTTATTCACATGGACTTGTTTGGTCCCACAAGAACAAACAGTCTGAATGGAAAAAGGTTTGGATATGTTTTGGTTGATGACTTTTCTAAATTTACTTGGGTTTATTTTCTTGCTCACAAAAATGATGCTTTTACTGAATTCCATGAGTTTTACAAGAAGATTTTACAAGAAGGGAAGTTCAAAATCATTTCAATCATGTCAGACCATGGTGGTGAGTTTGAGAATGCTAACTTTGAGGATTTTTGCAGAAAAGAAGGAGTCTTCTACAAGTTTTCTTCACTAAGAACTCCTGAACAAAATAGAGTTGTGGAGAGGAGAAACGTAGAGATGGCAAGAACCATGCTAATTGAGAGTGGTCTGCCAAGGAAGTTTTGGGCTGAAGCGATAAATACATCCTGTTACATAATAAACCGTGCAATGGTAAGACCTTCTTGCAAAAAGACTCCTTATGAAATTCTGAAAGGTAAGACACCATCTATTGCACATTTTAGAGTTTTGGAACAAAATGTTTCATTCTAATAAATAACAAACATGACTTGGATAAATTTGAAGCAAAAAGTGAATTAGGAATATTTCTAGGCTATTCTGATCATTCAAGAGCTTATAGAATATTCAATGTGAAAGATCAAATTGTTGAGGAATCACATCATATCACTTTTGATGAATTTAATGTTAATTCTTGTAGGGAAAAACAAGATGGAGAATTTCTGGAAGGAGAAGACTCTAAAGAAAAGAAGGAAAAAGAAGAAGCAACCAAAAAGAACTCAGATCACTGTGAGTCACAAGAACCAGAAAATGTACTCAAAGAAAAAGATGGAATAGATGTAAGAATGCTCAGGGACCATCCACAGGAAAGCATAATTGGTAATCTGCTCGACCCTCCTAGGACAAGGTCTCATTTTAAAACAGTTTCTGAACTTGATCAACTTGCTTTGGTGTCTTAAATTGAGCCGAAAAATATAGATGATGCTTTGAAAGATACTTGTTGGATAAATGCGATGCATGAGGAGCTAAATCAATTTGAGAGAAATAAAGTCTGGCATTTAGTTCCAAGGCCTTCATCACAAAGTGTCATTGGAACTAAATGGTTTTTTAGGAATAAAACCAGTGAAGATAGGAAAATAATAAGAAATAAAGCTAGGCTAGTAGCTAAAGGCTATAACTAAGAATTTGGTATAGACTTTGAAGAGTCTTTTGCTCCTATAGCTAGGCTTGAAGCCATCCGGATTTTACTTGCATTTGCATGTGCTCATGGCATTGAATTACAGCAAATAGATGATAAAAGTGCATTTTTGAATGGTTTGATTAAGGAGGAAGTTTTTGTTGAACAACCTCCTAGTTTTGAATGCACTAACTTTCCTGATCATGTGTATAAACTTGACAAAGCTTTATATGGTCTGAAGCAAGCACCCCGAGCCTGGTATAACCGGTTAAGTTCATTTCTTACAGGTAAAGGGTACTCAAGAGGTAAGGTTGATCAAACACTTTTTACTAAAATTCAAGATAAGGATATCCTATTAGTCCAAATATATGTCGATGACATTATTTTTGGATCAACAAAGCTATTCTTATGCAAGGAATTTTCAGAGTTAATGATAAATGAATTTGAAATGAGTCTGATGGGAGAATTAAATTTTTTTCTTGGATTGCAGGTTGTTCAATCAAGAGAGGGAACTTTTATAAGCCAATCCAAATACATTCAGGAATTGCTGAAAAAGTACAACATGGAGAACACAAAATCTATGGCAACCCCTATGAGCACCACTGTGAGTTTAGATGCAGATCTGAAAGGTAAACAGGTTGATTCAAAAGTATATAGAGGTATGATTGGCTCCTTACTCTACCTGACTACATCCAGACCTGACATTCAATTCTCAGTGTGCATGTGTGCTAGATTTCAAGCTTGTCCTAAAGAATCTCATTTAAGTGTAGCAAAAAGAATTTTCAGATATCTTGCTGGAACTCAAGAATTAGGATTACGGTATCCTGCATTCAACGAGTTTAATTTGGTTTCTTATTCAGATGCAGACTTTGCTGGTTGCAAACTAGATAGAAAGAGCACTAGTGGTTATTGCCAATTCTTGGGAGGATGTTTAGTTTCTTGGGCTTCCAAGGAACAACACTCAGTTGCTCTCTCTACTGCAAAAGTAGAGTATGTTTCTGCAGGGAGTTGTGGCACTCAAATGTTGTGGATTAAACATCAACTCCAAGACTACCAGATAGATCTTGGATGTGTCCCAATATTGTGTGATAACACAAGTGCCATTTGCTTAGCAAAGAACCCAATTCAGCATTCTAGGACTAAGCATATAGAAATCAGGCATCATTTCCTAAGAGATGAAGTCAGCAAAAATTCATTTGAATTGCATTTTGTGGAAACCTCAAATTAGGTTGTTGATATTTTTACAAAACCCTTATGCAATGAAATATTTTCCTGTTTAAGAAGAGAACTTGGGCTGTGCTTGTTTGATTCTTGAATTAATTTGTTGAATGCGCTGTGATGTTATGAGTGAATGAATTGTGCTGAAATCTGCTCTGTGAAATCTGTCTTGAAAGAAAGTTGAAATTTGCTTGAAAGTCCTTGGCTGATGGATCAGTTTGTAAAAAGCAATGTTTGAAAAGATATCAGTTGATGGGCAGTTGGTGTAGTCATATTTTCAATGTGATTCTGTGGTATCTTGATTGCCTTAGGTCGACACTCTCATCAGTAGTGTTGACACTATCCTTCTTTGCAACAGAATTCTTGCCATTTCTATAAATTCACACATCCTTGATTCCTTTTTGTATATACAATGCTTCATCCAACAAATAAAATCCCTGTCTTCAGTTTTCACATTGGCATATGTGGTATATAAAATGGTGAATTGAGGAAAGACAGGTCAAGCCTATCTGGATTCTTTCACTATGCGTGAGTATGTGTCTCTGCCAAGTACCAAAGGCTTATGTGCATTCACTGAGGGGGAGCTCAATTTCAATTATCCACCATTCTTGATTCAAGATTCTTTTGAAAAGAAAATTTTCATTCTGAAATGCTAATTCTTTAGGCATGTTCTCAGGGCGAGATAATTCTAGGTACATAATTATCATAACTCCATTATCTCAAATTTCAAATATTATGGTTTAAGAATTTTAAATTTCTGATTAACTATTTAAAACTTCTTGAAAAATTCATCTTGTTTAAACTAACAGTGCAGAGCAAAATTTCCTTAATGAGAAGTCATTAATAATAATAAACCTTGAAAATCCATGCAACGTGATCTCTTGGTCAGATTTTTCAAAGCTTCTGAAATTTTTGATCTGATAAACCATCCTATTTCACAAAAGTTTGAGTGTCAATGTGTTGATTTACAAATGGCCGAACAATTTATATGCTCTGAGAAATTGCAAATGTCTGATAAAATCAGAATATCATTGTATGTCATGATGAGCTAGATATTTCCGTTCAGGAATTTAAGATGATCATGATGAAGTCTGAGTAATTGGGGATTCTGGTGTTTGATAGAAATGTATCTTCACATGAAAGGATGAATCTATGTCATTTTCTGAAGCAAAATGATTTCCTAAGAAAATAATCAGGGGCTCTGGTGTGTACAAAACATCAGTTCTTGCATGAAAACAAAGGAAAACTAGATTGTTCATTTCTGTCAATTAAAAAAAAAAGTGCATTGAAAATGAATAGAATAGATGTGAATTATAATTAAAAAAAAGGGTTTAATCTCTTCAACATATTTTGGCATACTTGAAAAATCTTCCAATGTCATATTGATTCATGTGATGAGTATCTGGTTTAACATTGTTGTGACTTTGTCATCTAAAGATTTTTTCTCCTATCTGTTATTCATAATCATGAGTTTTTTAGTTTTTTTTAATGGTTAATTCAAAATTTTAACTTTTTAGACCATTAATCTGAACTCAAATGAGACAGGGTAAAATGAATGGGTAATTGTGATTAACTTCTCCAAGATCTTCAAGGAATTTAGTAATTCATTGTGAAATGACATCTTTTCAATTTCCTTGAAATCTAAACTATCTCGTTTATTCTTAGTGTTGACACTATTCCTCATAGCGTCAACACTATGACACCTTTTGATCTGGAACATGATAACTCTCTCTGTTCCGCACAAGCATTGTTCTCATCACGCAGGTCGACGAATTTAATTACGTCTCTTCGAATGTATCCACACCAAAAAGGTGGTTTTCGAAAAGCCCTCTTCCTTCACAACTCGTTCCCCAGAAGAACCTGTTTCTCCTGAAACTGTGCCCTAGTGATTCTTCCACTCTGATACTCTGTTCTTTGCTCATGGCTCCAAAGCTTCAACCTCGTCATGGTGGAAAGAGGAAACATGGTGAAAGTTCTGATTCTGAAAGGGACTCCAAGGTAGCAAAGGGGATTAAACTTTGAGAAGAGAAGTCTGATGTCCCTTCTTTTTCTAGTCGTAGATTCTCGCATCCTCGTTCAGCTAAAGAAAAGAACTTTGCCAAAGGTAAGAAAAAGTTAGAATTTGTCGCTTTGAGCAGTTCTGAGGAGGATTCTACCAGCCAGCAAGAGTTTCACGATCTTCGTAGAGAAAGCCCTAATTCCCAGGACACGAGGAATGGTTCTGATCATCAGCTTGAGTAGGAAACCATGCCATCTCCATTTCAGAAATCCAGTGAAAACAAGTCAGACTCTTCAGAAGACACAGAAGATGATAACTTTGTCCAGTTGCTAGTAGAAGAAGATGAAGACAGTGCACACTCAGCACATGGTGAAGAGACAAGAAATGTAGAAGGAAATGTAGACAGAAACTCTGAGCAGCAGGTCTCTGAAGAAATTCAAAAAGAAGAAGAGGAGTCTGAGGATGAGTCTGTCGATGAGGAAGAGGATCAGACACCTTCAAAGGCCAAGAAAATGATTGTAGGCAACAAGTCTCTCCTGCATCCTAGAATCATTAATCTCCATGATGAAGGTATCTCAAATTTAGTACCCAAATTGCTTGCAATGCTGGAATTTCAGGGTTGGTCTGATTTTGTCAGTGTTCATAGGACACACTGTCCTATTCTTGTTAAAGAGTTTTTTAAAAATTTAGTGAGCAAGAAGAAAGCCCTTGAGTCTAATGTGAGAGGGGTCAATGTAATACTCACAAATGAGGTGGTGAGTCATCTGCTGGGTATACCCAATGAGGGATATAACCCACAAGATTTCCATTTTAATGCACATGAAGCTCTCACAGTTCTGACTGGTCAACCTTATGATGTGCTAGATGAAAATCAAGCAAAGGTCTCTCTTCTGAATGCTAATAGATTTCCACCCGCTCACAGATTGTTACACCATTGGTGTACAACTATTTGGACTCCCCAGGGAGGTGGAAGGCAGAGAGTATTGTTTAATCAAGAGAGTAAAGATAAACTTGGGTACAATTTTCTCTCAGTTAATACATGAGGTTACAATTCCAAAGCTGAGAAGGAGCTTGCCATATGCAGCTCATTTGACTTCACTTTTTCAATTGATGGGTGTATCATTTGCTGGAGCAAAAGTTTAGAAACTTGCCAGATATCACATATATGATTTAGTTCATATTATGAAGTTCATGAAGCTGAATTTGGATCCACAAGAAGAAGAAAATGTTGTGTTGGAGCATGAACAGGTTGCTGAGGAAGCTTTTCAAGGGCAGGAACAAGTCATTCCTGAGGAGACTTTACCAGAACAATTTCTTCCTATGTCTTCTCCTCCAGTTGCTTCTCTTTTTGATAATCTTGATGGTGCCTATATACCTCACATCTCTTCTCCTCATCTTACTAAATCTCATGTTCCACCTTCTGTGCATGATATTCCATCATCATCCATAGCATCTGATCTGATTCCACCTGCTATTCTCACATTTCTAGAACATCAGTTTGCCTCTGTTCATAATTCACTTGACTTACTGAATACCAAGTTAGAGAAGCAAGCCTCACAGTTTGATAGTCATTTGGAAATGAGTGAGAAGTATTTGCAAGACAATATTGTCAACCAAGAGCAGATATACAAGTTCTCAAAGATCAGATCTGATCAGCTTGTTCATACTATTGGATATGCGTTTGATAAAGCTGCCTATACACAAGCCAAAGTTTTTGATAAGATTGAGTCTATTGCTCGAGAGCTACAGCAGAATGCAGATAGTTTTAATACCATTCCTGGTTTGGCTACTTCACTGCGAATCATTATCCATCGCATGAACATTTTGAGAGTGAACGATGAGGATATTTCCAAAGAACTTCAGTTGATGAGAGATGAGTTCGAAAAAGTCTGGAGAATGCATGACATCCATGAATCCGATAATAGTAATCAGGCTATATCTTCTGCTGTCACACCACCCATGCCACATGGTGTTGACACTGTGCCAATTGTCATTGAATCTCAGCTCAACAAGTTGTCAGAGTTTCTCAATGTCAAATTCACTGCAATCCAGATTTATCTTAACAACAACTATGAAGATTTGCATTTTCACCTTTCCAGGATGGAGCACAGATTGTTTCCTAACCAGCCAGCACCTCCTCCTGCATGATGTGCTTATCTTTTTTATTATGTCAAAGGGGGAGAGGATTCTTCTTGATGTTGCTCTTCATGTTGAGTTTTTGTTGAATGTATGGGAAGTCATAGACTTTTGCTTTTGATAGATTTCTTTGGTAAAGTCTCTGTTGATCAAATGAAAATCATATGACTGTTGTTTGACTTGCTAATAGTTATATTGTGAGTGAATGAGTTGTACTTGAGTGCTGTGATTTAAATGGCTTGAAAGTTATTTAAAATTCAAAGATCAAACATCAATTAGTTGCCATCATCAAAAAGGGGGAGATTGTTGTGTCCCTGATTATGATGATGTCATATTAAAATATAAAATGAGAAGGAAGTTGATGACTATCAATTATTTTGCAGGTACAACTCAACTGGATCAAAGTATTATAAGATATTGTCAGTTAGTGTCGACACTAACCCGGACATAGGTCGACACTAGAGGACTATGGATGGTGATGTGAAAGGGTGAGATCAAGTCAAACCAACACTACTCAGAGAGTATGTCAGTACCAGAGTTGTCCTCAGTTCATTCCAGGAAGGTGTAACTCCAATAGTGTCAACACTCAATGGTGATAAGGTCGGCACTAAGCAAGGGCAGAATTTACTTTGAAGAAAATTGAAGCTAAGGTCGACACTAGCTGTACATGAGGTCGACGCTAACAGTCTATCAGATCAACTCAGAAGGAAGTACAAGCAAATATCTTGGAGATCTCAAGTTTTTCATGTATTTAAGAAATCAGAAAAGATTATTTTTCTTTGAATTGAAGTGAGTGTGTCGACACTAGAGTCTGGCAGTGTCGACACTAAGACACTTGGAATTTTCTCAGAATATTCAAGTCATCAAGCAGGCACGTGATCTAAATCCAACTAACTGGGATATTTTCTGTACACATCAGTGGCTCTAGAAGGCGTCGATTCTTGGCGACAAAAAGATTCCTCCACATTTTTGGTAAATCTTTTTAGGGGCCCACGACACGGAATCTCGTGCAATCAGGTAAAAAGGAAAAAGGCTCCAGATCGAGACGAAGAGAGGAGTGAGAGAAAATACAAAAAAAAAGGTGAGAGGAGCGGAGCAGAGAAAAATAGAGGATTTAAAATGTTCTAAAGCTGCAATTCGCTGAAAATCTCAAAGAGGAGTTGTGAACTGATGAAATCGGCGTGGATTCAAGCTAGATCTGAAGCTTCGAGGAGCGGATGCTGAACCTTCAAGATCAGAGGATCGGAAATCTCCTTCCCTCCTGATTTTTTAGAATAAATTGCAGTAGACGATCAGAGGGATTCATCGAATAGGAAATTGATTCGACAATCTGGAAGGGAAGCAGTTGAATACAGATCCAGATAAGGAAGTTTGATGAGATCATTATACTCTTCAGCAATTTTCATTTTTCTTATTTTGAACTTTATTTTGAATGGCTGAATTGTCTGCTATGTTCCTTGGTGAAGCAGATTGAATTGATCACTCACGAGTTCTGAGAGGATCAATTCAGGTGAAGCTGTGAATCAGCAGTTCATCGAAGCTGTGTATCAGCAGGGTTCTCAAGCTGTATGGCAGCAGTTGTAGAGAAGCTGTGAATCAGCGATTGTTTTTAGAAACACTGCCAGGGTGTCTGATAGTGATACCTCACTGGTTTGGTGAGGGGTGGATGTAGGTCTCCTCATTGGAGCTGAACCACCTTAAAACTTTCCTGCTCTCCCATGGATTGTGTTCTCTCTTATTTGTGCGTTTGTGCATCCTTCACATAGAATTTCGAAATCAATGTTCTTAATTTCAAATCGGGTCGAAATTTCTGAGGATTCTCTATTCACCCTCCTCTAGATAATCCTTCCACACACACAACAGTTTACAAGTTCAAAAGCACATGTACGTGGCTATGAGCTTCTCAGCAAAAGTAGAAGATAAGGTAGGAAGGGAAGATAGAATCCTACTAGAAGATTTCTATAGATACACATGCACTATAGGAAAATCAGGCTTTGCTTACGTCCAAACACTGTAGGTAGAGAACCGAAAATCGTAAGCATAGCCTTTGCTTACGGTGTTACCCTACGATACGGTTTCGTCGGCTAAGCTCCGATGGCAAAGGTCTAGGGCTACGGTGTTTTAACCTCTGTAAGTATAGAACTATAGTTACGGTGTTGGTAGCCGTAAGTAACACCATAAGGATATCCACTTTTCGCTACGGCGATGCTAACCGTAGTCATATTTTTTGTAGGGATACTCAGTTATAGCTGTGAACATCCCTACGGCATTGTAAACTGTAAGCATGTGTCCCTACGGCCACGTACACCGTAAGCAAGTATGTGTTCCTACGGCCACGTACACCATAAGCAAGTATGTTTCCCTACGGCCGCGTACACCATTAGCAGTTTTGTTTCAGCAAAAAAAAAATAGTAATATATTCAGATGGATCCACATTCACCTACATTTAGAGATCCACATTTACAAGCAATTCGATCAACACATACACATCCACATTTAGATCCACACATTCACATTTGGATCAACACATATACATCCACATTTAGTTCCACACATCCACATTTAGATCCATAATCCACAATTAGATCAACACATACACATCCACATTTAGATCCACACACATATTCACACCCACTCATTCACAATGCACAACACATTAATAATATAAAAAACATTAAAGTTCAATAAACAATAATGTTAATGAAAGATTACATCAAACATCTTTGTTCACATACACATACTGGTGTTAAAGTTTGTTCAGAAGAGGAAGTTAATTGTTAGTAAATGAAATTGTTCACATGTGGGAGGAGATTTGTGATTTCTCCAAATGAGCTTGCTTTCTCCTTTGACCAAGAGAGGTTGTAGTAGACAAAACTGCAAGAACAATAATATGTGGTCAATAAGTACTGTGTGAGAAAATGTATAACAAAAGAAACAATATGCTTAATAAACAGTAACGCTAGGAAATACGGCATCAAACCGTTACACTTATATCAAATAACTCAGGGAGTATACTGTGAGGTACCATGGACGATCCTCATCAACTCAAAAATAGAGGAAAATGACTGGGAAAGTCTGTGTTAGATGACTGGGTTACTTCAGATGTGAAGTGATCTGTATACATTTATAGGACACAAGTTAATTCAGATGTGAAGTGATTGGGTTACTTCAAATGGTTTACATGACTGGGTTGCTTCAGATGTGAAGTGACTGGCAAGCGGAATTAAAAAGATTTAAGTAGTAGCTTGTGAGTTTGGAGGATGACATCTCTAATCTCTTGTGTGAGGTAACATGATGAGTTGATGGTTATCTCCCTGTACCCAGATATAATCGGCACCCCCTTCTATTTTCCCCTCCCTCTATCTATTGCTGCC
Source organism: Colocasia esculenta (assembly GCA_014218235.1). Lineage (NCBI taxonomy): Eukaryota > Viridiplantae > Streptophyta > Magnoliopsida > Alismatales > Araceae > Colocasia > Colocasia esculenta. The sequence goes on from CM024766.1 coordinate 55,186,119, forward strand.
CCGTCTGTTCCATCACCTGTAACCAGATATAACTAGATATATGAGCTGCCATACAAGGAGTCATCTTAGCAGAGATGATCATTTTAGCATGAGTTACGTCTCAAATTCTTCTTACTTGATTCATCTGGTTTCCGAGCTTATAATCAATGGTCATCCAGTGTTAAACATTGTTTGATTCACCGTCAAACAATGTGACCAAAACAAATTCCTTGTCTATTTGTTGTAATGGGATCATAATATTCTTCTATTCTCTATGATTCAATGGTCAAGATGCATTCTATATTGACGTACACGCCACTCTGATTTTATCATCTCCAATGGTGCAGGGGATATGTCTATGCGTGCTTGTGTGTGTGTTCTAAATCGTTCACCTGTAAGAACAATTGTACGAAGGAAGATAGGGAAGCAAGGTTCGAAGCTTATTTCCAAACCTCTTGAGTGGAACACTACATTTTACAGCAGAGGCACAATAGATTCTGAGAGTTAAATTCCCACATCAACTTGACATAATTCTTTTTCTCATTCAGCTTCTCAAAGAGGGAACGGGAAAAAGGAAACAACTTTAGGATGTTTATCTGAATGACCTCTTACATTTTTCATGCTCTGTTAAATTGTCAATCAGATCTTAAATAGTTTTAATTTTTTATTTTTGGTAGATAGACATGGTTGAGAGAATTGTAATCCAACTTATACAATATAAAGAAACTTATGCATTCCTATGGTCATGCTATGCACTATAGATAGTTGAATGGGAGTTTGGGACCCCATCCTGGAAATATGATATGAACAAACCAATGAAGTGCAGGAATGCCATTTAAGTGGACAAAATGTCATGCACCCAAGCAAAACAAGAGCACTGAAAACTGAAAGATGTCAACATATCAAGTAGTTATTGGCTTTGTGAAAAGTAAACAATGAGCAAAAAACTATAATGCAAGAAAATAAATTCACTAGCCCTTTCTTTGATTTTGGGGACAACTCATGTGCTCCTGAATTCCAGTCAGCATTTATGGCTTCTGGTTCCTATGAAGACAGACGAACTTTATCACTTAGTGGACAAGAAGGTGTTCTTATTCAAGAATTTTGTGAATAGGTTATTGACAGAAGCTACCAGTGCAACTCAGATGTTAAAAAATTTGGACCATATTATGTTACTTACCAAAAAGGGTGGAGGTGAAGATCAATCATCCTCAAGCTCAACCTGTTACATGTAAAAATGTAAATAACATCAGAGTTGACAATTAGCAACATATAAATAAGAATGAGATAAATATAAATAAACTTACATATTCTCTGAACCATATTATGTGACTCCCAACAGCATCGTTCATATTTTTTCTATCTGCATCTTTGATAAACAAAGATGCAGTCGGGTCATGGGCTATGAGTACAGAAACCTCATAGTACTCACAACCTAACTTCTTCCCCATGACCACATTATCATTATCATCAGACATTAGAATGCCGCTGGCAACTACTTGTCCAAAGAAATTTAGGATCCTCACCCTCCTCCCCGCCAATGAATCCTATTAAAAATTTTGGATATAGATGTCAGATATACATGCATTCCAACATATTAAATCAGTTAGAATTCATTTACCTTTTTCCTTTGAGGACAAACACTTGCAGAACTCTGCACAAGTATATGTAGATTGTCAACATTAAGCAATTTTAATATTGAAGTATGTCAACAGAATCTCATTACCTCATTATTGCCACGAGACTCAATTTTTTTCATTCTTTCTTCGAAAGCATCAATTTGTTGTTTTAGGCTTTCATTGTCCTGACGCAGCTTTTGTTCACTTGAACTCCACAAGCTCTTTGGGGTAGGGCCCGTGCCTATGCCACAAACTCTTCCAGTTCTGTCCTGTCCCATAACTTGCTCATAAGCGTCCCCCACGCTTGCAATTGAGCTTGATGTACTTGATTGCTGCGTCAACTTAATGTCTCGAATTTTATCCTACAATTTGAATGAAAAAACATGAATTTGCAGCACTATCATAAAGAGAATTATGTCAACATTAGAAAATCCAAACATAATGAGAATTATGTGAACATTAGACAATTAACAAAGCTAATTGATTATTCAATCATTGCAGCACTCTCTTCATTAACTGGACCACCAGCTTTCTTCATACGGGTCCTTATGAATAAGTCCCCACGATCAAGAGTGGCCCCAGTTTTTAGAAACTACAACATTGTACAGAAGTTAACTTAGACATAAACAAAATTATTTTGAATAGATGAACTGAGATGCTATGTTGAGTATATATGTTACCTCCTCTTGATATATGTCAGCAAAACTTTTACTACCAGCGTAGTGAAACAATGTGTGTTTGGACTTATTTTGCTTGTTTATTTCACTGTGTTTCTACAAATCAAAATGACAATTGTTAGAATAATTATGGATATTAATATATTTAGACTAATTGTAATCCAATTCCAATTACCTTGAATTCCTCCAAAGACCATATCTGAACAAGATTTTTCCATTGATCTTCAACTACTCTTGTGTCTGAACACGCAAAGTGTTGTTGTTTTTTTTGATATGGCGTGAAGAACTTCGTCCTCAAGTCATACTTCTGAGACCTCCATTTCTGATCTAGATCCTTCATTACAAAATCACGCAAGCTGATGGGAACATCAAATTTTCTCTACATTTTTAAAATAAATAGTTAGATGTAATCAAGTGGAATAGAAAATTAAACAAACACATGTATTACATAACCTGGATAAAATCCCAAACATCGTCCTTGTTAGACGATGGCATTACCCTCCAAGAAATGCAATCGATCGGCAGTTTATCCCCCATCCTTGCCACAGTGCCCAAAATTTGTTTTAGTAGCTGCCCCTCCTCTCCTAGTGGCTGCCCCAACAGATTAACATTCACTGGTATGCATTCATTACTTTGCAATCCATGTATAGATCTTAACATTGTTGGGCCTCTCTTAACCACCTTAGAAGTGGAAGCAGACTGAGCATCTATGTGAATTCTTTTCCCTTGCAGGTCCTCTCTAAATTTCTCATACTCTTCTCTTGAGAACCAATCAGCTGTGAGCTGCAAAAAAAAAAAAAACATTAAAGATATTCAGCCATTGAACAAAAGTACTTATATAGTGTGAGAAAAGAACAAGTAACGTTATTCAACTTACAAAAGACGGGTAGTGATTTGTGCCAAAGGATGCAGGAGCAGCGAGTATGAAACAGGATATGAAATAAAGAACCATGAATCCACATTCTGTGCTCCCCTTTTGTTGGGGCACCTACAACATGAAAGATATTAATGATATTTTTATTCCGTTTAGATATACAATTCAAACACTCCAAATTTAAAAGATTACCTTCGGCACGTGTAGATCAATTACTTTCAGTTCATCGGCCACTGCTCTCATCTCTTTCCCTTCATATGCAATCTTTAAGAAACTGCACCATCATACCAAATATACTTTTTATACATATATATGTTTCAAAAAATATATATATATAAAATATAAGATATTACTTTTTCAACTCATTTTCGATCCTAGTTGGTTCCCCCATGTGAAGGGAGTCAAGGAGCATAAGGAACGGCATGTCATTATCCCTTTTGTTACATATGACAACAAGCTGCCAATGATTCCTACAACATCAAATGTAGACCAACATCCTTTGGAAGTGTTGTGCGTGTAAAATCCGTAGACATGTGTCTGTAAGAAGAACTACTCCCATGGAACTTCCAAAATTGTTTGTCTTTAATGACTACATATTGAAACAAATGTTGTCTTACTATTTCCTGTTCATGTCTCAAGAGGCATACACACTTCAAACAAGGACACTTAATCTTTGTTGATGGAGTAAAGTGAGCAGAAGCAACTTGAATGTATGCGTCAACTCCATCCATATATTTCCTTATATTCTTCAATTTATCCATCCAACTCCAATCTATAATGTCTCACTATAAAAAAAAAATCCATTTACATTATATTCATCATACTATAAATGTTGCAAGATGTCTAATGAATTGTCTACCGACATGACAAGGTAGAGTACGTGTGGCTTCATCATGCCCCATCAAGGATTAAAAAGGGAAAAAATAAGTTAAGCAACCAGAAAAAAAAAAGACCAGTCTGTGTACGGTCATCGCCATAAAATTGTGTATTTCTTATGTTTGGAGTGTCATAAGCCATTTCACCGCATCTACCTTGCATTTGATGGGTTGTAAATTGCTGGATTTCAAAACCAGTTGATTTATTTCAATTTAACACCCTTCTAGCCATTTTTCTTCAGTCCACAACCACCATAACCAAAACCAGTGATTCTAAAACTGGTAATTTTAAAATCAAACATTTTAATTTCATGGATTTCAAAACCACACAATGTTTTATGACGTACCAAACAATCGGTAAGAGGAAACAACAGCACTTGGTACATGCATGTGTAAACCACTAGAAAAAACCTCCTCAACCTCCTAAAGGACAACTTACATTGATTCAAAGCCAATCCCAATCCTCCCGCCTTAAAATTATATATGATTCAGGTTGATGATATTAGAATACCATCCACTGGGCACTGGTCCTACACAAGGCCCACATCCATTTATAGCTAACATGGTGGACTCTTAGGGCCAGCAGGCAGACTGACCTAGCTAGCTAGGTGCAATTCATGAGAAGTCTATATTGTTCCATATGCACACATTATTAGAGACAGAGGAGACATCTGTACGTTTTATGAGTACCCCCTATTAACTATAGATTGAAGCCTGGCAGGCTCCCACATACCATGTGGTGCAAATTAGAAGATCCAGGCTAGCCAACTTTGAATTCCCAGTATCAAAAACCTATATATATTGCCAACTTGTATCAAGTCCACGAGAGTGATCTTAACTTACTCCAGCAATAACTAATAATCCTATCATATGAGTGGAACTAGCATCATAAGTAGATCCCAAGATATTGCTTGTCACAAAGCTTGCAACAACTATTTCTCTACTAGATATAGTTGCAAGATCCACCTGCTCAGGATGTGCGTGAAAGTTTTCCCAGGACACAACACACAGAAAGAGAGAGATTGGCTACACAGGGTGAGACTACCAAAGTTTAGAGAGAGAGATGGCTACAGGGGGTGAGATACCAACTAACATCTTCCCGAAATTACTTCAGAAGACGCAAGGAAACCCCCGACCTTCTCCTAATCAACAGAAGGAAAGAAAACGGACAAGGTAACTCACCTTCGGCGCGACGGACTCACCTTCGGAGATCAGTCGGCCCTCAACTCCAAACAAAGCATACCATGACGGCACAGCCTCCGCGAGAACGGGCGGCAGGGGACTGCGCCACAGGAGAGGCCAATCGCCCGCTCTGAAGTGGAGGAGGAAGAATACGATGGGTTCGGTAGAAGACGCCCGGCGGTATGGAGGACACACTGAGGAATAGGAGAAGGAGGAGGGGGTGGCCAGAGTGTCCTTCCCCTGTCGTCGCCGGAAGTTCGCCGCCTGCTTCCGCTTTCGTTGCTTGCCCTAAACTGTCAGGCATGGGCCATTGCTTGCCCTAAAGCGCCGACGACACTGCTTGCTACCACCTTCTGTCACAAGTTCCGCCGCGAGTCTTCTCCAGTGCGGACGCCGTCACCGCGAGTCTTCTCCAGTGCTTGCCGACGACGCCACTACTTGCTTGCCCTTTTGCCGCTGCAATGGGAAGGAGGAGAGTGGAGGCAAGGGGAAGGAGGTGGTTTTTTTCCCTTCAATTGGGGCGCAGGAGGCCAAAGTTCAATGGGCGCCCAATGTTAAAAATATTATTTTATTATATATTTATTGTATCAAACTCCATAGGTATATAATAACGTTATATGCTTACGATATTACACCATAGGGATAGGCATATCTTAAAAGTTTAAGAACAAAGTTTGTCTGATATACTTACGACACGTATAGTCCGTAAGTATAGATATGTCTATCCATACGAACAGCCTATGAATATACTGAACCATAAGCAACTTTTGTAGGCAGAGCTAGGATTTCATGTAGTGATTCTACATCACATTTACAAAAGATGAATACTTAGCTCTGAAGATACATATGAAATCAAAACCAGTGTGTGAGAACATAAACACTTAACAAGAACTTCCTTAGCATGTGTAGTAGACAGGAGTGAGGAAGGAGGAAACGAATCCTACTTAACTTGAAGTAGATGAAGCCTTCACTTCAAAGAGTTCACCGTTAATAGGAAAAACATGATGCTGGGGTGCAGTCGTTGCAGTCCACGACAGCTATAACTGGTAGCTCCTCAAGTATGAGCAGTGGAAGCAGTAGCTCCTCTTGGTGCACAACAATAGTAGCAGAAGAAGCAGCAAGAATAGATACAAGAGCTGTGGTGTGCAAGGACAAGTAAGAACAAATGGTGGAAAAGTGCGTACGAAGGGTGATGGGGTGTTCTTATAACCTAGCTGCCTTCCATGCACAATGACACCTCCCATGCCCAGGTGCAACAGTAAAAACTGACACGTTAAGCATGCACATCTCATGGCTTAACACCTAAGGGTTAACGTGTAAGACTCCTACTTAAGTGAGGTGGCTTCCCCAGCTCCTCACACGTAGGCAAGTTTGATTCCCAGAAAAATCACCACTGTCAATGGCCCATAAATCGGCTGGCCCAATAATCTTCATATTAATATACTCAAATGATGTCCATTTGTGTTAAAATTTCAACCATAGACTAATGTAAAGGTTCTACAAATTATGGTGATTTTAGTTCAATTTTTAGAATTTATTTTTTACTGGGTGAAAAATCATCCGGAAAATAGTTGCGTCGACTTAATCTCGAAATCCGCACGTCAACAAATCCCGATATTTACATTTCTGATATCACCATATTTTTTCTAAAAATTATGGCGTCTTCGAATTTTATTTTCATTACAAAATTCCGGTGTCGCCCTATCGCAGCGCGCACCTCTGAGTACGACTCTGGAGTAACATTCATTAACACCAATTAATCCCAGATTCTAATTATTTCCATCTCATAATAATAGTTAAGTCTAATAACCATATTATTTATGTTTTCCAACAAATAAAATTTTCTAGGGTGTTACAATGAAGAGGGCTCCCGGGGACTACTGGGGGCGAAGAAATTTCTGGGGCTCTCCTGCCTGGCTGGGAGATGGGTCCCAATTTGTGTAAAATTACACAAAGGCCCCCGGGGACTTCAACAGACTTTTTTGGGCAGACCCTTGGCCGGTTCGCCTGGAAGATGAAGTCCCACTCCCCTGGAGGGGGGGACATGTTTGTTTTTCGTGTGAAGACCCCCATGGGGGCCCCAGTTTGTGTAAAATTACACAAAAGCCCCTAGGGAGAAAAAGTTTGTGCATGTGTGTAAAAGCACACATAGGGGCATCCATGGGCCTGTGTGTAAAATTACACAAAACCCCCCGTGAATATAAAGTTTGCGTATGTGTATATAAAAGTGCACATACGCCCCATTGTCCGAAAAAATTGCAGAAATGCCCTACTACCCAGAAAATTACAGAAAGGCCCTTGAAAACCAGAAAATTGCAGAAAGGCTCCGGGAAGACCAAAAATTGCAAAAAAAAACCCTTGAAGAGTAGAAAATTGCAGAAATACCCCAATTTGCGGGGAAAAGTGCAAAAATGCACATGGAGAGTTGGAAATTGCATAAAAGTCCCCGGAGGGTGTAAAATTATAAGGAGGTCCCTCTGCTACCCAAAAAATTACAAAAAGACCCCAGAAAGGTGCAGAAATTACATAAATGTCCCGGTTGTGGGGAAATTTACAAAAATGCCCCTACCATTGGAAAAATAGTAGAAATGCTCTGGTTTAGGGGAAAACCACATGTAAACCCTCACAGAGTTCAAGAATTGCACAGAAGCCTTGGGTCGGACCAGAAAATGGTACGAAGCCTCTGGCAAGCTCCAAAGGTGACAGAGCTCAAGGCGGGAATGCTGTTGGCACGACTCGATGGAGCAATACCCACGTCACTTCTCTGAAGCGGAGTGCGCTTTTCTGGGTCAGGCCTGGGCTAACCCCACTTGCCAAAGAGGCTCAAAAAAGTCCGTTAATGGCAGGGATGTTCGAGAAAGCTAGAAAATGGCAGGAATGTCCCAGAAAGCCAGGAAATTGCAGGGATGTCCGAGAAAGCCAGAAAACGACAGGAATGTCCCAGAAAGCCAGAAATTAGCAGGGATGTCCGAGAAAGCCAAAAAATGGCAAGAATGTCCCATAAAGCCAGAAAACAGCAAGGATGTCCCAGAAAGCCAAGAACTAGCAGAAATGTCCCAGAAAGCCAGAAAATGGTAGGGATGTCTAGGAAAGCTAGGAAATGGCAGAAATGTCCCAGAAAGCCAGAAAATGGCAGGGATGTCCGAGAAAGCCAGAAAATGGCAGGAATGTCCCAAAAAGCTAGGAAATAGCAGGGATGTCCGAGAAAGCCAGAAAATGGCAGGAATGTCCCAGAAAGCCAGGAAATGGCAGGGATGTCTGGGAAAGCTAGGAAATGGCAGGAATGTCCCAGAAAGCTAGAAAACGGCAGGTATGTCTGAGAAAGCCAGAAAATGGCAGGAATGTCCCAGAAATCGAGGAAATGGTAGGAATGTCCCAGAAAGCCAAAAAATAGCAGGGATGCCCCAGAAAGCCAGGAAATGACAGGGATGTCCGAGCAAGCCAAGAATTGGCGTGGATGTCCAAGCAGACCGATAAATGGCACGAGCATCCAGAAAAGTCAATCAATAACGAAAATACCCGGAGCCACTCGGAAAAGTCAAGAAGTGACCTAGAGGCCTGGGCTCATGCCATTCGCACGACCCGGTGGAGCGGGACCCACGTCGTCTCTATGAAACGGCGTGCGCTCTTTTGGGCCTGGCTTACAGCATGCCGCTCCAAGTCTTGGGATTGTCAAATAACGGCAAGAACCCTTGTACATGTCGAGATATGGCTGAAAGCTCCGGGAGGTCAAAACGGCTCTGACTCTCCCAGTTCGATCGACCTTTCGTGCGAGAGAATCTTTGACTCGGATGCTCGTTTGTGTTGAGAGGATAAAGGAAATACCTGTCTCCGTGCTCCGTCCGTGTTTGCGCGTGAGTCGGGCCCCTCCGTGCTCCATCTGTGCTCTACGACGTTCGAGGAAGAAGACACCGCAGGTCAATATATATAAGACCCAGAAGTTTTGTAAACAAGTCCTTCCATGTTTTAAATAACACGTGTGAAGGGATGTTAATTTAAACTCCCAATGGAGGCATAAATACCTCATTGAGGATGTAAATGTAAATGGCATGTTCATGTAAGCACCCAATGGAGGCATAAATACCCCATTGAGGACATAAATGCAAATGGCATAAACATTTGAGGACGCTTGTGGAAATTTACTTGTCATCTAATTTCCTTAAATTTTGACATAAGGTCTTTTAACAAACATGTCGCATCGAAGGTATTCGGATTTTTACCTGATGTAAATGAAACACCGGCTCCTGCCGGTGGGGAACGGTCCAGTACACGACCACTCCAATCACCAGAAAATACGAACACGCGCGGAAATAAATATAAAATATTCGAGGGCTCAGGGTTTATACCCAACGCATCTCACAAAAAATAAATTTCTTTGCATGTTTCTTTGCAAACAGTCTGACACGCCCGAAAAGCAAAACTTTGAGAAAAAGGATGTCCACGCATCTGCGCGTGCATCGAAACTTTTTAGAAAATATTCCGCGTTCCATAGTCTAGAATGCACGGTGGGACTGTTCCTGCCTTCCATGCATATGTAAAAAGACCTTATGCCGAAATAGGATATATGATGACTAATATCCACACTGCAGGTACTAAAGGAGCTGAAGCCGGCGTCAAAAGCCTGTCTCCACCTGCAACCTCAAATCAAGCGAATGGCTCAGTGCGAGAAGCATGCAAACAAATCGTTGTCCAAGTTGCTGGTGACACTGCACAAATGTCGAAGTGCATTGCTGTGGTTTTTAACCCAATTCCCTGCCAAGTCATTAAGACTAGGGGTAGAGTTTGAAAATCGCCACGAGACATATGCCTTCGTCATCGACTTCGGCACACATCCCATGGGGGGAATTTGTTGACACATTTTTTAAACAAAAAAATAACCCAAAAAGGCCGTGGACCCTCCTGTGCGCAGAAACCCCCAGCAGGGGTGTCCTGCGCATAGGACACCCGGCGGGGGTGTCCAGCGCACAGGACACCCGGCGAGGGTGTGTCCTGGCGCCAGGGACACCCCCGCCGGGGTTTTCCACCCCCGCCGGCCCCTTTTTTGGCCCCTTGGCACCTCTATAAATAGAGGGCCAAGGCCATGAAGAGGGCTCCCGGGGACTACTGGGGGCGAAGAAATTTCTGGGGCTCTCCTGCCTGGCTGGGATGAAGTCCCCTCCTTTGTGGGGGGGGGGGGGGGGGGGGGTACATGTTTGTTCCTCACATGAAGACCCATGTGGGTCCCAATTTGTGTAAAATTACACAAAGGCCTCCGGGGACTTCGACAGACTTTTTCAGGTAGACCCTTGCCCGATTCGACTGGAAGATGAAGTCCCCCTCCTCTGGGGAGGGGGGACATGTTTGTTCTTCGTGTGAAGACCCCCATGTGGCCCAAGTTTATGTAAAATTACACAAAAGCCCCTGGGGACAAAACATTTGTGCATGTGTAAAAGCACACATATGCCCCATCCATGGGCCCAAGTGTGTGTAAAATTAAAACCCCCCCCCCCCCCCCCGGGGAATATAAAGTTTGCATATGTGTATATAAAAGTGCACATATGCCCCCGTTGTCCGAAAAATTTGCAGAAATGCCCTACTGCCCAGAAAATTGCAGAAAGGCCCCTGGAAGACCAGAAAATTACAGAAAGGCCCCGGGAAGACCAAAAATTACATAAAAGCCCTTGAAGAGCAGAAAATTATAGAAATACCCCAGTTTGCGGGGAAAAGTGCAAAAACGCACATGGAGTGTTGCAAATTGCAAAAAAGTCCCCGGAGGGTGTAAAATTACAAGGAGGTCCCTCTGCTGCCCAAAAAGTTACAGAAATACCCCAGAAAGGTACAGAAATTGCATAAATGTCCCGGTTGTGGGGGAATTTACAGAAATGCCCCTGCCATTGGAAAAATAGTAGAAATACTCTGCTTTAGGGGAAAACCACATGTAAACCCTCACGGAGTTCAAGAATTGCACGGAAGCCTTGGGTCGGACCAGAAAATGGTACGAAGCCCCTGGCAAGCTCCAAACGCGACAGAGCTCAAGGCAGGAATGTCGTTGGCACGACTCGATGGAGCGGTACCCACGTCACTTCTCTGAAGTGGCGTGTGCTCTCCTGGGTCGGGCCTGGGCTAACCCCACTTGCCACAGAGGCTCGAAAAAGTCCGGGATGTCCAAGAAAGCCAGAAAATGGCAAGAATATCCCAGAAAGCCAGGAAATGGCAGGGATGTCCGAGAAAGCCAGAAAATGGTAGGAATGTCCTAGAAAGCCAGAAAATGGCAGGGATGTCCCAGAAAGCCAGAAAATGGCAGGAATGTCCCTGAAAGCCAAGAAATGGCAGGAATGTCCCAGAAAGCGAGAAAACGGGAGGGATGTCCCAGAAAGCCAGGAACTGGCAGGAATGTCCCAAGAAGCCAGAAAACGGTAGGGATGTCTAGGAAAGCCAAGAAATGGAAGGAACATCCCAGAAAGCCAGAAAACGTCAGGGATGTCTCAGAAAGCCAGGAACTGGTAGGAATGTCCTAAGAAGCCAAAAAACGACAGGGATGTCTAGGAAAGCCAGGAAATGGCAGGAATGTCTCAGAAAGCCAGAAAATGGCAGAGATGTCCAAGAAAGCCAAAAATGGCAGGAATGTCCCAGAAAGCTAGGAAATGGCAAGGATGTCTGGGAAAACCAGGAAATGGCAGGAATGTCCCAAAAAGCCAGAAAATGGCACGGATGTTCGGGAAAGCCAGAAAATGGCAGGAATGTCCCAGAAAGGCAAGAAATGGCAGGAATGTCCCAGAAAGCCATAAAATAGCAGGGATGCCCCAGAAAGCTAGGAAATGATAGGGATGTCCGAGTAAGCCAAGAATTGACGAGGATGTCCAAGTAGACCGATAAATGGCACGGGCATCTGGAAAAGTCAATCAATGACGAAAATACCGGAGCCACTCGGAAAGGTCAAGAAGTGACCGAGAGGCCTGGCTCATGTCGTTCGCACGGCCCGGTGGAGCGGGACCCATGCCGGCTTTATGAAACGGCGTGCACTCTCCTCGGCCCGGCTTACGACATGCCGCTCGAAGTCTTGGGATTGTCAAACAACGGCAAGAACCCTTGCACATGTCAAGATATGGCCGAAAGCTCCAGGAGGTCAAGAAGGTCCTGACTCTGCCAGTTCGATCGACCTTTTGTGCGAGAGAAACTTTGACTCGGATGCTCGTTTGTGTTGAAAGGAGAAAGGAAATACATGTCTCTGTGCTCCGTCCGTGTTTGCACGTGCGCCAGGCCCCTCCGTGCTTCGTCCGTGCTCTGCGACGTTCGAGGAAGAAGACACTATAGGTCAATATATATAACACCTGGAAGTTTTGTAAATAAGTCCTTCCATGTTTTAAATAACACGTGTGAATGCATGTTAATGTAAACCCCCAATGGAGGCATAAATACCTCATTGAGGATGTAAATGTAAATGTCATGTTCATGTAAGCACCCAATGGAGGCAAAAATGGTTGAGGACATAAATGCAAATGGCATAAACATTTGAGGATGCTTGTGGAAATTTACTTGTCGTCTAATTTCCTTAAATTTCGGCATAAGGTCTTTTAACAAACATATCGCATCGAAGGTATTCGGGTTTTCACCCGATGTAAATGAAGCACCGGCTCCGGCCGGTGGGGAACGGTCCAGTACACGACCTGTCATGCCCCGCCAATTTAGCAGCGGAATAAATCGGGGAGGCATGAACAACGAGTATGGTAATGTAAAATGCGCATACATTCGCATATATCAGAGCAACTAGTGAACAATAATTACAATAAAACTCATCATTTTATTGATAATTCATCTAAACTATTACAACCACTAATTCAGAGCCAAAACATAGGGCTCAATGACATTATTACATTGGAAAAGAAATCTAAAGCAAATATCTAACTAGACTCTAAGGTACTAAGGACATTCCATCGCTATGACTTCAGGACGCTCATCACTCCAGTCCAATCCCGTTGTTGTGTGTAAGGTGATCCCTTGACTTACCTAAAAACACAATACAAATAACGAAGGGTGAGCGATAATGCTCAGTAGGACTTAATATCTCGTGTAAACAAGCATGCTTTAAGTGATTAATGTCTTGTAACGCAGGTTAACTAGAGAGAATGATCAAGTATAGTCAAGAGAGAAATAGTACATGATAAGAGATTGATGGCATACTAGAATGATAGCATGAGATAACATGTGAACGATAATACACTTCACAAGAATATTGCAAAATTAGAATGATAGAGAAAAGACCATATAACAAGATAGCGTGTATCAAAATGATATGTAATAGGATAGCTTGTATCAAGGTGGCGTGTAACGAGATAGCTTGTATATTAAGATAGCGTGTAACGAGATTGCATGTAAAGAGATAGCGTGTAAAGAGATAACATGTAATGAGATAACGTGTATGGTTGCACCACGGTGCACTAGTCGAGTATGGCAATAGTCACTTTGGGACAGTAGCCGTTTAACGATAGTACATTACGTCTGAACTCCTCAAACTAATGTTATAACAGTCAGTGCGAGCATAATAATAGCACCGAAATGGTACACTACGTCTGAACTCCTCAGACTAATAGTATAACAGTTAGGTGTCTAGCCAATGTCGAGATAGTCAGAACCGGTGCAATGCAGAACACCGTCAATAGCCCCTGCAGGTATTTTCGTGTGGCTCTCTGCCCCCAGGACTAGATTGGAGCCCCTCGGACACTCTCCGTGCCCTGCACAATTATGCATTCGAGTCAGTAGGGTCACTGGACCCATATTATGGCGCTAGACAGTCATGTATAGTACACGCAATGGGAGCCACAACAACTCAAGAGTCTCAAGAGAGTACTAGATGAATATACAAGATAGTAGAGTGAACGTGAATAGATGAGAGTACAAGGATAGTAGATGAGATAGGGGTATAATCGTAAAACAACGATAAACCACGATAGTAACGGTTGCACAGCACCAGGTCGGGTATCGGCAGTCTGGTAGAAGTCACATCCGCCCATTAGCCGTGCTATGAACACTGGCTAGATGGTCCGGTGTGATCACAAGATAAGAGAGAACTTACTAAGGCCGTTTGGATCGTACTGATCCCTAAGAGTGTAGCGGGATTTAAAGGGTAAAACCAGCTCATCGGCTAAGGACGTACGCCAAAGCCAAGAAGAGTTACGGAGGCCTTGACAAGGAGTCCCTAGTCCAGTCGAGAGTATTCCCGATGGAAAGGTGGTCCAAGTCAAGAGAAAGTGTGTAAAAAATGGGTCCGTCGTGTCACGATAATGATGTAAAAAACGAACGATAAAAATGTATACAAGTCCTTTAATTTAAAAGGCATCATTATGAATAAAGTTTAATAAATTACCAGATATGTTATGACATTTAAATGATTTACACAAGTCTAGAATAAGAGATTTTTCTATGTGTGTATGTATAGAAAATCAAGAGATTGAGATTGGTCATGAGCATGTCCTTTTAAAAGAGGATTATAGCATGTTTATGTTTCTTTTTTATATATATATCAAGCTAGAACAAAAGAGAATGGTAGAGAACAATTGTATAGTAAAAGAGAGATGATCATGTCATTAGGAATATTAGAATAAGATTCAGGTTCTTAACGTCTTTACAAATGTGTTAAACAAATTTTATATTGCTAGAAGTATAAAAATCATGCTTAATAAAACTTAATGAAACTTAATCAAAGCTTAATCAGGCTTAACTAAACATAATCAATGTTAATTAGGCTTAATTAGAACTTAATCAAGCTTAATCAAACCTATTTCTACTTAATCAAGCTTAATCACACTTAAAAATATTTAATCAAGTTTAACAGGGCTTAAATAGGACTTAATCAAGCTTAATATGACTTAATCATAATTAAACATACTTAAATAAAACTTAATTAGGCTTAATTACACATAAACCTTGCTTAAACATGGCTTAATAAGGCTAAATCAGACTTAATTAAAGTTAAACAGACCTAAACAATACTTAGTCAGGCTTAATCTGATTTAATCAGAGTTAAATAGGATTAAACAATACTTAATCAGGCTTAAATAGTACTTAATCTGACTTAAAATATTCTAGATAGCCTGTTACACTAAATAAATGACTTACAGGGACTTCTGTGCAAAAGGCTAATATAAAAATACTAAAACAATGCTCAAAAGGGAGTTCGGTCTAGTGTGCCATGGAGGGGCAAGGAGAAGAGGGGCGCAGTACACCTCCACAAGGGGACTGGCCACAGGGGGTGCGGTGCGCCCAAGAGGAGAGCCCATTTTGGCAGGCTCTCAAATTTCAAAAGGGCGAGGCGCATTATGCCGAAAAGGGCAGACAACATAGTTAGGCGCAATGTGCCCAGTGAAGAGCAACATATTGTAGAAAACGCGATTTTCTTGGAAGCTTCGAAAAACACATTTCCAATCCGATTTTGGAGAAATGCTTAACATGAAACTTGTTCCAAACAAGTTGTAGAAGGTCTCTATATAATTTATTTGAATAAATTTGACCTAGGGATACGTGAATATCATTTTTATGAGCAAAAAGCTCTAATTTGCAGCATGCTTACAAAATGTTTAATACGATCAAATCAATGCATACAAATTGGGGAAAATAGAGAAGAATTGTTCCTAACATGTTGAAGAATCCTCAGTCAAAGTTTCATGAAGTTTGGATTAAGGGTTTAAGAGATACACCATTAAGAAGATGTAACTCGTATGAACATAAAAACTGAAACTTTGGGGCTTTAATTCGATGTGTATGCATGATATAAATTAGGGAAAACATGGGGCTTTTGTTACTGGGATCATGAACTATCTATGAATGAGTTTAATTTAATTTTGTTTGAGAGATTGCCTACCTTTGAGCACTTTTGTGATCCTAGGGCAAGAACGTGAAGAATGCTTGAAGTTCTCCTTCCAAGCCTTCTCCTCCATGAATTCCTCCTCCTTTGGCCTCCTTCCCATGTCCAAGAGATCTCAAATGATCATTAGGGTCGGCCATGAGGGTTTGAGGGGTTTATTTAAGGATAATGTAGTGTTATTTCCTAGTACAACTCTATCTCTCTTCCAACTCCGAATTTTTCATATTTATCTCACTATTTTCTAGCATTTATACATCTATTTATCATGAGGAGAAGTCTAATTTCGTGGGTAATAGTTTAGGATAGGATTAGGACTCTTATTTAGGATAATTACATCCCATTTAGTCTTTATCTTATCCTTTTCTATTTATTAATATTTTTAGGTACGAATTTAGCTTAATTATTTCCCATCCCAAGATGGGCTCTTCATATTTGGGCCCAACAATTCATGTTAGGATCATTAGTAAAACCCATTACTAATTTAACTTAATATGTATTGCTTTAATTCCAATTATTCACCCTTTATCCTTATGTAAATCTATTTATCACACTTATTCAAATAATTTCATATTTTTAAATTGATTAAATATTATTCATGCCAATATTTCTAATATTCATCATTTAGGCTATTACTCTTGGCCCAATAACTCATGTGAGCCTAATTGTACAATCCATGTACTTACTTTTCTTAATGGATTTTTAATTATCCTTTTATTAGAGAGTTTATTCATGGGCCAAGAATGTCCATTGGTCCAAATATCATAATGGGCTATCATCCCATATTATTTAAAGTCTACCCACATGTTTATTTTAATTTATAATCCACTTTGGGTCATAAAATAATGAGTTTTTCGACTTATTCCTTAATTATGCAAATAACTCGCATAAATTCTTAAACTAAGTCCAAACAATTTTTCTATGCCCAAATTTCATGGTGGGTCATTAGAGAACATTATTTAAAGTATAACTACTATTTTTACGGAATTGTTATAGGGGTTTATACGCATGCAATAATGATGCATACCGTTTTAACTGGTTGAATTTATTAATCGATAAATTTTCAATTTATCCATAATTTTTAATTAATAGATTTTCTGGGGTACTACACGACCACTCTGATCACCTGAAAATACGGACGTGCATAGAAATAAATATAAAATATTCGAGGACTCAGGGTTTATACCCAATGCACCTCACAAAAAATAAATTTCTTTTTATGTTTCTTTGCAAACAGTCCGACATGCCTGAAACGCAAAACTTTGAGAAAAAGGACGTTCGTGTGTCCGCATGTGCATCGAAAATTTTTAGAAAATATTCTGCGTTCCACACTTATCCATCATCCCAACAAGTTCTTTCAGTTCAAATCCCAACTTTTTGTAGCCCACTCTTTCCGTCGCCTTCCCTGGGTGGTTCTTTTCATCTACTCTTGTTGGGAATCTTTTTGTTAGAGATCTGGAGGCCCATGTTCTCAGTGCTACATAAACACCTCTTATGTTAAAGAGAGTTTCATCCGATCTCTATGCTAAGTCATGCTGTTGATTTACTCGCAGCCCTCAAGTTTCAAAAGAGGGTATTGTTTTTTGAGCAGAAAACTCAAGCTTCTTCGCAATTGCTTTCCCCCCTAACAGATGGAGTGGCTAACCCCTTGTTCCTTCTTATCATGTTATAACGTGTTATGGGTAATGTCGTGTGGGGTTTGGTATTTTAACCTCAATGTAATGGGTTTCTCCTGTGGGACATCTATGAGATATTAAAGAATTATATTAATATCTATGAAGATGGCACAAACGTATTGTAAGGCCCTCGAATTTTGTTGCATTATTTGTATTGCATGTGAATACTTCATGTTTGTGTATGTATGTATGCAAATATCTACGTACGTACTAGTTAGTATACTTATGCATGCATGTGTATAAATTACTTGTAAATAATGTATGAATGGTATGATGGTAGTATGTACATGATAGCATACATATGGCACGTATATAGGTATAAGTTGTGCATGGTTTCTGCATGTTTTTGAGTTCTGGCCGAAGGCCAACTTGGCGTCAAGATCAATGGACGTTTGTGTTGTGTCGGCGTCAACCATATGGACGCCAACACTAAGTCCAGCGTCCACCGATGTGGACGTTAATTTCTCTAACCTGCATGCGTTGCAGAGCGCGGATTTCTGGGAGCAAGCTAGCTCACCCATTGGGGAGCTGTCCCCAACGGTCTGAAAGGGTTCACATCAACCCCTGCGGGACAGGAGAGGCCTCTCTCCTATATCTGAACCCGAGTGCAACCCTAAACCCCCTCTCTTGACCTCTTTTGAGAGATAGAGAAGAACCCAAGCTGCTATGAGCAAAGCCCCACCTTTGCAACCTTTAATCCGGCGATCTGAAGCTTGTTCCGGCCATCTACCACGACAAGGAGGTAGCTGGAACATCGAGGAAGGCATCCCCGACCTCGATCTGCTGTGGAGATTGCTCAAGAACTCGGAGGAAGGCAATCTTGGGAGCTTCTTGGGACTGCCCAAGGAGAGCATCACCAACCCATTTAATCCCTTTGGAGAGTCTTTGAAAGGCAAGTAACCTACCCCTATCGTCCATGTAGATGTCAAGTAGGGTTTTATCATTTTTATGTATGTTTCCTCGTGTCCTAGATCCCCCATTCTCTTTGAATTTGGAGCTCGGGTCCTGCATGTTGCAGAGACCTAAACTTGACGGCAATATAAATTGCCGTTAAGATCTTCATTGACGCCCAACGATTGTGCCGTCAATCTCCATTAACGGCCATGGCTTGTCGTTAAGTTCATCTGGACATAATAGTGAACTGTTCTCTCCTTATATATGATTACTTTCGATGTGTTTTGCGATGAGGATATATTGTAAACCTATTATGCTACGTAATGTGAATGTTGGAATGTGTGGGAGAATGGTTGTGCATTTATTTTGTGGATGGTTGAGTTATTGTTTATTTAAAATGCATGTGGAAGAATGGCCATGTATATTCACCCATGATCCTAATAATCCGTGGGAAATTATGATGCCCTAATCTTGTTGAACCATGTCTATATACGTCAGTCTCTGCTCTGAACTTTCTGGAATTTTTCCATCTGAATGTGATTTACTGAAAATTTATACTTGGGAAATAGAAAACATGTGTAGGATTTGTTAAAATTCCAGTAAATCATGTGTTGTGAAATAAATTTGGGGAAAATTTCCTATGGTATTGTGTATATTGGGTTCAGGGTTATGATCTGTTAAAACTGAATTTTCATGTTATATACCATGATAAATTGAATTTCGAATACTATGGGAATTTAGGTTAAATTTTCTGCAATTGCATTTTGGATCATAAAAATGTGAAAATTTTCATGTGGGGTCCTAAACCCGAAATTAGCATGTGGTTAAATTCTCGGGTCATTTGGGCAACTATACCAGGCAATATGAATTTTCCATGCAAAATGTGTAATTAATGCATGCCATTGTGAAATGATTTGATTTCTGGAAATCCAACCTGATTGGTGAAACTTCCTGAATGATAAATTCTGTCATCTGTAGTGGCATGATTAGGAAAACAGAGTCATGCTGTGAAAGAGAGAATGAATGAGACATGAGCGTCATGTGTAAAAATATGTGTTAAAAATTGGTAAACGTGATATGTGTAAAATTGTGCCAAGTGTGACACTGCTTCCATAGAGGGTAAGTGGAACCGTATCATGGAAAAGTCCCCATGAGAAGGTTCAATGTGTTGTGATCCTAAGGGCATTAGGATGAAATCCTGGAGGTGGACAAGTACCACTGGTTAGGGTGGAGACTTGTTCTCCCGGTCTGCGCAGTCCAAGAGTCGTCACTGTATTGCCTAGGTGACGTCTATGTGTATGTGATGTGATGTGTCCTTCTTATGGTAGTTTGGACTATGTGTCACGGCACTAAAGTGTAAGATGTGAAAATGTGAAATGTGAATGTGTTCATGTGAAAAGTGAGAATGTGAACATGTGAGATTGTGAATGTGTAAAGTGTGAACTATGTGAATAAGAAATTGTGCAAAAATGTGAAACCAAAATGTGAGGATGTGAGATTGAAATCCATGATATAAGGATCTGAAATCATGTTAGGACAACAATATAAATGTGGTTATGACCATGTCCTATATGTGTACAATGCGTAGAATCCATGCTAGGGACAATCCTTACTTATGTGTAAACCATTCCATGTATGTTTAATCTCATGTTGAGGTTTGAATGAGAATGTAGCTTTCATGTGTTAGATTGCAAAGTGTTAAACCATGTCAAAACAGCAAGCTTAAAGCATGTAAAATGGTTATGTGCATGTGTAAGAATGAGTAGTAACCATGCTAGCAATATTTTCTTTCATGTATGTAAGCTAATCATGCTAAATTGCTTTCATGTTTTAGCTTAAATGAAAGTAGAACCTTCATGTGTTGGAATGATTAGAGAGCATGTGATAGGGGATTTTAATTTAGGAAATCTGAAAGCATGAATCATGTGTTTCATTAGTAGAAGTACCATGATAGGTTGTTAATTTCAATGTCACGCAGGCTACATGTTGTGTCTTGTAAATGTGTTTGTAAGAACCTGCTATGGTATGTGCATGTATGATAGATGTAGTGTTATTTGATGAGTCTTTTAGACTCATTACTTGCTTCGGCGCACAGGTATAGTTGGTGACGTGGCACCGTTGGAGGAGATGGTGGAGAGCGATTCCGAGCGCGGAGACTAGCTCGCGGAGTTCATTGTGACATTTTATGTTTTCATAGTATGTAATTTGAAACATTGTACTAGCATTATCATGAAAAATGTATAAGTGTGGACAATTATGTATTGGATTTTCTGTGATTTAATTATGTGGACTTCAGTTCTTCAAATGTTAATGCAATCATGTATGTTAAATGTGGATGATGAATAAAATGAAGACAATAGTTCTTTTACTTCCGCTACTCTGTTCTTATATTCACGTGTATCTCAGCTGAATGTTATCGTTTGGGTAAATGTCCCACTGTGGCAACGTTCACTATATCGATGTGGGTTGGTATAACCGTACCGGTATAATGAGGGTCGTCGCAGAGGTTGGTATTAGAGCGACCGGTTGAGATTGCACATGAATATATATAAGTCATCATCCCCATTACATGCTAAGTGCTTCTAGGATGTCCACATGTGTAGAATTGATTAATAATGAATGAAAAATAGATAAGAAAACGGTTAGGAAATAAATTAAAGTAGCTCTAATGGTGGCTGAAATTTATTACAGCCATGGCTTGGAGAGGTAGGCATAGCGGAGCACCAGCCCGTGAGGACGAACTGAGACGTGAGGAGCGGGCGGAGCAGCAGGCCTCGGCACCGCAGGGTCTGTACTTCCCCCACCGCCGCCTGTGGATTATGGAGTATTCATGGAAGGTCTGGTGCAAGCCATGCAGACGTAGGCTCATACTCAGGCAGCACTCTAGGCACAGTTGGAGGCTCAGGTTAGACTAATAAAATGATTAATAGTCTATTTTATTTAATTATGCGATATTATGTTGATTGTGTATTGCTTGCTGTGTACTGTAGCAGGCTCAAGTACCAGCTTAGGACCATGGTGGACCATCTACCATGGAAAGATTCAAGAGGATGCTGCCACCCTCTTTTAAAGGGGAGAGCGACCCATTATTGGCAAAAAGCTGGATGAGGGAGATAGAAAAGATCTTCCGAGCCATCAGGTGTGCAAATGAGGATGAGGTCACATTAGCCACCTACATGCTGCAAGTATGCTTTAGTTTATATGCTTGTATGTTTTGTTAAGTTAGATTTGTTTAGATGGTGCTTATGAGCGGTGTACTGCAGGAAAGAGCTGATGTATGGTGGGCTTCATTGCTGCATACCCTGTTTGAGGACAGAGCTATTGATGTTGCTTGGGACGAGTTCGTGAGGCTCTTTCGGGCCAAGTTCGTCCCCGAGCATATTCAAGATCGGATGGAGTAGGAGTTCCTCTCTTTGGCTCAAGGCTCCATGACCGTGCTAGAATATGAGGCAAGATTTTCTGAACTCTCTAAATATGCACCTCATATCGTGGCAGATGAGCGCAAGAAGACAAAGAAATTTGTGATGGGCCTGAAGCCATCACTGAGGACGAGGCTCGTGGCATTTGACCACCGCACTTTGGACGAGGCCCTCAGTGCTGCTTGTAGGCAGGAGGGTGAGATGGAGCAATATCTTGAGGAGAAGAAGGCTTCGCAGAAGAGACCTGCAGCTACGTTCCAGCGACAGGATAAGAAGAAAGCGATGTACCAGACACAGCAGTGATCAGTGGCAGTTGGCAGTTCTCAGGTACCTTCTGTACGTTCCCCTGGTGTGAAGAAAGAGTGTCCCCACTGTGGGTAGACACGTGGTGGTACCGAATGTTGGATGATTACGGGAAAGTACTTGAAGTGCGAAAGCAGCGACCACAAGATCAAGGATTGCCCAAGACTTCAGCAGGGAGTCCAGCGCGGAGCGCCAGCCCCAGCGGTAGCGGCAGCAACGCCAGCTACAGGAAGACCAGGAAGGCCTCGAGCCCCAGCTCGAGTGTTTGCTTTAGCACGCGAGGACACCGAGCAGGCGGAGCATGTCACCAAAGGTACAGTTTTACTTCTAGGTGTGCACGCTCGCGTTTTGTTTGATACGGGTGCTACTCACTCGTTCATTTCTGAGCGGTTCGCTAGGCAGTTAGCCCTAGAGTCAGGTGTAGAGTCTGAGGATTTAGAGGTCCCTTTGTCTGTGCACACCGTTGCGGGTACGGTATCGACTAGGAAGTGCATTCTGTCGTTACCTGTGTGCATTGAGGATAGAGTCCTAGAAGGGTGTTTCTTCTTGCTAAAGATGAAGGACTATGATGCTATTCTTGGTCTGGATTGGCTAGAGGAGCACTATGTGTTAGTGGATTGTCGTCGGAAGAGGATTGTTTTCCGCATTCCTGGTGAGGATGAGTTCTCTCATCCCTTGCCAAGGAACTTGGCGGGAACGTTAGTCATCTCTGCCATGAAGGCGATGTGCATGGTAAACAAGGGTTGTGACGCTTTTCTTGCCAGCGTGGTATTAGTGCCAGAGGCTGATGAGTCACCTACTCTTGTAGAGATTGAGGTAGTGCAGGATTTTCCAGACGTCTTTCCTGATGATTTGTCTAGTTTGCCACCGGATAGAGAGATAGAGTTTACCATAGAGTTGCTTCTGGGCACCTCTCCTATCTCGAAGGCTCCATATCGGATGGCATCTGCGGAGTTAGCCGAGTTAAGGAGGCAGTTGCAAGAGTTGCTAGATAAGGGATTTATTCGCCCTAGTGTTTCCCCTTGGGGCGCGCCTGTGTTATTCGTCAAGAAGAAGGACGGGTCACTTAGGTTATGCATTGACTACAGGAAGCTGAACCAAGTGACTGTGAAGAACAGGTATCCCTTACCTCGTATTGATGATTTGTTTGACCAATTGCGAGATGCATCAGTCTTTTCTATGATTGATTTGCGATCTGGTTATCATCAGTTGAGGATTCGGAGTGAGGATGTGTCCAAAACGGTGTTTAGAACCCGTTATGGACATTATGAGTTTTTGGTCCTTCCTTTCGGATTGACCAATGCCCTTGCAGCGATCATGGATCTCATGAACAGGGTGTTTAGGCCTTATCTAGATAGCTTTGTCGTAGTGTTTATTGATGATGTGTTGGTCTACTCTCCGGACGAGGCCACACACCGTCAGCATTTGAGGGTAGTGTTAGAGGTTCTTTGTGAGCACAAGCTGTATGCTAAGTTCAGGAAGTGCGATTTTCGGTTGCGCGAGGTTCATTTCCTCGGGCATGTTATCTCCGGTGCTGGTGTAGCAGTGGATCCAGCAAAGGTCTAGGCAGTTATGGATTGGGAGGTTCCCAAGACCCTTTCAGAGATTCGTAGTTTTATTGGTTTAGCTGGTTACTATCGGCGATTTATTGAGGGATTTTCATCCATCACCGCCCCATTGACTCAGCTCACCAGAAAGGGAGTGAAGTTTGTTTGGTCCGAGAAGTGTGAGAGTAGTTTTCAATTGCTGAAGACTAAGCTCACGTCAGCTCCGGTGTTAGTCTTACCGAGCGGTGTAGAGGGTTTTGCTATCTACACGGATGCATCTCGGATTGGTTTAGGCTGTGTGCTAATGCAGCAGGAAAGGGTAGTGGCTTATGCTTCTCGTCAGTTGAAGGAGCATGAGAAGAACTATCCGACTCATGAATTGGAGCTCGCAGCAGTGGTTCATGCACTAAAGATCTGGAGGCACTACCTTTACGGTGTCAAATTTGAGGTGTTTACCGACCACAAGAGCTTGAGGTATCTGTTCTCCCAAAAGGAATTAAACCTGAGGCAGAGAAGATGGATTGTGTTCTTAAAGGACTATGACTTAGACCTTCAGTATCACCCTGGGAAGGTGAATGTCGTAGCGGATGCTCTGAGTAGAAAGAGGCCATCTCTCCAGCATGATTGGAAGATGTTGGAAGATGCGGCTTGCGCGTTGACTGAGTTAGATCTATCTCTATGCCAGGCTTTTGTAGCTCAGTTATCTCTTAGGTCCTCGGTTTTGGATGAGGTGATCGAGCAATAGAAAGCCGACCCTAGACTCTTAGAGTTAGTGGGCAAGGCAGGCATTGCTCGGGATGAGGACGGTGTGATTAGATTCCATCACCGTGTTTGTGTCCTTGATTTGGTAGATGTCCGTGAGCATGTGTTAGCGGAGGCTCATAGATCGCAATTCTCTATTCATCGGGTAACACTAAGATGTACCAGGATTTGAAGAGATCCTTTTGGTGGTCTGGCATGAAGAGGGATGTAGCGGATTATGTGTCTAGGCGTTTAGTGTGTCAGCAAGTAAAGGCCGAGCGACAGCGACCATCCGGCCTTATGCAAAGGATGGAGATCCCAGTGTGGAAGTGGGAAGCTGTCACTATGGACTTTGTTTCGGGTTTGCCTCGATCTAGAAGGGGCAATGACTCGATTTGGGTAGTTGTAGATAGATTCTTGAAGACTGCTCATTTCTTGCCTATGAAGAAGAAGCAGTCAGTAGAGAGTTTAGCTAGATTGTATGTTAGTAGTATCATTAGATTACATGGTGTGCCGAAGTCGATCATTTCGGATCGAGATCCGAGATTCACTTTGAGGTTGTGGAAGGGTCTTCAGGATGCTTTAGGTTCAGAGCTGAAGCTCAGTTCGGCGTTTCATCCCCAGACTGATGGACAGTCCGAGAGGACTATCCAGACGCTCGAGGATATGTTGAGGGTGTGTGTATTGGATTGGAAGGATGATTGGGAGTGGCATTTACCTCTAGTGGAGTTCGCATACAACAACAGCTTTCATGCGAGTATTGGTATGGCTCCATTCGAGGCGTTGTATGGTCGGCCCTGCAGATATCCTTTGTGTTGGGAGGAGACCAGTGATAGGCAGCTAATCGGTTCGGAGTTAGTTCAGGAGACTTCGAATAAGATCCAGCTTATCAGGAAGAGGCTTGTTGCGGTGCAGAATAGGCAGAAGAGCTATGCCGACAACAGGAGGAAGGATTTGGAATTCGAGGTGGGTGATCATGTCTTCTTGAAGATATCGCCTACTCGAGGAGTCGTCAGATTTGGCCGGCATAGTAAGTTAAGCCCTAGGTTCATTGGCCCATATGAGATTTTCAGATGTTTGGGCAGCGTGGCTTATGAGCTAGCATTACCCCCAGCCTTGGCTAGTGTTCATCCCGTCTTCCACGTTTCGATGCTCAGGAAGTATGTCCGAGATCCATCTCATGTGATTAGTCATGAGCCAGTGGAGATTCAGCCAGATCTGTCGTATGTCGAGCAACCAGTAGCTATTCTTGACCGGAAGGTTCAGCATCTCCGGAACAAGAGTATTGCGTTGGTGAAAGTTATCTGGCGGAACTTCTCACGAGAGGAGGCTACTTGGGAGCTTGAGGATGCGATGAAGAAGAAGTATCCCCTTTTGTTTGAGTAGCGTCGTTCTAACTTCGAGGACGAAGTTTCTTTAAGGGGGAGAGGGTGTAAGGCCCTCGAATTTTGTTGCATTATTTGTATTGCATGTGAATACTTCATGTTTGTGTATGTATGTATGCAAATATCTACGTATGTACTAGTTAGTATACTTATGCATGCATGTGTATAAATTAGTTGTAAATAATGTATGAATGGTATGATGGTAGTATGTACATGATAGTATACATATGGCATGTATATAGGTATAAGTTGTGCATGGTTTCTGCATGTTTTTGAGTTCTAGCCGAAGGCCAACTTGGCGTCACGATCAATGGACGTTTGTGTTGTGTCGGCGTCAACCATATGGACGCCAACACTAAGTCCAGCGTCCAGCAATGTGGACGTTAATTTCTCTGACCTGCATGTGTTGCAGAGCGCGGATTTCCGGGAGCAAGCTAGCTCACCCATTGGGGAGCTGTCCCCAACGGTCTGAAAGGGTTCACATCGACCCCTGCGGGACAGGAGAGGCCTCTCTCCTATATCTGAACCCGAGTGCAACCCTAAACCCCCTCTCTTGACCTCTTTTGAGAGATAGAGAAGAACCCTTGCTGCTGTGAGCAAAACCCCACCTTTGCAACCTTTAATCCGGCGATCTGAAGCTTGTTCCGGCCATCTACCGCGACAAGGAGGTAGCTGGAACATCGAGGAAGGCATCCCCGACCTCGATCTACTGTGGAGATTGCTCAAGAACCCGGAGGAAGGCAATCTTGGGAGCTTCTTGGGACTGCCCAAGGAGAGTATCACCAACCCATTTAATCCCTTTGGAGAGTCTTTGAAAGGCAAGTAACCTACCCCTATCGTCCATGTAGATGTCAAGTAGGGTTTTATCATTTTTATGTATTTTTCCTCGTGTCCTAGATCCCCCATTCTCTTTGAATTTGGAGCTCGGGTCCTGCATGTTGCAGAGACCTGAACTTGACGGCAACATAAATTGCCGTTAAGATCTTCATTGACGCCCAACGATTGTGCCGTCAATCTCCATTAACGGCCATGGCTTGCCGTTAAGTTCGTCTGGACATAACAGTGAAATGTTCTCTCCTTATATATGATTACTTTCGATGTGTTTTGCGATGAGGATATATTGTAAACCTATTATGCTACATAATGTGAATGTTGGAATGTGTGGGAGAATGGTTGTGCATTTATTTTGTGGATGGTTGAGTTATTGTTTATTTAAAATGCATGTGGAAGAATGGCCATGTATGTTCTCCCATGATCCTAATAATCTGTGGGAAATTATGATGCCCTAATCTTGTTGAACCATGTCTATATACGTCAGTCTCTGCTCTGAATTTTCTGGAATTTTACCATGTCAATGTGATTTACTGAAAATTTATACTTGGGAAATAGAAAACATGTGTAGGATTTGTTAAAATTCCAGTAAATCGTGTGTTTTGAAATAAATCCGGGGAAAATTTCCTGTGGTATTGTGTATATTGGGTTCAGGGTTATGATCTGTTAAACCTGAATTTTCATGTTATACACCATGATAAATTGAATTTCAAATAATATGGAAATTTAGGTTAAATTTTCTGTAATTGCATTTTGGATCAGAAAAATGTGAAAATTTTCATGTGGGGTCCTAAACCCGAAATTAGCATGTGGTTAAATTCTTGGGTCATTTGGGCAACTATACCATGCAATATGAATTTTCCATGCAAAATGTGTAATTAATGCATGCCATTGTGAAAGGATTTGATTTCTAGAAATCCAACCTGATTGGTGAAACTTCCTAAATGATAAATTCTGTCATCTGTAGTGGCATGATTAGGAAAACAGAGTCATGTTGTGAATGAGAAAATGAATGAGACATGAGCGTCATGTGTAAAAATATGTGTTAAAAATTGGTAAACGTGATATGTGTAAAATTGTGCCAAGTGTGACACTGCTTCCATAGAGGGCAGTGGAACCATATCATGGAAAAGTCCCCATGAGAAGGTTCAATGTGTTGTGATCCTAAGGGCATTAGGATGAAATCCTGGAGGTGGACAAGTACCACTGGTTAGGGTGGAGACTTGTTCTCCCGGTCTGCGCAGTCCAAGAGTCGTCATTGTATTGCCTAGGTGACGTCTATGTGTATGTGATGTGATGTGTCCTTCTTATGGTGGTTTGGACTATGTGTCACAGCACTAAAGTGTAAGATGTGAAAATGTGAAATGTGAATGTGTTCATGTGAAAAGTGAGAATGTGAACATGTGAGATTGTGAATGTGTAAAGTGTGAACTATGTGAATAAGAAATTGTGCAAAAATGTGAAACCAAAATGTGAGGATGTGAGATTGAAATCCATGATATGAGGATCTGAAATCATGTTAGGACAGCAGTATAAATGTGGTTATGACCATGTCCTATATGTGTACAATGCGTAGAATCCATGCTAGGGACAATCCTTACTTATGTGTAAACCATTCCATGTATGTTTACTCTCATGTTGAGGTTTGAATGAGAATGTAGCTTTCATGTGTTAGATTGCAAAGTGTTAAACCATGTCAAAACAGCAAGCTTAAAGCATGTAAAATGGTTATGTGCATGTGTAAGAATGAGTAGTAACCATGCTAGCAATATTTTCTTTCATGTATGTAAGCTAATCATGCTAAATTGCTTTCATGTTTTAGCTTAAATGAAAGTAGAACCTTCATGTGTTGGAATGATTAGAGAGCATGTGATAGAGGATTTTAATTTAGGAAATCCGAAAGCATGAATCATGTGTTTCATTAGTAGAAGTACCATGATAGGTTGTTAATTTCAATGTCACGTAGGCTACATGTTGTGTCTTGTAAATGAGTATGTAAAAACCTGCTATGGTATGTGCATGTATGATAGATGTAGTGTTATTTGCTGAGTCTTTTAGACTCATTACTTGCTTCGGCGCACAGGTATAGTTGGTGACGTGGCATCGTTGGAGGAGACGGTGGAGAGCGATTCCGAGCACGGAGACTAGCTCGCGGAGTTCATTGTGACATTTTATGTTTTCATAGTATGTAATTTGAAACATTGTACTAGCATTATCATGAAAAATGTATAAGTGTGGACAATTATGTATTGGATTTTCCGTAATTTAATTATGTGGACTTCAGTTCTTTAAATGTTAATGCAATCATGTATGTTAAATGTGGATGATGAATGAAATGAAGATAGTAGTTCTTTTACTTCCGCTACTCTGTTCTTATATTCACGTGTATCTCAGCTGAATGTTGTCGTTTGGGTAAATGTCCCACTGTGGCAACGTTCACTATATCGATGTGGGTTGGTATAATCGTACCGGTATAATGAGGGTCGTCGCACGTATCATTGAGAGAACACAAATTTGGGCTAGTAATATGTATGAAGATGACACATACAAACTGCTAGGAGAACAAAAATTTAGGCAATTGTTACTAGCTGGCAACAAATCAAATTAAAAGCAATGAATAGAAAGACATTAAAGCATGATGAAAAGGGCAATATCATCATCTTATGTAGTTCGATTGTTGCTATTCACAGAGGACGAATACAAAACTCTATGATGCCAATAATATGACTCCTAATAGTTCCATGAAGGTGAGCTATATTGGGACAACAGACAAAGTTATTAGACTATTACTTTTCAGACACCATGTACCCACTGCCGAGGAAACATAAACGAACACAATTGTAAACTCCTAAGCATTGAAAAGGAGACTGTAAATGAATAAGAAACATGAAGCAACATGAAAAAATGGACATTACCAACATCTCATGTGGTCTTCATGGTTATCATGACTTCTTGTCTTTCTCCCATAATAAGAGTAGTGGTTGATACTAAACTGGAATGTTTTTGTTGCCTCCACTCTTTCCAACCAAGACTTCCCGATCTACAACCTCTGTTTAAAAAGGGACCTAAAAAGTAGAAAAATAGTAAGCACTTAAACAAGGATGTGGAAATAAAAATAACTTCAAATTAATAGTAAGACTTCCCTGCACCACATAACCAGTCATCATATCCATTATCATGGATCCTTGTTGCTTCCTGAGGATGAGAAGTGATTGGCACTAAACCCGAATGCTTGTGTCACTCCATCACTTTTGAGGCAAAGCTTATCAATATGCGGCCTTCGTTAAGATAGTGAGATGAAAAGAAGACAAATGTTAAACACTTGAAAGCAAATTCAATAACGATAATTGCTTAAGGTAAACACATAAACCTCCCAGAACCAGATAACCATATATTGTGGCCATTATCAAGGCTCCTTGTCGCTTCTCGAGGATAAGAAATATCCGCTTCTGAATTAGATGTTTTTGTCACCACATCTCATTCAAAACCAAGTTTGTCAACTTGCACGTTCTATTTAAGTAGCAACCAACTAAACAAAAAACCTTTTTGCATATATACCCTTCTTAGACGTCTAATTGCATGATAATCCATCTTAATACTTGCATTGCCATATATACCACTCTTATGCTATCAAAATGTCCGTAGAGACGCCACCATCATGTCCCGTGACGGAATGGAAAGAGAACATGAACAGACATCTATTGAGAATTATGTTTGACGTAAAACGACCAAAAAGCCCCCGCCATCTCTCTCTATCGCTCATTGCAACAACCCCTGCCACACCCCACCATTTCTCTCTCTCTCTCTCTCTCTCTAGATTATAGTTCAGAGCTG
The DNA here is from genome assembly GCA_014218235.1 of Colocasia esculenta. Lineage (NCBI taxonomy): Eukaryota > Viridiplantae > Streptophyta > Magnoliopsida > Alismatales > Araceae > Colocasia > Colocasia esculenta. The sequence goes on from CM024766.1 coordinate 55,216,792, forward strand.
CACCTATGTGTGCATGATAAGATATGCACAAAGATAGAGAGCATGAAGAAACATGCTTTCCCCCGCTTAGCCTAGTAGCATTTTATTCTTGTGTTGGACAATCCTGTAGCCCAGCTAGCTAGCCCAGAGGGGGGGGGGGGGGGGTGAATGGGATATTATAAATATTTCATACTTAAAACATGTTCACACAAAGGTCACAAAAACATACTTCGCAGATTGTTAGTGTTAGTTAAGGAAAATATCAATCACACAAAGGCATTCACATGACACAGAGAATTATCCTGATTTAGATCTCCTCTCCTTAGGAGTCCTACGTCCAGTCCCTGAGCAATATCTTAGGATTTCACTAACAAGGGTACAGTCCCCCTTAAGGACACTACAGCACCCAGCACCCCAGCTGGTCTTCCTTCACACGAAGGGAACAACACCCTAGAACCCACCAGGTTTTCCTTCTACATGAAGGGAATCTCACACCCTGGATCCCACCAGGTCTTCCTTCTATACGAAGGGAATAAATACTCAAGAAAGTGTTCAGAGATGAAGCCCCTAGATCAAGCTTATAGAACACAACTTGATCTGAAGCTAAGAACTGAGAAGGAAAAGATCTACAACAAAGAACTCTTCTCAGAACTAAAGGCTCTCTTACAGATCTACACTTAGCACAGAGAGAAAGAGCTAGAATAGATGGGAATTTTTGCTTGATTCTGGGAAAGCTTGCAGAAGGTTGTTGTATCACAGTTGTTCTCTTTGTTGCTCGTTCTTTTTCTCTCTATTTTTCTTTAGGAGCTTCATTCTTCAATATATATCACTCTTTTGAAATTTGAACAGTGAAGTGTTCGTTGTCTCTAAGTTCTGGTTTACGTTAGACTGCATGGTACTGTACAAGTTCAACGGTCTTTTGGCTTTCCATGCATGCAAAGAGAGAAGATCTTCTGTAGTATCCTTTGGCTTCTATTTAGTCCAACGTCGTATGACGAATGTTGTCAGAGACCTGCACACATTAAATGCTAAACAATAGACAGCTAGACTGTCTTTTTTTGTCAGTCAACGTTACATTGATTTTATACAAAAATAGAAGTTCCATTCTGTTCTTCTAAAAAGATGTTTACAGAATAAGCAAGAGAATAGAAGATATTGCCTGCATGCATGCAGTGATACGTACTATCATAATAAATACATGGCTGTCAAAAAGATATACGTGAAGACTTTGACTTTTCGACATATTCAAACATTAGCTTGAAAAGCAAATCGTTATTTTCCATGAAATTGTTATATGCATGACTTATGAAATCGTTGTGCAAATGAGTGAATCGTTGTGCAATCATAAGTAAATAGATGCATACACAAATCGCTATATATATGAATAATCTAATCATTGTAAGTGAATCGTTGTGAAATGTATCGAATCATTACAGCGACCAAGTCGTTATGTAACTTGATGAGCCGTTATAGTGACAGAGTCGTTATGTAACTTATCGAATCGTTATGAGGGCAAGTCGTTGTGATCACTTAAGAAATCGATGTGCGACCAAATCATTGTTCTCACTTAAGAAATCGATGAGAGAAATTGATGTGAGACCAAATCGTTGTTCTTACTTAAGAAAACGATGTGCGACCAAATCGTTGTTCCTACTTAAGAAATCGATGTGCGACTAAATAGTTGTTCTCTTTTAAGAAATCGATATGAGACCAAATCGTTATTCTCACTTAAGAAATCGATGTGAGAGAAATCGATGTGAGACCAAATCATTGCGATCACTTAACGAATCGTTGTGAGAGCAAATCGTTGCGATCACTTAACGAATCGTTGTGAGAGCAAATCGTTGCAATCACTTAACGAATTTTTGTGAAAGCAAATCGTTGCAATCACTTAACGATATAACACATAGTGAATCCTTGTAAATATGAAATCGTTATGGAACTAAGGAAATCGTTATAGCTCTATAGAAATCGTTATGACCTATAGTAGAAATCGATGTGTACTTAGACAAATATTGATGCTTTGAACTCACATTGATGTGGTGTGATGAATACTTACTTGATTGGCTTGTTTTTCCCTTGGTTTATTTCCTGTGGTTAGACTTCATAGAAAATATGTTAGTAACCTCTATCACAGTTTTGTTAATCACCAAAATAGATGTGTAATTTATTTAAATTACATGGGGATAACCTGATCATCAATCTCCCCCTTTTTGGTGATGACAAAACTTAACAATAAGCACACATTATCTAAAATAATTCTAAGTATAATTGTGGAAATAACATAAATAATGTAGTTCAGAAATGCAATATTTCTCCCCCTTTTTGTCATTTAAGCAAAAAGATCAAATGCTTGAGACAAAGAAGAAGAGAAAAGATATATGAGAGAGCACAAAAAAAATTGATTGTATTACTCTTGAAGGGGTACAGGGAGATAGAAAGTTGGAGAAAGAAGAGAGGCATGCCGGGAAATAAGTTCCCAAGCCTTAATCTCCTGTTCTTCAAAAAATTGTTGGAAGATGCCAGAATCTATAGTGAAGGATACACCCATCTCAGGACGCATGCGCTCAATGTAAAGCTACCGTTGATCTTCTAAGAAACGCACATACTGATCCTTATCAAGGGTGAACCTAAAATGGTTGGACTTCCCAAAACTGGCACGCTGAAGGAAGTGAGCAATGGTAACAGGATAGAAGAGCTTCAGGTCTTTTAGCAAGGAAATAAAAACTGAGTACCGCGCAGCCCATTGCACAAATAGTTCCTGAACTGGATTGATGGAATTCAAGTCCAGGAAAGCTTCAGCAAAGAAAGGTGGCTTGCCTGCTCAGACCAAGGGGCTGTTCAAGGATTCCAACTGGAGAGCAGATTGATTGTAGTGCTTCTCCCAATCTGTGGGAGAGAGCCTTTCACATTCAGATATCAAGGGAGCAAGCACTGCAGAAGAGATGTGGCCCAGATGATATTCGCGAAAGATAAACCTCTGAAAGGAGGGAAGGTGACCCTACTGAGCTGAGATTCTCCCCATGACTCGTGCAAATCTTTCAAAGGCATGAGAGCCAACGGAGGAATCCAAAACCAAGGAGTGAAACTTCGGGAGAAATACTACTTCAGGCATCTTCAGAGTGGTGAAGTCCACTGTGAAGGGGCAATTAATGGGACCTTCAGTTCGAAGAGTAGCAAGAGCCCCATGGAATTGGCCAAACTGAACTTCGGGTAGCTTGCATAAATAGCAAAAATCATTGTAAAGCTGGAAGCACCTGGTGATTTTGATTTCTTTGAGAATGAAAGGGCCCCAAATTAAGTGCTTGATGATGAAATACAAACCATTCAGAAAGGGTGAGAGGATGATCCTGTCGAGAGGTGCTGTCTGATCTGGCAAGAAGATACTTTCTGTAGAGAGTCTTATGCCCTTTGGCCCACTAGTCTTGCATTCAGCCAATTGGAAGATTTTGAGTTGGTCGACTTTAGAAAGGTCGCAGAATGGTAATACAATGTTAAGGTGACCAGTAAGATTGAGGAAAGGAATGCTAAAAAGGTTGGCGAGAATACATTTTTGGAGATATTCGCAGTAAATTGATCTCCTTCGATTTTCAACTGAGAGGGAGTACCAAAGAGAAGGAAACATGGGTACAGAGGAAAGAGCAAGAGTTTTTGAAATTTTCCTCTTTTTAGAAATAGGACTAGAAGAATCAGTCCTGTGAATATGTGAAGCAACTGCCAGGATTGAGATGAGTGTGGTGCGTTCCAACTCATCCTCAAATTTATTTTGAAAAACACTGGCATGTTGTGGATTAGTAGGAGTAATTGTAACAGATGTAGGTGGAGTAGGAGGATGAAGAAATGATCTAGGAGAAAGAATAGTGGATGCCTCGGCTAATGAGGGACCAGAGGAGGAAGAGGCTCCAGCTGATGAAGAAACTGGAGGATCAATAACAGGAGGAGAGGGAGAAATCGATGTGGAAATGGTAGTAGGCATGATAGGAGACGAATGAGGTTCAGAGGGAAAAGGTGCTGGAGATGAGATGGTTCTTGGTACAGGTTGTTTGAAGGTAGGTGGAGCTGGAGGTGCTGTGGAAGAAGATGGTGGTGAAGAAGGGGCTGGTGTTGCAAGGGATGAAGGCTCAGAGGCTTCAGGAGCAACTGCTAGCTCTTCTACACTTGACTACACATCCTCGAAGACCACTGACCCTGTTGGCCCTGAAACAACCTTGACTGGCCCTGATGGCCCTGCTGGTTCCTTTTCAACTACCTGAGGTCCAGTTGGCCCTGCTGGTTCTACCACAATTTGCCCTGATGGCCGATCTTCTGCTATACCAGATGGCCCTGATGGCTCGGCCTCTTCTTCTTGTTGCCTGGCCTGAGAAGGCCCTGAACTGCTGACTGGATCAGTAGGAGGGGCAGAGGAGGATTGCTCCCTTGAGGAGATGAGCTTCTTGACACTGTCGAACTCACCTTTCATCCACCGGCATAATTGTTTGAACATTTTAAAATCATCTCTTAAGCTGTGCACTTCAGTGGACAAAGTTCCAATTTCATGAGCTGCAGAAGTTTGGCTGATAAGAAGAGACTGAATATCAGACTGCAGAGATGAGAGAGTCTTTCCTTGCTCATTCAGCCTTGAAATAACAGGCTTCAATTGAATCTTCAGCTGATTCTCCTTGGGCTTCCTATAAGCTATTCTTTTCCTTTTGCTATGTGCCCTTGCAATGGGCTCCTCGAATTCAACATGCTCTTCATTATCCATGGGGACACTTTCAGTGTGCTCCCCCTGAGGAGCTGCCTCCTCATCAATAGATTGCTCCCCCTCAATAGGAGCATCTTCCACTGATATTTTCTCATGAGAAACTGCTTGCTCCCCCTAATTAGGAGCTTCCTCCATGATGATCTCATCTGTGTGGCACGATGCCACAGCTTCTGGAGCTACTGATTCACTGAACCTCTCAGGCTCCCCTTGAGTGCTAGAGATGGATTCCAGCACATCTCTAAGAATGGATGTCACAATAGTGGTGGAGTTTAGATTTTCAGAGGTTCCCACAACTGGCAAAATATTCTCTAGAGGAATTTCTTCAATTAGGCTGCCAATGGCCACAGATTCTTCTGCTCTGGCCTCTGCTGCTGCTGGTGCTTCTTCAGATAGAGCTGCTGCTCTTTCTGCTGGTGCTGCTGCCTGGTCTGCTGCTACTGGAGCTTCTGCCTGTACTGATTCCTCTCGAACCACTGCAGACTCTGAACTGTGACCTTCTTGATGTTCTTCTTGGACAACAGGTACCTCTGCTGCTGCTGCTGCTGATTCTTCTTGAGCTATTTGGGCTGCACCCTCTCCTACCTCTTCCTGGACTTCTTGGGCTTCGCCAATTATGGCCTCACCCTCAGCCACAGAAGTTTTGTTCCATACACCATTTACCAAAGAAAATCTGCTTTTCCTTAGATTTCTGTTGTGGATAGCTTGCCCCATCTTCTCTACTAATGCTCTAGATAAATTTAACCCAAAATGTTTGAATATTTTGGTGAGTAGATGGGCATATGGCAGAGACACATTTAGTTTGCTCTTTGTGTCCCATATCTGAGCATGGGCAAACTTCATTCGCTCCAAAATAACTTCAGCCATGTTTATCTCCTTGTTCTGGATGGCCCAGAACATCATGTCTGAATTTGCCTTGGTGCACGTGGAGAATGTAGCACTTCTTGGAACCAAAATTTGACAAACTATAAAGTGCAATAGATGGTTGAATGCATTCATCTGATTAATATCAAGTTTTCCATCCTTTAACCAAAATTCGGGACCTACAATCCCTAGTCCCTTTGCCTGGGTATCCACAGTGTGAATCCCATAGTGACCAGTGGTGCAAACACCAAACAAAGACCTCAAAAGCTCATGGTCGATTCTAATCTGGGTACCTTTGATAGATGACGTCAAAGACCCGTCCGCCTCAGTTCTTAAGCAAACATAGAACGCCTTCACCAAGGCTGGATAGCTTACCTCAGAGAAGGTTGCAATCTCTGTCCATTTCATCCTTTCCATAGCTGCCACGATGTTGTGCATCCCATTCTTTTCCAAGTCTGCAATATCCACTGCCTTGTTTCCACAGAGTTTTGTCTTCACAAAGGTGAACCTTTCCTGCTGCTCTACTGTGAGGAAATCGGCTCCATAGCCCCCGATGCTGCCGGAAACAACAGGTGCGGCCATGGATTTTGATGGGGAAAGTTTCTGAAGGGTTAGAGTGAGGAGAGGAGCAGAAACCCCAAAGAAATTTCTCGCGGGAAGGAGTTTTGGACCTTTGAAAGCTCAGAGAGTCAGTGCCGGAGTCGATAGGGTATCGCCTCAGGCAGGAAGAAGGGGATGAAAAAGGGATGTGAATCGATACCACATAGATTTCGGGTATATCAAAGAAATGATGACTTTTTCGAAACAAGAGCCGCCTTTATGGCAGAAAACGACAAAATGACTGGTTTGATAGGAATAAAAGCTTGTAAAATAGCGAATCGCCAGAAATGACAAAAAAAGATTTGAAGAAATTTGCTTAAATTCAGGGGGGAATAATAATTATCATTCTGATAATTTATATTTCAGTTTTATACAGATAAATCTTTCACAATTTGCACATGCCTAATTCCCTTCTAAGATATGTAAACCTCTCTTCAGATAAGGCCTTTGTGAAGATATCTGCTAACTGATTATGTGTATCAATAAAGGAAATATCTATGTTTCCATTAGCTACATGATCACTAATAAAATGATATCTAACCTCAATGTGTTTTGTCCTTGAATGCTGTACTGGATTCTTGGTGAGATTTATGGCACTGGTGTTGTCGCATAATAAGGGGATTGTCTTGGTATGTAGCCCATAATCCTCAAGTTGCTGTTTGATCCATAGAAGTTGTGTACAACAGCTTCCAGCAGCCACGTACTCAGCTTCAGCTGTAGACAGTGCTACAGAATTTTGCTTCTTTGAGGACCATGATATCAGACATCCTTCAAGAAATTGACAACAGCCACTGATGCTTTTTCTATCGATTTTGCATCTAGCATAGTCAGCATCAGAGTATCCTACCAAATTAATTTGACATGATTTTGGATACCATAAACCTATGTCATGAGTCTTGGATAAATATCTGAAAATTCTTTTAACACTAATTAAGTGAGACTCTTTAGGATCTGCTTGGTATCTAGCACACATGCATACACTAAATAAAATATCAGGTCTTCTTGCCGTTAAGTAAAGTAATGAACCTATCATACCTCTGTAGATTTTTTGATCTACTTTCTTACCATCCTTGTCACTGTCCATCCTTGTTGATGTGCTCATAGGTGTTGACAGTGGCTTGGCATTATCGAACCTAAACTTCTTTAAGAGTTCTTTGGTGTACTTAGCTTGACAGATGTGGATGCCTTCCTTTCCTTGTTTGATTTGCAGTCCAAGGAAGTAGTTAAGCTCCCCCATCATGCTCATTTCGAATTCTCCCTGCATGAGCTTCTCAAAATACTTGCAAAGAGATTTGTCAGAAGAACCAAATATTATATCATCAACATATATTTGAACAAGTAGAATATGTTTGACCTTAGATTTGACAAATAATGTACTATCTACTTGACCTCTAGTGAAACCATGGTCTAGTAGAAATAAGCTAAGTCTTTCATACCAGGCCCTAGGTGCTTGTTTTAAACCATATAAAGCTTTGTGCAACTTAAAAACATGATTTGGAAAATCAATATCATCAAAACATGGAGGTTGTTCTACATAAACTTCCTCCTTAATAAAACCGTTTAGAAAAGTAGACTTCACGTCTATTTGAAATAATTTTAAATCTAATGCAGATGCATATGCAAGTAAAATCCTAATAGCCTCAAGTCTAGCTACAGGTGCATAGGTTTCATCGAAATTATGCCTTCCTCTTGGGAATAGTCTTGAGCTACCAATCTGGCCTTGTTTCTTAAGATCCCACCAACTTCATCCAATTTATTTCTGAACACCCATTTGGTGCCAATCACTGGATGATCTGATGGTGTAGGAACAAGTGACCATACATGGTTTCTCTTGAACTGATTCAGTTCATCTTGCATGGCTAAAATCCAAGATTCATCAATGAGAGCTTCATTGACTGTCCTAGGCTTTATTTGAGAGACAAAGGCTAGATAATCACATGGAATTATATTACCTCTCATTCTTACCCCTACAGATGGATCACCGATAATGTTTTCAGGTGGGTGATCTTTCTTGTAACTCCACTCTTTTGGAAGATTTTGATGAGAGATATCCCTTTGTTGCAAGTCTTCCAGAGGTGGATCTTCCTTGTCCTCAATTGAAGTATTCTTTAGTTTCTTGGACAATTCATCTGCATCATCATTGTCACTATCTTCTTCCTTTCTCAAGGAAGGGTTAGTTTCATCAAAAATAATGTGTACTGACTTCTCAATTAATAAAGTGCGCTTATTAAACACTCTATATCCTTTAAGTTTAGAGGCATACCCCATAAAGATGCCTTCATCTGATTTGGCATCTAACTTACCAATGTCTCTTTTGTCGTTGTTGTGGATGAAGCATGGACATCTGAATGTCCTAAAGTGACTAATCTTTGGCTTCTTTCCCTTGTACAAGTCATAGGCTGTCTTCTTTAGAATTGGCCTGATCATTACTCTATTTATGACATAGCTTGCTGTGTTGAGTGCTTTAGCCCAAAAGTATCTTGGCAGATCATATTCTGATAACATTGTTCTTGCCATGTCCAATAAAGTTCTATTCTTCCTCTCAGCAACTCCATTCTGCTGTGGTGTCCTTGGTGCTGAGAAATTATGCTAAATTACTTGTTCATCACAGAACTTTGCAAATCTTTCATTCTAGAATTCTCCTCCATGATCTGACCGGATTCCAACAATGCAGTGCTTCTTATCTTTCTGAACCTTTTTGCTAAAGCTTACCAAACTATCAAATGTATCATCCTTGTGTTCCAGAAAGGATACCCATGTGAATCTTGAATAGTCATCTGCAATAACGAATCCAAAGCTCTTTCCTCCAAGACATGTGGTCCTCATTGGCCCAAATAAGTCCATATGAAGGAGCTCTAAGGGTTTGGAGGTGGTTACCATAGTATTTGACTTGGATGAAGACTTTGTGTGCTTCCCTTTTGCACAAGGTCTGCAGACGCCATCCATTCTTGTGCTAATTTTAGGTAGACCTTCCACTAGGCTTCTCTTGATCAGCTTCCTTATGCCATCCAAACTGCAGTGACCCAATCTTCTGTGCCACAGCTCAGTTGACAGCTCTTTGCCTGTTGCTAAACATATATCCTGACCTTTTAAATCTTCAAGGTAGAGTACGTACAGGTTATTTTCTCTGTTGGCTTCAAAAATGACCTCTTCGTCTTTCATAATGCTGTAGTTTGACTCTTGAAATTTGATTTGATGTCCTTTGTCGCACAGCTGGCTGATGCTGATGAGGTTGTGCTTTAGTCCTCTAACACATAAAACATATTTAATAACTATTTTGCCTTTACTGCTCACTGATCCGCTGCCTATCACAGTCCCTTTTCCATTATCTCCATAAGTGACTGTGCCTTCTTCAGCTTCTAAATGGGTAAACAGCCTTCTGTTTCTTGACATATGCCTTGAGCATCCGCTATCCAAGTACCACTTGGATGCCCAAGGGCTTTCCTGAAATGAAAACATCAAGCTTTAGGTACCCAAGTTCTTTTGGGTCCTAGTTGGTTAGTGTCATCAATTTTTCTTTTTAGTATCCATCTTTTATATTTGGTTGGACATGATATCTTGGTGTGTCCTAGCTTGTTGCAGTGACTGCAACATGTTGTTCTTGTTACCTTTTCACATGGAACACATTTAAGGTTTGATTTATATGATGTATCTTGTTCAGGTACGAATTTTGGAGTTGGATATGTTTTAGGGTATACTGTTGTGTCTTCATTATCTGGGGGTGCATAGCCTAGTCCATGTTTCTTCTTTCCTGACCGTCTAGCGCCTAATGTACTTGATAGTCTTTCATTTTCTTCCGTCAGTATTTTAATTTTATTTTTTAACTCGTCTGGACTTTCTTGTTTTTCTAATTTTGTTACTTGTTTGTTTTTATCTTTCAGATCTTCGCATAAAAAATTGTTTCTTCTTTTAAGTTCAATGATTTGTTTCTCCATTTCCTCATTTTCTGACTTTAAATCTGAATTAGTGTTTTCTAAGCAACCGATATTTTTCTTACTAGCTTTTAGTAATTTAGAAACTTCTCTATATTTACTATATAACTCATTAAAGGCTTCTTCTAAGTTGTCAGAATCTGAATCATTACATGAATCAAAAGAGGAGTCAAAAGTTACCTTTTCTTCTGTGTTGGCCATGAAAGCCAAGTTAGCTTCTTCTTCTTCCTCGCTACTCAAGCTTGATTCGCTGTCTGAGTCGCTGTTGTTGCTCCAAGCTGTTGCCATTGCTTTCTTCATGTATCTCCTGAACTTCTTGGAACTATCTTTCTTCTTGAATTCAGGTTTCTTCAGCTTCGGACATTCTCCTTTAATATGTCTGGGCTTCTTACATTCATAGCATATGAGCTCACCTTTCTTTGAGTTCTTTCCTTCTAACTTCTTAGACTCTTTATTTTTCTTGAAATATCTTCTGCCAGACTGATATCTTTTCTTTTTGGCTAAAATTCGTTGAAGCCTCCTAGATAGCATAGCTTCTTCGCCTTCACTATCTTCACCGCTATCTTCATATTCAGATTTTTCCTCAGAGCTGCCTTCTGCTGATTTGAGAGCATCTGTATGCTTCTTCCTACTAGATGATTCTCCTAATCTCTCCATGTTTATTTCATGGGCCATAAGGGACCCAATGACATCCTTTTCAAGTCATTGGCTTCTTCTATAGCTATTACCTTGGGAGTCCATGATGCTGGTAGAGACCTCAGTATTTTCCTTACCATATCTCCCATTTCATAACTTTTTCCTAGTCTAACTAATCCGTTTGTGATGTCTGTAAATCTGCTGAACATCTGAGTTATTGACTCGCCTGGCTGCATCTGAAATTTCTCATATTATGTTACCAGAATGTCTATTCTGGTTTCTTTCACTTTATCCGTGCCTTCATAAGTGATTCTTAATTTTTTCCACATCTCCATCACGGATTTACAGGCTGATACACGGTTGAATTCCTTTTTACTGAGGGCACAACACAGAATGCTTTTGGCTTTGCGGTTGAGAGAAATCTTCTTTCTATCATCATCAGTCCATTTGTCCTTTTCGTTGGTGACTAGAAGGTCTACTTCTTCTACAATTGACCAGATTTGAAAGTCGAAACCTTGTAGGAAGTATTCCATTCTTGTTTTCCAGTAGGTGTAATCTTCTCCATCGAACAACGGTGGCCTGTTGACTGACTGACCTTCGGAGTGACCTTGGGCTGCCATTTGATCTTTACTCTTCAGATCATTGGATCTTCTTCTTTGTCGAAGAGACTCGCTCTGATACCACTTGTAGCCTAGCTAGCTAGCCCAGAGGGGGGGTGAATGGGATATTAAAAATATTTAATGCTTAAAACATGTTCACACAAATGTCACAAAAACACACTTCGTAGATTGTTAGTGTTAGTTAAGGAAAAAATCAATCACACAAAGGCATTCACACGACACAGAGAATTATCCTGGTTCAGATCTCCTCTCCTTAGGAGTCCTACGTCCAGTCCCTGAGCCATATCTTAGGATTTCACTAACAAGGGTACAGTCCCCCTTAAGGACACTATAGCACCCAGCACCCCAGTTGGTCTTCCTTCACACAAAGGGAACAACACCCTGGAACCCACCAGGTCTTCCTTCTACACGAAGGGAATCTCACACCCTGGATCCCCCTAGGTCTTCCTTCTATACGAAGGGAACAAACACTCAAGAAAGTGTTTAGAGATGAAGCCCCTAGATCAAGCTTATAAAACACAACTTGATCTGAAGCTAAGAACGGAAAAGGAAAAGATCTACAACAAAGAACTCTTCTCAGAACTAAAGGCTCTCTCACAGATCTACACTTAGCACAGAGAGCAAGAGCTAGAATAGATGGGAATTTTTGCTTGATTCTAGGAAAGCTTGCAGAAGGTTGTTGTATCATAGTTGTTCTCCTTGTTGCTCGTTCTTTTACTCTCTATTTTTCTTCAGGAGCTTCATTCTTCTATATATATCACTCTTTTGAAATTTGAACGTTGAAGTGTCCGTTGTCTCTAAGTTCTGGTTTACGTTAGACTGCATGGTACTGTACAAGTTCAACGGTCTTTTGGCTTTCCATGCACGTAAAGAGAGAAGATCTTCTGTAGTATCTTTTGGCTTCTATTTTGTCTAACATTGTATGACGAATGTTGTCTGAGATCTGCACACATTAAATGCTAAACAATACACAGCTAGACTGTCTCTTGTTGTCAGTCAACGTTAGATTGATTTTATACAAAAATAGAAGTTCCATTTTGTTCTTCTAAAAAGATGTTCACAGAATAAGCAAGAGAATAGAAGATATTGTCTGCATGCATGCAGTGATACGTACTATCGTAATAAATACATGGCTGTCAAAAAGATATACGTGAAGACTTTGACTTTTCTACGTATTCAAACATTAGCTCAAAAAGCAAATCATTATTTTCCATGAAATCATTATATGCATGACTTATGAAATCGTTGTGCAAATGAGTGAATCGTTGTGCAATCATAAGTAAACAGATGGATACACAAGTCGCTATATATATTAATAATCTAATCGTTGTAAGCGAATCGTTGTGAAATGTATCGAATCGTTACAGCGACCAAGACATTATGTAACTTGATGAGTCGTTATAGTGACAGAGTCGTTATGTAACTTTGCGAATCGTTATGAGAGCAAGTCGTTGTGATCACTTAAGAAATCGATGTGCAACCAAATCGTTGTTCTCACTTAAGAAATCGATGAGAGAAATTGATGTGAGACCAAATTGTTGTTCTTACTTAAGAAATCGATGTGCGACCAAATCGTTGTTCTTACTTAAGAAATCGATGTGCGACCAAATCGTTGTTCTCTTTTAAAAAGTTGATGTGAGACCAAATCATTGTTCTCACTTAAGAAATCGATGTGAGAGAAATCGATGTGAGACCAAATCCTTGCTATCACTTAACGAATCGTTGTGAGAGCAAATCGTTGCGATCACTTAACGAATTGTTGTGAGAGCAAATTGTTGCAATCACTTAACGAATCGTTGTGAAAGCAAATCATTGCAATCACTTAACGATATAACACATAGTGAATCCTTGTAAATATGAAATCGTTATGGAACTAAGGAAATCGTTATAGCTCTATAGAAATCGTTATGACCTATAGTAGAAATCGATGTGTACTTAGACAAATATTGATGCTTTGAACTCACATTGATGTGGTGTGATGAAAACTTACTTGATTCGCTTGTTTTTCCCTTGGTTTATTTCCTGTGCTTAGACCTCATAGAAAATATGTTAGTAACCTCTATCACAGTTTTGTTAATCACCAAAAGAGATGTGTAATTTATTTAAATTACATGGGGATAACCTGATCATCAAATCCAACAACCAAGGATATTGAAGAATTATATTAACATGTTAAAAGATGGCACAAGCATACTATTAGGAGAACACAAATTTAGGCTAGTAATATATATAAATATGACACATACAAACCACTAGGAGAACAAAAATTTAGGCAATTGTTACTACTTGGCAACTAATTAAATAGAAGCAATGAACAGAAAGACGTCAAAGCATGATGAAATGGCCATTATCATCATCTTATGTAGTTCGATTATTGCTATTCACAGAGGATGAATACAAAACTCTATGATGCCAATAATATGACTCCTAATAGTTCCATGAAGGTGAGCTATATTGGGACAATAGACAAAGATTAGACTATTACTTTTCAGATACCATGTACCCACTGCCAAGGAAACATAAACGATCGCAATTGTAAACTCCTAAGCATTGAAAAGGAGACTATAAACAAATAGGAAACATGAAGCAACATGATGAAATGGACATTACCAACATCTCATGAGGTCTTCATGGTTATCATGACTTCTTGTCTTTCTCCCAAAATAAGAGAAGTGGTTGGTACTAAACTGGAATGCTTTTGTTCCTCCACTCTTTCCAACCAAGACTTGCCGATCTACAACTTCTGTTTAAAAGGGACCTAAAAAGTAGAAAAACAATAAGCACTTAAACAAGGATGTGGAAATAAAAATAACTTCAAATTAATAGTAAGAGTTCCCTGCACCACATAACTAGTCATCATATCCATTATCATGGATCCTTGTTGCTTCCTAAGGATGAGAAGTGATTAGCACTAAACCTGAATGCTTGTGTCACTCCATCACTTTTGAGGCAAAGCTTATCAATATGCGGCCTTCATTAAGATAGTGAGATGAAAAGAAGACAAATGTTAAACACTTGAAAGCATATTAAATAACAATAATTACGTAAGGTAAACACATAAACCTCCCTGAACCAGATAACCAAATATTGTGGCCATTATCAAGACTCCATGTCGCTTCTCGAGGAAGAAATAACTGTTACTGAATTAGATGTTTTTGTCACCACATCTCATTCAAAACCAAGTTTGTCAAATTACACCTTCTATTTAAGTAGCAACCAACTAGACAAAAAACCTTTTTGCATATATACCCTTCTTAGACGTCTAATTGCATGATAATCCATCTTAATACTTGCATTGCCATATATACCACTCTTACGTTATCAAAATGTCCATAGAGACCCCACTGTCACGTCTCGTGATGGAATGGAAAGAGAACATGAACGGACATCGCTCACTGCAACAACCCCTGCCACACCCCACCATCTCTCTCTCTCTCTCTCTCTCTACCTCTCCCTCTCTCTCCTAGTGCTCACTGTCGCACGTCCTGCAGTTGAAAATCAGAAAACAACTAGGTAAGTAGGTGGCATTCATTGCATAATGATGTAAAACAACAATACATATTTTTTTGTAAATGAAAAGAGCCATTCACCATACTTTGAAATGTTCTCAAAACATTAAATACTGTGAAAAAAAAATAAAGTTAGCATCAATAACCATGCAGCTTTCTATGTTTAAGTTCCATACAAATTAATCATTGTTGCAAAGCTCAAACCTACTAATCCTTAAAACTATATTGTAACTCAAGGCAAATTGTAAAATCTGAAATATAAGTGCATTGTCACACCACACCCAAAGTTTAACATTCTTGTATCAAGTAGATTATAATTCAGAGCTGCACCTATGTGTGCATGAAAAGATATGCACAAAGATAGGAAGCATGAAGAAACATGCTTCCCCCCGCTTAGTCTAGTAGCATTTTATTCTTGTGTTGGACAATCCAACAACCAAGGATATTGAAGAATTATATTAATATGTTTGAAGATGGCACAAGCATACTATTAGGAGAACACAAATTTAGGCTACTAATATATATGAATATGACACATAAATACCACTAGGAGAACAAAAATTTAGGCAATTGTTACTACCTGGCAACTAATGAAAATAGAAGCAATGAACAGAAAGATGTCAAAGCATGATGAAATGGCCATTATCAACATCTTATGTAGTTCGATTGTTGCTATTCACAGAGTATGAATACAAAAATCAATGATGCTAATAATATGACTCTAAATAGTTCCATGAAGGTGAGCTATATTGGGACAACAGACAAGGATATTAGAATATTACTTTTCAGACACCATGTACCCACTGTCGAGGAAATATAAACGATCACAATTGTAAACTCCTAAGAAAAGAAAAAGAGACTATACACGAATAGGAAACATGAAGCAACATGAAAAAATGGACATTACCAACATCTCATGAGGTCTTCATGGTTATCATGACTTCTTGTTTTTTTCCCAAAATAAGAGAATTAGTTGGTACTGAACTAGAATGCTTTTGTTGCCTCCTCTCTTTCAAACCAAGACTTGCCGATCTACAGCCTCAGTTTAAAAAGGGACCCTAAAAGTAGAAAAACAGTAAGCACTTAAACAAGGATGTGGAAATAAAAATAACTTGAAATTAATAGTAAGACTTCCCTGCACCGCATAACCAGTCATCATATCCATTATCATGGATCCTTGTTGCTTCCTGAGGATGAGAAGTGATTGGCACTAAACCTGAATGCTTGTGTCACTACATCACTTTTGAGGCAAACCTTATCAATATGCGGCCTTCATTAAGATAGTGAGATGAAAAGAAGACAAATGTTAAACACTTGAAAGTATATTCAATAATGATAATTACTTAAGGTAAACACATAAACCTCCCTGAACCAGATAATCATATATTGTGGCCATTATCAAGACTCCTTCTCGCTTCTCGAGGAAGAGAAATAACGCTACTGAATTAGATGTTTTTGTCACCACATCTCATTCAAAACCAAGTTTGTCAAATTGCACCTTCTATTTAAGTAGCAACCAACTAAACAAAAAACCTTTTTGCATATATACCCCTCTTAGATGTCTAATTGCGTGATAATCCATCTTAATACTTGCATTGCCATTTATACCAGTCTTACGCTATCAAAATGTCCATAGACCCCACCGTCACGTCCCGTGACGGAATGGAAAGAGAACATGAACAGACATCTATTGAGAATTAGGTTTTACGTAAAACGACCAAAAAGACCCCACCATCTCACTGTCTCTATCACTCACTGCAACAACCCCTGCCACACCCCACCATCTCTCTCTCTCTCTCTCTCTCTCTCTCTCTCTCTTGTGCTCACCGCCGCACCTCTGACAATTCAAACTCAGAGAACAAATAGGTAAGTAGGTGGCATTCATTGCATAATGACGTAAAACAACAATACATAGTTTTTTGCTAATGAAAAGAGCCATTCACCATACTTTGAAATGTTCTCAAAACATTCAATTCTGTGAAAAATAAGTAAAGTTGGCATCAATAATCATGCAGCTTTCTGCATTTAAATTCCATACAAATTATTCATAACAGCAAAGCTCAAACCTACTAATCCTTACAACTATATTGTAGCTCAAGGCAACTTGTAAAATGAGAAATATAAGTGCATCATCACACCACACCCAAAGTTTAACATGCATGTATCAACTAGATTATAGTTCAGAGCTGCACCTATGTGTGCATGAAAAGATATGCACAAAGATAGAAAGCAAGAAGAAACATGCTCCCCCCTTAGCCTAGTTGCATTTTATTCTTATGTTGGACAATCCAACAACCAAGGATATTGAAGAATTATATTAATATCTACGAAGATGGCACAAGCATACCATTAGGAGAACACAAATTTAGGCTAGTAATATGTATGAATATGACACATACATACCACTTGGAGAACAAAAATTTAGGCAATTCTTACTACCTGGCAACTAATCAAAATAGAAGCAATGAACAGAAAGATGTCGAAGCATGATGAAATGGGCATTGTCATCATCTTATGTAGTTCGATTGTTGCTATTCACAGAGGACCAATACAAAACTCTATGATGCCAATAATATGACTCCTAATAGTTCCTTTTCAATGCTTAGGACAATAGACTAAGATATTAGACTATTACTTTTCAGACACCATGTACCCAGTGTCGAGGAAACATAAATAGTCGCAATTGTAAACTCCAAAGCATTGAAAGGAGACTATAAATGAACAAGAAACATAAAGCAACATGCGAAAATGAACATTACCAACTTCTCATGAGGTCTTCATGGTTATCATGACATCTTGTTTTATTCCCAAAATAAGAGAAGTGGTTGGTACTGAATTGGAATGCTTTTGTTGCCTACTTTCTTTCAAACCAAGACTTGCCGATCTACAACCTCTGTTTAAAAAGGGTCCTAAGAAGTAGAAAAACAGTAAGCACTTAAACAAGGATGTGGAAATAAAATTAACTTCAAATTAATAGTAAGACTTCCTTGGACCACAGAACCAGTCATCATGTCCATTATCATGGATCCTTGTTGCTTCCTGAGGATGAAAAGTGATTGGCACTCAACCTGAATGCTTGTGTCACTCCATCACTTTTGAGGCAAAGTTTATCAATATGCGGCCTTCGTTTAGATAGTGATATGAAAAGAAGACAAATGTTAAATACTTGAAAGCAAATTCAATAACGATAATTACCTAAGGTAAATAGATAAACCTCCCTGAACAGTGTAACCATGCATCGTGGCCATTATGATGACTCCCTGTTGTTTCTCAAGGAAGAGAAGTAGCTGCAACTGAATTAGACGCTTTTGTCACATCTTATTCAAGAGCAAGTTTGTGAACTTGCACCCTCTAGTTAAGTAGAAACCTACTAAATAAAAGACCTTTTTGCATACATACCCCTCTTAGACAACTAATTGCATGATAATGTGTCTTAATACTTGCATTGTTATATATACAGCACTCTGACACTATTAAAATGTTCTTAGAGACCTTACCGTCATTTCTCGTGACAGAATAGAAATAGAATGAACAGACATGTATTGAGAATTATATTTTATGTAATATAACCAAAAAAACCCCAGCCATCTCTCTCACTATATCTCACTGCAACCCCCTCCTCCCCCCCCCCCCCCCCCCCGCTACACCCCGCCACTCTCTCTCTCTCTCTCTCTCTCTCTCTCTCTCTCTCTCTCCCACTCTCCCTCGTGCTCACTGCCGCAACTCCTGCAGTTCAAACTCAAAGAACAAATAGTATTTTCGAAATGAAAAGAGCCATTGATGAAACTTTAAATGGTTCTCAAAACTTTAAATCCAGTGGAAAACAAATAAAGTTGCCAGCAATAATCATGTAGCTTTCTACATTTAAATCCCTTACAAACTATTCATAACTGCAAACCTCAAACCTACCAATCCATACAACTATATTGTAACTCAAGGCAAATTGCAAAATCAGAAATATAAGCTCATTACAACACCAAACCCAAATTTTAATATTCTTGCATCAACTAGATTATAGTTTAAAGTTGCACCAATGTTTGTATGCAAATATATGCACAAAGACGAAGGGTATGAAGAAACATGCTTCCCCCCTAGCCTAGTAGCATTTAATTCTTGTGTTGGACTTGGACTATCCAACAACCAAGAATTTTAAAGAATTATATTAATATATATGTACATGGCACAAGCATACCATTGGGAGAACACAAATTTAGGCTAGAAACATATATGAAGATGACACACACATACCACTAGTACAAAAAAAATATAGGCAATTGTTAATTGTTACTTGCTGGCAACTAATTAAATATAAGCATTGAATAGAATGAAGTCAAAGCATGATGAAATGGACATTATCAGCATCTTATGTGGTTCAATTGTCGCTATTCAAATAGGATGAATACTAAACTCTATGATGTCAATAATACGACTCCTAATTGTTCCATGAAGGTGAGCAATACTGGGACAACAGACAAAGATATTAGACTATTACATTTCAGCATATCTACTTCCGAGGAAACATAAACGATCACAATCGTAAACTACTAAGTGTTGAAAAGGATATTATAAATGAACAGAAAAAATGAAGCAACATGAGAAAATGGACATTACCAACATCTCATGAGGTCTTCATGGTTATCATGACTTCTTGTTTTCTCCAAAAGAAGAGATGTGTTCGGTACTGAAGTGGAATGCTTGTGTTGCCTCATCTCTTTTAAGCCAAGACTTGCCGATCTAGAACCTCTGTTTAAAAAGAGATCTAAAATGTAGAAAAATAGTAAACACTTAAACAAGGATGCAAAAATAAAAATAACTTCAAATTACGAATAAGACTTCCCTGGACCACATAACCAGTCATCTTGAGCATTATCATGGATCCTTGTTGCTTTCTGAGGATGAGAAGTGATTTGTAAGAAACCTAAACGCTTGTGTCACTTCATCACTTTTGAGCAAAGTTTATGGATATGTGGCCTTCATTTAGAAAGTGATATGAAAACAAGACAAATGCTAAGCACTTGAAAGTAAATTCAATAACAATAATAACTTGAGGTAAACAGACAACCTCCTTGAACAAGATAACCATGCATCGAGGCCATTATCATGACTCCTTGGTTATTTTTTAGGAAGAGAAGTGACCGTTACTGAATTAGACGCTATTGTCACCGCATCCCATTCAAGACCAAGTTTGTGAACTTGCAACATCTATTTAAAGTGGCAACCTACTAAACTAAAGACTTTTGGCATACATACCCCACTTATACATCTAATTGCATGATAATCCGTCTTAGGCTATCAAAATGTCCCTAGAGACCCTACCGTAATGTCCCATCATGGAAGGGAAAAAGAACATGAATGGACATCTATTGACAAATATATTTTAGGTAAAATGACTAACCCTTCCACTCGCCACCTGTCTCTCTCTTTCTCTATCTCCCACAGCAACACCCCAGCCACACCCAACCATCTCTCTGTCTCCCTCTCACTCTCTCTCTCTCCCTGGCACTCACTGCCGCACCTCCTACAGTTCAAAGTCAAAGAACAAATAGGTAAGTAGATGGCATTCAATGCATAATGAAGTAAAATAAAAATAGATAGTTTTTTGGAAATGAAAAGAGAACTTTAAATCCTATGAAAAATAAATTAACATCAATAATCATGCAGCATTCTACATTTAAGTTCCACGCAAACTTTTTATAACAACAAAGCTCAGACCTACCAATCCTTACAACTATATTGTAACTCAAGGCAAATTGCAAAATCAGAAATATAAGTGCATTATCACACCACACCCAAAGTTTAATATTCTTGTATCAACTAGATTATAGTTCAGAGCTGCAGCTATGTGTGCATGCAAATATATGCACAAAGACAAAGAGTATGAAGAAACGTGCTTTCCCTATTAGCCTAGTAGCAAATTCTTGTGTAGGACTATCCAACAACCAAGGATATTAAATAATTATATTAATATGTATGAAGATGGCACAAACAAACTAGTGGGAGAACACAAATTTAGGCTAGTAATATGTATGAAGATGTCACATACATACCACTAGGAGAACAAAAATTTAGACAATTGTTACTAGCTTGCAACTAATGTCGTTCGATTGTCGCAATTCACAAAGGAGGATTATTAAACTCTATGATGCCAATAATACGACTCCTAATTGTTCCATGAAGGTGAGCTATATTAGGACAACAGACACAGATATTAGATGATTACGCACGTACCTACTGCAGAGGAAACATAAACGATCACAATTGTAAACTCCTAAGCTAAGAAAAGGATATGATAAATGAACAAGAAACATGAAGCAACATGTAAAAATGGACATTAAAAACATCTCATGAGGTCTTCATGGTTATCATCACTTCTTTGTTTTTTCCAAAACAAGAGAAGTGGTTAGTACTGAATTGGAATGCTTGTGTTGCCTCCTCTCTTTTCAGAAAAGACTTGTTGATGTACAACCACTATTTAAAAAGGGACCTAAAAGGTAGAAAAATAATAAACATTTAAACAAGGATGCAAAAATAAAATAACTTCAATTTAAGAATAAGACTTCCCTGGACCGCTTAACCATCCATGATGGCCATTATCATGGATCCTTGTTGCTTCTTGAGGATGAGAAGTGATTCGTACTAAACCTTAACTCTTGTGTCACTTCATCACTTTTGAGGCAAAGTTTATCAATATGCGGCCTATGTTTAGATAGTAATATGAAATGAAGACAAATGTTAAACACTTTAAAGCAAATTCAATAACAATAATTACTTAAGGTAAGCGAATAACCTCCTTGAACCAGATAACCATCCATCGTGGCCAATATCAAGACTCATTGTTGCTTCCCGAGGAAGAGAAGTGACCACTACTGAATTAGACACTTTTGCCACCACATCTCATTCAAGATCAAGTTTGTCAACTTGCACATTCTATTAAAGTAGCAATCTACTAAACAAAAGACCTATTCGCATATATACCCCTCCTAGATGTCTAATTGCACGATAATCCATATTAATACTTGTATTGTCGTATATACTGCCCTTACGCTATCAAAATGTCATTAGAGACTCTACCCTCATTTCCCATGACGGAATGGAAATAGAACATGAACGGACATCTATTGAGAATTATATTTTTCGTAAATGACCAACCCCCCACCGCCATCTATCTCTCTCACTATGACACCCCCCCCCCCCCCGCCATACCCCGCCATCTCTCTCGCTCTCTCGCTCTCTCGCTTGCTCTGGTGCGCACTGCCGCATCTCTTGCTGCTCAAAGTCAAAGAACAAATAAGTAGGTAGATATCATTCAATGCATAATGACATAAAATAGCAATAGAGAGTTTTTTTGAAAGAGAGATTCATGATGCTTTGAAATGTTCTCAAAACTTTAAATCCTGTGAAAAACAAATAAAGTTGGCATCAATAATCATGCAGCTTCCTACATTCAAGTTCTATACAAACTATTCATAACTTTTCTACATTTAAGTTCCATACAAATTATTCATAACTACAAAGTTCAATCCTACCAATCCTTACAACTATATTGTAACTCAGGCAAATTGCAAAATCGAAAATATAAGTGCAATATCACACCACACCCAAAACTTAATATTCTTGTATCAACTAGAATATAGTTCAGAGCTGCACCCATGTGAGCTTGAAAATATATGTACAAAGACAGAGAGCATGCGGAAACATTCTTCCTCCCTTATCATAGTAGCATTTAATTCTTGTGTTGGACTACCCAACAACCAAGAATATTAAAGAACTATATTAATATGTATGATGATGGCACAAGCACACCATTTGGAGAACACAAATTTAGGCTAGTAACATGTATAAAGACGACACACACACACACATCTCTAGGAGAACAAAAATTTAGGCAATTATTACTAGCTGACAACTAATTAAAATAGAAGCAATGAACAGGAAGACGTCAAAGCATGAAGAAAAGGACATTATCAGCATCATATGTGGTTCGATTGTTGCTATTCACATAGGTGCAATACTAAACTCTATGACGCCAATAATATGACTCCTAATTGTGGACAATAGACAAAGATATTAGACACTTATTTTTCAGACACTACGTACCTACTGCCAAGAAAACATAAACGATCACAATTGTAAACTCATGGGCATTGAAAAGGAGACTATAAATGAGTAGGAAACATGAAGCAACATGCAAAAAAGGACGTTACCAACATCTCATGCGGTCTTCATGGTTATCATGACTTTTTTTTTCCACGAAAGAAGAGATATGGCGGGTACTGAATTGGAACGCTTGTGTTGCCTCCTCTCTTTCAAGCCAAGAGTTGCTAATGGACAACCTCTGTTAAAAAAGGGAACCAAAAAGTAGAAAAATATTAAACACTTAAAAAAGGATTCAAAAATTAGAATAACTTCAAATTAAGAATAAGACTTCCCTAGACCACATAACATGTCATCATGAGCATTATCTTGGATCCTTGTTGCTTCCTGAGGATGAGAAGTGATTGGTACTAAACCTGAACGCTTGTGTCACTTCATCACTTTCGATGCAAAGTTTATCAATATGCGGCCTTTGTTTAGATAGTGATATGAAAAGAAGACAAATGCTAAACACTTGAAAGAAAATTCAATAACAATAATAAATTAAGGTAAACAGATAACCTCCCAGAAATAGATAACCATGCATCGTGGCCATTATCATGACTCCTTGCTGCTTTTCGAGGAAGAGAAGTGACCGCTGCAGACTTAGACGCTTTTGTCACCACATCTCATTCAAGACCAAGTTTGTGAACTTGCACCTTCTATATAACTGAAAAAATACTAAACAAAAGACCACTTTGCATACATACCCCTCTTAAATGTCTAATTACACGATATTCTGAGTTAACACTTGCACTGTCAATTTGTTATATTCTACGCAAGGTTCGCCACATTCCCGATTCTCACCGAATCAATTTTTTTTCTGATTTGATCAAATTCGCATGGGAATAGATGGGTAGCGGTCCGATTCACATGGGAATCGGGCAAATCGGGAATCCCACAATACACTCTGATTCGAGCCGATCCGGACGATTGGATCCGATGTAGCAAACCCTAATTCTATGTGAAATAACCAACCCCCCCCCCCCCCCCGCCACCCCCCCTCTCTCTCTCTCACTGTGAACCCCTCCCCCCCCCCCCTTCGCGCCATCCCTCTCTCTCTCTCTCTCTCGCTATCTCTCACTCTGACACCCCCCCACCAGCCACACCCTGCCATCTCTCTCTATCTCTCTGGTTCTCACCGGCGCAACTCCTGCAGTTCAAAGTCAAAGAACAAATAAGTAAGTTGATGGAATTCAATGTATAATGACATAAAACAACAACATATAGTTTTTGGGAAATGAAAAGAGCGATTGATGATACATTGAAATGTTCTCAAAACTTTAAATCCTGTGAAAAACAAATAAAGTTGGCATCAATAATCATGCAGCTTTCAACATTTAATTCGATAAGAACTTTTCATAACTGAAAAGCTCAAGCCTACCAGTCCTTACAACTATATTGTAACTCATGGAAAAATGCAAAATCAGAAACATAAGTGCATTATCACATCACATCCCAAGTTTAATATTCTTGTATCAACTAGATTATAGTTCAGAGTTACACTCTCTGGTGCTCATCGCCACACCTCCAGCAGTTCAAAGTCAAAGAACAAATAAGTAGATGGCATTCAATGCATAATGACATACAACAACAATATACAGTTTTTGGGAAATGAAAAGAGCGATTGATGATACATTGAAATGTTTTCAAAACTTTAAATCCTATGAAAAACAAATAAAGTTGTCATCAATAATCATGCAGCTTTCTACATTTTAAGTTCCATACAAACTATTCATAACTGCAAAGCTCAAATCTACCAATCCTTACAACTATATTCTAACACAAGGCACAATGCAAAATCAGAAATATTAAGTGCATTATCACACCACATCCCAAGTTTAATATTCTTGTATCAACTAGATTATAGTTGAGAGCCACACCTATGTGTGCATGCAAATATATGCCCAAAGACAGATTCCATGATCAAACATGCCTCCCCCTTAGCCTAGTAGCATTTAATTCTTGTGTTGGACTTCCCAACAATCAAGGATATTAAAAAGTTATATTAATATCTATGAAGATGGCACAAACATATCATTGGAAGAACAAAAAATTAGGCCAGTAACATGTATGAAGATGACACATACAAACTGCTAGGAGAACAAAAATGTTGGCAATTGTTACTAGCTGGCAACAAATCAAATTAGAAGCAAAGAACAGAAAGACATCAAAGCATGATGCAATGGGCATTATCATCATCTTATGTAGTTCGATTGTTTCTATTCACAGAGAACGAATACAAAACTCTATGATGCCAATAATATGACTCCTAATAATTTCATGAAGGTGAGCTATATTGGGAGTCACAACAGACAAAGATATTAGACTATTACTTTTCAGACACCATGTACCCACTACCGAGGAAACATAAACGATCGCAATTGTAAACTCCTAAGAATTGAAAATGAGAATATAAATGAATAGGAAACATGAAGCAACATGCAAAAATGGACATTACCAACATCTCATGAGGTCTTCATGGTTATCTTGACTTCTTGTTTTTTTCCCAAAGTAAGAGAAGTGGTTGGTACTGAATTGGAATGCTTTTGTTGCCTCCTCTCTTTCAAACCAAGACTTCCTGATCTACAACCTCTATTTAAAAAGGGACCTAAAATGTACAAAAACAGTAAGCACTTAAACAAGGGTGTGGAAATAAAAATAACTTCAAATTAATAGTAAGACTTCCCTGGATTACATAACCAGTCATCATGCCCATTATCATGGATCCTTGTTGCTTCCTAAGGATGAGAAGTGATTAGCACTAAACATGAACGCTTGTGTCACTCCATCACTTTTCAGGCAAAGTTTATCAATAAGCAGCCTTCGTTTAGATAGTGATATGAAAACAAGACAAATGTTAAACACTTGAATGCAAATTCAACAACGATAATTACTTAAGGTAAATAGATAAACTTCCCTGAACCAGATAACCATGTATTATGGCCAGTATCAAGACTCCTTGTTGCTTCTCGAGGAAGAGAAATAACTGCTACTGAATTAGACATTTTTGTCACCAAATCTCCTTCAAAACCAAGTTTGTCAACTTGCACCTTCTCTTTAACTAGCAACCAACTAAAGAAAAAACCTTTTTGCATATATACCCCTCTTAGATGTCTACTGGAATGATAATTCATCTTAATACAAGCATTGCCATTTATACCACTCTTACACTATCAAAATGTCCATAGAGACCACCGTGACGTCCCGTGACGGAATGAAAAGAGAACATGAACGAACATCTATTGAGAATTTTTTTTTAAGTAAAAAAACCAAAAAGCCCTCGCCATCTCACTCTCTCTATCGCTCACTGCAACAACTGCTGCCACACCCCACCATCTCTCTCTCTATCTCTCTCTCTCTCCGGTGCTCACTGCCACACCTCCTGCAGTTCAAACTCAAAGAACAAATTGGTAAGTGGGTGGCATTCATTCCATAACGACGTAAAACAACAATACATAAGAAAATGAAAAGAGCCATTCACCATAGTTTGAATTGTTCTCAAAATATTAAATCCTGTGAAAAATAAATAAAGTTAGCATCAATAATCATGCAGCTTTCTACATTTAACTTCAATACAAATTATTCATAACTGCAAAGCTTAAACCTACCAATCCTTACAAACTATATTGCAACTCAAGGCAACTTGCAAAATCAGAAATATAAGTGCATTATCACACCACACCCAAAGTTTAACATGCATGTATCAACTAGATTATAGTTTAGAGCTGCACCTGTGTGCATGAAAAGATACGCACAAAGATAGAAAGCAAGAAGAAACATGCTTCCCCCCTTAGCCCAGTAGCATTTTATTCTTTTGCTAGACAATACAACAACCAAGGATATTGACGAAATATATTACTATGTACGAAGATGGCACAAGCATACCATTAGGAGAACACAAATTTATGCTACTAATATGTATGAGTATGACACATACATGCCACTAGGAGAACAAAAATTTAGGCAATTGTTACTACCCAACAACTTGTCATATTATTGGCATCATAGAGTTTTGTATTCATCCTCTGTGAATAGCAACAATCGAACTACATAAGATGATGATAATGCCCATTTCATCATGCTTTCGCGTCTTCCTGTTGATTGCTTCTATTTTAACAAGTTGTCGGGTAGTAACAATTGCCTAAATTTTTGTTCTCCTAGTGCTATGTATGTGTCATATTCATACATATTAGTAGCATAAATTTGTGTTCACCTAATGGTATGCTTGTGCCATCCTCGTACATATTAATATAACTCTTCAATATCCTTGGTTGTTGTATTGTCTAACACAAGAATAAACTATTTGACGCCAATAAAATGACTCCTAATTGTGGACAATAGACAAAGAAATTAGACACTGACTTTTCAGACACCACGTACCTACTGTCGAGAAAACATAAACGATCACAATTGTAAACTCCTAGACATTGAAAAGGAGACTATAAATGAGCACGAAACATGAAGCAACATGCAAAAATGGACGTGACCAACATCTCATGCGGTCTTCATGGTTATTATGACTTCTTCTTTTTTCCGAAAGAAGAGATGTGGCGGGTACTGAATTGGAATGCTTGTATTGTCTCCTCTCTTTCAAACCAAGACTTGCCAATGGATAACCTCTGTTTAAAAAGGGAACTAAAAAGTAGAAAAATATTAAACACTTAAAAAAGGATGCGAAAATAAAATAACTTCAAATTAAGAATAAGACTTCCCTAGACCACATAACCTGTCATCATGAGCATTATCATGGATCCTTGTTGCTTCCTGAGGATGAGAAGTGATTGGTACTAAAACTAAATGCGTGTGTCACTTCGTCACTTTCGATGCAAAGTTTGTCAATATGCGGCCTTCGTTTAGATGGTGATATGAAAAGAAGACAAATGCTAAACACTTGAAAGAAAATTCAATAACAATAATAACTTATGGTAAACAGATAACCTCCCTAAAATAGATAACCATGCATCGTGGCCATTATCATGACTCCTTGCTGCTTTTCGAGGAAGAGAAGTGACGGCTACTAAATTAGATGCTTTTGTCACCACATCTCATTTAAGACCAAGTTCGTGAACTTGCACCTTCTATTTAACTGACAACCTACTACACAAAACACCTTTTTGCATACATACCCCTTTTAAACATCTAATTACACGATAATCTGGGTTAACACTTGCACTGTCAATTTGTCATATATACCACTCTTACGCTATCAAAATGTCCTTAGAGGCCCCACCGTCACATCCTGTGATGGAATGGAAATAGAACATGAACGGACATCTATTGAGAATTATATTCTACGCAAGGTTCCCCACATTCCCGATTCGCACTGAAACGATTTTTTTTCTAATTTGATCAAATTCGCATGGGAAAAGATGGGAAACGGTCCGATTCGCATGGGAATCGGGCAAATTGGGAATCCCGTGATACACTTTGATTCGATCCTGATGATCAGTTTGTCCCCATGTAATTTTAATTACATATATATTTTTTGATGATTAACAAAACCAAACAAGGATTTATCAATATTATCTAATGAATATTTCATAAGTCTTAAGTACAGGAAAAATACCAAGGTCAAACAAGCAAAATAAAGGTATGCATTACTTCTCTGAAGCTTTAATCTTTTCAACATGATATTTCTCTAAGTCCATATCGATTTCTATTGAAGATCATAACGATTTCCTTATAAGACTGAATAGTCATGTTGTTTCAAACAAGTCGATATCATAACAATTCTGTAAGTGATCGCAACGATTTCTTTAGAAAGCGTAACGACTTGCCTGTCATAACGATTCTGTAAGTGATCGCAACGATTTCTTTAGAAAGCGTAATGACTTGCCTGTCATAACGATTCTGTAAGTGATCGCAACGATTTCTTTAGAAAGCGTAACGACTTGCCTATCATAACGATTCTGTAAGTGATTGCAACGATTTCTTTGGAAAGTGTAACGACTTGCCTGTCATAACGATTCTGTAAGTGATCGCAACGATTTCTTTAGAAAGCGTAACGACTTGCCTGTCATAACGATTCTGTAAGTGATCGCAACGATTTCTTTAGAACTCGCAACGACTTGCTCGCCGTAACGATTCTATAAGTAATCATAACGATTTCTTTAGAACTCGCAACGACTTGCTCGCCGCAACGATTCTATAAGTAATCATAATGATTTCTATAGAACTCGCAACGACTTGCTCGCCGCAACGATTCTATAAGTAATCATAACGATTTGCTTTGTGCAACGATTTCTTTAAGCGCTATAACGATTTGCTTTATGCAACGATTTCTTAAGCGCTCACAACGATTTGCCTTCTATAACGATTTGATAAGTGTTTCACAACGATTTGCTATATCTCATAACGACTTGGTCAATCTGTCTTATTCATAACGATTTCATAAGTCATATAGCCATCAATTTCATATCTAATATCGACTTGATATCTTATTCATCTTAAAAGCGTTGACTGGTCAAAGTCCACGTCTATATCTCTCTTACACTCCTGCATTTATGAGATCTGAACGTACCTCTGTATGCATGCAGACTATATCATCCATTATAGTGCATCTTCTGTCAATATCTTTTAGAAGAAACTATTTAGCATTTCTATTTTGGTGAATATTCTTATCAATGTTTACTGACAACTAAAGACAACCTAGCTGTCTACTGTTCTAGCATTTAATTTATGCAGGGTCCTACAGACGTTCTGTCATACAACGTTGGACCATACAGATGGCAGAAGACATTATCTCTTTGCGTGCTCAAATGGATAAAAGATTTTTTGAAGCTTCCAAATGTCATTCAGTCTAACGACTACTCAAGAGAGAGACAACGGACACTTCAACATCTAGATTTCAAATTGAAGATATAAATACAAGTCAGAAGAACAGAAGAAACACAGACAACGCATGTTTAAGCATTCAAATTCTTCTGAAGAAAGTCTAGAGCAAAGAACCTCACTTTTCCTCATCACCTTCAGCTCTTCGCTCTCTGTGCTGTAATAGATTTTCTAAGAGAGCCTGTGTAGTTCTGAGAGTGTGCCTTGTTTAGATCTTTGCTCTCAGTTCTAGTTGCATCAGATCCTTGCTTGTCAAAAGCTTGATCTAGGGGATTGAATTTCATTCATCCTCTTTGTGTTGTTCCCTTCGGTTGTGAAGGAAGACTTGGTGGTATCCAGGGTGTTGTTCCCTTCGGTTGTGAAGGAAGACCTGGTGGTATCCAGGGTGTTATTCCCTTCGGGTGTGAAGGAAGACCAGCTGAGCTGGGTGTTGTAGCGTCCTTAGGGGGACTGTACCCTAGTTAGTGAAATCCTGAGTTGTTGCTCAGGGACTGGACGTAGGACTCCTAAGGAAAGGAGGTCTGAACCAGGATAAACCTTATGTTGTGTGATTGTCTTCTTTGTGTGTTTGATATTTAAACTAACAGTCACTAACCTCCTTCGAAGAAAGTTTGTGTGAATGTTTTTTGTTACAAGTATCTTCTAGATTAATTTTTAAAAGACCCATTCACCCCCCCTCTGGGCTTGTCAACTGGGCAACAAGTGGTATCAAAGCGAGTCTCTTCGACAAAGAAAAAGGATCCAACGATCTGAAGAGT
The DNA here is from genome assembly GCA_014218235.1 of Colocasia esculenta. Taxonomy (NCBI): domain Eukaryota; kingdom Viridiplantae; phylum Streptophyta; class Magnoliopsida; order Alismatales; family Araceae; genus Colocasia; species Colocasia esculenta. The sequence goes on from CM024766.1 coordinate 55,247,398, forward strand.
AAAGATCCATGGCAGCCCAAGGTAACTTTGAAGGTTAGTCTGTCAACCGACCCCCTCTCTTCGATGGTGAAGATTATCCTTACTGGAAGACCAGAATGGAATACTTTCTACAAGGCCACGACTATCAAATTTGGTCCATAGTGGAAGAAGGTGATCTGGTAGTCACAAATGAGAAAGCTCAATGGATAGATGATGACAGAAAGAAGATCTCCATGAATTGCAAAGCAAAGAGCATCTTATGTTGTGCTCTAAGTAAGAAGGAATTCAACCGAGTTTCAGCCCGCAAATCCTCAATGGAAATGTGGGAAAAGCTCAGGATCACATATGAAGGCACAGACAAGGTAAAGGAGATAAGAATCAACATTCTTGTCACTCAGTATGAGAGATTTCAGATGCAATCAGGTGAATCCATAACTCAAATGTTCAGTCGGTTCACTGACATCACAAATGGACTAGCTAGTCTGGGGAAAACCTATGAGATTGGAGACATGGTGAGGAAAATTCTTAGATCCTTACCATCCTCATGGACCCCAAAGGTCACAGCAATAGAAGAAGCTAATGGCCTGAAGAGAATGTCTGTAGAAAAGCTCATTGGGTCCCTCATGGCCCATAAGATCAATATGGAAAGGCTAGGAGAGTCCTCTAGCAGAAAGAAGCACTCCAACGCCTTAAAAGCTGAAGAAGATTCACCAGAAGCAAGTTCAGCTGAGAGTGAAAGTGATGCAGACAGCGAAAATGAGGAAGCAATGCTATCTAGAAAATTGCAGCGAATTTTGGCTAAGAAGAAGAAATTCTAATCTGGTAGAAGGCACTTCAAAAGGAACAAGGACTTCAAGAAGCCAAATGGAAAAGAAATGAAGAAAGGAGAACCCATCTGTTATGAATGTAAGAAGCCAGGACACATTAAAGCTGAGTGTCCAAAATTCAAGAAGCTGGAGTTCAGGAAGAAGGACAGCTCCAAGAAGTTCAGAAAGTACAAAAAGAAGGCGATGGCAGCAGCATGGGAAAACAGTAGCGACTCAGACAGTGAGTCAAGCTCCTGCAGTGATGAAGAAGAAGCCAACTTGGCCTTCATGGCTAATACTGAAGAAAAGGTAACTTCTGACTCTTCTTTTGATTCATGCAATGGTTCAGATTCCGATAGTTTAGAAGAGTCTTTCAACGAATTATATGAAAAATATAAAGAAGTAACCAAATTATTAAAAGTAAGCAAGAAAAACATAGTCTGTATAGAAAATACAAACTCAGATCTAAAATCAGAAAATGAACAATTAGAAAGTCAAATAACTGAACTTAAAAGAAGAAATGAACTGTTATGTGAAGACCTAAAATCTAAGAATGAACAAATAACTAAATTAGAAAAACAAGTAAGTTCATATGAACTGAAAACTGAAATCAAAACACTAACAGAAGAAAATATACAGTTATCTAGAACATTAGAAAAATTCACCAATGGTAAAAACTCCCTCATGTTAAAAGGTGCTAGAAGATCAGGTAAGAAGAAAAATGGATTAGGATATACACCCCCAGATAATGAAGAAACCATAGTTTATCCTAAAACATTTCCAACACCAAAATTTGTACCTGAACAAGATATAGCATACAAAGCTGATTTCAAATATATAGAAAAAGTAACTAAATTATCCTGCTGTAGTCACTGCAACAAGTTAGGACATATCATAACGACATGCCCAACAAGACATAAGAAATGGATAATAAAAGGCAAAATCAATGATACTAACCAATCAGGACCCAAAAGAATTTGGGTACCTAAAGCTTGATGATTTTATTTCAGGTTAACCCTCGAGCATCCAAATGGAACTTGGATAGTGGGTGCTCAAGGCACATGTCAGGAAATCAGAAGTTATTCACTCATCTCCAAGCTGAAGAAGGAATAGTTACTTATGGAGATAATGGGAAAGGAACAATGATAGGCAGTGGTTCAGTAAACAACAAAGGAAAAACAGTCATAGAAGATGTGTTACTAGTCAAGGGATTGAAGCACAATCTCATTAGCATTAGCCAACTGTGTGACAGAGGACATCAGATCAGTTTTCAAGAATCAAAGTGCAGCATACTGAAGGATGGAGCAGTCATCTTTGAAGCAAACAGAGAAAAGAACTTGTATGTGCTCTATCTTGAAGAACTCAAGGATCAAAATGTTTGTCTGGCAGTAAATAAAGATAAATCTACTGAATTATGGCACAGACGACTAGGACATTGCAGCATAGATGGCATGAGAAAATTGCTGAAGAAGAATCTGATGACCAAACTGTCCCCATAATAAATATTTCCATTTATTTATATATTAATTTTGATGATTAACAAAATAACACTAATGGATTACTTGAGCCTTAAGTACAGGAAATAAAAGAAAAATGAAAGTTCAAGACAATCTGGTAAGTCTCATCAATTCTATCCAAGTCTTTGTATCGACTTCTTTGATAAGCAGAACGATTTCCTCTTTGACCGGAAAACTCAAAACAAATCGATATCGTAACGATTTCTTTAGACCTCGTAACGATTTCTTCAGAACTCGCAACGACTCTCTAGCCGTAACGATTTCTTTAGACCTCGTAACGATTTCTTCAGAACTCGCAACGACTCTCTAGCCGTAACGATTTCTTTAGACCTCGTAATGATTTCTTCAGAACTCGCAACGACTCTCTAGCCGTAACGATTTCTTTAGACCTCGTAACGATTTCTTCAGAACTCGCAACGACTCTCTAGCCGTAACGATTTCTTTAGACCTCGTAACGATTTCTTCAGAACTCGCAACGACTCTCTAGCCGTAACGATTTCTTTAGACCTCGTAACGATTTCTTCAGAACTCACAACGACTCTCTAGCCGTAACGATTTCTTTAGACCTCTTAACGATCTCTTTAGAATTCGCAACGACTCTATAGTCATAACGAGTTCTTTAAGACTTCATAACGATTTCTTTGGAGTTCATAACGATTTCTTCACTGATCATAACGCCTTGCTTTGCATAACGATTTCGTGTAACGATTTCCTTACAACTCAATAGTCATAACGATTTCGTGTAACGATTTCCTTACAACTCGATAGTCATAACGATTTCTTGTAACGATTTCTTCAGAACTCGCAACGACCTGCTTGTTGTAACGACTTCATAAGTTATCACATCAACTTCCTTGCAGTTCATAACAACTTGCTATAATTCATAACGATTTCATAAGTCAGCAAGATTCTTTTTATCGAATTTCTTGATGCATCAGTATAATGCTTTTTAAATAGCGTTGAAAAGTCAAAGTCATATCTTGTCCGTTGACTGCTATGCATTAAATGCTCTCCGATCGTATCTCCCATGCATGCAGACAATATCTTCCATTTCTATGCTACTCTGTCTACGTACTTTTTCTTGGACAGAAAGGAGCTTTGCTATATACTGCAATATCTGTTCCATCTCAACTAACAATAGACAGCAGTCCTAGCTGTCTTCTATTTATTGATGATATGCTTACAGATATCTGACAAGACTCATCTGGACAACGTTGGACACGAGATACAAAGTTCTATGACATCTCTTTGGCGTGTACACCAGGATAAAAGACTGACGATCAGAAGCTTCCTCAGTGACCAGTCTAACGTACACAAGGATAAGAGACAACGGACACTTCAACGTTCGAATTTGAATCAGCAGTTTAAATAGAAGACTCAAGACGGAAAAGAGTGTGTGTGTGTAACAGCGCTTGATTTTAGAAGAAGAAAGAAATCCATCTCTTAGAATCTTTAGAACTTTGAAGAAGAGCGAAGCCTCCACTCCAAACCTTGTTCTAAGCTCTTAGCTCTCTGTGCTCAAAAGGAATCTTCTTATTTGTAAGAGCCTGTGTGGTCCTTGGAGAGAAAAACCTTGTTAAATCTCTTTCTCTCTCGGGGCTTAGGAGCTTCAGGTTGTAGCTGGTCAAGCTAGAATCTGAAGCCTGTTTTCACACCCTTTTTCTGATTAGTTTGTGTTCCCTTCTGGACGAAGGAAGACCTGGTGGTATCCAGGGTGGTTGTTGTTCCCTTCTGGACGAAGGAAGACCTGGTGGTATCCAGGGTGGTTGTTGTTCCCTTCAGGACGAAGGAAGACCTGGTGGTATCCAGGGTGGTGTTGTTCCCTTCAGGCTGAAGGAAGACCAGTTGAGGCTGGGTGTAAGGATCCTTAAGGGGGATTGTACCCTTGATAGTAAAATCCTGAGGTATTGCTCAGGGACTGGACGTAGGTCTCCTGTGGAGAGGAGTTCCGAACCAGGATAAAATCCTTGTGTCTTGTGGATGTGTTTTGTGTGATTGTTGTCTTGTTTGCTCTAACTCTAACCTTGTTATTAAGTTGTGCAATCCTTTCAGTAAACAGGTTTTAATCAGAGATCGAAGTTTTAATAACCCATTCACCCCCCCCTCTGGGCTAGCTAGCTGGGCAACAAGTGGTATCAGAGCAAGTCTCTTCGACAAAGAAGAAGATCCAACGATCTGAAGAGCAAAGATCAATGGCAGCCCAAAGTAACTTCGAAGGTCAGTCAGTCAACAGGCCTCCCTTGTTCGATGGTGAAGATTATACGTATTGGAAGACCAGGATGGAATACTTTCTACAAGGCCACGATTATCAAATCTGGTCAATAGTGGAAGAAGGTGATCTGGTCGTCACAAATGAGAAAGCACAATGGACAGATGAAGATAGAAAGAAAATCTCCTTGAACTGTAAAGCTAAGAGCATTCTATGTTGTGCTCTAAGCAAGAAGGAGTTCAACAGAGTTTCAGCATGCAAATCCTCCATGGAAATGTGGGAAAAGTTAAGGATTACATATGAAGGTACAGACAAAGTAAAGGAAACAAGAATCGACATTCTTGTCACTCAGTATGAAAGATTTCAAATGCAAACAGGTGAGTCTATTACCCAAATGTTTAGTAGATTTACTGACATCACTAATGGCCTAGCAAGTCTAGGAAAGTCATATGAGAATGCAGATATGGTAAGGAAGATTCTCAGATCCTTGCCATCTTCATGGACGGCAAAGGTCACAGCTATCGAAGAAGCTAATGATCTTAAGAAAATGTCAGTAGAAAAACTCATCGGGTCTCTCATGGCCCATGAAATAAACATGGAAAGACTAGGAGAATCCTCCAGTAGAAAGAAGCAGTCAAATGCGCTTAAAGCTAATGGGGACTCATCAGAAGAATCCTTAGATAACAGTGAAGACAGCAAAGATAGTGATGATGAAGAAGCCATGCTCTCAAGAAGATTGCAGAGAATCTTGGCAAAGAAGAAGAAGTTTCAGTCTGGTAGGAGGTACTTCAAGAAAAACAAAGATCTCAAGAGACCAGATGGAAAAGATCAGAAGAGGAATGAGCCACTTTGCTATGAATGCAAGAAACCTGGACATATCAAGGCAGACTGTCCAATGCAAAAGAAAAATGATCACAAGAAGAAGGACAGCTCCAAGAAGTTCAGAAGATTCAAGAAGAAAGCCATGGCAGCTGCATGGGACAACAGCAGCGACTCAGACAGTGAGTCAAGCTCCAGCAGTGAAGAAGAAGAAGCCAACCTGGCTCTTATGGCAAATACCGAGGATAAGGTAACATCTGATTCCTCTTTCGATTCCTGTAATGACTCAGATTCGGATAATTTGGAAAGTGCATTTAATGAACTCTACGATAAATACAAAGAAGTATGCAAATTACTTAAAACTAGTAAGAAAAATATAATCTGTCTAGAAAATACAAATTCAGACCTAAGAACAGAAAATGAAGAACTTGAAAAACAAATTACTGAACATAAAGAAGAAATGAATTATTATGTGAAGATTTAAAAGAGAAAAATAAGAAAATAAATCTTCTAGAAAAACAAGAAGACTTAGGTGAATTTAAAATAGAAATAGAAAGACTAAATAAAGAAAATGATAATCTATCAAGCACACTAGAGAAATTCACCACGGTAAAAACTCTTTAATATTAAAAGGTGCTAGGAGATCGGGTAAAAAGAAAAATGGATTAGGATATATACCCCCAGACAATGAAGAAACCATAATATACCCTAAAACATATCCAACACCAAAATTTGTACCCGAACAAGATATAGCATACAAAGCTGATTTCAAATATATAGAAAAAGTGACTAAGTTATCCTGCTGCAGTCACTGCAACAAGTTAGGACATATTAAAATTACATGTCCAACAAGACATAAAAAATGGATATTAAAAGGTAAAGTTGATGATACTAACCAATCAGGACCCAAAAGAATTTGGGTACCTAAAGCTTGATGTTCTCATTTCAGGTTAACCCTCGAGCATCCAAATGGTATTTGGATAGTGGGTGCTCAAGGCATATGTCAGGCAACAAGAAGATATTTGTTGATCTCCAAGCTGAAGAAGGTACAGTCACCTATGGAGACAATGGAAAAGGGACTGTGATAGGAAGCGGATCTGTGAACATCAAAGGAAAATCAGTTATAGAAGATGTAATGCTGGTCAAAGGGTTAAAGCACAATCTCATCAGCATCAGCCAGTTGTGTGACAAAGGCCATCAAATTCAGTTTCAAGAATCAAAATGCAGTATCTTAAAGGATGGTGCAGTCATATTTGAAGCCTACAGAGAAAGAAATTTGTATGTTCTATATCTCGAGAACTCAAGGATCAAGATGTATGTTTGGCAGCTAGTAAAGATCAATCAACTGAGCTGTGGCACAGAAGATTGGGCCACTGCAGCTTGGATGGGTTGAACAAGCTCAGAAAGAGAAAACTAGTTGAAGGACTGCCAAAGGTAAATTTCAGATTGGATAGCGTTTGCAGACCTTGTGCAAGAGGAAAGCACACCAAGAGCTCCTTCAAATCAAAGACTGTAGTAACCTCCTCAAAGCCCTTAGAACTACTTCACATGGATTTATTTGGGCCAATGAGAACTACCAGTTTGGGAGGAAAGAATTTTGGATTTGTAATAGTTGATGATTATTCAAGATTCACTTGGGTATCCTTTTTAGAGCACAAAGATGACACATTTGAAAATTTTGTCAGCTTCAGTAAGAAAGTTCAGAAAGATCAGAAATTCTCAATTGTCTCTATTCGATCAGATCATGGTGGTGAGTTTCAGAATGAAAAGTTTACGAAGTTCTGTGATGATCAAGGAATTGAGCACAACTTCTCAGCTCCAAGGACACCTCAACAGAATGGAATTGCTGAGAGGAAAAACAGAACTCTTTTGGATATGGCAAGAACCATGTTGTCAGAATATGATCTGCCAAGATACTTCTGGGCCGAAGCTATCAACACTGCATGTTATATCATAAATAGAGTGATGATCAGGCCAATTCTGAAAAAGACGTCTTATGAACTCTACAAAGAAAAGAAGCCAAAGATTAGCCATTTCAGAATATTTGGATGTCCTTGCTTCATCCATAACAATGGAAAAAGGGACATTGGTAAGTTGGATGCCAAATCAGATGAAGGCATCTTCATGGGGTACTCTTCTAAACCCAAAGGTTATAGAGTTTTCAATAAACGTTCCTTATTGATTGAACAATCAGTACATGTTATTTTTGATGAATCTAACCCTTCCTTGAAAAGGAAGAAATTAGTGACATTGATGATGCAGATGACTTGTCCGAAAAATTAAAGAATACTTCAATTAAGGACAAAGAGGATCCAACTCTGGAAGAACTGCAGCAAACAGAAATCCAACATGAAGATCTTCCAAAGGAATGGAGATATCAGAAAGATCACCCTCCTGAAAACATCATTGGTGATCCATCTGTAGGGGTAAGAACTAGAGGTAATGTAATTCCATGCGACTATTTAGCATTTGTTTCTCAAGTAGAGCCTAAGACAGTCAATGAAGCTTTATCTGATGAATCTTGGATATTAGCCATGCAAGATGAACTAAATCAGTTCAAGAGAAACCAAGTATGGTCACTTGTTCCTAGACCATCCAATCATTCAGTCATTGGCACCAAGTGGGTGTTCAGAAATAAACTGGATGAGTCTGGAATAATCTTAAGGAACAAAGCCAGATTGGTGGCTCAAGGCTACTCCCAAGAGGAAGGCATAGATTTCGATGAAACTTATGCACCTGTAGCTAGACTTGAGGCCATTAGGATTTTACTTGCTTATGCATCTGCACTTGATTTAAAACTTTTTCAAATGGATGTCAAATCAGCCTTTTTAAATGGTTTCATCAAGGAGGAAGTTTATGTTGAACAACCTCCAGGTTTTGACGACACTGAATTTCCAAATCATGTATTTAAACTACATAAGGCTTTATATGGTTTAAAGCAAGCTCCTAGAGCCTGGTATGAAAGGCTCAGTACTTTCTTATTAAATCATGGTTTCACTAGAGGTAAAGTAGATAGTACATTATTTATAAAATCCAAGGTTAAACATATACTTCTTGTACAAATCTATGTAGATGATATTATTTTTGGATCTACTGATGAATCTCTTTGCAAGTACTTTGAAAAGCTTATGCAGGGAGAATTCGAAATGAGCTTGATGGGGAGTTAAGCTACTTCCTTGGATTGCAAATCAAGCAAGGGAAGGATGGCACTCATATCTGTCAAGCAAAGTACACCAAAGAGCTGTTGAAGAAATTTGGATTTGAAGATGCAAAGCCATTATCAACTCCAATGAGCACATCAACCAGAATGGACAGTGATCAAAAAGGTAAAGGGTAGATCAAAAGAATTATCGAGGTATGATAGGATCATTACTTTACTTAACTGCCAGTAGACCAGACATTTTGTTCAGTGTATGCATGTGTGCTAGATATCAGGCAGACCCTAGAGAGTCTCACTTAATCTCTGTAAAAAGAATATTTAGATATTTAGCTAGAACTCATGATTTAGGTCTCTGGTATCCTAGATCTTGTGAGATAAATCTAATAGGATATTCAGATGCTGATTATGCTGGTTGCAAAGTAGATAGAAAGAGCACCAGTGGATGTTGTCAGTTTCTTGCAGGATGCTTAATATCATGGACATCCAAGAAACAAAATTCAGTAGCTCTATCAACAGCTGAGGCGGAATATGTTGCTGCTGGAAGTTGCTGTACACAACTTCTTTGGATAAAGCAACAACTTGAAGATTTCGGCATTCACATCAAATCAATTCCTCTATTGTGTGATAATACAAGTGCCATCAACCTCACCAAAAATCCAGTTCAACACTCAAGGACGAAGCACATTGAGGTAAGATATCATTTTATTCGAGACCATGTAGCTAGTGGTAATTTAGAAATTTCGTTTATAGATACAAATGGTCAATTGGCAGATATCTTCACAAAAGCCCTACCTGAAGAGAGATTTACATCTCTTAGAAGGGAACTAGGGATGTGCAATTTGTGAAAGAATTTCTGTGATTTTATTGACATATAAATTTTTCAGATTAAATGAAAGTTCTCTCTCCGTTAAAGTTAAGCAAAACTCAGTTATCTATATGCTTTGACCGCTTCTGTGTAGAAAGTTGTTTGACTTGTCAAACCTTTTTGTCGCTTTCTACCTTTGCCGCCTTTTGGCGCTCCTCCTTTCAATAAAGTAATATTATTTTACCCAAATCGCTTTGAGATCGATTCGTCTTCCACCTTTACCCTTTTTATTCTCTATCTGTTCACCCAAAGCTGATGCCCTAACGATTTTGGGATCGACTCTCTGCAACTTTCGAAGCCTTCTTCTCTTCCCGCGAAGAATTCCTTCGAGAACTTCCGTCCCTTCCATCATCCTCCCTTCCAGAATCTTTTCTTCTCTGCACCCATGGCCGCTCCGTTGATCTCCGGAAGTGTTGGGGGCTACAGTGCTGAGTATTTATCCCCAAGGGAGCAAGAAAGATTTACGTTTGTGAAGACGAAGATTTGCGGAAATAAGGCAGTGGATGTTCAGAATCTTGAGAAGAATGGCATGGCCAGGCTAGTTGATACTCTAAGAAGATTGCAGTGGATGGATGTGGTCACCTTCAGTGAGGTAAGCTACCCGGACTTGGTAAAAGCATTCTACATTTGTCTGAAGTCAGAAGCAGATGGGTCCCTTGTTTCCTCTGTCAAGGGCATCCAAATCAGAATAACCCATGAGCTTTTGCGTGATCTGTTTGGAGTAAAGACCTCTGGATTTAGTGGCATTCACTCTGTGAATGATGAAGTCAAAGGTCTCGGGATTATCGGTCCAGGATTTAAGTTGAAGGATGGGAAGCTTGATATTAATCAGATGTCCGCGTTCAATCGATTGCTTCACTTTATAGTCTGCCAAATCTTAGTACCCCGTAGTGCTACCTTTTCCTCATGCACTAGGGCAGATTCGGACATAATGTTCTGGGCAATCCAGAACAAAGAGATAAACCTGGCCGCAGTGATGATTGAGCGAATGATGTTTGCACATGCTCAGTTATGGGAAACAAAGAGCAAGTTGAATGTTTCCCTTCCGTATGCCCATCTACTGACCAAGATTTTCAAGCACTTTGGAGTAGATCTGTCAGGTGCGGTAGCTGAAAAGATGGGCCAGTCTATAAGGTCCAGAAACCTGAAGAAAAGTGGTTTTTCAGTGCAAGAAGGAGTTTGGTCAAAATCCTCTGTGGCTGAAGGAGAAGCAGTTATTGCAGATATTCCAGAAGCAGTAGAAGTAGAGCAAGCAGCAGCAAGTAAGCAGAGCAAGAACCAGTTGAGTCAGCTGTGGGATGCCAATCCGAAGCTCAATTGGAAGAGGGTGCAGCTGGTGTGGCAGATTCCTTGCCCACCACCTTAGTCGCCTCTATTTTAAGAGAGGTATTGGACTCCATTCCCTCCATCTCAGTCTCTTCTAAGGCAGGTGGACCTGATGAAGAAGTTATGGCAGCAGGCCATACTGAAGTTCAGTCTGAATAGTTGCAGATGTTGAGGTACAAGCAGGTACTCAACAAGATGTTGTCTTGGAAGAAGCTCCTGCTCAGGGGGAGCAAGAAAGTATTGAAGTCCCTGCTCCCTTCAGGGGGAGCATGCTGAGATTGAAAAGCCAGAGAATGAAGCTTTTTCTGAGAAAGCTGCACCTACTCAGGAAATTCCAGCTCCAACATGGTTGATGTTAGTGAAGGCCCAAGTACAACTATAAATCTTGAGGAGCCTGTCTCTCAGCAAGGTAAGCAGAAAAGAGTTGTTCACAGGAGGTCAAGGAAGGCCATAGAAAAGTAAAGTTGAAGCATGTTATGGCCTTGTTAAAAGCCCAAGGAGAAATCTTGGCATCAGTTCAGTCTGGCATACAAGGAATTGTTTCAAATCAAGTTTCAACCTCCTCAGACGTATCCTCAATAAGAAATGCAATGAGGTATTTCAATAAAGAAATGTCGATATGAAGAATTTGCTGGCTAATCTTTCAAGGTCTAGTGGTGTCCCTCCTGCACCTACTCAGAGCAGTCCAGCTGAAGTTCCTAGGCCACCAGGGCCTCCAGCAGAAGTCTCTCGGCCAACAGGGCCGCCAGTTCAAGGGTCAGGGCATCAGGGCCATCAGTTGTAAGGTCACCCGGACCAGTGGCAGCCTCAGGGTCTTCAGGACCCTCTCAGCAGTCAGAGAGAGTCAGGCCAAAGGGAAAGAGCCTGTGTCAGTCTCCAAGGCCCCTGATACTTCATCTCTTGCCACTCCAACCCTCTCCACACCTTCATCTCCTCCTACTGCACCTCCTGCTCCACCAACCATAAAACATCCCATGCCTCGCACCCAACTTCCTCATCCTCTACTTCATCTCAACCCTCCTTCTCTCCTACTCCAGCTCACATCTCAGCTCCATCCTCATTAACTCCTAAACCTTCACCTATTAAAATTCAAACATCTCCTCTTCAACCAACCTCTTCCTTTAATCCTAAACATTTTTCTATCCTCCTACTCCTCCTAATTCTGTTATCTTTCCTCCAGATAAACCTCTGCCTCTTGGTATCTTTGACACCAATGTTCCAGACAATTTTGAAAGGAACACCCTCCTCACCATTCTTTCCACAGCCTCTCACATTCACAGGACTGACCCTCCAGTCCTGCCTTGAAAAAGAGAAAAACCTCTTCATCTCTAAGCACTCCTTCTGTTCCTCTATACCCTCCTTTATGGTACTCTCTTACCCTTGATCCTAAGAGAAGACCTATCTACAAAGAATACCTCCAGAAATGCATTCTTTCTACCATTTATGGTATTCCTTTTCTCAACCTATCCGAACACCTGGACATTGTTCTTCCTTTTACTCAGATATCTCAAGCTTTCAAATCCAAAATCCTTGAGGGCACTGAGTTCAAGACTGAAGATCAGTGGGCAGCTATCAAAGGAAATAAAGCTCAGTATGCAAAATACCTGACTGCAAGGGCCGAATCCCTCTCTCTCAGAGCTCACCCACTCACCTTCTCTGAGTGGTTTATCTTCCAGCACAAGAACTCTTGGGGATCCTTCATTTTGAAGGAAATTCGCATTGCCAGAGCCTTTCAGCTGTACAGTGACTTCTGTTACTTGAACAAAATTCCAGAAGTTCAGTTTTGCCAGTTCAATTCGCAGATTACTGTGCTGAAATCAGAAACCCCTCTCAACCTTCCTCTTAAAGTAGACTTTGTCTCCTTCAAGGTTGATTTCCAGTTCTTCTGCCGAAGCTGCACTCTTTAGTGTTTAATTCAGATGCTGGTCTCATGCTCTAGATATGTTTGCAAGGCAGCTGGGCCGGATGTCAGCCAAGCAGGGCCGATCTCCTTCCTTTTTGCGGTTCATCTTCAGAGAATATCACTCTGGCCGCATGTCTTCTCAGACCTTAGCTCCACTCATTTCTGAGTGTGAAGACTCACCTCATCAGAATGGGAGCTTCTCTATCGGCCTCTTATCAGCAATTGGAAGCTATCAATCAAGATCTAGTTAGTCAGAGGAAGCCTGCTCTTTCTGCAGAAGCCTTTATGGATCTAAATTCCATCGCACCCATACCAGAGCTCTATGCTGTATGGGCATCTAGATATTCTGCTTTCTATGCCTTAAAGCAGGATTTGTTAAATCAACAAATTCACTATCCAATTTCCTTGGACAGATTTCTCCATAGGGCCAGTTTTGGCAAGAGTACTTACTTCAGATTCATTTTGGACAAAACTCAGTATGGAGAATTCTTAGAGCAGCAAAGGCAACTCTACATTCAGAGGAACATCCCTTCCATGGGACCCTCCTTCTCAGTTGCCTTTGGCGTTTTTCTGCAAATTTTTGAGGATCTTGAGATCAAGGCATGGGCTGTTGTCTCACAGCATGCCTCCTTGTTATCTCCTCTGTATTATCTTTCTCCATCCTAATATAAATCTTTCTCTCTTCTTTGTCTCACAGCTTATCTTTTTGCTAATGACAAAATGGGGGAGACAACTAACGTAAATCTGAAAAACATTTCATTTTTGTATGATGTTTAGTATATTTTGTCATCATCAAAAAGGGGGAGATTGATGACCAAACTGTCCCCATAATAAATATTCCATTTATTTATATATTAATTTTGATGATTAACAAAATAACACTAATGGATTACTTGAGCCTTAAGTACAGGAAATAAAAGAAAAATGAAAGTTCAAGACAATCTGGTAAGTCTCATCAATTCTATCCAAGTCTTTGTATCGACTTCTTTGATAAGCAGAACGATTTCCTCTTTGACCGGAAAACTCAAAACAAATCGATATCGTAACGATTTCTTTAGACCTCGTAACGATTTCTTCGAACTCGCAACGACTCTCTAGCCGTAACGATTTCTTTAGACCTCGTAACGATTTCTTTAGAACTCGCAACGACTCTCTAGCCGTAACGATTTCTTTAGACCTCGTAACGATTTCTTTAGAACTCGCAACGACTCTCTAGCCGTAACGATTTCTTTAGACCTCGTAACGATTTCTTTAGAACTCGCAACGACTCTCTAGCCGTAACGATTTCTTTAGACCTCGTAACGATTTCTTCAGAACTCGCAACGACTCTCTAGCCGTAACGATTTCTTTAGACCTCGTAACGATTTCTTTCAGACTCACAACGACTCTCTAGCGTAACGATTTCTTTAGACCTCTTAACGATTTCTTTAGAATTCGCAACGACTCTATAGTCATAACGATTTCTTTAAGACTTCATAACGATTTCTTTGGAGTTCATAACGATTTCTTCACTGATCATAACGCCTTGCTTTGTCATAACGATTTCGTGTAACGATTCCTTACAACTCAATAGTCATAACGATTTCGTGTAACGATTTCCTACAACTCGATAGTCATAACGATTTCTTGTAACGATTTCTTCAGAACTCGCAACGACCTGCTTGTTGTAACGACTTCATAAGTTATCACATCGACTTCCTTGAGTTCATAACAACTTGCTATAATTCATAACGATTTCATAAGTCAGCAAGATTCTTTTTATCGAATTTCTTGATGCATCAGTATAATGCTTTTTAATAGCGTTGAAAAGTCAAAGTCATATCTTGTCCGTTGACTGCTATGCATTAAATGCTCTCCGATCGTATCTCCCATGCATGCAGACAATATCTTCCATTTCTATGCTACTCTGTCTACGTACTTTTTTGGACAGAAAGGAGCTTTGCTATATACTGCAATATCTGTTCCATCTCAACTAACAATAGACAGCAGTCTAGCTGTCTTCTATTTATTGATGATATGCTTACAGATATCTGACAAGACTCATCTGGACAACGTTGGACACAAGATACAAAGTTCTATGACATCTCTTGGCGTGTACACAGGATAAAAGACTGACGATCAGAAGCTTCCTCAGTGACCAGTCTAACGTACACAAGGATAAGAGACAACGGACACTTCAACGTTCGAATTTGAATCAGCAGTTTAAATAGAAGACTCAAGACGGAAAAGAGTGTGTGTGTGCAACAACGCTTGATTTTAGAAGAAGAAAGAAATCCATCTCTTAGAATCTTTAGAACTTGAAGAAGAGCGAAGCCTCCACTCCAAACCTTGTTCTAAGCTCTTAGCTCTCTGTGCTCAAAAGGAATCTTCTATTTGTAAGAGCCTGTGTGGTCCTTGGAGAGAAAAACCTTGTTAATCTCTTTCTCTCTCGGGGGCTTAGGAGCTTCAGGTGTAGCTGGTCAAGCTAGAATCTGAAGCCTGTTTTCACACCTTTTTCTGATTAGTTTGTGTTCCCTTCTGGACGAAGGAAGACCTGGTGGTATCCAGGGTGGTTGTGTTCCCTTCTGGACGAAGGAAGACCTGGTGGTATCCAGGGTGGTTGTTGTTCCCTTCTGGACGAAGGAAGACCTGGTGGTATCCAGGGTGGTTGTTGTTCCCTTCAGGCTGAAGGAAGACCAGTTGAGGCTGGGTGTAAGGATCCTTAAGGGGGATTGTACCCTTGATAGTAAAATCCTGAGGTATTGCTCAGGGACTGGACGTAGGTCTCCTGTGGAGAGGAGTTCCGAACCAGGATAAAATCCTTGTGTCTTGTGGATGTGTTTTGTGTGATTGTTGTCTTGTTTGCTCTAACTCTAACCTTGTTATTAAGTTGTGCAATCCTTTCAGTAAACAGGTTTTAATCAAGATCGAAGTTTTAATAACCCATTCACCCCCCCTCTGGGCTAGCTAGCTGGGCAACAGAATCTTGTGGAAGGTCTACCTAAGGTCAGTGCAAAAATGGATGGTGTCTGTAGACCTTGTGCTAAGGGAAAGCACACCAAGAGCTCCTTCAAGTCAAAGACAGTGGTGACCACCTCAAAACCCTTAGAACTTCTTCACATGGATCTATTTGGGCCAATGAGGACTATTAGTCTTGGAGGAAAGAACTTTGGATTTGTCATATTTGATGATTACTCAAGATTCACATGGGTGTCATTCCTAGAGCATAAGGATGACACATTTGAAAACTTTGTCAGTTTCAGCAAGAAAGTTCAGAAGAATCAAAAGTTCAGCATTGTTTCTATTCGATCGGATCATGGTGATGAATTTCAGAATGAAAAGTTTGCTAAGTTCTGTGAAGATCAGGGAATTGAGCATAATTTCTCAGCACCAAGGACACCACAGTAAAATGGAATTGCTAAGAGAAAGAATAGAACCCTATTATATATGGCAAGAACTATGCTCTCAGAATATGATCTGCCAAGATACTTTTGGGCTGAAGCAGTCAACACAGCAAGCTACATTATCAACCGAGTAATGATCAGGCCAATCATAAAGAAGACTGCATATGAACTGTTCAAAGGAAAGAAAGCAAAGATCAGCCACTTCAGGACATTTGGATGTCCTTGCTTCATCCACAACAATGAAAAAAGAGACATTGGTAAGTTGGATGCCAAATCAGATGAAGGCATCTTCATGGGGTACACCTCTAAACCCAAAGGCTATAGAGTATTTAATAAACGCACTTTATCAATTGAACAGTCTGTACACATTATCTTTGATGAAACTAACCCTTCTTTGAGAAAGGAAGAAGATAGTGATAATGATGATACAGATAAGCTGTCCAAGAAACTAAAGAATACATCAATTGAGGATAAGGATGATCCACCTCTAAAAGACTTGCAACAAGAAGAAATTACTCATGAAAATCTTCCAAAGGAGTGGAGACACAAGAAAGATCACCCACTTGAGAATATTATTGGTGATCCATCCGTAGGGGTAAGAACAAGAGGTAATGTTATTCCCTGTGATTACCTAGCTTTTGTTTCTCAAATAGAGCCTAGGACAGTCAATGAAGCTCTTACTGATGAATCTTGGATAATAGCCATGCAAGATGAACTAAATCAATTCAAGAGAAACCAAGTATGGTCACTTGTTCCTAGACCATCAGACCGTCCAGTCATTGGCACCAAATGGGTGTTCAAAAATAAACTGGATGAAACTGGTGTTATCTTAAGAAACAAGGCCAGATTGGTAGCTCAAGGCTATTCTCAAGAGGAAGGCATAGATTTCGATGAAACCTATGCACCTGTAGCTAGACTTGAGGCTATTAGAATATTATTTGCATATGCATCAGCCTTGAATTTAACATTATTTCAAATGGATGTTAAATCTGCATTTTTAAATGGTTTTATAAAATAGGAAGTTTATGTGGAACAACCCCCAGGTTTTGATGACACAGAATTTCCTAATCATGTTTTCAAACTTCACAAGGCATTATATGGTTTAAAGCAAGCACCTAGAGCCTGGTATGAAAGGCTTAGTTCTTTTCTTTTAAACCATGGTTTCAGTAGAGGTCAAGTAGATAGTACTCTTTTCATAAATTCAAAGGTCAAACACATTCTACTAGTCCAAATTTATGTAGATGATATTATCTTTGGGTCTACTGATGAATCCCTTTGCAAGTACTTTGAAAAGTTGATGCAGGGAGAATTTGAAATGAGCATGATGGGAGAACTCAATTATTTCCTTGGACTACAAATCAAACAAGGAAAGGAAGGAACTCACATCTGTCAAACAAAGTACACAAAAAAACTCTTGAAGAAATTGGATTCGATAATACCAAACCACTGTCAACACCAATGAGTACATCAACAAGAATGGATAGTGATAAAGATGGTAAGAAAGTAGATCAAAAGATCTACAGAGGTATGATAGGTTCACTCCTTTATTTAACAGCTAGTAGACCTGATATTTTATTTAGTGTATGCATGTGTGCTAGGTATCAAGCAGATCCTAAAGAATCACATTTAATTTCTGTTAAAAGAATATTTAGATATTTAGCAAGAACTCATGACTTAGGTCTATGGTATCTAAAACATTGTGAAATTAACTTAGTAGGTTACTCTGATGCTGACTATGTTGGATGCAAATTAGATAGAAAAAGCACCAGTGGTTGTTGTCAATTTCTTGCAGGATGTTTAATATCATGGTCTTCAAAGAAACAAAATCCAGTGGCATTATCTACTGCTGAAGCTGAGTACGTAGCTGCTGGAAATTGTTGTACACAACTCTTATGGATAAAGCAACAACTTGAAGATTTCGGATTAAACATCAAATCCATCCCACTATTGTGTGACAACACCAATGCCATAAATCTCACCAAGAATCCAGTTCAACATTCAAGGACCAAGCATATTGAGGTTAGATATCATTTTATTCGTGATCATGTAGCAAATGGCAATATTGAAATATCTTTTATTGATACAAATGGTCAGTTAGCAGACATTTTCACAAAAGCCTTACCCGAGGAGAGATTCACATCTCTTAGAAGGGAATTAGTCATGTGCAATTTGTGAAAAAGATTTTGTTTACAACTGGCACATTAAATTTCAGAATTAAGTAATTTTTCCCTCCATGGCTTTAAGCAAAAGAAATTCAAATTATCCTTTGTAACCGCTCTCTCATTGAAGTCGATTTGAATAGTCAAACTCTTTTGTCTTCTTCTGCCACCTTTTGGCGCCTCACTTTCCACAACGCATTAATTTATTCATAAAATCAATGACAGAACGATTCGTATCTCATCGTCTATCTTTTCCCCTTTTCATCCTGTCGCATGAGCCGATGCCCTAACAACTCATACCTCAACCCTCTGCAAATTTGAACTTTCCTCCTCCTTCCCGCAAAATTTCTTGAGGATTCCTTCTCTTCTCCTTCCGTTTCAACCCTCCAGAGACTTTCCCTCCTGAATCCATGGCCGCACCAGTCATCGCCGGCAGTTTGGGTGGCTACAGCGCCGAGTTTCTCACTCCTGAGCAGCAGGAGAGGTTTACCTTTGTAAAGACGAAGCTCTGTGGCAATAAAGAAGTCGATGTTGCTAATCTGAGGAAAAATGGAATGAGCAACGTGGTAGAATTGATCAATCAGATGCAGTGGATGGGAGTTACCACCTTTTCCGAGGTTAGTTATCCGGACCTGGTAAAAGCATTCTTCATTTGTTTGAGAACAGAGGAAGATGGGTCCCTAGTTTCATTAGTAAAGGGAACCCTGATTAGAATAGACCCTGAGTTGCTGAAGATGTTGTTTGATGTGAAGACTTCCGGGTTTAGTGGGGTTCACATAGTGGACACCCAAGTGAAAGGTTTGGGAATTGTAGGGCCGGGCTTCAAGCTAAGGGATGGCAAGCTTGATATAAATCAACTAACTGCTTTCAACCGCCTCCTTCATTTTATTGTATGTCAAATCTTAGTTCCCAGAAGTGCAACATTTTCATCTTGCACAAAGGCCGACTCTGACATGATGTATTGGGCCATTCAAAATAAGGAGATAAATATGGCCGCAGTGATGATGGAAAGAATGAAATTTGCCAAAGATCAGATTTGGGACACCAAGAGCAAGTTAAATGTGTCCCTGCCCTATGCCCACCTACTTACTAAGATCTTTAAACACTTCGGTGTTGATCTTTCTGGGGTAGTTGTAGAGAAAATGGGCCAAGCAATCAGGTCCAGGAACCTGAAGAAGAGTGGCTTCTCTGTGGAAAATGGTGTCTGGTCCAAGGCTTCAGTTGCTGAAGGCGAAGCCATCATTGACGACGCCTCAGTTGTTCATCAGGAAATGGGATCAGCGGCTATGATTCCAGAATTTCCAGTGGAGTCAGTTTCAGTTCCAGAAGTTGGAGTAGCAGAATCATCAGGCCCCTCTATAGCAGAAGTTTAGCCTAAAATTGCAGTAGAAGAAGAAAGAGTATCAGTAGCAGATTTAGAATTTCCAGAAGAATTAGCTCTAAATTTTGCAGAGAGGAGAATTGAGGATATTCTCCCAAGGATATTATTTCAGTTGAGGACCCACTACCCTCAACTGTCGTTGCATCTATTCTCTCAGACATTATTGATTCGATTCCTTCCACCACTAGTGCTCCAGAAACTAGTGGCAGAGTTGCTGAAGAGGCTGTGGCATCAGGCCACATTGATGAACCAATGGAAGATGTTCCAGTAGAGCTAGAGCACCCAGCTGCTCAAGGTGACTCTGTGATGGCGGATGCTCCCATTCAGGGGGAGCAAGTATCAAATGAAGAAGATGCTCCTATTGAGGGGGAGCTATCAAAAGAAGATTCAGTAGAAGCAACTCCAGTTGTTGATGGTCAGGAGGAAAGGCATAGAAATTCTCCAAATTTGGATGCAGAGAAGGAGAGACTACAAGCTCTTCGAGCTCAGATGATGATCAACATCCTCCAGCAAAAGAAGGCAAGAAAAAAGGAAAAGAAGTTGCCTCTGAAGTTCCTCTCCTAGCTGATACACCTTTTGAGAGGCAGGTCAAACAGAAAATTGTTATAAATTTGAAGTCAGTGATTGAAAGGCTGAATGTGCAAGGTGAGCTATTATGTTCTCTCCAGTCAAATGTAAATTCTATATTTCTGAGCCAAGCTTCAGCCACCAAAGAGTTAGCTCAAATCAGAAATGCTATGAAATGGTTTAATAAGGAGATGAGTAGAATGAAAGGCATGCTCTCGGATATTATTAAGGCAGTTGGAGTTCAAGCTCCTCCTCCTCCAGAAGCTCAGGAGCCTGGAGAAAATGTGTCTGGGCCATCAGGGCCAGCACCAGAAGCAGCAGCAACACCAGAAGAGGTAGGGCCAACAGGGCCAGCTGATCAGGTTGAAGGGCCTCCAGGGCCATCTGAGCAAGGGTCAGGGCCATCAGGGCCTTTGGAGAGTGAGTCTGTGCAGAAAGAGGCAGAAGAGTTCTTGGCACCCAAGCCCCCAGCTCCCTCTTCTCCCTCTCACACACCTATTCCTCCATCTCCACCCTCAGCTCCTACAGCTCCTCCTGCTCCACAAACATTCAAGAAGCCTCAATCTAGACCAATTTCTTCTCCTACACCATTTCAGTCCACCTCATCTCCAACCTCCTCTACTTCAATTCCTTCTCCTTCTCCTATCCTTGAGGCCCCTCCAGCATCCTCAGCTGGAGCATCCTCCTCCTCCTCCTCTGGTCCCTCCCTTGGACCAGTTGATGACCTCCCAACTACTTCACACTCTTTTCTTCATCCTACTCCTCCACCCTCTTTCATCACTATCATACCTGAAAGAGCCCAACTTAACTCTCCCTTTATGGAACAAATAAAGGATGAGTTTGAGGAAGGGATCCTCAGGTCTGTGTTGAAGGTTGGTGAACATGTTCATAGGGCAGACCCTTCTAGTCCTGCCCCCAAGAAGAGGAAACTTACTTCTACTTCCTCCCTTTCCTCTGAACCCAAATACCCACCTTTGTGGTTTTCTCTCACAGTGGACAACAAAAATAACCCACTGTATAGAGAATACCTTTTAAAGTTGTTTTTGCCACTATCATTAACCTTCCTTTTCAAAATCTTTCATATCATTTGAACATCATTCTACCCTATACTCCTCTTTCAAAATCCGAAAAGTCCAAAATCTTCTCTCTTGCCCACTCCAAAACTGAAGAGCAGTGGGGCAAAGGTCACAAGGATCTCCTAAAGAAATTCATTCTTGCCAAATCTGCCAGATTTCCTCCAAGGGACCACTCCCTGACCTTATCTGAGTGGTTCAGGATGTATCATCAAGAACTTTAGGCTCCCTTCATTCAAAAGGAAATCAAAATGATCAGGCATTTCATGCTATTCAACAACTACAGATATGTTCATAGACTTCCAGAGGTTCAGCTCAGTCAGTTCAAAAGGGCCATTTCAGCTCTCGCTCCAGACATCTCACATACTTCAGATGTTCAGGTAGATTTTGCTACCCTTCAAGTGCCTGAAGAAATAGCCCTCCCTCAAATCCATTTTCTAGTTATGGAATCCTCTGTAGGATCCATCATCTTTGAGCATTTTGCCCGAGTAATGGGCAGAATTAAAGTACAGAAAGGCTACCTGGTTGCTTTTCCTAGATTCCTATTTAGGGAATATCACCAGGGGCATGTAAGTGCTGAAGTTCTAGCCCCCATTCTGTCTGAATGTGAAAGGCTGACATTCTCAGAATGGTCCAAGTTCTACCCCTTATCAGCTCAGCAGTTGTTTGAAATCAATGAAGCTCAGGCCAGGGAAGGCAAACCAGCCATTTCTCCAGCTACTTTCCTAGATATGAACTCCATTCATCTTGTTGATGACCCTTTCAAAGTCTGGGAGGAAAGATACAAAGTGTATGTGGCTATGCACAAGGCTCTCAGAGATAACCACAACCACCATCCTGTGACCATGGACCAATTCCTCACCTGTGCCAACTTTGGGACTCGTCGATTTCTCAAGATGAACATGGACAAGAATGCATATGCCGATCTTCTCTATCAGCACCTAGATCTTCATCTCAAAAGAATGGCTTCCACCATGGGACCATCCTACTCTGTATCTTTTGGAGTCTTTAAAACTCATTTTGAAGAGCAGGAAGCACAGGCATGGGAAACCATTTCCCATTTTGCCTCTCTTTTATCTCTTGCCTTCTATTTACCTGTACCACCTCAAAGTTAATGAAAATTCCTTTGGTCATCTGCTTCTTTCTTTCTCTCTTCTTTCTTTGTCTCAGATTGTCTTTTTGCTCAATGACAAAAAGGGGGAGAAAATTTGCATGTCTGAAATACATTCCAATAAATTTAAGGAAGAAAATTAGCATGTCATATCTTCATATTGATTTCAGATATTTTTTTTCTTCTTTTTCATCCATGCTTATTGTTCAGTTTTGTCATCACCAAAAAGGGGGAGATTGATGATCAGTTTGTCCCCATGTAATTTTAATTACATATATATATTTTGATGATTAACAAAACCAAACAAGGATTTATCAATATATCTAATGAATATTTCATAAGTCTTAAGTACAGGAAAAATACCAAGGTCAAACAAGCAAAATAAAGTTATGCATTACTTCTTTGAAGCTTTAATCTTTTCAACATGATATTTCTCTAAGTCCATATCGATTTCTATTGAAGATCATAACGATTTCCTTATAAGACTGAAAAGTCATGTTGTTTCAAACAAGTCGATATCATAACGATTCTGTAAGTGATCGCAACGATTTCTTTAGAAAGCGTAACGACTTGCCTGTCATAACGATTCTGTAAGTGATCACAACGATTTCCTTAGAAAGCGTAACGACTTGCCTGTCATAACAATTCTGTAAGTGATCGCAACGATTTCTTTAGAAAGCGTAACGACTTGCCTGTCATAACGATTCTGTAAGTGATCGCAACGATTTCTTTAGAACTCGCAACGACTTGCTTGCCGTAACGATTCTATAAGTAATCATAACGATTTCTTTAGAACTCGTAACGACTTGCTCGCCGCAACGATTCTATAAGTAATCATAACAATTTCCTTAGAACTCGCAACGACTTGCTCGCCGCAACGATTCTATAAGTAATCATAACGATTTGCTTTGTGCAACGATTTCTTTAAGCGCTCATAATGATTTGCTTTATGCAATGATTTCTTAAGCGCTCACAACGATTTGCTTTCTATAACGATTTGATAAGTGTTTCACAACGATTTGCTATATCTCATAACGACTTGGTCAATCTGTCTTATTCATAACGATTTCATAAGTCATATAGCCATAAATTTCATATCTAGTATCGACTTGATATCTTATTCATCTTAAAAGCGTTGACTAGTCAAAGTCCACGTCTATATCTCTCTTACACTCCTGCATTTATGAGATCTGAACGTACCTCTGTATGCATGCAGACTATATCATCCATTATAGTGCATCTTCTGTCAATATCTTTTAGAAGAACTATTTAGCATTGCTATTTTGGTGAATATTCTTATTAATGTTTACTGACAACTAAAGACAGCCTAGCTGTCTACTGTTCTAGCATTTAATTTATGCAGGGTCCTACAACGTTCTGTCATACAACGTTGGACCATACAGATGGCAGAAGACATTATCTCTTTGCATGCTCAAATGGATAAAAGATTTTTTGAAGCTTCCAAATGTCATTCAGTCTAACGACTACTCAAGAGAGAGACAACGGACACTTCAACGTCTAGATTTCAAATTGAAGATATAAATACAAGTCAGAAGAACAGAAGAAACACAGACAACGCATGTTTAAGCATTCAAATTCTTCTGAAGAAAGTCTAGAGCAAAGAACCACACTTTTCCTCATCACCTTCAGCTCTTCGCTCTCTGTGCTGTAATAGATTTTCTAAGAGAGCCTATGTAATTCTGAGAGTGTGCCTTGTTTAGATCTTTTCTCTCACTTCTAGTTGCTTCAGATCCTTGCTTGTCAAAAGCTTGATCTAGGGGCTTGAATTTCATTCATTCTCTTTGTGTTGTTCCCTTCGGTTGTGAAGGAAGACCTAGTGGTATCCAGGGTGTTGTTCCCTACGGTTGTGAAGGAAGACTTGGTGGTATCCAGGGTGTTGTTCCCTTCCGGTGTGAAGGAAGACCAGCTGAGCTGGGTGTTGTATCGTCCTTAGGGGGACTGTACCCTAGTTAGTGAAATCCTAAGTTGTTGCTCAGGGACTGGACGTAGGACTCCTAAGGAAAGGAGGTCCGAACCAGGATAAACCTTGTGTTGTGTGATTGTCTTCTTTGTGTGTTTGATATTTAAACTAACAGTCACTAACCTCCTTCAAAGAACGTTTGTGTGAATGTTTTTAGTTACATGTATCTTCTAGATTAATTTTTAAAAGACCCATTCACCCCCCCTCTAGGCTTGTCAACTGGGCAACAGATCTGGCCGATTCGATCAGATGCGGCAAACCCTGATTCTATGTAAAATAACCAACCCCCCCCCCCCCGCCATCCCTCGCTATCTCTCACTATGACAACCCCCCCCGGCCATCCCTCTCTGCCTCTCTCTCTCTAGCTATCTCTCACTGTGACCCCCGCCCCCGCCACACTCCGCCATCTCTCTCTATCTCTCTGGTGCTCACCGGCGCACCTCCTGCAGTTCAAAGTCACAGAACAAAATAAGTAGATGGAATTCAATGCATAATGACGTAAAACAACAACAGATGGTTTTTGGGAAATGAAAAGAGCAATTGATGATACATTGAAATGTTCTCAGAACTTTAAATGCTGTAAAAAAAAATTAAAGTTGGCATCAATAATCATGCAGCTTTCTACATTTAAGTTCGATATGAACTTTTCATAACTGAAAAGCTCAACCTACCAATCCTTACAACTATATTGTAACTCAAGGAAAATGCAAAATCAGAAACATAAGTGCATTATCACACCACATCCCAAGTTTAATATTCTTGTATCAACTAGATTATAGTTCAGATTTACACTCTCTGGTGCTCATCGCCACACCTCCAGCAATTCAAAGTCAAAGAACAAATAAGTAGATGGTACTCAATCCATAATGACGTAAAACAACAGTATAAAGTTTTTGGGAAATGAAAAGAGTGATTGATGATACATTGAAATGTTCTCAAAACTTTAAATCCTAATAGAAACAAATAAAGTTGGCATCAATAATCATGCAGTTTATACATTTTAGGTTCCATACAAACTATTCATAACTGCAAAGCTCAAATCTACCAATCCTTACAACTATATTCTAACATAAGGCAAATGCAAAATCGTAAATATAAGTGCATTATCACATCACATCCCAAGTTTAATATCTTGTATCAACTAGATTATAGTTTAGAGCCACTCCTATGTGTGCATGAAAATATATGCACAAAGACAGATTGCATGATGAAACATGCTTCCCCTTAGCCTAGTAGCATTTAATTCTTGTGTTGGACTTTCCAACAACTAAGAATATTAAATAATTATATTAATATCTATGAAGATGGCACATACATATCATTCGGAGAACACAAATCTAGGCTAGTAATATGTATAAAGATGACACATACATACCGCTAGGAGAACAAAAATTTAGGCAATTGTTACTAGCTGGAAACAAATCAAATTAGGTAAGTAGGTGGGTAATATGTATGAAGATGACACATACATCCCGTGACGGAATGTAAACAGAACAAGAACGGACATCTATTGAGAATTATGTTAGACGTAAATGACCAAAAAACCCACGCCATCTCTCTCTCTCTATCGCTCACTGCAACAACCCTGCCACCCCCACCATCTCTCCTCTCTCTCTCTCTCTCTCTCTCTCTCTCTCTCTCTCTCTCTCTCTCTCTCTCTCTCTCCCTGAGATAACCTCCCAGAAATAGATAACCATGCATCGTGGCCATTATCATGACTCCTTGCTACTTTTCGAGGAAGAGAAGTGACAGCTACTGACCTAGATGTTTTTGTCACCACATCTCATTTAAGACCAAGTTTGTGAACTGCACCTTCTATTTAACTGACAACCTACTAGACAAAAGACCTTTTTGCATACATACTCCTCTTAAATGTCTAATTACATGATAATCTGAGTTAACACTTGCACTGTCAATTTGTCATATATACTGCTCTTACGCTATCAAAATGTCCTTAGAGGACCCACCGTCACATCTCATGATGGAATGGAAATAGAATATGAACGAACATCTATTGAGAATTATATTCTACGCAAGGTTCGCAACATTCCCAATTCGCACTGAATTATTTTTTTTCTGATTTGAACAAATTTGCATGGGAATAGATGGGAAGAGGTCCGATTCGCATGGGAATCAGGCAAATCGAGAATCCCGCGATACACTCCGATTCGATCCGATCCGGCCTATTCGATCCAATGTGGCAAACCCTGATTCTATGTAAAATAACCAACCCCCGGTCATCTCTCTCTCTCTCTCTCTCTCTCTCTCTCTCTCTCTCTCTCTCTCTCTCTCTCTCTCTCTCTGTGTGTAAGGCCCTTGAATTTTATCCTCTTATGTAGGTGTTTGATTGTGTGAAGAACTTATGCTTGTGTGTGTGTAGATATGCATATATAACAAATTGATGTATATATATATATATTGTATATATTATTTACTTACATTGCATGAGTAGTAGTAATCTTGTAAAGTATACACTGTGTAGTTCATGTACATGCATTGAGTAAGTGTAGTTTCTGCAGTTTTTAAGTTCTGGCCAAGCGACCTGTTGGCGTCAACATTAGTTGACGTTCATAGGGAGTCAGCGACCACATCGATGGATGCCAACTCCAGATTGGTGGCCAGTGATGTTGAGGTTAACCTCCCAGATCTGTTGCGTCTTCAGATCCGGAAACGCCTCCGGAAATGACGCCTCGTTTTAGTAACCGACCCCAACGGTCAGGAAACCTTACCTCAGCGCGTCTCCGACCCCTAGCCCTATAAGATACCCAATCTCTAGATGAAGGATCCCTTTTGGCATTTGTCAAAAACCCTAGTTCTCTTCTGTGTGAAAACTAAACTTTAGACCCTTTGATCCGATGATTGGTGACTCCTTCCAGCGATCTTCTGCGATTGGAGGGGAGTCTAAGCATTGGGGAAAGCTTCTTCGACATTGGGTGGCTGTCTGCATCAACACAGAAGCCGGATCGGGGGGGATTAGAAGACTCTTTGGCTCAGGCCGAGGAGGGCTTCTCCGACTTAATCCTTCGTTTGTAGATTTTTCTGAAGGCAAGTAACCCATACACGCTATCCCTACATGCGTCTAGTAGGTCTCAGGAATTTTATAAATTTTAAATCGTGTCCTGGAACCCCCTTTCTATCGAATTTTTGGAGTTCAGTCTGTGTCTTGCACAGACAGGAACTTAACGGCAACCTTTGATGCCGTTAAGATCCGAAGTTGGCGACGGCCTTTGTTGTCGTTAACCAGATAGGCGACCACCCCTTGCCGTTGAGTTCTTCAGGCAGGGATAGTTTGTCTGTCTACCTTTTACGGATTATTTCTAGATTTTTGCGCATGTGGATATACTATAAAAATTATATGATATGTAATACCTCTAGTGGATCATGTCGAGCAATTTTTATGAATTTTTCATTGAATGTGTTATTTATTAAAATCCCTTAATTATCTGTTAGACTGGTTTAAATCTTGTAAAAATATTGTTGATATGGATCCGTGTTGAATTTGGATACTGTGAAATTTCTGTAATATGTGCACTAGCATCAGGTCATGCTATGGAAATTGGGCAAATTTCTGATGTTTGTGTAAATAGTTATATTTTCTGAACCGTAAAACGGTGAGCATGCAATATCAGTTTTAATTTGCAAATAAATTGTATGGAATTAGTTAAATTTCTAGAAATTTCATGTGAAATCATGACTGTCAGATGCATGTTGTAGGATGGTTAATGTACCTATAGCACTACGAACCATGCAAGTTTGATTGTTGAATCATTTTATAATATAACTGTTATAATGTTTATAATTAGTGTGTAGTTCTGAAAAATATGAAATTTGGCAAGCATGATGCTTAACCTATAATCAATCCGTGGTAAAAATTTCATGAGAATTGGACAATAGTAGGTACTAATTTGTTTATTACATGATGAAATGATCAATTAAAGCATGTTTAGTGTAATTAGTGATAAATTAGATAATTGCAACATGATTAGAATAAATTTATAACTGTTTAACATTGTAAACAGTAGTACCATGTTAGGAAATCTGAACCATGTACATGTATGTGAATATGAAATTAGTGTGTTAAAAAGGGTGTGCAAATAGAGTGTGTTTAAAAATGGAAATTTTGTAAATGTGTCATGGGTGACACTGCTACCTTAGAGGGCTGAGGAACTGTACCGTAGTAAAGTCCCTACGGGAAGGTTCATATGAGTATGAGATCCCAGGGGCATAGGGATTAAATCTTGGAGGTGGACAAGTACCATTGGTTAGGGTAGAGAGTGCTTCTCCCGGTTCTGCGTAGTAACTAAGATCTATCACTATATTGCCTAGGTGATAGGTATGTGTGTGAATGAGATAAGTGTGTGTCCTTCTAGAGGTGGTTTGGACTATGTGTCACAGCATTTAATGAGAACAATGCGATTGTGTACATGTGAAATGTGAATATGTAAAATGTGTAAATGATCACGTGAATATGTGAACTAATATGATAACGTATAAATTTGTGAATCACTACATGAATGTGTTTTATCCATGTCAAAACAGCAAGCTATTTATGTATATACTTTGGTTATATATGTGAGAATGTCCATAGAATCCATGCTAGGAACATCTCTTTCATTATGTGTAAATCTCATGTTTAATTACGATTGTATTACAAGATAAATGAAATGAAATGTGAATTGAATTAGCATGATAAAGGATGTGTAGAAAGCATGAGATAGGTTTATTTTGTTGTAGAAAAGAAACATAAAGCATGTACCAGGTATCATAAGGTTGTAGAAACAACATGTTTAGATTGTTAAACCATGTTACATGTAATTGTGGTTTCGTTTAAAGGTAAAATGTCCATATGATGTATGTATGTGTAATGTGCATGGATTTGCTTGCTAAGTCTTGTAGACTCACTTTTGCTTCGGCGTACAGGTGCAGGTGTCTCTACATCCTTGGAGGAGACAGTTAGGAGTGACTCTGAGCGTGAGGAGTAGCACCTTCGTGGAGATTGCCTTATTGTACTTCTTTTTTTATAGTATGTAATTGAGAGCACTATGTAATTTAGTTGTGGACAATGTATTTGATTTAAATTTCAGTTATGAGAACTTTAGTTCTTTCTTGTATTATATAGACTGTGGATGATGGAATAATAATTTTACATTCAGTTCTTTTATTCCTCTGTTATGTGTTCATATTTGTGTACGTCTCAGCCTATTGAATATGTTGGGTAAATGTCCCACTGTGGCAACGCTCTCTATATCGATGTGGGTTGGTATAACCGTACCGGTATAAGGAGGGTCGTCACACTCTCTCTCTGGCTATCCGCTATCTCTCACTGTGACCCTCCCCCCCCCCCCCCCCCCCCCCCCGAGCCACACCCCGCCTCTCTCTCTATCTCTCTGGTGCTCACCGGCGCACCTCTTGCAGTTCAAAGTCAAAGAACAAATAAGTAAGTACATGGAATTCAATGCATAATGATGTAAAACAACAACAGATAGTTTTTTGGTAAATGAAAAGAGTGATTGATGATACATTGAAATGTTCTCAAAGCTTTAAATCCTGTGAAAAATAAATAAAGTTGCCATCAATAATCATGCAGCTTTCTACATTTAAGTTCGATACGAACTTTTCATAACTGAAAAGCTCAAACCTACCAATCCTTACAACTATATTGCAAATCAAGGCAAAATGCAAAATCAGAAACATATGCGCATTATCACACCACATCCCAAGTTTAATATTCTTGTATCAACTAGATTACAGTTCAGATTTACACTCTCTGGTGCTCATCGCCACACCTCCAGTAGTTCAAAGTCAAAGAACAAATAAGTAGATGGCATTCAATGCATAATGACGTAAAACAATAGTATAAAGTTTTTGGGAAATGAAAAGAGAGATTGATGATACATTGCAATATTCTCAAAACTTTAAATCCTGTGAAAAATAAATAAAGTTGGCATCAATAATCATGTAGCATTCTACATTTTAAGTTCCATACAAACTATTCATAACTACAAAGCTCAAACCTACCAATCCTTACAACTATATTGTAACTCAACGCAAAATGCAAAATCGGAAATATAAGTGCATTATCACACCACATCCCAAGTTTAATATTCTTGTATCAACTAGATTATAGTTCAGAGCCACACCTATGTGTGCATGCAAATATATGCACAAAGACAGATTGCATGATGAAACATGCTTCCCCCTTAGCC
This sequence comes from Colocasia esculenta, assembly GCA_014218235.1. NCBI lineage: Eukaryota > Viridiplantae > Streptophyta > Magnoliopsida > Alismatales > Araceae > Colocasia > Colocasia esculenta. Next base: position 55,277,843 of record CM024766.1, read on the forward strand.
TAGTAGCATTTAATTCTTGTGTTGGACTTCCCAACAACCAAGGATATTAAAACATTTTATAAATATCTATGAAGATGGCACAAACATATCATTGGGAGAACACAAATTGAGGCTAGTACTATGTATGAAGATGACACATACATACCGCTAGGAGAACAAAAATTTAGGCAATTGTTACTAGCTGGCAACAAATCAAATAAGAAGCAATGAACAGAAAGACATCAAAGCATGATGAAATGGGCATTATCAACATCTTATGTAGTTCGATTGTTGCTAATCACAGAGGATGAATACAAAACTCTATGATGCCAATAATATGACTCCTAATAATTCCATGAAGGTGAGCTATATTGGGAGTCACAGTAGACAAAGATATTAGACTATTACTTTTCAGACACCATGTACCCACTGCCGACGAAACATAAACGATCCCAATTGTAAACTCTTAAGCATTGAAAATGAGACTATAAATGAACAGGAAACATGAAGCAACATGCAAAACTGGACATTACCAACATCTCATGAGGTCTTCATGGTTATCATGACTTCTTGTTTTTTTCCCAAAATAACAGAAGTGGTTAGTACTGAATTGAAATGCTTTTGTTGCCTCCTCTCTTTCAAACTAAGACTTGCCGATCTACAACCTCAGTTTAAAAAAGGACCTAAAAAGTACAAAAACAGTAAGAACTTAAACAAGGATGTGCAAATAAAAATAACTTCAAATTAATAGTAAGACTTCCCTGGACCACATAACCTGTCATCATGTCCATTATCAAAGATCCTTGTTGCTTCCTGAGGATAAGAAGTGATTAGCACTAAACCTGAACGTTTGTGTCACTCCACCACTTTTGAGGTGAAGTTTATCAATATGCGGCCTTCGTTTAGATGGTGATATGAAAAGAAGACAACTGTTAAACACTTGAAAGCAAATTCAATAAAGATAATTACTTAAGGTAAACAGATTAAACTCCCTGAACTAGATAACCATGTAATGTGGCCATTATCAAGACTCCTTGTTGCTTCTCGAGGAAGAGAAATAACCGCTACTGAATTAGACATTTTTGTCACCACATCTAATTCAAAACCAAGTTTGTCAACTTGCACCTTCTATTTAAGTACCAACCAACTAAACAAAAAATCTTTTTGCATATATACCCCTCTTAGACATCTAATTGCACAATATTCTATCTTAATACTTGCATTGCCATATAGACCACTCTTACGCTATCAAAATGTCCTTAGAGACCCCACTGTCATGTCCCGTGATGGAATGGAAAGAGAACATAAACGGACATCTATTGAGAATTATGTTTTTACAAAAAATGACAAAAAGCCCCCGCCATCTCACTCTCTCTATCGCTCACTGCAACAACCCCTGCCACACCCCACCATCTCTCTCTCTCTGGTGCTCACCACCGCACCTCCTACAGTTCAAACTCAAAGAACAAATAGGTAAGTAGGTGGCATTCATTGCATAACGACGTAAAACAACAATACATAGCATTTTTCAAAAGAAAAGAGCCATTCACCATACTTTGAAATGTTCTCAAAACATTAAATCTTGTGAAAAATAAATAAAGTTTGCATCAATAATCTTGCAGCATTCTACATTTAAGCTCCATGCAAATTATTCATAACTTCAAAGCACAAACCTACCAATCCTTACAATTATATTGTAACTCAAGGCAAATTGCAAAATCAGATATATAAGTGTAGCAACCTGGATTTTTCGAAGAAAAAAAATTATAATTAATAAAAATAAAAGCAATTAGAAATCAAATAAAAGAGAATTAAATAAAACTCGTTAAATGAAAGGAAGTAATGGGCTTTGTTAAATGGACCCATTAGAAATTGGTGGGCCAAAATAGAGATTTTTAAAGGAAGAATAATAGGAAAGTACCTTAAATTTGTAATTGAATTATTACTTAAATAGAAAGGATGTATTTAATGCATTAAAAAGGAAGTTTGAGTTGGATTGGGATTCCTAAACCTACCCTAATGGGTTGGCCATGAAATTAGCTCACATCCTAACCCAATTAGGAGATCTCATGCCTAAAAAGGGGAGAGGAAAATAGGAAATTCGAAATTTATTAGGAATTGGAGTTAAACTTGGAAAGGGAATGGGGAGATGCTTAAATACACCTCTAAAACCCTCATGGCCGGCCCTAGCTCGGGCCAAGGGTTTGCTGGACATGAGAAGGAGCCAAAGGGAAGGAGAATTCGTGGAGAAGAAGGATCCCTCAAGTTCTTCTTCGAGTTCTTCAAGTTTAAACCCTAGAAGAGAAAAACCAGTAAATGTAGGCATTCTCATGAGCATAAACCATGAAAATTTATCTGTAGGATGTTTCATCCATCAGGAACAAAAGCTCTTTGGTTTCATAATTTTCCAACGAGCATGTCTTTTGTTCTTGATTTTTCATGTTCTGCAACTTACAAGACCCCAAACCCTTTTCAAAAATATAGATCCATGTACCCTCTATCCCATGCCACAAAAATTTTATTGAAGAAACGGATGGCTATTAGGGATTGTTTGCCCCTAAAAGCCCTAATTTTCATGCATCCTATCTTGCAAATTAATTCTTGCATGTTAACTGTTCTCAATATTCTGTTCTCCATGTTTGACTTGAGTAAAGCCTGTCGAAACCATGCTTGTTTTCCAATTCCTAATTAATGTAAGTACCCATGTGATTCTAGATCAATTTCCAACTAGTTTCATGATTTTCCATCGCTTGTACAATTAGTTATGAATTTTTGAACGTCCCTATGTCAAAATAAGGTAAGTTTGCACCCAGAACCAAGGACATGAAAAATCTCTATCGGACTCAGGCCAAGGACCTGAGAATGCGAAGCTCCAATAGGCCGCGTTCTCAGGCAGATCGCGACAAGCATCACCGTCGCGATCTGATCGCGATAGGACCCCCATCGCGACCTGACCTTCTGGTCTGACAGACCTGTCGCCTTCTTCATATGAACTTGTCGCGACCTGCCTGCTCAAACCGACAAGCCGTTGCGACCTGTACAAGACCCTGTCGTGATCTCAGTTGACCCTATCGCGACCCTCATTAGGGTGTGTCGCGATCTGACTTTTTGCAGGAAAACCCATCTTTTTGCAAGTCTTGTTGTTCTTTAGCTATTCCCATATCTTGTTAACTATTTTAAACACTGAAAAACAAAGTTGTAAATATGGAATATATTTTAATTAACTTAAGTCAATCACATGATCCATCTTGTCCATGATTTTCTTATTCACATGCACACACACTTTGAACCATCCAAATATCGCTTAATTGGCATGAACATGTTACATAATTTATCTGGTAATTTATGTCATTAAAATTGCCTCATTCTTAAATATACTTGTGTACGTTTCTCGCAATGTCTTGGAACACCGATACCGACGCTCCACTATTCTAGAATTCATCTAGAATGTCGAACACATGTTTCTAAATACACACTCTCTCTTGACTTGGACGAACTCTCCGTCGGATACTCCTTCTGCCGGACTAGTGAGTCTTTGTTCAAGGCCTCCATGAGTCTCCTTTGTCCATGGATTCCCACATGGTCGATGAGCCGGTTCTACCCTAACACCTATGATACTCTTTAGTGATCAACATGATCCAAACGGCTATTAGAAGTTCGCTCTTATCTTGAATCACGCCGGTCCTCTGGACCTGTGTGTAACATGGCCAGCGGAAAGGTAGTGAGTTCCACCTGACTGCCAACACCAAGTGCGCGTGTTGTGCAACTGTTACTATCGCCTGTTTACTCGACGTGTTACATGCAATGTCCACTAGCTCTCATCTAGACTGTATTCGCTCATCTATTCACATTCACTCTACTATCTCGTCTATTCATCTAGTGCTCTCATCTATTTCTTGGTACTCTATATTGGCCATTGATTGATTGTCTAAAGATAAACAATATAACCAATGCCTGGCAATATATAAAGGGCCCGATCTGGTCCTGGGATGTGCGCCCGAAAGTGCTAGTGCCCATGGGAGTTAAATGATCTGAGTGTTTGGCATTACACTCGAGTGCTATCTATCTCGACTATCTAAATGACAATCAAAAAGTGCTATGTTCTCTCGTTGTCTATTGACAAAAGTGCTATACTATACCCATTGTGCTATTGCTATACTTTGTGCTATTTGTACTATGGCCATCTTGCTATTTTCTGCTATACTCGACTCTCGTGCTATATTTGGAAATTTGTGTTATTTCGTTCACGTGCTATCATGCTATCTCTCATGTTACTTGACTCTCTCGCTCTATCATTCGTTACTCTACTTTTAATACATTAATTATTTAAAGTCTGCTTGACTATTGAGATTTAAGTCCTACTGGGCGTTATCGCTCACCCTGCGTTATTTGTTGTTGTGTTCTCAGGTGAGACCGAGGATGAACTATACACTCAAGAGGATGGGAACGACCAGAAGTGACGTTATGAGCACCCTAGTGTCTTAGCATTATGTTAGAGTGTCAGTTTAGTCTTTTGCTTTTATTTCAATGTAATTGGGCCCTATAGAATGGCTCTGATATTAGTGGTTGTAACTAGTGTAGCACCCCGAAAATTTTAACTACATAAAAACTCAAATAAATGGAAATAAATAATTTCCCTAATATCGGAGTATTTAAAACATACGTATCATTATCGTATGTGCCAAAACACATCGGAAAATTCCGTACAAATTATAAATCAACCCTAAACATTATTACTAAATGTTCCACAAAGAAATTTTTGCCAAGAAAAATCGGATTAACCAAGTTTAAAGTGTTTTGCGACTTATTATCGTAATTCACGAATAAGTCGGAAAATCATTATCACACGTACTTGGATGGGTCAGAAAACTAAATAAAAATCATATATGGAATTCAAATAATATTCTCTAATGACCCATCAAGAAATTTGGTTCAATAAAAATCATTTAGTCTAGGTTTAAGAGTTATTGTGACCGACTATCCAAATTAGGAAACAAGTCGGAAAATCGTTAACACGGAAATACGACGCAATCAAAAATTTAAATAAAAGTGTTGGATGGACTTCCAACATTATATATTAATGACCCAATATCATAATTGGGTCAATGGACATCATTTGGCCCAATAATCAAATAAAGCTAGAAAATGCAGGGAAAATTCGTAACTCTAAATAGGCTGAAATTAGAAAGAGGCAAATTGAGTTAAATTGGGATGCAATCATGCATTCTTGGCAACCCAAATTCGTGCCTATATATGGTGGGAGGTTTCCTAAAGCCTCACACACTCTATGGGAGGAAGAAATCCTCCCTAAATAGGAAACTAATCTGTCAAACCGCAACCTGGCTTTCCTAGTCATAATAGGACTCCTAAAACACCATGGTTGCTTAAATACTCTTCACCAAACCTTAGGGACGAGTTTTAGAATGTGCTGGGGTTGTGTGGAGGAGTTCTTGGTGGCTAGGGATCTGTGGATCGACCACAAGAAGCTCATCTTCTTCCCCGTTCGTCTGCTGCAACCTGCACAAACCATCATCTTGGTGTCGAGCTAAGGTAGGCCAAACCTAAACCAAACCTTGCAAGACTTATACCCCTGGAAAGAGGGTCAAGTCTACGTTCTAACCAAAGTGTAATGTTCAAATTCCATGTAGTATACACGGAGCAGTAAGTGTTCTCCTCCAAGTGGTCTGAACACAGGTTTTCTGGAAAAATGAGACTTCTTCAACCCATAAGGTAGGTTTTCTCGGGCCAAACCTTAATATATCCTATACCAATGTGTAGAGAATCAAGTTAACTTTCGTTTCCCACTAGTTTCATCAAATTCTAATGACTATATTTTGAGTTATAAGTGTTCTTCCAAAGTCACGCACTGTTAGGGTTTTTTTCCCGTTCTTCTTATTACGCATGTGATTCGAGACCGAATTTGACTAAACTTCCTTCACGAAAGTTTTTCTAATTGAAGTCCAAATAATCGTTTATGTTGGACGTTTTGTCCAAAAGTCTTTGGTTAGAGAGTTATTGGGAAGAGAGTCACTGCATGATACTGTGATTTCGGGCTACACTTGACTTTTTGTTCTTCACATGTTTTCTCAGGATTTGAGACCGAATTAGATCAAACCCCCAACTTCAAAGTTTGTCTACTAGTTGTCCTCGTCATCTTTCATGTTGAACATTTTGTCTAAATGTCATTCGTTAGAGAGTTATAAGAGGTGTAAGTAAATCCTGCATGAGACGTATTTTCGGGTTACCCTTGACCTGTAAGTTTTTTTTTCCTGGAAGGACACTAATGTCGACACTACCTGATCTAGTGTCGACACACTATCCCAAAACAGCCCAAAAGGTGTTCCAGGATGGAATCTAGTGTCGACACTACCTGATCTAGTGTCAACACACTGTCCCAAAACAGCCCAGAAGGTGTTCTGGGAAGGGTACCTGATCTAGTGTCGACACACTGTCCCAATTTGACCCAGAAATTTTCTGGGAGCTGATCTAGTGTCGACACTAGTTGATCTAGTGTCAACACATTGTCCCATGTTGTCCAGAAGGTTTTCTCGAACCTGTCTCTAGTGTCGACACTACTTGACCAGTTCTTCATGTTTTTGCTTTGTGTTCGAAGCATGGTGTCGACACCAGTATGGGTTGTGTCGACACTACCTTTGCAAAATATTGCATATCTTGGGTATGTTCATTACATAATGTCTATCTAATGGCTTAAAAGTGTTTAACCCATTGAAAAATCCGTAATTACATGAATATTATTCTAATTGCTTTCTTAATGATATGACCATACATGAAACTTGTGATTTACTCTTGTTACCATTCTAGCTTGCTTTAAATGATAAATTTTATCTTAAAATCTTGTAAACCCATATGTAGTTAAATGTATTGTTCATTGCATGCCATCATGTTAAGTGTTTTTCCGAGAGTTTGAGACCGACGGATTGTGAATTGACACGTGTGCATCACTACACACTTATACATCTAGGGCGTGCACTTCCTTTCTCTTCTTGTTCTCGTGAGCATGAATTACAATCTAGACTAAAGTCATTAATGTAAAGATTGAACTAAATTATAAATCGTACCATTCAGCTGCCGAATTTATCTCTTGACCATTGTCCTCATGGAATCATGTTCAATTTAATTATTTATTTCTTCTCATCATTATCGTGAACATGACATTAACACATGGTACATTTTGAAACTCTCATTGGCCATTATTTTGACTGTGGGTATCTACATTTAAAATTTTACATGAGATGGATGACAGGGCACGGCGTGTGTCCAAGGGCTCCAGTCTAGCCCCAATGACGGAGAGTCATAAATATACTGTTAACTATGGGGTATAATGATTACTGGCGTTGCATCTGCACTGGGAGTACTTTCTTGCTTGTTGAATGTTAGATACATAACCACATACACGTGACCTATGTGCATTCTTGGTGGATCTTTCCTTGGTGTACATTAGTGTCTACGTGCCTGATTAGTGTTACTTAATCGTGCTTGTGCAATCTTGCTTGCTTGCTTGCGTGATATGGCCATCCTGCATTTATTGCAACTAGTGATATCTTGCGTTCTTGTAAACTATTGACATCAAGTGAAATCTTGCGTGCTTGTACAAAGTGATCTATTGCTAGTTCTCTCTTGTTATATCATTCCAGATCTTATTCTATCATGATCACTCTATCTAGCTTGTTTCATGCATCATGTTTTAAAATTGTTTTATTCGTACATGCATATCATGACATTCATCGTGCTTACCTAGCTCTAAAATGTTAATCACTTATATCATTGCCCGCACATTGAGATATAAATCCTACTGGGCTAGCTTGCTCATCTCCTACCTTTTCCCAATCTAGGTGACTATGAAGTTCAAGAGGAAGAGCAAGTCGAGGATGGGAATGCATCCGAGTGATGAGCGTTTCAACTATGAGTCTAGTTATCGTAGGTTACTTTGAGCATTAGTACAATGTAGTAGGAAGTGAGGTATCATGTACTTTTGCTTTTATTGAGTCTCAGTCTTGTACTAGTTTCCAATTTCTATAAAATGAGTTGAGATCTGATTACCATTTATTTTTGAGTTCAACATTTGGGCCCTATTATGATGTTGTGTTGATACACATTTAGTGCGTGCTAGCTAGAGGCTTATTTGCCGACTGTCCACGTCTCGGAATGTCGACTCGAATTATTAGAAATAATATTCGCTGCGTAATTCTCGGGACGTGACAGTTAAGTGGTATCAGAGCCTAGGAATACCAAATAGGATATATGTCTCAGGATTAGGAGATACCTATGGAACCTAGGTAATGGAAATTTAATATAGTACTTGGTGAGAATGGGTAGAGACTAGGAATATGTTAGAAAGAATTAAACACTCCTACCCATTGACTCTTATAATGTATCTAGAGACAATAATTGGTTTCCATCCTTTTCTCAGGAACCCTCATAACACTCTCACTCAACTGCAATGGCTCGCAACCAGTGGCAAGCTATCCAAGACACTGTGGCTGGACTTACTCAGGCCCTGCAAAATGTAGTTCAGGCTGGAAATCAGGCTGGAGCTGCAAGGAACGGAGCCGGTGATCTGCACCGGAATTTTAGGAGTTTGAACCCTCCTCGTTTCTCTGGATCCCCTGACCCAGACGAAGCAGAGAATTGGCAGGAAGAAATAGAAAGGATCTTCCAAGTAATGCAATGCACCAATAGGGAGAAAGTGGTACTGGCCACTTTTCAAATTACCAAGGATGCCTGAGCTTAGTGGAAGGCCACTTCGGCCCATCTGCCTAATATAGCTGAATTGGAGTGGGCTGGATTCCTGAAGATATTTTGGGGAAAGTATTTCTCTGAGAGAGTCACGGAGAAGAAGGCAGCGGAGTTTGCCGCACTAAAATAGAAAGGAATGTTCGTGGCTGAGTATGAGGCTCAGTTCGCGCGTCTTGCTGCATATGCCCTACACTTGGTGGGAACGGAAAGATTAAAGGCTAATTGTTTCATGGACGGGCTCAGGCCCATGTTCATTGAAATGCTTGGACCACACAATATTCAAACTTACACTGAGATGGTCCAAAGAGCTCAACTGGTAGAAGACACTATGGCTAAGGTGGAAGGCATGAGGGGGAAGGACATCTCAAGGCCGACCTTTATAAAAAGGGGAGCAGTCGATACAACTGGAACTTTCCCCAATAACAACAATAATAACTACAACAACAACAAAAGGCCAACCACGGGGAAGGACTATAGCATGGAGAAAAAGATCAAAGTAGAAGAAACGACGACGGTTGAATATTGTAAATTTTGCAACAAGCCTGGGCATCAAGCGGACAAGTGCTGGAAGAATGCCGGGGCTTGCCTGCGATGCGGGAGTCACGAACATCGTATACCGAACTGTCCTATGTTAAAAGACCAAGTTGGAAGGAACCAAGGAGTGGTAAAGCGTCAAGGACGCGTGAATGCAATAATGCAAGCGGAGCTTCCGGAAGGAGGTATATTTGTTAAACCCCTAGACTGATCTTATGATGTTTTCTTATTGGTACACTTCTAAGTGGGGGAGATCATTAAGGAGAAATTGAAAAGGAATAATCTAGTAGCGATACCATAGTTCATCTGGAGGATTAAGATGGAGTTATAACAACCGTGGAAGGGAAAACAAGAGTGGAAGGAACCAAATGAATAGTACGGGTGGCCATAGGTGTAGATTTTGGACTGGCATCCACGATGTTGAAACAAGTTGGAGGAATTAAATCTGAAACCAGCTCAAGAATCATAATTATCAAAAGCCAATTAATGGTCTATGAATTTGGGGACCAAATTCTCTTAAGTGGGGGAGGGTGTAGCACCCCGAAAATTTTAACTACATAAAAACTCAAATAAATGGAAATAAATAATTTCCATAATATCAGAGTATTTAAAACATACGTATCATTATCGTATGTGCCAAAACACATCGGAAAATTCCATATAAATTATACATCAACCCTAAACATTATTACTAAATGTTCCACAAAGAAATTTTTGCCAAGAAAAATCAGATTAACCAAGTTTAAAGTGTTTTGCGACTTATTATCGTAATTCATGAATAAGTCAGAAAATCATTATCACACGTACTTGGATGGGTCAGAAAACTAAATAAAAATCATATATGGAATTCAAATAATATTCTCTAACGACCCATCAAGAAATTTGGTTCAATAAAAATCATTTAGGCTAGGTTTAAGAGTTATTGTGACCGACTATCCAAATTAGGAAACAAGTCGGAAAATCGTTAACACGGAAATACGACGCAATCAAAAATTTAAATAAAAGTGTTGGAGGGACTTCCAACATTATATATTAATGACCCAATATCATAATTGGGTCAATGGACATCATTTGGCCCAATAATCAAATAAAGCTAGAAAATGCAGGGAAAATTCGTAACTCTAAATAGGCTGAAATTAGAAAGAGGCAAATTGAGTTAAATTGGGATTCAATCATGCATTCTTGGCAACCCAAATTCGTGCCTATCTATGGTGGGAGGTTTCCTAAAGCCTCACACACTCTATGGGAGGAAGAAATCCTCCCTAAATAGGAATTTAACCTGTCAAACCGCAACCTGGCTTTCCTAGTCATAATAGGACTCCTAAAACACCATGGTTGCTTAAATACTCTTCACCAAACCTTAGGAACGAGTTTTAGAACATGCTGGGGTTGTGTGGAGGAGTTCTTGGTGGCTAGGGATCTGTGGATCGACCATAAGAAGCTCATCTTCTTCCCCGTTCGTCTGCTGCAACCTGCACAAACCATCATCTTGGTGTCAAGCTAAGGTAGGCCAAACCTAAACCAAACCTTGCAAGGCTTATAGTCCTAGAAAAAGGGTCAAGTCTACGTTCTAACCCAAGTGAAATGTTCAAATTCCATATAGTATACACGGAGCAGTAAGTGTTCTCCTCCAAGTGGTCTGAAAATGGGTTTTCTGGAAAAATGAGACTTCTTCAACCCATAAGGTAAGTTTTCTCGGGCCAAACCTTAATATATCCTATACCAATGTGTAGAGGATCAAGTTAACGTTCGTTTCCCACTAGTTTCATCAAATTCTAATGAGTATACTTTGAGTTATAAGTGTTCTTCCAAAGTCGCGCACTGTTAGGGTTTTTTCCCATTCTTCTTATTACGCATGTGATTCAAGACCAAATTTGACTAAACTTCCTTCATGAAAGTTTTTCTTATTGAAGTCAAGATCATCTTTTATGTTGGACGTTTTGTCCAAAAGCCTTTGGTTAGAGAGTTATAGGCGTGGGAAGAGAGTCACTGCATGATACTGTGATTTCGGGCTACACTTGACTTTTTGTTCTTCACATGTTTGCTCGGGATTCGAGACTGAATTAGATCAAACCCCCAACATCAAAGTTCGTCTACTAGTTGTTCTCATTATCTTTCATGTTGAATGTTTTGTCTAAATGTCATACGTTAGAGAGTTATAAGAGGTGTAAGTAAATCCTGCATGAGACGTGTTTTCGGGTTACCCTTGACCTATAAGTTTTTTTTTTTCCTGGAAGGGCACTAGTGTCAACACTACCTGATCTAGTATCGACACACTGTCCCAAAACAGCCCAGAAGGTGTTCTGGGAAGGTCTCTAGTGTCAACACTTCCTGATCTAGTGTTGACACACTGTCCCAAAACAGCCCAGAAGGTGTTCTGGGAAGGTCTCTAGTGTCGACACTACCTGATCTAGTGTTGACACACTATCCCAGTTTGACCCAGAAAGTTTCTGGGAGCTGATCTAGTGTCGACACTAGTTGATCTAGTGTCGACACACTGTCCCATGTTGGCCAGAAGGTTTTTTGGAACCTGTCTCTAGTGTCGACACTACTTGAACTAGTGTCGACACTACTTGACCAGTTCTTCATGTTTTTGCTTTGTGTTCGAAGCATGGTGTCGACACCAGTATGGGTTGTGTCAACACTACCTTTGCAAAATATTGCATGTCTTGGGTCTGTTCATTACATAATGTCTATCTAATGGCTTAAAAGTGTTTAACCCATTGAAAAATCCTTAATTACATGAATATTATTCTAATTGCTTTCTTAATGATATGATCATACATGAAACTTGTGATTTACTCTTGTTACCATTCTAGCTTGCTTTAAATGATAAATTTTATCTTAAAATCTTGTAAACCCATATGTAGTTAAATGCATTGTTCATTGCATGCCATCATGTTAAGTGTTTTTCCGAGAGTTTGAGACCGACGGATTGTGATTTAACACGTGTGCATCACTACACACTTATACATCTAGGGCGTGCACTTCCTTTCTCTTCTTGTTCTCGTGAGCATGAATTACAATCTAGACTAAAGCCATTAATGTAAAGATTGAACTAAATTATAAATCGTACCATTCAGCTGCCGAATTTATCTCTTGACCATTGTCCTCATGGAATCATGTTCAATTTAATTATTTATTTCTTCTCATCATCATCGTGAACATGACATTAACACATGCTACATTTTGAAACTCTCATTGGCCATTATTTATGACTGTGGGTATCTACATTTAAAATTTTACATGAGATGGATGACAGGGCACGGCGTGTGTCCAAGGGCTCCAGTCTAGCCCCAATGACGGCGAGTCATAAATATACTGTTAACCATAGGGTATAATGATTACTGGCATTGCATCTGCGCTGGGAGTACTTTCTTGCTTGTTGAATGTTAGATACATAACCACATACATGTGACCTGTGTGCATTCTTGGTGGATCTTTCCTTGGTGTACATTAGTATCTACGTGCCTGAATAGTGTTACTTGATCGTGCTTCTGCAATCTTGCTTGCTTGCTTGCGTGATATGGCCATCATGCATTTATTGCAACTAGTGATATCTTGCGTTCTTGTAAACTATTGACATCAAGTGAAATCTTGCGTGCTTGTACAAAGTAATCTATTGCTAGTTCTCTCTTGTTATATCATTCCAGATCTTATTCTATCATGATCACTCTATCTAGCTTGTTTCATGCATCATGTTTTAAAACTGTTTTATTCGTACATGCATATCATGACATTCATCGTGCTTACCTAGCTCTAAAATGTTAATCACTTATATCATTTCCCGCACATTGAGATATAAATCCTACTGGGCTAGCTTGCTCATCCCCTACCTTTTCCCAATCTAGGTGACTATGAAGTTCAAGAGGAAGAGCAAGTCGAGGATGGGAATGCATCCGAGTGATGAGCGTTTCAACTATGAGTCTAATTATCGTAGGTTACTTTGAGCATTAGTACAATGTAGTAGGAAGTGAGGTATCATGTACTTTTGCTTTTATTGAGTCTCAGTCTTGTTCTAGTTTCCAATTTCTATAAAATGAGTTGAGATCTGATTACCATTTATTTTTGAGTTGAACATTTGGGTCCTATTATGATGTTGTGTTGATACACATTTAGTGTGTGCTAGCTAGAGGCTTATTTGTTGACTGTCCATGTCTCGGAATGTCGACTCGAATTATTCGAAATAATATTCGCTGCGTAATTCTCAGAACGTGACAACTAGACATTTGAAAGTTATTAATGAGAAGGATTATCTTTAGTATTATTCATTGTGCAATGGTTTGATGTCTAGTACTTGCTCTGTACCCATTTACTTACAACTGCCTCGCGTTTCGATATTCTGCATCGGGGCGTGACAGTTTTGTGGTATCAGAGCCTAGGTTATTTTTAAGTATAGGATGATCTAGGTTGACCAGCCTCGACTAGAGTCAATTATCCTACCTATGTGAGTTGTGGTTAGAGCCAAGGGTAAATAGCTAAAATGAACTCACACACACTCGAATTAAATTTCACATCAATATCATGACAATAAGTTATTTTTGTAGGAACTAAGCAATTAAGATGACGGTTGAACGTGCTCAAATGAGGGGCATGCAGCAGACCATTCAAGAACTTACTCGCGCAATTGTGCAAGCTACCCAAGGAGGTGGCAATCATGGTGCAGGCGACCTGCATCGTAACTTTCGGAGTCTGAACCCACCTAGGTTCAATGGATCCACGGATCTGGATGAAGCAGAACACTGGCTCAAAGAAACAGAAAGAATCTTCCGTGTCATGCAATGTGCAGCGGAGGATAAGCTGGTGCTAGCAACCTTTCAACTTGAAAAGGACGTCCGCGCTTGGTGGGAGTCTGTTGAAGCGACCAGAGCTAATGGTCAGTTCACCTGGACCGAGTTCAAAGAAGCTTTTAATTCAAAATATTTCTCGGAGCTTGTCCAAGAAAGGAAGGCTGCCGAATTTGCTGCTCTTAAGCAGCGGAGCCTGACAGTGGCCGAATATGAAGCCCAGTTCTCTAGACTGGCAAGGTATGCTGAACACCTAGTGAACACGGAGAGAATGAAGGCTAAGCACTTCCTCAACGGCCTTAAGCCTCAATACATTACCCAACTAGCACCTCTCGACATCAGGACCTATGCCGAGATGGTGAAGAAAGCTCAGCAACTGGAAGATGCTACGGACTTCACCGATCATATCAAAGGGAAGTTCGTGAAAAAGGAAATGACTTCTGGACCATCATCTGCTAAGTCGAACAATGGCAAGAAGCGTCCCTTCAACATCACGGAGGGACCCAGCCAAGAAAGGAAACCCAAGATCTCAGTCTTCAACACTCCAGTGAAAAGTAACTGCAAGCACTGTGACAAGCCAGGTCACACTGCTGACGAATGCTGGAGGAAAGTCGGCGCATGTCTGCGCTGCGGAAGTCGCGAGCACTGCATCCCCGAGTTCCCGCTGCTGAAAGAACATGAGAGGCACCCTAATGCACCTAAGAAACAGGGAAGACTGCACTCCCTGTATGATGAGGAACCTGCTACGGACGGTGGCGTGGTAGAAGGTACTCTACAAGTTTTTTCCTTATCAGCATTTGTTTTATTTGATACTGGAGCAATTAATTCCTTTATATCTCACAACTTTGCTGATACCCTAACTACAAAACCTATATCCATGGGTTGTGATCAGTTCGCTGTCACAACGCCACTAGGAGAGAAGGAGAAACGGAACAAATACTTTCCATCTGCTGACGTAATGATCGAAGACCATAACCTAAAAGCCGACCTGGTGTGTATGCCCATGGAAGGCTATGATGTAATTTTGGGAGCCAACTGGTTGTCCACATATGGGGCAAGTGTCGACTGTAAGAAAGGGAAGGTTACCTTTAGTGACTTTCCTAAATTGGCATTCTCTGGGATTAGACATAAGAGACGGATGTCTCTAATCTCCGCCATAAAAGCCCACAATATGATAAGGAAAGGTTGCATTTCATTCCTAGCAGCCGTAGTTGTTGAAAAGAAGGGTTCTAAGATAGAAGACATCCACATAGTCCAGGATTACCCCGATGTGTTTCTTGAAGATCTGCCAGGGATTCCCCCGGAACGTGATGTCAACTTCATCACAGAGTTGATCCCTGGAGCTGCCTCGGTATCGCGTCAACTGTACTAGATGTCACCTGCCGAGCTAAAGGAGTTGAAGACGCAGTTGATGGAGCTATTAGAGAAGGGGTTCATTAGATCGAGTACTTCCCCATGGGGAGCACCCGTGCTATTCATCAATAAGAAAGATGGATCGATGAGACTATGCATCGACTATCGTCAACTCAATCAGCTTACCATCAAGAACAAGTACCCATTGCCCAGGGTCGATGAGTTGTTCGACCAAATATCAGGAGCTCAATATTTCTCCAAGATCGATCTTCGATCTGGCTATCACCAAATGAGGATCAAGGATGACGATATCTTCAAAACGGCTTTCAGGAGCAGGTATGGACATTATGAATTCGTCGTTATGCATTTTGGTCTAACCAATGCTCCTGCAGCCTTTATGCAACTCATGAACAGCATATATCGGCCATACCTTGACAAGTTCATGGTCGTCTTCATCGACGACATTCTCATTTATTCAAAGACCAAAGAAGAGCATGAAGAATACTTGAAGATTGCACTGCAAGTCTTGCGAGACAACAAACTGTACGCAAAGCTGAGCAAGTGTGAGTTCTGGCTCGAAGAAGTGTCCTTCTTGGGCCATGTCATCTCAAAGGACGGCATCTTCGTTGATCCCTCCAAAGTCGAAGCGATACTCAACTGGGAGAGACCAACCAACGTCACCGAAATCAGAAGCTTCCTAGGACTGGCTGGCTACTACAGGTGGTTCATCAAGGACTTCTCCAAGATCGTCGTTCCTCTCACGCGACTAACACGAAAGGAGAATCCATACTCCTAGAGTAAAGAGTGTGAGAAAAGTTTCCAAACTCTTAAAGATTGCCTGACCTCAGCACCTGTTCTTGCTCTGCCAATAGAGGGAGAAGGTTTCTCTATCTACACCGATGCCTCAGGAATTGGGCTAGGGTGTGTATTGATGCAAAAGGAAAAGGCCATTGCTTATTTTTCAAGACAACTGAAGACTCATGAAGTCAACTACCCCATGCATGATCTGGAGTTGGCTGACGTGGTCTTCGCCTTGAAAATCTGGAGACATTACCTCTATGGGGAGAAGTTCACTGTCTACTTAGACCATAAAAGCCTGAAGTACTTATTCTCCCAAAAGGAACTCAACATGAGATAGAGAAGATGGTTAGAATATCTAAAAGATTTTGACTTCAACATCCAATACCATCCAGGCAAGGGAAACGTCGTGGCTGATGGTCTTAGTAGAAAGCCGATGGCATCTGTTTCAATTCTAGTCCTTGGCGAGATGCAACTATTAGAACAATTCGCAAGGGTAGACTTAAATATTGAACATAGGGATGATCGAGTCTTGGTTTCCAATATCAAGATTCAATCTGATCTGCTAGAGGAGATCAAAGCTCAACAAGATGATGATCCATTCTTGGTTCGCGTCAAGGAAACTCTAGCCGAAAGACCGGACTTTGCAATGAGCGAAGATGGAAGGCTTGTCTTTCAAAGAAGGACATGTGTTCCCGACAATGAAGAATTGAATAGAAGATTAATGGATGAGGCTCACAAGACGAACTACACTATTCATCCTGGAGATACCAAAATGTATCAAGACATGAAAAGAACATTTGGTGGCCGAACATGAAGAGAGAGGTAGTCGAGCATGTTGCTCGCTGTCTTACTTGCCAACAAGTAAAAGCAGAACACCTGCGCCCTGCTGGTGTACTCGGACCGCTAGATATTCCGGAATGGAAATGGGAAAGCATTGGCATGGACTTCATCATGGGTTTACCCAAGACTCATGGTGGACTCGACGCCATATGGGTTATTGTAGACCGACTAACCAAATCTGCCCACTTCCTTGCCATAAAGAGTAAGTGGTCGGTAGAGGTACTAGCTGCCCTATATGTCAAGGAGATAGTAAGACTGCACAGAGTTCCATCATCTATTGTCTCGGATCAAG
Source organism: Colocasia esculenta (assembly GCA_014218235.1). Lineage (NCBI taxonomy): Eukaryota > Viridiplantae > Streptophyta > Magnoliopsida > Alismatales > Araceae > Colocasia > Colocasia esculenta. The sequence goes on from CM024766.1 coordinate 55,295,186, forward strand.
ATCCGAGATTCACATCTCATTTTTGGAAAGGACTGCAAGGTGCACTGGGTACTAAACTCAACTTTAGTACCGCATTCCATCCACAAACAGATGGGCAGACTGAAAGAACCAACCAAATAGTGGAAGACATGCTGAGAGCTTGCACTATAGACTTCCAAGGATATTGGAACGAGCATCTATCCCTTATTGAGTTCGCCTATAACAACAGTTACCAGGCGAGCATCAAGATGGCACCGTTCGAAGCACTCTACGGAAGAAATTGTAGATCTCCTACATGCTGGAATGAGGTGGGAGAAGAGAAATGGCTAGGCCCGGATATGGTACAATGAACAACAAAGGACATTCAGGTGATTAGAGACCGGCTTAAGACTGTTCAGTCCAGACAAAAGAGCTATACCGACAAAAGAAGGCGGGACTTAGAATTCCAAGTCGGTGATCGTGTATTCTTAAAGGTGTCACCTACTCGTGGGATCCAAAGATTTGGTGTGAAAGGAAAGCTTAGTCCTAGATTCATCAGTCCTTTTGAGGTACTCGAAAGGATTGGTGAGGTTGCATACCAACTGGCGTTGCCACCGGATCTGGCATGTGTACACAATGTGTTCCATGTCTCCATGCTCAAGAAATATGTATATGATCCTACACACATCATTCGACACGAGAAGTTAATGTTGAACAAGGATGTGACATACGAAGAGAAGCCAGTCAAGATACTGGAACATAAGGTACAACAACTCAGGAACCGTCCCATCCACGTGGTTAAGGTCTTATGGAATAACCGCGGAGTGGAAGAAGCCACATAGGAACCAGAAGGAATCATCAGACGGAACTACCCCAATCTTTTTGGTAAGACATTTCCTCCCTTATGATCATATGAATTTGGGGACCAAATTCTTTTTAAGAGGGGGAGGATATAGCATCCTGGATTTTTCAAAACAAAAATATAATTAATAAAAATAAAAGCAATTAGAAATCAAATAAAAGAGAATTAAATAAAACATGTTAAATGAAAAGAAGTAATGGGCTTTGTTAAATGGACCCATTAGAAATTGGTGGGCCAAAATAGAGATTTTTAAAGGAAGAATAATAGGAAAATACCTTAAATTCATAATTGAATTATTACTTAAATAGAAAGGAGGTATTTAATGCATTAAAAAGGAAGTTTGAGTTGGATTGGATTCCTAAACCTACCCTAATGGGTTGGCCACGAAATTAGCTCCCATCCTAACCCAATTAGGAGATCTCATGCCTAAAAAGGGGAGAGGGAAATAGGAAATTCAGAATTTATTAGGAATTGGATTTAAACTAAGAAAGGGAATGGGGAGATGCTTAAATACTCCTCTAAAACCCTCATGGCCGGCCCTAGCTCATGCCAAGGGTTTGTTAGATGTGGGAAGGAGCCAAAGGGAAGGAGAATTCGTGGAGAAGAAGGATCCCTCAAGTTCTTCCCTGAGTTCTTCAAGTTCAAACCCTAGAAGAGAAAAACCATTAAAGGTAGACATTCTCACGAGCAGAAACCATGAAAATTTATCTGTAGGATGTTTCGTCCATCAGGAACAAAAGCCCTTTGGTTTCATAATTTTCCATCGAGCATATCTTTTGTTCTTGGTTTTTCATGTTCTGCAACTTACATGACCCCGAACCCTTTTCAAAAATCTAGATCTCCATGTACCCTCTATCCCATGCCACGAAAATTTTACTGGAGAAACTGATGGCTATTAGGGATCGTTTTCCCCTAAAAGCCCTAATTTTCATGCATCCTACCTTGCGAATTAATTCTTGCATCTCAACTGTTCTCAATATTTTGTTCTCCATGTTTGACTTGAGTAAAGCCTGTCAAAACCATGCTTGTTTTCCAATTCCTAATTATTGTAAGTACCCATGTGAGTCTAGATCAATTTCCAACTAGTTTCATGATTTTCCATCACTTGTACAATTAGTTATGAATTTTTGAACATCCCTGTGTCAAAACATGGTAAGTTTGGACCCAGAACCAAGGACATGTCAGATCTCTGTCAGACTCAAGCCAAGGACCTGAGAACACGACGGCCCGATAGGCCGCGTTCTCAGGCAGATCGCGACAAGCATCACCGTCATGATCTGATCGCGATAGGACCCCCATTGCGACCTGACCTTCTGATCTGACAGACATGTCGCCTTCTTTATATGAACCCGTCGCGACCTGCCTGCCCGAACCAACAAGCCGTCGCGACCTGTACAAGACCCCATCGTGATCTCAGTTGACCCTGTCGCGACCCTCATTAGGGTGTGCTACGATCTGACTTTTTGCAGGAAAACCCATCTTTTGAAAGTCTTGTTGTTCTTCAGCTATTCCCATATCTTGTTAACTATTTTAAACACTAAAAAATGAAGTTGTAAATATGGAATATATTTTAATTAATTTAAGTCAATCACATGATCTATCTTGTCCATGATTTTCTTATTCACATGCACACACACTTTGAACCATCCAAATATGGCTTAATTGGCATGAACATGTTACATAATTTATCTGGTAATTTATGTCATTAAAATTGCCTCATTCTTAAATATACTTGTGTATATTTCTCGCGATGTTTTGGAACACCGATACTAACTCTCCACTGTACTAGAATTCCTCTAGAACATCGAACACTTGTTTCTATATACACACTCTCTCTTGACTTAGACGAACTCTCCGTCAGATACTCCTTCTGCCGGACTAGTGAGTCTTTGTTCAAGGTCTCCGTGAGTCTCCTTTGTCCATGGATTCCCACATGGTCGACAAGCCAATTGTACCCTAACACCTATGATACCCTTCAGGGATCAACATGATCCAAACGGCTTTTAGAAGTTCGCTCTTATCTTGAATCACGCCGGACCCCTGGACCTGTGCGTAACATGGCCAGCAGAAAGGTAGTGAGTTCCACCTAACTGCCAACACCAAGAGCGCGTGTTGTGCAACTGTTACTATCGTCTGTTTACTCGACGTGTTATGTGCAATGTCCACTAGCTCTCATCTATATTCTATTCTCTCATCTATTCACGTTCACTCTACTATCTCGTCTATTCATCTAGTACTCTCATCTATTTCTTGGTACTCTATATTGGCCATTTACTGATTGTCTAAAGATAAACAATATAACCAATGCCTGGCAATATATAAAGGGCCCGATCTGGTCCTGGGATGTGCGCCCGAAAGTGCTAGTACTCATGGGAGTTAAATGATCAGAGTGTTTGACATTACACTCAAGTGCTATCTATCTCGACTATCTAAATGACAATCAAAAAGTGCTATGTTCTCTCATTGTTTATTGACAAAAGTGCTATATTATACCCATTGTGCTATTGCTATACTTTGTGCTATTTGTGCTATGGCCATCTTCCTATTTTGTGCTATACTCGACTCTCGTGCTATATTTGGAAATTTGTGCTATTTCGTTCATGTGCTATCATGCTATCTCTCATGTTACTTGACTCTCTCGCTCTATCATTAGTTACTCTGCCTTTAATGCATTAATTATTTAAAGCCTACTTGACTATTGAGATTTAAGTCGTACTGGGCGTTATCGCTCACCCTGTGCTATTTGTCGTTGTGTTCTCAGGTGAGACCGAGGATGAACTATACATTCAAGAGGACGGGAACGACCAGGAGTGACGTTATGAGCACCCTAGTGTCTTAGCATTATGTTAGAGTGTCAGTTTAGTCTTTTGCTTTTATTTCAATGTAATTGGGCCCTATAGAATGGCTCTGATATTAGTGGTTGTAACTAGACATTTGAAAGTTATTAATGAGAAGGATTATCTTTAGTATTATTCATTGTGCAATGGTTTGATGTCTAGTACTTGCTCTGTACCCGTTTACTTGCAACTGCCTCGCATTCCGATATTCTGCATCGGGGCGTGACAATAAGTGCATTATCACACCACACCCAAAGTTTAACAATCTTGTATCAACTAAATTATAGTTCAGAGCTCCAACTATGTGTAAATGAAAAGATATGCACAAAGATACAAAGCATGAAGAAACATGCTTCCCCCCTTAGCCTTGTAGCATTTTATTCTTGTGTTGGACAATCCAACAACCAAGGATATTGAAGAATTATATTGATGGAACAAGCATACCATTAGGAGAACACAAATTAATGCTAGTAATATGTATGAATATGACACATACATACCACTAGGAGAATAAAAATTTAGGCAATTCTTACTACCTGGCAACATGTTAAAATAGAAGCAATGATCAGAAAGACATCAAAGCATGATGAAAATGGCCATTATCATCATCTTATGTAGTTTGATTGTTGCTATTCACAGAGGACGAATACAAAACTCAATGATGCCAATAATATGACTCCTAATAGTGACATGAAGGTGAGCTATATTTGTAAGGCCCTCGAATTTCCGTCGCATTATTTGTATTTGTGTATGTATGTTTGTGCTTATATATGTATATACGTATTTACGTATGTATTAATTAGTACAATTACGTGTGCATGTGTTCATATTAGATATAAATAATGCATGTATTGAATGGTGATAGTATGGATACACTACCATATACATATTGCATGTATATATGCATGGTATGCATGGTTTTCTGCATATTTTAGAGTTTTGGCCGAAGGCCTTATTGGCGTCAACCCCTAGCCGTTGAGGTGGTGTCAGCGTCCAGACATAGACGCCAACACTAATCCTGGCGTCTAACGATATGGACGCCTATTTCTCTGGCCTGCATGCGCAGCAGAGCCAGAAATTCCGGAAACAAGAAAGCTCAGCCATTGGGGAGCTGTCCCCAACGGCTCTGAGAGCTGTCTTGTCACCCTGTGAGTGGGAGAGAGACCTCCCCATATGTCTGAACCCGGATCTGCCTTCTCCCACACCTCTCTTCACCTTTGCAAGAGAGAAACCAGGAGAAAAACCCTAGTTTCTGAGCTGTGAGAAAACCCACTCTTTGCACCCAAAGATCCGACTTCCTGGAGCTAGATCCGGCCATCTTCCACGACAAGAGGATAGCTGGAGCAAAGGAGGAGGCTTCCCCGACATCCCCTTACTGTGGAGATCATCCAGGAGCCCGGAGGAAGAAGATCTAGGAGGATGTTCTGCACCTTCTTGGGACTTCCCAAGGAGGGCTTCTCCGAGCACTTTGATCCATTGGAGTATTTTCTAAAAGGCAAGTGACGTAACCATAATGTCCCCGTATATGTCTAGGTCGATTCTACAATTTTTGTATATTTTTCCCTCGAGTCCTAGACCCTCACATTCACCCAACTTGAGAGCTCGGGTCTGTGTTTCTGCACAGACCTGCATTGACGGCAAGGTCAATGGACGCTGAGATCATGCTTGGCGTCCATCGACCATGCCGCTGACACTGAGTCAGCGGCCAGAGACCACCGCCAAGTTCCTCTGGACAGAACAGTGACCTGTTCTGCCCTTCTTATACAACTATTTTCGGTATGGTTTCCGTGATGAGGATATATGGTAACCTCATACACTATGTATACTGTTAAATGTGGTGTGTGGATGAGTGTGATGTGTGGTGGTGAATGTTAGAAAATTGTATCCCATGAACTTGTAAGCATGATTTGTTGATAATCTTGCCAATCTATGCTTTATGATTAGGACTAGTCTGAATGCCTCCGTTTTATTAGATCATGAAGATTAGTGGATCAGTATACATGTACTCAATTTTTGATGAATTGTCCATGCTTGTATAAATTGCTAATAAATTCGGCTCGGTAAATAAAAAGGCATGTAAGAATGGTTTGTGGTGATCGATCTGTGGTTGAATGATTTAGGATAATTCTATAATCTCAAGTCATGCATATAACAGTAGTCTCTGTTCAAACAGTAAGTGGCAAAATTGCATGATGTGTTAAACTCCATGTCAACTTAAATTGTGAATGGCATGCGAAATAGGTATTTGATTTTCTGTAAATTCTATTTAGCTCAGAAAAATCTGAAAAATTGAATATATGACCTTGAACCCGAAAATAGCATGTGGTTAAAATTTCAGGTCATTTGGACCAGTATATAAGGAGTTATGTATTTTCCATGTGAAATGTAAAAATCCATGTATGTTATCGTGAAGTGGTTAGATATTGTTTAAACCCAACCTGATTAGTGAATTTACTGTGTGTTAAACTCCTGAAATCTGTAGTGCCATGTCAGGAAAAAATAGAGATATGCATGTGAGTGAGAAAGTGAATGAGATGGAAAGTGATATGTGTAAAACCATGTGTAAATCGGTAAAATGTGTAAATGTGTAACTGTGCCAATGTGACACTGCTTCCGTAGAGGGCAGTGGAACTGTATCAGGGAAAAGTCCCCCTGAGAAAGTTCAATGTGTAAGTGACCCTAAGGGCATTAGGGGAAATCCTGGAGGTGGACAAGTACCACTGGTTAGGGTGGAGACTTGTTCTCCCGGTCTGCGCAGTCCAAGAGTCGCCATTGGAATGCCTAGATGGCGTCTATGTGTAATGTGATGTGTATATATCCTTCTTTGGTGGTTTGGACTATGTGTCACGGCACCTAAAATGTGTAATGTGTAATGTGTAATGTGTATGTGTTCATGTGTAAATGTGTAAGTGAACAATGTGAATGTGTATGTGCAAAGTGTAACCATGTGAAAGAGGAAACTTGTGTAATGAAAATGTGAAATTCTAAATGTGAAGATATGATATTGAAATCCATGTGAGACAAATCTGAAACCATGTGAAATCAGAAATTTTATGTTGTTATCATCATGTTTATATGTGCAAAAATGTCTAGAATCCATGTTAGGGATAATTGATGGCACGGGTACAAAATAGCATGATTGGTTGTTCACATGATATGTTTTAAGCAACATGGTAGCTCTCATGTGTAGGTTTACAGCCATTAAACCATGTGAAACCAGAAACTTAAAGCAGGTGAAAATGTCTATGTATGTGCATAAGAACATGTAAAACTCATGCTAGTTGTGTTTCCTTTCATATATACACAGTGTTCATGTTGGTAGCTCTCATGTCTTGGTTCTTTAAAGGCAAAATTTCATGAGTAAATTGAATAGAGAGCATGTGATAGGTAAAGTTTTATTCTTAGAAATCTGAAAGTATGATCCATGTATTAATTTGTAAAACTTTCATGCCATGTGTTGAAAATTTTGAATGTGTATGTAGAAACCGCTATGACTTATACGTGTATGTTATGAGTAGTGTTGCTTGTTGAGTCTTTAGACTCACTCCTTGCTTCGGCGTACAGGTGTAGTTGGTGACGTGGCACCGTTGGAGGAGACAGTGGAGACGGACTCCGAGCGTGGAGATTAGTCTTGGAGTTTCTTTGTGACTTGTGCATTTTATAGTATGTAATTTGAACGTTGTATTAGAGTTATCATGAAAAGAATGTATAAGTGTGGACATTATGTATTGAATTTCAGCAATTTAAATTATGTGAACTTTAGCTCTTAATGTTAATTGCGAATTTCATGTATGTTTAATGTGGATGATGAATAAATGGAGACAGTTGTCTTTTACTTCCGCTACTCTGTTGTATATTCGCGTGTATCTCAGCTGTTTGTATCGTTTGGGTAAATGTCCCACTGTGAGGACTCTCGCTATACGACGTGGGTTGGTATAACCGTACCGGTATAATGAGGGCCGTCACAGAGATTGGTATCAGAGCGACCGGTTGAGATTGCACATGAATATACCTAAGTCATCATCCCCATTGCATGCTAAGTATGTCCACATGTGTAGAAAACACTAATAAGAAGTGAAAGATAGATAAGAAAATGGTTAGAAAACTTAGTAACCTAGCTCTAATGTTGGCTGAAATTTATTACAGCCATGGCTTCGAGAGGTAGGCGTGGTGGAGCGTCGGCCCGTGAGGACGAGCCGCGACGTGATGAGCAGGCGGAGCAACAGGCCCCAGCACCACGAGGCCCTGTACTTCCCCCACCGCCGCCTGTGGATTACGGAGTATTCATGCAAGGTCTGGTACAAGCCATGCAGACGCAGGCTCATACCCAGGCAGCACTCCAGGCACAGTTGGTGGCCCAAGTAGAATAATGAAACAACTAAGTAGTTTGCTATTTAAATAGCATGATATTGTGTTTATCGTATATTGTTTATTGTTGAATGTAGCAGGCTCAGGCACCAGCTCAGGACCATGGTGGACCTCCCATCATGGAGCGATTCAAGAGGATGACCCCACCCTCTTTTAAGGGGGAGAGTGATCCATTAATGGCAGAAAGCTGGTTAAGGGAGACAGAGAAAATCTTCCGAGCCATCTGGTGCCCTAAGGAGGATAAGGTGACATTAGCCACCTACATGCTACAGGTAACTTTTAATTTTGTATGTTTGTATGTTCTGCTTAATTTAGAATTTGTTAGTTGGTGCTTATGAAGGTGTATTGCAGGAGAGAGCGGATGTATGGTGGTCCTCCCTACTACGTACACGCTTTGAGGACGGAGCAGTAGACGTGATGTGGGACGCGTTCATGAGACTCTTTCGAGCCAAGTTCGTCCCCGAGCATATCCAGGACAAAATGGAGCAGGAGTTTCTCTCCCTGACGCAAGGCTCCATGACCGTGCTGGAATACGAGGCAAGGTTTTCTGAACTTTCTAGGTATGCACCGCATATCGTAGAGGATGAGCGCAGGAAGACCAAGAAGTTCGTGATGGGACTCAAGCCATCACTGCGGACGAGACTCGTGGCGTTTGACCACCGCACGCTGGACGAGGCCCTCAGTGCTTCCTGCCGGCAGGAGGGAGAAATGGAGCAATATCTGGAGGAAAAGAAGGCTTCGCAGAAGAGGCCGGCAGCGACATTCCAGCGGCAGGATAAGAAGAAGACGGTGTACCATGCACCGCAGAAACCAGTGGCAGTCAGCAACTCTCAGGTACCTTCTGTACATTCCCCTGGTGTGAAGAAAGAGTGTCCCCATTGCGGGAAGACACACGGTGGTTCCGAGTGTTGGTTGGTAGCGGGTAGATGCTTGAAGTGTGGGAGCAGTGACCACAAGATCAAAGATTGCCCAAGACTTCAGCAAGGAGCTCAACGTGGAGCGCCAGCACCAGCAGTAGCGGTAGCCGCGCCAGCTACAGGAAGACATGGAAGGCCTCGAGCCCCAGCTCAAGTGTTTGCTTTGGCACGCGAGGACGCCGAGCAGGCGGAGCATGTCACCGAAGGTACGGTTTTGCTTTTATGTGTGCACGCTCGGGTTTTGTTTGATACGGGTGCTACTCACTCATTCATTTCTGAGCGGTTCGCTAGGCAGTTAGCCCTAGAGTCAAGCGTAGAGTCTGAGGAGTTAGAGGTCCCTTTGTCTGTGCACACCCCTGCAGGTACGGTATCGACTAGGAAGTGCATTCCGTCATTACCTGTGTGCATTGAGGATAGAATCCTAGATGGGTGTTTCTTCTTGCTAAAGATGAAGGACTATGATGCTATTCTTGGTCTGGGTTGGCTAGAGGATATGCGTTAGTGGATTGTCGTCGGAAGAGGATTGTTTTCCGCATTCCTGGTGAGGACGAGTTCTCTCATCCCTTGCCAAAGAACTTAGTGGGAAAGTTAGTTATCTCTGCCATGAAGGCGATGCGCATGGTGAACAAGGGTTGTGACGCATTTCTTGCCAGCGTTATGCTAGTACCCGATGCTGGTTCGTCACTGACTCTTGCAGAGATCGATGTGGTGCAGGATTTTCCAGATGTCTTTCCCGATGACTTGTCTGGATTGCCACCGGATAGGGAGATAGAGTTCACTATAGAGTTGCTTCCAGGCACCTCTCCTATCTCGAAGGCCCCATATCGGATGGCCCCTGCAGAGTTAGCCGAGTTAAGGAAGCAATTGCAAGAATTGCTTGATAAGGGATTCATTCGCCCTAGTGTTTCCCCTTGGGGCGCACCTGTATTATTCGTCAAGAAGAAAGATGGGTCATTTAGGTTGTGTATTGACTATAGGAAGTTGAACCAAGTGACTGTGAAGAACAGGTACCCCTTACCTCGGATCGATGATCTGTTTGACCAGTTGCAGGATGCATCAGTCTTTTCTAAGATTGACTTGCGATCTGGTTATCATCAGCTGCGGATTAGGAGTGAGGATGTGTCCAAGATGGCATTTAGATCCCGTTATGGACATTATGAGTTCTTGGTCCTTCCTTTCAGATTGACCAACGCCCCTGCAGCGTTCATGGATCTCATGAATCGGGTGTTTAGTCTGTATTTAGATAGCTTTGTCGTAGTGTTTATCAATGACGTGTTGGTCTATTCTCTGGATGAGGCCACGCACCGTCAGCATTTGAGGTTAGTCTTAGAGGTTCTCCGTGAGCACAAGCTGTATGCGAAGTTAGCAAGTGCGAGTTCTGGTTGCGCGAGGTTCACTTTCTCGGGCATGTGATCTCCGACGCTGGTGTTGCAGTTGATCCAGCAAAGGTCCAAGCAGTTATGGATTGGGAGATTCCCCAGACTCCTTCGGAGATTCGTAGTTTCATTGGGTTAGCTGGTTATTATCGGCGATTCATTGAGGGTTTCTCATCCATCGTCGCCCCTTTGACAAAGCTGACCAGGAAGGGTGAGAAGTTCGTATGGTCTGAGGCATGTGAGCGTAGCTTTCAGCTATTGAAGGCTAAGCTTACTTCTGCTCCGGTATTGGTATTGCCTAGTGGTCTAGAAGGTTTTGCCATTTATACGGATGCATCTCAGATTGGTTTAGGCTGTGTGCTCATGCAGCAAGATAGGGTAGTGGCTTATGCTTCTCGTCAGTTGAAGGAGCATGAGAGGAACTATCCGACTCATGATTTGGAGCTCGCAGCTGTGGTTCATGCACTAAAGATCTGGAGGAACTATCTTTATGGTGTCAGATTTGAGGTGTTTACCGACCACAAGAGCTTGAAGTATCTTTTCTCCCAAAAGGAATTAAACTTGAGGCAGAGGAGATGGATTGAGTTCTTGAAGGACTATGACTTCGACCTTCAGTATCATCCTGGAAAGGCGAACGTTGTAGCGGATGCTCTTAGTAGAAAGAGGTCTTCGCTCCAGCAGGATTGGAAGATGTTGGAGGATGCAGCGTGCTCTATGACCGAGTTAGAGCCATCTCTGTGTCAGGCTTTTGTAGCTCAGCTATCCCTTAGATCCTCAGTCTTGGATGAGGTGATTGAGCAGCAGAAAGCCGACCCTAGATTGTTAGAGTTAGTGGGTAAGGCGGGCGTTGCTCGTGATGAGGACGTGTGATTAGATTTCAGCACCGTGTCTGTGTCCCTGATGTAGTGATGTCCGTGAGCATGTGTTAGCGGAGGCTCATAGGTCACGATTCTCTATTCATTCGGTAACACTAAGATGTATCAAGACCTGAAGAGATCATTTTGGTGGTCCGGCATAAAGAAGGATGTTGTGGATTATGTGTCTAGATGTCTAGTATGTCAGCAAGTGAAAGCCGAGCGGCAGCGACCATCCAGCCTTATGCAGAGGATGGATATCCCAGTGTGGAAGTGGGAAGCTGTCACTTGAACGTGCGACATTGTTGACTGTGCATTCTCGTTGTTCAAAGTTCATTGCACAGATCAATATGCGCACTTCCTCTAAACTGTCTCACAAAATTAAAACAACAAAGATGAACTAGCATGGTGGTGAGAACATGTCATATCCACGGAGAGGCAGAATAAAGCTTGAATTAAACTACTTAGACTTGAAATCATTCTAACGGGCACAATTTCACCAAAATAACATTGTAATAGAGTCACTTCTATGAACAACACCAATCTAACAACACTACAAACTATTAGATGAAGAACAAAAGAGACACGATGTAATAAACTCTAGATTAAGAAACGATAAAAGACATTAAATTGTAACGCCAAAAATCCGGATCTGATCCCCTTACAATTGTCGAATTATCTATCCATGCTCAACCATTAGAGCAAGAACAGAAGAATTAAACAATGCAATGGATTGAACTCTAAGCACAACAGAATTGAAAGTAAATGCAACACATTGGATCTATCTATTCTAAATATAGAGAAACTGAAAATTAAATGCAAACAACATCACTGGACCGAACTATCTAACAAAGCATGGATGAACAACTAATTGCAGAAATAAGAAATTTGAATCTCTGGATCGATCTCTCAACAACCCAACTCAGAAGCACAGATGAAAATGGAACAGAAATGGAACATGGATGCTCAAGATGAACACGGCAAGAAAAAAAAATGGAAACAAGTTGCAATCGAACTCTAGATCTGATCACAGAAGAAGATGCCAGCCATTATCCTCCTCACAGCAGCTAGAACAACTCTCACAGCCCTCAATCTCTCACAGAAGAACAGAAACTAAAATATTAACTCTCTCAATTGTCGAAATATCTAACACTACTCTACCATTAAACCAAGAGCAACATACCGAACAACTGCACTGAATTGAGCTAAAACATAGAAGAGAGAACTCAGAAGTAATGAAGTAGATCAAACTCTGAAACATAACAGGAATAAGAAATGCCACTGGATTCTCTACATAAACACCGAAGAACTGTGAGAACACTCCATTTCCCCAACACAGCAGCACAGAATAGATGAAGGAAAGAACAAAATCCCCGGAAGCTTGAACTGGCAAACAAATTCCAAAAAAAAATGTGGGTCGCTCTCGGGATCTGATCTCTTCCAATCCTCACAACTCTCACAGAGCAAGAAATGAAATCCCCAACTCCTCCACAGATGAATGATATAAAAACTACAGAGGAAAAAATAGTAGATACAATTCCCTAAAACTCACTGTCGAACCCCTTACAGATGGATGGAAAAGAACAGTAAGAACTAGCATTCCCAAAAAATGCGAACTGGAAAGCTTTTGCTGAAAAGGTAAATAACAGAAAGAAATGGTAGAATAAAACCAAAAATCTCAACTGGCCAACTCCGAACTGGAAGATAGAAGAACTACTGGAATCCCTTTATAGCAAGAAATATACAAAAACCAAACTCGAACTCCAACCCTCCCTGCTTACAGAAAGAAGAATTACATGAAAGAAACTTTAAAAAAACTATCTCTAAAATCTGAACTAGAGAACCCCTGCTCTGAACTCGTCTCCCTACCCTGTGAAGTCTGGAGGACAGAAAAAATACAGGGGAAGAAATGGAAACTAAAATTCCTAAAAAAATTCTAAACAGCCGAAAAACCAGAACCGCCTGAGAAGAGGACTCTGGGGTCCTTTTATAGACACCCGGGCATCCTGCTTCCTCTCCCATCTGCACCAGGATTGCCAGCTCTGCAAGCCTGGATCGCCAGCATCGCACGACCTCCAGCTCAGCATCTGCTCAGCGCATACAGCACCTCAGCAGACCAAGCCCTAGCTGAGCTCCATCGCGCACCGCACCACCTCTAGCCTGCTTCGCACGGGATCTGCCCTGGCCGCTCCGCAGCTTCCCGCCATCTGCACAACAAGCCCAGCCTGCAAAACCGCCCTCCTAGCCTCGCACGAGCTCTGGCTTCACACCCCTGGCCGTTTCAGCGCCATTGCCCTCCTGCCGCGCACAGTCCCACAGCAGTTGTCCTCCGCCTTAGGTCGCCCGCCCATTGCCCAGCAACACCGCCAGCCTCCATCTGCACAACAGCACACCCCAGCACATACCTTGGACCCAGCAGCTCCAGTCGGCCATTGTCCACACCAGCCGCATGCATAGCACCATCAGCCGCCCTTACACCATCACACACCTCTGCTCCGCACAGCCCAGGCACCGCCTCCAGCAAGCTTCCCCAAATCGTAAACAGCCTTTGACCTAGTGGGAAGAAGGATAAAAAGATTTAAGAGGGGTGAGTAGATGGGTTAGGTGTTTATTTAATGAAATTGGGTGGGGTATGTGGCAACGTGTGGTGAAGTGAGGAAAGGAAAATATGTAATGGATTTATGAGGGGGTATGTGTCATGATAGGATTGGGTAGGGTGTTAATAACTAAAATTGATTTTAATTCTGATTTATTTACATACTAGTATTTACGAAATATGAGAATTCAAAGATTTTATGTAAAATGTAAAAAGAAATACTTTTTATTAATCAAATTATTCAAAAAAAATGTTAATTTTATTAAATGAAAAATCTAATTATATATTATATCAAAATAATATGCTCAAAAAAAACTATTTAGAGATGTATGAAAATTAAAGTCCAAATGTACGCTATTTATGGACAAAGATTGTTTAAAATTGACTAAATGTATGAAATTTAACACGAAAATTTTTGTAATTATCATCACTATGGACTTCGTTTCGGGTTTGCCTCGATCTAGAAGGGGCAATGACTCGATTTGGGTTGTTGTAGATAGATTCTCAAAGACTGCTCATTTCTTGCCTATGAAGAAGAAGCAGTCAGTAGAGAGTTTGGCTAGATTGTATATTGGTGGTATCATTAGATTGCATGGTGTGCCGAAGTCGATCATTTCGGATCGAGATCCGAGATTTACTTCGAGATTGTGGAAGGGTCTTCAGGATGCGTTAGGTTCGGAGCTTAAGCTCAGTTCGGCGTTTCATCCCCAGACCGATGGACAGTCTGAGAGGACTATCCAGACGCTCGAGGATATGTTGAGAGCGTGTGTTCTGGATTGGAAGGATGATTGGGAGCGTCATTTACCTCTTATGGAGTTCGCATACAACAACAGCTTTCATGCCAGTATTGGTATGGCTCCATTCGAGGCGTTGTATGGTAGGCCCTGCAGATCTCCTTTATGTTGGGAGGAGACTGGTGATAGGCAGTTGATCGGACCGGAGTTAGTTCAGGAAACTTCGGATAAGATTCAACTTATCAGGAAAAGGCTCGTTGCGGCACAGGATAGGCAGAAGAGTTATGCCGACAACAGAAGGAAGGATTTGGAGTTCGAGGTTGGCGATCATGTCTTCTTGAAGATATCACCTACTCGTGGTGTCGTCAGATTTGGCAGGCATAGCAAGCTAAGCCCTAGATTCATTGGCCCATATGAGATTCTCAGACGTTTGGGCAGTGTGGCATATGAGCAAGCATTACCCCCAGCTTTGGCTAGCGTTCACCCTGTATTCCACGTATCTATGCTCAGGAAGTATGTCCGAGATCCGTCTCATGTGATTAGTCATGAGCCAGTGGAGATCCATCCAGATCTTTCGTATGTCGAGCAACCAGTAGCCATTCTTGACCGGAAGGTTCAGCATCTCCGAAACAAGAGAATTGCGTCGGTGAAGGTCCTATGGCGGAACTTCTCACGAGAGGAGGCTACTTGGGAGCTTGAGGATGCGATGAAGAAGAAGTATCCCCTCTTGTTTGAGTAGTGTCGTTCTAACTTCGAGGACGAAGTTTCTTTAAGGGGGAGAGGGTGTAAGGCCCTCAAATTTCCGTCGCATTATTTGTATTTGTGTATGTATGTTTGTGCTTGTGTATGTATATACGTATTTACGTACGTATTAATTAGTACAATTACGTGTGCATGTGTTTATATTAGATATAAATAATGCATGTATTGAATGGTGATAGTATGGATACACTACCATATACATATTGCATGTATATATGCATGGTATGCATGGTTTTCTGCATATTTTAGAGTTCTGGCCGAAGGCCTTATTGGCGTCAACCCCTAGCCGTTGAGGTGGTGTCAGCGTCCAGACATGGACGCCAACACCAATCCTGGCGTCTAACGATATGGACGCCTATTTCTCTGGCCTGCATGCGCAGCAGAGCCAGAAATTCCGGAAACAAGAAAGCTCAGCCATTGGGGAGCTGTCCCTAACAGCTCTGAGAGCTGTCTTGTCACCCTGTGAGTGGGAGAGAGGCCTCCCCATATGTCTGAACCCGGATCTGCCTTCTCCCACTTCTCTCTTCACCTTTGCAAGAGAGAAACCAGGAGAAAAACCCTAGTTTCTGAGCTGTGAGAAAATGCACTCTTTGCACCCAAAGATCCGACTTCCTGGAGCTAGATCCGGCCATCTTCCACGACAAGAGGATAGCTGGAGCAAAGGAGGAGGCTTCCCCGACATCCCCTTGCTGTGGAGATCATCCAGGAGCCCAGAGGAAGAAGATCTAGGAGGACGTTCTGCACCTTCTTGGGACTGCCCAAGGAGGGCTTCTCCGAGCACTTTGATCCATTGGAGTTTTTTCTAAAAGGCAAGTGACCTAACCATAATGTCCCTGTATGTGTCTAGGTCGATTCTACAATTTTTGTATATTTTTCCCTCGAGTCCTAGACCCTCACATTCACCCAACTTGAGAGCTCGGGTCTGTGTTTCTGCACAGACCTGCATTGACGGCAAGGTCAATAGACGCTGAGATCATGCTTGGCGTCCATCGACCATGCCGCTGACACTGAGTCAGCGGCCAGAGACCGCCGCCAAGTTCCTCTGGACAGAACAGTGACCTGTTCTGCCCTTCCTATACAACTATTTTCGGTATGGTTTCCGTAATGAGGATATATGGTAACCCTATACACTATGTATACTGTTAAATGTGGTGTGTGGATGAGTGTGATTTGTGGTGGTGAATGTTAGAAAATTGTATCCCATGAACTTGTAAGCATGATTTGTTGATAATCTTGTCAATCTATGCTTTATGATTAGGACTAGTCCGAATGCCTCCGTTTTATTAGATCATGAAGATTAGTGGATCAGTATACATGTACTCAGTTTTTGATGAATTGTCCATGCTTGTATAAATTGCTAATAAATTCGGTTCGGTAACTAAAAGGCATGTAACAATGGTTTGTGGTGATCGATCTGTGGTTGTATGATTTAGGATAATTCTATAATCTCAAGTCATGCATACAACAGTAGTCTCTATTCAAACAGTAAGTGGCAAAATTGCATGATGTGTTAAACTCCATGTCAACTTAAATTGTGAATGGCATGCAAAATAGATATTTGATTTTCTGTAAATTCTATTTAGCTCAGAAAAATCTGAAAAATTGAATGTATGACCTTGAACCCGAAAATAGCATGTGGTTAAAATTTCAGGTCATTTGGACCAGTATATAAGGAGTTATGTATTTTCCATGTGAAATGTAAAAATCCGTGTATGTTATCGTGAAGTGGTTAGATATTGTTTAAACCCAACCTGATTAGTGAATTTACTGTGTGTTAAACTCCTGAAATCTGTAGTTCCATGTCAGGAAAAAATAGAGATATGCATGTAAGTGAGAAAGTGAATGAGATGGAAAGTGATATGTGTAAAACCATGTGTAAATCGGTAAAATGTGTAAATGTGTAACTATGCCAATGTGACACTACTTCCGTAGAGGGCAGTGGAACTGTATCAGGGAAAAGTCCCCCTGAGAAAGTTCAATATGTAAGTGACCCTAAGGGCATTAGGAGGAAATCCTGGAGGTGGACAAGTACCACTGGTTAGGGTGGAGACTTGTTCTCCCGGTCTGCGCAGTCCAAGAGTCGCCATTGGAATGCCTAGATGGCGTCTATGTGTAATGTGATGTGTATATGTCCTTCTTTGGTGGTTTGGACTATGTGTCACGGCACCTAAAATGTGTAATGTGTAATGTGTAATGTGTATGTGTTCATGTGTAAATGTGTAAGTGAACAATGTGAATGTGTATGTGCAAAGTGTAACCATGTGAAAGAGGAAACTTGTGTAAAGAAAATGTGAAATTCTAAATGTGAAGATATGATATTGAAATCCATGTGAGACAAATCTGAAACCATGTGAAATCAGAAATTTATGTTGTTATCATCATGTTTATATGTGCAAAAATGTCTAGAATCCATGTTAGGGATAATTGATGGGCACAGGTACAAAATAGCATGATTGGTTGTTCACATGATATGTTTTAAGCAACATGGTAGCTCTCATGTGTAGGTTTACAGCCATTAAACCATGTGAAACCAGAAACTTAAAGCATGTGAAAATGTCTATGTAAGTGCTTAAGAACATGTAAAACTCGTGCTAGTTGTGTTTCCTTTCATATATGCACAGTGTTCATGTTGGTAGCTCTCATGTCTTGGTTCTTTAAAGGCAAAATTTCATGAGTAAATTGAATAGAGAGCATGTGATAGGTAAAGTTTTATTCTTAGAAATCTGAAAGCATGATCCATGTATTAATTTGTAAAACTTTCATGCCATGTGTTTGAAAATTTTGAATGTGTATGTAGAAACCGCTATGACTTATACGTGTATGTTATGAGTAGTGTTGCTTGCTGAGTCTTTAGACTCACTCCTTGCTTCGGCGTACAGGTGTAGTTGGTGACGTGGCACCGTTGGAGGAGACAGTGGAGACGGACTCCGAGCGTGGAGATTAGTCTTGGAGTTTCTTTGTGACTTGTGCATTTCATAGTATGTAATTTGAACGTTGTATTAGAGTTATCATGAAAAGAACGTATAAGTGTGGACATTATGTAATTGAATTTCAGCAATTTAAATTATGTGAACTCTTAGCTCTTAATGTTAATTGCGAATTTCATGTATGTTTAATGTGGATGATGAATAAATGGAGACAGTTGTCTTTTACTTCCGCTACTCTGTTGTATATTCGCGTGTATCTCAGCTGTTTGTATCGTTTGGGTAAATGTCCCACTGTGAGGACTCTCGCTATACCGACGTGGGTTGGTATAACCGTACCAGTATAATGAGGGTCGTCACAATATTGGGACAATAGACAAAGATATTAGGCTATTACTTTTCAGACACCGTGTACGCACTGCCGAGGAAACAAAAATGATCCCAATTGTAAACTCCTAAGTAATGAAATGGAGACTATAAATGAACAGGAAACATGAAGCAACATGCAAAATTGGACATTACCAACATCTAATGAGCTGTTCATGGTTATCATGACTTCTTGTTTTTTTCCCAAAATAAGAGAAGTGATTGGTACTGAATTGGAATGCTTTTGTTGCCTCCTCTCTTTCAAACCAAGACTTGCCGATCTACAACCTCTGTTTAAAAAGGGACCTAAAAAGTAGAAAAATAGTAAGCACTTAAACAAGAATGTGGAAATTAAAATAACTTCAAATTAATAGTAAGACTTCCCTGCACCACATAACCAGTCATCATGTCCATTATCATGGATCCTTGTTGCTTCTTGAGGATGAGAAGTGATTGGCACTAAACTTGAACGCTTGCGCCACTCCATCACTTTTGAGGCAAAGTTTATCAATATGCGGCTTTTGTTTAGATAGTGATATGTAAAGAAGGCAAATGTTAAACACTTGAAAGCAAATTCAACAATGACAATTACTTAAGGTAAATAGATAAACCTCCCTGAACCAGATAACCATGTATTATGGCCATTATCAAGACTCCTTGTTGCTTCTTGAGGAAGAAAAATAACCGCTACTAAATTAGACATTTTTGTCATCAAATCTCATTCAAAACCAACTTTATCAGCGTGCACCCTCTATTTAAGTAGCAACCAACTAAACAAAAAATCTTTTTCCATATATACCCCTTTTAGACGTCTAATTGCATGATAAAGAAGACATGAACGAACATGCATTGAGAATTATGTTTAACGTAAAATGACCAAAAAGCCCCCACCATCTCTCTCTCTCTCTATCGCTCCCTGCAACAACACCTACCACACCCCACCAACTCTCTCTCTCTCTCTCTCTCTCTCTCTCTCTCTCTCTCTCTCTCTCTCTCCTGGTGCTCACCGCCGCACGTCTTGCAGTTCAAACTCAGAGAACAAATAGGTAAGCACATGGCATTCATTGCAAAATGACGTAAAACAACAATACATAGTTTTTTGCAAATGAAAAGAGCAATTCACCATACATTGAAATATTCTCAGAACATTAAATTCTGTGAAAAATAAATAAAGTTAGCATCAATAACCATGCAGCTTTCTATATTTAAGTTCCATACAAATTAATCATAACTGCAAAGCTCAAACATACTAATCCTTACAATTATATTGTAACTCAAGGCAAATTGCAAAATCATAAATATAAGTGCATTGTCACATCACACCCAAAGTTTAATATTAATTCAATTATAGTTCAGAGCTGCACCCATGTGTGCATGATAAGATATGCACAAAGATAGAGAGCATGAAGAAACATGCTTCCCCCCACTTAGCCTAGTAGCATTTTATTCTTGTGTTGGACAATCCAACAACCAAGGATATTAAAGAATTATATTACACAGAGGATGAATACAAAATTCTATGATGCCAATAATACGACTCCTAATAGTTCCATGAATGTGAGCTATATTGGGACAACAACCAAAGATATTAGACTATTACTTTTCAGACACCATGTACCCACTGCCGAGGAAACATAAACAATCGCAATCGTAAACACTTAAGCAACAAAAAAGAGACTATACACGAACAGGAAACATGAAGCAAGATGAAAAAATGGACATTACCAACATCTCATGAGGTCTTCATGGTTAGCATGACTTCCTGTTTTTTTTTTTTTCCAAAATATGAGAAGTGGTTGATACTGGAATGGAATGCTTTTGTTGCCTCCTCTCTTCCAAACCAAGACTTGCCGATCTACAACCTCAGTTTAAAAAGTTACCTAAAAAGTATAAAAATAGTAAAAACTTAAACAAGGATGTCAAAATAAAAATAACTTCAAATTAATAGTAAGACTTCTCTGGACAACCTAACCAGTCATCATATCCATTATCATGGATCCTTGTTGCTTCCTAACGATGAGAAGTGATTGGCACTAAACCTGAATGCTTGTGTCACTCCATCACTTTTGAGGCAAAGTTTATCAATATGCGGCCTTCGTTTAGATAGTGATATGAAAAGAAGACAAATGTTAAACACTTGAAAGCAAATTCAATAACGATAATTACTTAAGGTAAACAGATAAACCTCCCTGAACCAGATAACCATATAATGTGGCCATTATCAAGACTCCTTGTCGCTTCATGAGGAAGAGAAATAACTGCTACTGAATTAGATGTTTTTGTCACCACATCTCATTCAAAACAAAGTTTTTCAACTTGCACCTTCTATTTAAATAGCAACCAACTAAACAAAAAACATTTTTGCATATATACCCCTCTTAGACATCTAATTGCTTGATAATCCATCTTAATACTTGCATTTCCATATATACCAGCCATCAAAATGTACATAGAGACCCCACCGTCATGTCTCGTGATAGAATGGAAAGAGAACATGAACAGACACCTATTGAGAATTATGTTTGACGTAAAACGGCCAAAAAGCCCCCGCCATCTCTCTCTCTATCACTCACTGCAACAACCCCTGCCACACCCCACCATCTCTCTCTCTCTCTCTCTCTCTCTCTCTCTCTCTCTCTCTCTCTCTCTCTCTCTCTCTCTCTCTCTCTCTCTCTCTCTCTCTCTCTCTCTCTCTCTCTCTCTCTCTCTCTCTCTCTCTCCCCTAGTGCTCACCGCCGCACATCTTGCAGTTCAAACTCAGAGAACAAATAGGTAAGTAGGTGGCATTCATTGCATAATGACGTAAAACAACAATACATAGTTTTTTTGCAAATGAAAAGAGCCATTCACCATACTTTGAAATATTCTCAAAACATTAAATCCTGTGAAAAATAAATAAAGTTAGCATCAATAACCATGCAGCTTTCTATATTTAAGTTCCATACAAATTAATCATAACTGCAAAGCTCAAACCTACTAATCATTACAACTATATTGTGACTCAAGGCAAATTGCAAAATCAAAAATATAAGTGCATTGTCACACCACACCAAAAGTTTAACATTCTGGTATCAACTAGATTATAGTTCAGAGCTGCACCTATGTGTGCATGAAAAGATATGCACAAAGATAGAGAGCATGAAGAAACATGCTCCCCCCCCCCTGCTTAGCCTAGTAGCATTTTATTCTTGTGTTGGACAATCCAAAAACCAAGGACATTGAAGAATTATATTAATATGTTCGAAAATGCAACAAGCATACTATTAGGAGAACACAAATTTAGGCTAGTAATATATATGAATATGACACATACATACCACTAGGAGAACAAAAATTTAGGCAATTGTTACTATCTGGCAACTAATTAAAATAGAAGCAATGAACAGAAAGACATCAAAGCATGATGAAATGGCCATTATCATCATCTTATGTAGTTTGATTGTTGCTATTCACATAGGTAAATACAAAACTCTATGATGCCAATAATATGACTCCCAATAGTTCCATGAAGGTGAGCTATATAGGGACAACATGCAAAGATATTAGAATATTACTTTTCAAACACCATGTACCCACTACCGAGGAAAAATAAACAATCGCAATTGTAAACTCCCAAGCAATGAAAAAGAAACTATACACGAATAGGAAACATGAAGCAAGATGAAAAATGGACATTACCAACATCTCATGAGGTCTTGAATTGGAATGCTTGTGTTGCCTCCTCTCTTTCAAGCCAAGACTTGCCGATCTAGAACCTCTGTTCAAAAAGGGATCTAAAATGTAGAAAAATAGTAAACACTTAAACAAGGATGCAAAAATAAAAATAACTTCAAATTATGAATAAGACTTCCCTGGACCACATAACCAGTGATCATGAGCATTATCATGGATCCTTGTTGCTTTCTAAGGATGAGAAGTGATTGGTAAGAAACCTAAACGCTTGTGTCACTTCATCACTTTTGAGCAAAGTTTATGGATATTCGGCCTTCATTTAGAAAGTGATATGAAAACAAGACAAATGCTAAACGCTTGAAAGCAAATTCAATAACAATGATAACTTGAGGTAAACAGACAACCTCCCTGAACAAGATAACCATGATCATGACTCCTTGGTTCTTTTTGAGGAAGAGAAGTGACCGCTACTGAATTAGATGCTATTGTCACCGCATCTCATTCAAGACCAAGTTTGTGAACTTGCACCATCTATTTAAAGTGGCAACCTACTAAACAAAAAACCTTTGGCATACATACCCCACTTATACATCTAATTGCATGATAATGTAACGCCCCTCTTGGACCCAGTACAGTTTTTCCAACTCACATTGGATCCAATAGAGGTATTACAGTGGAAAATATTGAACAATAGATGGTACAGATTGAGACATACATAAATGACAATTTAATTCCAACAAGTTGCAACGGAACATGGAACCAAATTTCTTAATCAACATCATATCCAAATACTAAGTCTAAAACATAAAGGAAAGATAACAATAGTCCAAATTATTACAGTTCATAAGTCCAAATGCATAAAATTCAAAATACATCTTGTCCTCACATACATAATCACTCAAACACTCTCAAGTAAAGCACTAAGCCTCCACATCCTCACGCTCTGAGTCAGAGTGCACTAACTCTTGGGTATCCTCTGACTCTCCTGAAATGTTAATCAAGTGTGACTCTACAAGACCCATCAAGTCACATGAAATACAGTTCAAGATATAACATATACTAAGTTTTAAAAACATGGTAGCATATTTCTTTCACATCCTCGATATCATATAGCTCTTCCTATCAACATGTCCTAAGTCATTTGGCAATCATTCTTACATAACATGGTTATTTATCATAAAAATAACACATTTCATGTAACATATAGCTTGCATCTCATGTTACAACAATTGATTAAAACATGTTCATGTAGCATGGCATGTAATCAAATTCTAAAACATATGTTCAACGTCATGTAAACAATTTCAAGTAACCTTTAATCTATATCATATAACATGTAATTCATCATCATGTAGCATGTATTCAATTTAACATGTAGCATGTAGTTCATATAACAAGTGGCATGTAGTTCATGTGGTGTGTAACATGTAGATCATGTAGTCGTATCATGTAGTCATGTAATCATGTAATCATGTAGTTGCCAAGACATAGCCCACACTATGAATAGAGATCATGTAGCATGTAGTCATTCACTTATCACCTAGGCAAAGTAGTGATGAAGTCTTGGCTATTATGCAATACCGGGGAAAGTCCTTCCCACCTTAACCAGTAGAACATGTCTACCTCCAGGATTTCAATCCGTTGCCCATGGATTCATGTAGGTCATTTCATGTAGGTGAACAATTACCATTGGGGCATTCCATGGTGTAGTTCCTTGTAGTTATCTCTATCATAGCAATGTCTCATTGGCCAATTCATTTAAAAAAATGTATTAACATATATAATCATGTAATTAACATTTTCCTATAATTCTATCATGCTCTTTCATACATTCATGCATAATTTATCAAGATGACATTATGATATAACCCAACATGTTTTCTCAGTTCTGAAATTAACATTCTACTATGTAACAGTAACCTATCATGGCACTACTTTTATCAAATCCAACATGCATATACATTCTCATATTTATTGATTTTCATGCACAATTTATCATTCAGAAAATCATAACAGTGTGTTCAGTGCTCTAAAAATCCCAAACTTTTGACAGTAAATCTAATGCTAATCATACCACGTACACGCAAAATTTCATAATTTTCTGAGTTCTGTAAACATTTTTTAAGATTATTCTCCATCAATTTAAACTACTCAACATGGTACAACAGTGATAAAATCCTGCAATTACTATACTAGGACTGAGTGCAGTAGATCTGTAGTTTCATCTAACAGCAGTTTAGTCACTAACTACAATGTTATAACATGGATCAAGCTTGTATCTATTCCATTTTCCATTTACTAAATCATATAGAACTCTTCAAAAACAACCATACATAGTCCATACATCATTGCAATGACATGTCCTCAGTACAACAGCACTGAATTGCACCGAATATAACCTGGCCGAAAACTCCGTACATACATGAATCACAGTTGAGGAAATATGATCAGATTTCAGAAAAACATAGCACTGATAAACTTAATGGCCAAATATGTGGCGCTTACACAGAGTCAACGTCCATATATCCTGTCGTTAACATTAGTAGACGGCGGTACATAGCGTCGTTAACATATAGTAGACGTTCAAAAACATGTCGTTTACATGAAATTAACGGCGATCGATGTTGTCATTTATATAAACTAAACGGCGGTCGATATGGACGTCAAGTTCATCAGTCCAGAAAACACAGAACTTGCACATAAAATGATGGAACTTAAACCCATTCCCACATGTTATTTCAATGGTTTAAAATCTGTAAAAATAATAAATCTAAAGAATATACTATCCTAAACTGATCCCTCATGCTACTTTCCTCTAACCCTCCTTCTGGAGTGACGAATAAAAATTTGAAGACGCCCGCCTTGGCAACAAGGCAGTCTTCCTCTCCGACTTCAATCGCCCAAAACCAGCTTCTAGCACCGCTCCCCCGCTTGAAGAAGCTTCTGCCCTTGATGCTTGATGTTCCTCCTAGGTCCAACACACTTCAGATCGCCCGAACGAAGCTCTGCAACCCTTCTCTCGACCCTCCTTTCTCTCTTCCAAAAATAGTGTGAAAATCTCCCCCAAAGGCCAACACTAGGTCTTATAAAGATCCTTACGCATTGCCCAAGCCTTATCCTAGCCCTTGGATCAAAAACGCTACAGATCTCCCACATAAATGCATAGAAATGGCCGACAATCTCTCACCCGGAACGGTAACAACAAAAATAGGCAAGTCAGGTTAATGTCAATCCCTATTGCCGTCGACCATGAAGTAGACGTCCATCGATCATGTCGTCAACTTTCTTGCCCGAAAAACCAAATATTCCAAAAAATAATAAACAACACAATCACATGTCGTCAACAGATAATAAACGGCAATAGATCATGCCGTTTACTATAGCCAACATCAGTAGATGTTGACGCCAAGTTCAACACAAAACAACATACAACTAAATGCAGAAACACATACACAATTGCATTATATAGTTCAATGAAATTCTAGGGCACTACAGATAATTAGTCTTAGGCTATCAAAATGTCTCTAGAGACCCTACCATCATATTCCGTCATGGAAGGGAAAAAGAACATGAATGGACATCTATTGACAAATATATTTTAGGTAAAATGACTAACCCACCCCCCGCCACATGTCTCTCTCTTTCTCTATCTCCCACAGTGACACCACAGCCACACACAACCATCTCTCCGTCTCCCCCTCTCTCTCTCTCTGGTGCTCACTGCCGCACTTCCTATAGTTCAAAGTCAAAGAACAAATAGGTAAGTAGATGGCATTCAATGCATAATGAAGTAAAATAACAATAGATAGTTTTTTGGAAATGAAAAGAGAACTTTAAATCCTGTAAAAAATATTAACATCAATAATCATGCAGCATTCCACATTTAAGTTCCACGCAAACTTTTTATAACAACAAAGCTCAGACCTACCAATCCCTACAACTATATTGTAACTCAAGGCAAATTGCAAAATCAGAAATATAAATGCATTATCACACCACACCCAAAGTTTAATATTATTGTATCAACTGGATTATAGTTCAGAGTTGCAGCTATGTGTGCATGCAAATATATGCACAAAGATAGAGAGTATGAAGAAACGTGCTTCCCCTATTCCCCTATTAGCCTTGTATCAACTGGACAACAGACAAAGATATTAGACGATTATGCACGTACCTACTACCGAGGAAACATAAATGATCACAATTGTAAACTCCTAAGCTAAGAAAAGGATATAATAAATGAACAGGAAACATGAAGCAACATGTAAAAATAGATATTAAAAACATCTCATGAGGTCTTCATGGTTATCATCACTTCTTCGTTTTTTCCAAAACAAGAGAAGTGGTTAGTACTGAATTGGAATGCTTGTGTTGCCTCCTCTCTTTTGAGCCAAGACTTGCCGATGTACAACCACTGTTTAAAAAGGGACCTAAAAGGTAGAAAAATAATAAACATTTAAATAAGAATGCAAAAATAAAAATAACTTCAATTTAAGAATAAGACTTCCCTGGACCACTTAACCATCCATGATGGCCATTATCATGGATCCTTGTTGCTTCTTGACGATGAGAAGTGATTCGTACTAAACCTTACCTCTTGTGTCACGTCCCGAGAATTACGCAGCGGATATTAATAATAACAATTCGAGTCGATATTCCGAGACGTAGACAGTCGGCAAATAAGCCTCTAGCTAGCACGCACTAAATGTATATCAACACAACATCACAATAGGGCCCATATGTTGAACGCAATATAAATTGTAATCAAATCTCAGCTCATTGTATTTCAAATAGAAACTATTACAGGACTAAGACTCAATGAAAGGAAAGTATATAATACTTCTCACTTCCTACTACATGTTCTAACTCTCAAAGCAAATTACTATAACTAGACTCATAGTTGGAACGCTCATCACTCGGACACATTCCCATCCTCGGCTTGCTCTTCCTCTTGAACTTCATAGTCACCTAGATTGGGTAAAAGTAGGGAATGAGCAAACTAGCCCAGTAGGATTTATATCTCAATGTGCGGGCAATGATATAAGTGATTAACATTTTAGAACTAGGCAAGTACGATGAATGATATGCAAGTACGAATAAAACTCGTTAAAACATGATATATAAAACAAGCTAGAGAGAGTGATTATGATAGAACGAGATTTGTGAACAAGATGACAAGATCGAACTAGCAATAGATCACTTTGTACAAGCACGTAAGAATTCACTTGATGTCAAGAACGCAAGATATCACTAATTGCATTAAATGCAGACTGGCCATATCAAGCAAGCAAGCAAGCAAGATTTCACAAGCACGATCAAGTAACACTAATCAGGCACGTAGACACTAATGTACACCAAGAAAAAATCCATCAAGAATGTACACCAGGACACGTGTATGTGGTTATGTAACTATCATTCAACAAGCAAGAAAGTACTCCCAGCGCAGATGCAACGCCAGTAATCATTATACCCCATGGTTAACAATATATCTATGACTCGCCGTCATTGGGGCTAGATTGGAGCCCTTGGACACACGACGTGCCCTGTCAGCATCTCATGTAAAATTTTAAATGTAGATACCCACAGTCATTAATAATAGCCAATGAGAGTTTCAAGATGTAGCATGTGTAACGTCATGTTCATGATGATGATGGGAACAAGTAATAAGTAATTGAACATGATTTCATGATAACAATGGTCAAGAGATAAATTCGGCAGCATAACGGTACAATTTATACTTTCGTTCAATCTTTACATTAATGGCTTTAGTCTAGTTTGTAAGTCACACTCACGAGATCAAGAAGAGAAAGGAAGTGCACGCTATCTCAGGGAACTTCAATGGTACAACCAACTCGTCGGCCATGTGGGAATCCATGGTCAGAGGAGATTTACGGAGGCCTTGGTGAAAAGGTCGCTAGTCTACCGATTCGGAATGACCGGTAGAGAGTTTCCAATTTCCCAATAAAAGGCTGCCTAATAGTGCTAGTGTGTAGTGCGGTACGCGTGTCTCAATTCACAAACCATCGGTCTCAAACTCGCAGGAAGCACTTGACAATATAACATGGAATAAAACTATGCACTTTAACTCATCATGGTTTGCACGATTTTATGATAACTCTTATCATTTAAACATGGTAGAACAGTAGGAAGATTAAATCACAAGAAACATGAATGGATCATAACATTTAAGGAGCACTTAGAATAGCATTCATGTAATTAAAGCTTTTAAATGGGTTTAACACTTTTTAAGTCATTAAATAACAATCATGTAATGATCAGACCCAAGACAGGCAACTTACACAGTAAATATCATATTTAAACAGATCTTGGGTATATGCGGAAAACTTGGTAAGAAAACACGTGGTTTCCGGTAAAAATCCTGAGATCGCGACATAGCCATATAAGGAAGGCGACGGGGTCGTCAGATCAGGCAGGCAGAAGGCGACATGGGTACTGTCGCAACCAGAACGCGACAGAGGTACTGTCGCGACCCGACCTCAGAATGCGACATATCGGGCCGTCGCGTTCACAGGGTCTGCGCCTGAGTCCGACAGGGATCTGACATGCTCTTGGTTCAGACTACCATGATTTGACACAGGGTGATATTCATGAAACACCTATATCTCTCTATATGCTGACCTTCAGACAAAACTTACAACATAGAAAATGTCGAGGACATCTATTGGAAGAACTTTTGTGTTGTGGGCTGGGTCTGAATCGGTCTCTAATTGCATGAAATACAGGAAGAAAGTGGGAAAGCCCTAAA
Source organism: Colocasia esculenta (assembly GCA_014218235.1). NCBI lineage: Eukaryota > Viridiplantae > Streptophyta > Magnoliopsida > Alismatales > Araceae > Colocasia > Colocasia esculenta. The sequence goes on from CM024766.1 coordinate 55,324,178, forward strand.
CATGCATGACTTCATGGCGACTTACATGTTAGACTTGTAACATGAGATCTACTGACATTTGGACAAAACGTCTAACATAAAAGATGACAAGGACAACTAGTATCAGAACATTGTTGTTGGGGTTTTAACCTAATTCGGTCTTGAACCTTGTGAAAAACATGAATAAGTGAAAGTTAAATGCAACCAGAAAACGCAGTATCATGCACGGATCTATTACGAAGTTTATAACTCTCTAAATAATGATATTTAAGCAAAATATTTAACACTAAAGATGACCATATCGACTAATACAAGAACTTTTATGTTGGAGTCTCGACCTACTTCGGTCTTAAATCTCAAGCAAAATAGGAAGAACCTAAGGCTAACTGCAAACCCGAAAACACAGTATTATGCATGACTCCCTTACGGGGTTCATAACTATCTAACTAAAGACTTTTAGACAAAATGTTCAACATAAAAGATGATCGTGACATCAAGTAGAATAACTTCCATGTTAAGCGTTTACTCTAATTCGGTCTTGAATCATGTGCAACATATTAAGAACGGGAAAAGCCCTGACAGTGCGCGACTTTGGAAAAACGCTTATAAATCAAGATCTACTAAATGAAATTCGATGAAACCAGTGGGAAATGAAAGTTAACTTGATGCTCTACACATTGGTATAGGATATGTTAAGGTTTGTTCTGAGATAACCTACCTTTGGTTGACTTCAAGAAAGTGGTTTGTGCAGGTCGCAGCAGATGAGAAAGGAAAGAAGAACGGCTTCTTGTGGTCGTTCCACAGCTCCTCAGCCACCAAGAGCTCCTCCACACGACCCTAGCAAGTTCTAAATTCATTCCTAGGGTTTGGGTGAAGAGTATTTAAGTAACCATGGTGTTTAGGAGTCCTATTATAACTTGGAAAAGAGGATTTCGGGATTGGCATGTTTGGTTTCCTATTTTTGATGATTTCCTCCTCCCTTTGAGTGTGTGAGGCATTAGGAAACCTCCCCTCATAGTTAGGCACAAATTTGGGTTGCCATGAATGCATGATTGCATCCCAATTCAACTATAATTGCCTCTTTTTAATTTCAACTTATTTATGGTTACGAATTTCTATGTATTTTCTAGCTTCATTTGATTTTTGGGCCAAATGTTGTCCATTGGCCCAATTATAATAATGGGTCATCAATATATAATGTTGGAAGTCTCCCCAAGACTTTTATTTAATTTTTGATTGCGTCGTATTCCGTGTTAACAGTTTTCCGACTTGTTTCCTTATTTAGATAATCGGTCGCAATAACTCTTAAACCTAGCCCAAATAATTTTTATTGAACCAAATTTCTTGATGGGTCATTAGAGGATATTATTTGAAATCCATTTATGATTTTTATTTAATTTCCTGACTCGTCCAAGTATGTGTGATAATGATATTTCGACTTATTCATGAATTACGATAATAAGTCGCGAAACACTTTAAACTTAGCTAATCCAATTTTTCTTGTCACGAATTTCTTTGTGAAACGTTTAGTAATAATGTTTGGGGTTGATTTATAATTTTTACGGAATTTTCGATGTGTTTTAGCACATACGATAATGATACGTATGTTTTAAATACTCTGATATTATGGAAATTATTTATTTCCATTTATTTGAATTTTTTATGTAATTAAAATTTTCGGAGTGCTACACCCTCCCCCACTTAAGAGAATTTGGTCCCCAAATTCATTGATCATTAATTGGATTTTGAAAGTTATGATCCTTGAAGTCGTTTCGGATTTAATTCCTCTAACTTGTTTCAACATCGTGGATGCTAGTCCAACATCTACACCTATAGCCACCAGTACTATTCATTTGGTTCCTTCCACTCTTGTTTTCCTTCCGCAGTTGTTATAACTCCATCTTAATCCTCCGGATGAACTATGGTATAATTACTAGATTATTCCTAATCTCTCCTTAATGATCTCCCCCACTTAGAAGTGTACTCATAAGAAAAGCATCTTAAGATCAATCTATGGGTTTAACAATCATACCTCCTTCCAGGAGCTCCGCTTGTGTTACTACATTCATGCGTCCTTGATGCTTTACCACTCCTTGGTTCCTTCCAGCTTGGTCTTTTAGCATGGGACAGTTCGGTATACGATGTTCATGACTCCCACATCGCAAGCAAGCCCCGGCCTTCTTCCAGCACTTGTCCGCTTGGTGCCCAGGCTTGTTGCAAAATTTACAATACTCCACTATCATTGTTTCTTCTACTTTGATCTTTTTCTCCATGCCATAGTCCTTCCCTGTGGTTGGCCTTTTGTTGTTGTAGTCATTATTGTTGTTGTTATTGTTGTTGTTGGGGAAAGTTCCAGTTGTATCGACTGCTCCCCTTTTTGTAAAGGTCGGCTTTGAGATGTCCTTCCCCTCATGCCTTCCACCTTAGCCATAGTGTCTTCTACAAGCTGAGCTCTTTGGACCATCTCAGCATAATTTTGAATATTGTGTGGTCCGAGCCTTTCAATGAACATGGGCCTGAGCCCGTCCATGAAACGGTTAGCCTTTAATCTTTCTGTTCCCACCAAATGTGGGGCATACACAGCAAGTCGCGCGAACTGAGCCTCATACTCAGCCACGGACATCCCTTTCTGTTTTAGTGCGGCAAACTCTGCTGCCTTCTTCTCCTTGACTCTCTCAGAGAAATACTTTCCTCGGAATATCTCCAGTAATCCGGCCCACTCCAGTTCAGCCACATTAGGTAGGTGGGCCGAGGTGGCCTTCCACCATGCTCGAGCATCTTTAGTAAATTGGAAAGTGGCCAGTACCACCTTCTCCCTATTGGTGCATTGCATTACTTGGAAGATCCTTTCTATTTCTTCCTGCCAATTTTCTGCTTCATCTGGGTCAGGGGATCCAGAGAAACGAGGAGGGTTTAAACTCCTAAAATTCCGATGCAGATCACCGGCCCCATTCCTTGCAGCTCCAGCTTGATTTCCAGCCTGAACCACATTCTGCAGGGCCTGAGTCAACCCAGCCACGGTTTCTTGCATAGCTTGCCATTGGTTATGAGCCATTGCATTTGAGTGAGAGAGTTATGAGGGTTCCTGAGAAAAAGGATGGAAACCAATTAATGTCTCTAGATACATTATCAGAGTCAATGGGTAGGAGTGTTTAATTCTTGCAAACAATTCCGAGTCTCTACCCATTCTCACCAGGTATTGTATTTAATTTCCATGACCTAGGTTCCATAGGTATCTCCTATTCCTGAGACATATCCTATTTGGTATTCCTAGGCTCTGATACCACTTAACTGTCACGTCCCGAGAATTACGCAGCGGATATTAATAATAACAATTCGAGTCGATATTCCGAGACGTGGACAGTCGGCAAATAAGCCTCTAGCTAGCACGCACTAAATGTATATCAACACAACATCACAATAGGGCCCATATGTTGAACGCAATATAAATTGTAATCAAATCTCAGCTCATTGTATTTCAAATAGAAACTATTACAGGAATAAGACTCAATGAAAGGAAAGTACATAATACTTCTCACTTCCTACTTCATGTTCTAACTCTCAAAGCAAATTACTATAACTAGACTCATAGTTGGAACGCTCATCACTCAGACGCATTCCCATCCTCGGCTTGCTCTTCCTCTTGAACTTCATAGTCACCTAGATTGGGTAAAAGTAGGGAATGAGCAAACTAGCCCAGTAGGATTTATATCTCAATGTGCGGGCAATGATATAAGTGATTAACATTTTAGAACTAGGCAAGTACGATGAATGATATGCAAGTACGAATAAAACTCGTTAAAACATGATATATAAAACAAGCTAGAGAGAGTGATTATGATAGAACGAGATTTGTGAACAAGATGACAAGATTGAACTAGCAATAGATCACTTTGTACAAGCACGTAAGAATTCACTTGATGTCAAGAACGCAAGATATCACTAATTGCATTAAATGCAGACTGGCCATATCAAGCAAGCAAGTAAGCAAGATTTCACAAGCACGATCAAGTAACACTAATCAGGCACGTAGACACCAATGTACACCAAGAAAAAATCCATCAAGAATGTACACCAGGACACGTGTATGTGGTTATGTAACTATCATTCAACAAGCTAGAAAGTACTCCCAGCGCAGATGCAACGCCAGTAATCATTATACCCCATGGTTAACAGTATATCTATGACTCGCCGTCATTGGGGCTAGATTGGAGCCCTTGGACACACGCCGTGCCCTGTCAGCATCTCATGTAAAATTTTAAATGTAGATACCCACAGTCATTAATAATGGCCAATGAGAGTTTCAAGATGGAGCATGTGTAACGTCATGTTCATGATGATGATGGGAACAAGTAATAAGTAATTGAACATGATTTCATGATAACAATGGTCAAGAGATAAATTCGGCAGCATAACGGTACAATTTATACTTTCGTTCAATCTTTACATTAATGGCTTTAGTCTAGTTTGTAAGTCACACTCACGAGATCAAGAAGAGAAAGGAAGTGCACGCTATCTCCAGGGAACTTCAATGGTACAACCAACTCGTCGACCATGTGGGAATCCATGGTCAGAGGAGATTTACGGAGGCCTTGGTGAAAAGGTCGCTAGTCTACCGATTCGGAATGACCGGTAGAGAGTTTCCAATTTCCCAAGAAAAGGCTGCCTAATAGTGCTAGTGTGTAGTGCGGTACGCGTGTCTCAATTCACAAACCATCGGTCTCAAACTCGCAGGAAGCACTTGACAATATAACATGGAATAAAACTATGCACTTTAACTCATCATGGTTTGCACGATTTTATGATAACTCTTATCATTTAAACATGGTAGAACAGTAGGAAGATTAACCTAATTCGGTCTTGAACCTTGTGAAAAATATGAATAAGTGAAAGTTAAATGCAACCAGAAAACGCAGTATCATGTATGGATCTATTGCAAAGTTTATAACTCTCTAAATAATGATATTTAAGCAAAACATTTAACATGAAAGATGACCATATCGACTAATACAAGAACTTTCATGTTGGAGTCTTGACCTACTTCGGTCTTAAATCTCAAGAAAAACAGGAAGAACCTAAGGCTAACTGCAAACCCGAAAACACAATATTATGCATGACTCTCTTACGGGGTTCATAACTATCTAACTAAAGACTTCTAGACAAAATGTTCAACATGAAAGATGATCGTGACATCCAGTAGAATAACTTCCATGTTAAGAGTTTACTCTAATTCGGTCTTGAATCACGTGCAACATATTAAGAACGGGAAAAGCCTTGACAGTGCGCGACTTTGGCAAAACGCTTATAAATCAAGATCTACTAAATGAAATTCGATGACACCAGTGGGAAATGAAAGTTAACTTGATGCTTTACACATTGATATAGGATATGTTAAGGTTTGGCCCGAGAAAACCTACCTTTGGTCGACTTCAAGAGAGTGGTTTGTGCAGGTCGCAGCAGATGAGAAGGGGAAGAAGAACGGCTTCTTGTGGTCGTTCCACAGCTCCTCAGCTACCAAGAGCTCCTCCACACGACCCTAGCAAGTTCTAAATTCGTTCCTAGGGTTTGGGTGAAGAGTATTTAAGTAACCATGGTGTTTAGGAGTCCTATTATAACTAGGAAAAGAGGATTTCGGGATTGGCATGTTTGGTTTCCTATTTTTGATGATTTCCTCCTCCCTTTGAGTGTGTGAGGCATTAGGAAACCTCCCCTCATAGTTAGGCACGAATTTAGGTTGTCATGAATGCATGATTGCATCCCAACTCAACTCTAATTGTCTCTTTTTAATTTCAGCTTATTTATGGTTACGAATTTCTATGTATTTTCTAGCTTCATTTGATTTTTGGGTCAAATGTTGTCCATTGGCCCGATTATGATAATGGGTCATCAATATATAATGTTGTAAGTCTCCCCAAGACTTTTATTTAATTTTTGATTGCGTCGTATTTCCGTGTTAACAGTTTTCCGACTTGTTTCCTTATTTAGATAATCGGTCGCAATAACTCTTAAACCTAGCCCAAATGATTTTTATTGAACCAAATTTCTTGATGGGTCATTAGAGGATATTATTTGAAATCCATTTATGATTTTTATTTAATTTCCTGACTCGTCCAAGTATGTGTGATAATGATATTTCGACTTATTCATAAATTACAATAATAAGTCGCGAAACACTTTAAACTTAGCTAATCCAATTTTTCTTGTCACAAATTTCTTTGTGAAACGTTTAGTAATAATGTTTGGGGTTGATTTATAATTTTTACGGAATTTTCCGATGTGTTTTAGCACATACGATAATGATACGTATGTTTTAAATACTTCGATATTATGGAAATTATTTATTTCCATTTATTTGAATTTTTATGTAATTAAAATTTTCAGGGTGCTACATCTTGTGTCACTTCATCACTTTTGAGGCAAAGTTTATCAATATGCGGCCTATGTTTAGATAGTAATATGAAATGAAGACAAATGTTAAACACTTTAAAGAAAATTCAATAACAATAATTACTTAAGGTAAGCAAATAACCTCCCTGAACTAGATAACCATCCATCGTGGCCAATATCAAGACTCATTGTTGCTTCCCGATGAAGAGAAGTGGCCACTACTGAATTAGACACTTTTGCCACCACATCTCATTCAAGATCAAGTTTGTCAACTTGCACCTTCTATTAAAGTAGCAATCTACTAAACAAAAGACCTATTCGCATATATACCCCTCCTAGATGTCTAATTGCACGATAATCCATCTTAATACTTGCATTGTCGTATATACTGCCCTTACGCTATCAAAATGTCTTTAGAGACTCTACCCTCATTTCCATGACGAAACGGAAACAAAACATGAACGGACATCTATTGAGAATTATATTTTTCGTAAATGACCAACCCCCCACCTCGCTATCTCTCACTATGACACCCCCCCCCCCTGCAATACCCTGCCATCTCTCTCGCTCTCTCGCTTGCTCTGGTGCGCACTGCCGTACCTCCTGCTGTTCAAAGTCAAAGAACAAATAAGTAGGTAGATGTCATTCAATGCATAATGACATAAAATAGCAATATAGATTTTTTTTGGAAAGAGTGATTCATGATGCTTTGAAATGTTCTCAAAACTTTAAATCCTATGAAAAGTAAATAAAGTTGGCATCAATAATCATGCAGCTTCCTACATTCAAGTTCCATACAAACTATCATAACTTTTCTACATTTAAGTTCCATACAAACTATTCATAACTACGAAGTTCAAACCTACCAATCCTTACAACTATACTGTAACTCAGGCAAATTGCAAAATCGAAAATATAAGTGCAATATCACACCACACCCAAAACTTAATATTCTTGTACCAACTAGAATATAGTTCAGAGCTGCACCTATGTGTGCTTGAAAATATATGTACAAAGACAGAGAGCATGCGGAAACATTCTTCCTCCCTTAGCATAGTAGCATTTAATTCTTGTGTTGGACTACCCAACAACCAAGAATCTTAAAAAACTATATTAATATGTATGATGATGGCACAAGCACACCATTTGGAGAACACAAATTTAGGCTAGTAACATGTATAAAGACGACACACACACACATCTCTAGGAGAACAAAAATTTAGGCAATTATTACTAGCTGACAACTAATTAAAATAGAAGCAATGAACAGGAAGACGTCAAATCATGAAGAAAAGGACATTATCAGCATCATATGTGGTTCGATTGTTGTTATTCACATACGTGGGATACTAAACTCTATGATGCCAATAATATGACTCCAAATTGTGGACAATAGACAAAGATATTAGACACTTACTTTTCAGACACCACGTACCAATTGCTGAGAAAACATAAACGATCACAATTGTAAACTCCTGGGCATTGAAAAGGAAACTATAAATGAGCAGGAAACATGAAGCAACATGCAAAAAAGGTCGTTACCAACATCTCATGCGGTCTCCATGGTTATCAAGATTTTTTTTTTCCTGAAAGAAAAGATGTGGCGGGTAGTAAATTCGAATGCTTGTGTTGCCTCCTCTCTTTCAAGCCAAGACTTGCCAATGGACAACCTCTGTTTAAAAAGGGAACCAAAAAGTAGAAAAATATTAAACACTTAAAAAAGGATGTGAAAATTAGAATAACTTCAAATTAAGAATAAGACTTCCCTAGACCACATAACATGTCATCATGAGCATTATCATGGATCCTTGTTGCTTCCTGAGGATGGGAAGTGATTGGTACTAAACTTGAACGCTTGTGTCACTTCGTCACTTTCGATGCAAAGTTTATCAATATGCGGCCTTCGTTTAGATAGTGATTTGAAAATAAGACAAATGCTAAACACTTGAAAGAAAATTCAATAACAATAATAACTTAAGGTAAATAGATAACCTCCCAGAAACAGATAACCATGCATCGTGGCCATTATCATGACTCCTTGCTGCTTTTCGAGAAAGAGAAGTGACAGCTACAGAATTAGACGCTTTTGTCACCACATCTCATTTAAGACCAAGTTTGTGAACTTGCACCTTCTATTTAACTGACAACCTACTAAACAAAAAACCTTTTTGCATACATACCACTCTTAAACGTCTAATTACATGATAATCTGAGTTAACATTTGCACTGTCAATTTGTCATATATACCGCTCTTACGCTATCAAAATGTCCTTAGAGGCCCCACCATCACGTCCCGTGACGGAATGGAAATAGAACATGAATGGACATCTATTGAGAATTATATTCTACGCAAGGTTCACCACATTCTCGATTCGCACTGAATTGGTTTTTTTTCCTGATTTGATTAAATTCGCATGGGAATAGATGGGTAGCGGTCCGATTCGCATGGGAATCGGGCAAATCGAGAATCCCGCGATACACTCCGATTCGAGCCGATCAGGCCGATTGGATCCGATGCGGCAAACCCTGATTCTATGTAAATAACCAATCCGGCCGATTAGATCTGATGCAGCAAACCCTGATTCTATGTAAAATAACCACCCCCCCCCCCCCCGGGCCCTCTCTCTCTCTCTCTCCTCTCTCTCTCTCTCTCTCTCTCTCTCTCTCTCTCTCTCTCTCTCTCTCTCTCTCTCTCTCTCTCTCTCTCTCTCTCTCTCTCTCTCTCTCTCTCTCTCTCTCTCTCTCTCTCTCTCTCTCTCTCTCTCTCTCTCTCTCTCTCTCTCTCTCTCTCTCTCTCCTGTGACCCCCCCCCCCGGCCACACCCCACCATCTCTCTCTATCTCTCAGGTGCTCACCGGCGCACCTCCTGCAGTTCAAGTCAAAGAACAAATAAGTAGATGGAATTCAATGTATAATGACGTAAAACAACAACAGATAGTCTTTGGGAAATGAAAAGAGCGATTGATGATACATTGAAATGTTCTCAAAACTTTAAATCCTATGAAAAACAAATAAAGTTGGCATCAATAATCATGCAGCTTTCTACATTTAAGTTCGATACGAACTTTTCATAGCTAAAAGCTCAAACCTACCAATCCGTAAAACTATATTGTAACTCAAGGAAAAATGCAAAATCAGAAACATAAGCGCATTATCGCAGCCGGTTACATATTCCCCTTTCTTTATTAAGACCTTCTCTTCGCCCATTCCAAATCACCCTTTTGAAACATCTCCGACTCTCCTGTCATCTTCCTCCTGGTTCCCGCACGTGTTCTTCACCCCGACGGAACCGTCTTCGAAGCATCTGCAGAATCTCTCTATTTCTCTTAAGAAAGGTAGGTTCTTTAGTCTCTGTGAACCTTTTTGACATCTCCTCTATCATCCTTCTTAGTCTCTTTCTTCGCTTTTGTCTAGATGGCCTCATCTAGGGCTCCGGAGCGAACCTTCTTCACCATTGAGTAGTTCCATCGTCTGTCTTCAGCCAAGGCTTCCATTTGCCCAGGAAAGGTTGTAGACTTCAGCTAGTTAACTGGTAGGCTTAGTTGGGTAGCAGAAACCCCAGAGGCTATGGGCTGGTTGAGGCTTTGTTGGATTAGTGAACCTACATTTGAGGGGGCGCTGAAGGATTTTTATCTTTCCTTCCAAGTCACAGTAGATGGTTCAGTCAAAGGCTCTGTAAAAGGCACTATTGTTACAGTTTCTAAGGATCTGTTGGTGGAAATTTTTGATTGCCCCAACTCCGGACACACAATCAGTGAGTCAGTGTCCATGGAGAAGCAACGGCTATGGGTGGTTGGCAGCCTGGGATCTATCTCTAAGAAAGGGCTCCTGGTCAATGAGCAATCTGTATATAATAGGATTTTGCACTCTGTCATCACCACCATCATTACCCCTAGGGCAGGCACCCACTCTTCCATCACTACTAGAGATGCGAGTTTACTTTTTTGGGCAGTTCAGAGGCACAGTGTCAACTTGCCTTCCATCATTTTGGAAAGGATGGCAAGTTCTAAGAATTTGCATGAGTCTCTTCCTTATGAACCCCTACTGACCCTCATTTTTAGAAGATTTGAAGTTGATCTGAATGATGAAATATTTGTGGTCGTGAAGGAGAAGATTGGGCTCTCCACCTTGAGGAGAAGCCACTATACACTGGAGGACAAGGCACAGAACTTTTGGACAAAGGACTTTGTCCATCAGTGCTCGCATGAAATATTTCCTGATGAGGCACAGAGTTCCTCTTCTCTTCCTCCAGTTCAAGCTCCAGAATCAGTAGAGAAGAAGCACCTATGGTAGACCAAGAAGCATTTTAGGCTCTAGTCCTCTCCTAAGAACAAGATGCTCCTGAAGATACAATTAATCAAGTTCTAAGGGACTTAAAAGGCAAGGGAGTGGCTTAGGAAGAAGAAATTCCAAGTTTTACACCAGTGGAACCTTCCTATGAAGATTACCACCAAGTCTCTCCACCCCATGTTGAGACCCGGCCAAGGTCTCAGGGGAGACTAGCAGACATATGGATGATGTGGTGGAGTTAATCATGAAGCAACAAGAGATGATGTCATTACTGCAAATGCAAATACAACAGATATGTTGGGTTACAATGTGTATGATGATTGACTTGATGTTTGAATGTGTTTGAATGCCTAAATGTTTTTGATAATGACATAATTGATGTTGAGAAGACATGATCAAATGAAATAATTCTTGACCATATATGCCTTCATGATATCTTACTTGAAATGTCTTTTATGTAGGTAAGAATAAAAGCACAAGTCAAGAACCAAAAATCAAGCACAAAAGAACTTGACAAACACAAGAAGCACTCACCTGTCGACAGGACTAAAGCCATCTGTTGACAGCCAGTGAAGTCAGGAAGCAAACAAGTTACTAGAAGACAAGAAAAAATAGTAGCTGTCAACAGACCAAGTTCATCTGTCGACAGATCAGTTTAGTTTTTCGACAGCTAGAGGTTGTCTGTCAACAGCCCAGGGTTCCAGCCAGAAACATGGTTCTGGAAGCCCAGTTTGCAGCAGTACCTGTCGACATCCACAAGGCATCTGTCGACAGCCACAAGGCATCTGTCGACAGCCACAGGTTAAGTCACAACATGTGACAGGCATGTGATCTATGTTAGGGTGTTCTCTTCTATCACGATTCTCAAGACTTGAACACTACTATATATAGATCATATGAACCTATTTTCGAAGCAAGAAGCCTCCACACAAAAACCCTAAGCAAAGATCAAGAAGAAGGCTCTCCATGTTGCTCTGCTTCAAGACTCCATACCGTTCAAAGAGAGATTTGTCTCGTACGAGTAGTTGAAGCAGATTCGTCCTCAAGTCAAGCTTCATCATCATCATCTGATCTTCATCAATGTGAAGCTTGGAGTTCTTCTGGATGAACACCCTGAAGAGTTCAACTTTGGATTTGTTCTTCAACTCTAAACTCTTCTTTCACTTTATTTTCCATCATCTGTGCGTGTGTTGTTGGTTTAAGCAGTCCTTGTGCTCAATCCATGTGGGTGTGGTTGTTTTGAGAGTGTGTTTGCCTCAGTCATCGTGTGTGTGTTGTAGTTGGGTCGAACTTGCTTGATAAGCAGTTTTCCGTGTGTGTGTGTGGACAATGGACGTAGGATACACGAGTTGTGTAGTCCGAACCACCTTAAATCATCATGTTCTATGGTTTGCATGTTCTTACGTTAGATTTATGGTCGGCACGATCATCTGTTCACACACTTGTCATACTGCTAATTTCCCAAGCACATTCCACACACACATCGAAGTTTGAAATTGATCCATATCTGTTTAAGCTTTCATCAAGTCGATCTTAATATCGAAAAGAAGGTTAAATTATTTTTAATTGGTAGTAATCTATTCAACCCCCATTCTAGATTACTATTGTAAGTAATTCCGCACACCTTACAATTGGTATCAGAGCGAGGTTTCTCCGATTTTACAACTTCAAAAGCTTGATCTAACAATCAGGAGAGACCTTGTTCAATGGAAACTAACAAAGGTTTTATGGCTGAAGGACACTCAGTGTCTAGGCCTCCCTTCTTTGATGGAACTAACTACACATATTGGAAAAATCGAATGCAGGTGTTTCTGAGAGCTCAAGACTATGAGCTATGGAAGATCGTGAGCAGGGGACCTTATGAGCTGCCCGATGATGAAGACACCTGGACAAGGGAGTAGATACGCAAGGGAACCTTGAACTGGAGCGCGTTGAATATGATGTAATGCACCGTGCATCCGAAGGAATATTCAAGAGTCTCCACATGCAAGTCAGCAAAGGAAATGTGGGACAAATTGGAGCTAATATAGAGGTAAGGGAAACTAAGGCTAGCATGCTTGTGTCTGAATATGAAATGTTTAAAATGAAAAATGAAGAAACAATTTCAGACATGTTTGCTGGATTCATGATAATAATCAATGGGTTGAAAGGTCTCAAGAAAGAGTACAGTGAAAGTGACTTAGTAAGGAAGATACTTCGGTCTCTTCCATCCTCTTGGCATACTAAGGCCATTGTCATTGAGGACTCTAAAGATCTATCTACAATGAAATTGGATGAATTGATAGGATCCCTAATGACGTATGAAATAAATATGAAAAGAAAAAAACTAATGTCAATCCCAGAAAATATATTGCATTGAAAGCCTCTAACAAAGCTTCTTCAAGTTCCAAGAAAGAGATTCAACAAGAATATGATGAAAATGAAACATCTAGTGAAAGTGAGAATGATGAGATGGCTATGCTCACCAAACAATTAAAGAAATTCCTCAAGTTTAAAAAGAAGGGATCAGGTAACTTCAAAACTCTTCCAAAAAGAGTTTTTTCAAATAAATTCGATTCAAATAAGAAAACTGACATGATTGTTTGCTATGAGTGCAAGAGACAGGGGCACATGAGAGGTGAATGCCCAGAGCTCAAAAAGAAGATGAAAAAGGACAAGTCTACATACAAGAAACCCAGGGCTATGATGGCAACCTGGAGTGATGAAGATGAAGATGAAAATGCTCAAGAAAGTTTCGATGATGAAGAGATTTAGTGCTTAATGGCAAGGAGTGAAGACTCCACTGAGGTAAATTCTTCCTTTGAAAACTATACAGTTGATGAATGGGAAGAAGCATATACCATGTTGTTTGAAAATTTTTGTGAATACAAATCTGAAAACAAAGCACTGAAAAAGAAAATCGCCACTCTTGTTCATAGCACAAGCAATGATGAACAAATTGCAATCCTAACCAAAGAGATAGAGTCACTGAAAATTGAAAAGGAAAGCCACCTTGTTGAAATGGATTGCATGAAAGAAAAACTTCAAGAAAATGAAAAAGAAAAACAAATTCTAAACAGATCTGTTGAAACTCTTCAAAATGAGAATGAAAAGATTCAGAAAAAGATGGAAGAAGTTCAAAAGGAACTGAAACGAAAAAATGAAGATCTGTTAAGATTTGTAAAAGGAAAATAAAATCTTGATGCTATTCTGGGAGTCAAGCCAAACACAACAAGGCATGGGCTTGGATTTCAAACTAAAAATCAAAAGAAAATTAGAGAAAAACTGATCACATCATTTGTTCAGTGTAGCCCAAGTACAAGTAAACAAGTTTAAGCTAAAAGTAAAGAATTGAAAAATAAACAAAATATTGTAATTGATCAATCAAAAATGGCACATGTCGACAGCCTCAAATTGAACTGTCGACAGGTACGGAAATCTGTTGAAAAGTCAAAGCCAACCAAGCAACAAAAGGACAAAAATTCTCACAAGTTCAATACAACAGTAAAAGAATTGCAAAACTCAAACTCCATCATGCAACTATTGTAAGAAACTTGGCCATACTGAGATACAATGCTGGAATAAATTGAACATGTTGAAATGCAAACAAGTGTGGATTCCAAAGCGTTTATTTTCTGGTATGATTGATAGAATGGGACCCAAAGTAATTTGGGTACCAAAACCTCTTTTCTGATCCATCTATGTAGAAATGCCTAGCAGCCCAAAATCAAAACAAGTAGTACTTGGACAATGGCTGCTCAAGGCACATGACGGGTGATAAAGAAAAGTTCTATTTGTTGGTTGAAAAAGATGGAGGTCAATTTGTGTTTGGAGGTAACAATAAGGGCCAAATAATTGGCATAGGTAAGGTAGGTAAGTATGCCTCTAACTCTATAGATAATGTGCTATTAGTTGATGGTCTAAATCACAATCTTCTGAGCATCAGTCAACTATGTGATAAAGGCCATAAAGTTATCTTTGATTCAGATGCATGCTAAATCATTGATAAAACTTCAGGAGGTGTCAATTTTTTTGGAAAAAGAGTCAATAACATCTATCTAGTTGATCTAGATGAACCAGAAAAAAAAAATTGTGTCTTGTTGCAAATAGGCAGGATGAGTTGTCTTTATGGCATCGTAGGCTAGGCCATGCAAGCTACAATGTTCTACACAAGATCATGAGAATGAAACTGGTAAGTGAACTTCCTGAAATTCATTTCAATAAAAATGTGAGCTTTTGTGATGCTTGTGTACAGGGAAAACAAACTAGAAAGTCTTTCAAATCCAATGCACCCATAATCACTTCAAAACCTTTTGAATTGTTGCATATGGACCTTTTTAGACCTACAAGAACACTTAGTCCCAATGGTAAATGTTTTGGGTTTGTCATTGTAGATGATTTCTCTAGGCTCACTTGGGTTAAATTTTTGGCTCATAAAAATGAAGTTCTGAAACACTTTGAAGAGTTCTTTCACAAAATTAAGCATGGGAACGTAAGCAAATATGCTCAATCCATACTGATCATGGGGGAGAGTTTGACAATAATTTATTTTCTAAATTCTGCAGGAACCAAGGTGTTGATCACAAATTTTCCTATCCAAGGACTCCAGAACAAAAATGGAGTAGTAGAGAGAAAGAACAGAACCTTGGTAGAAATGGCTCACACACTTCTGGTTGAAAGTCAACTCTTAAGGAGTTTTTGTGCAGAAGTTGTGAACACATCATGCTACATCCTAAATAGAGCCATGGTATGACCTGTGATGAAGAAAACCCCATATGAGCTCTTGAAAGGTAAGAAACCCAGTATTGGGTACTTCAAAATCTTTGGCTCCAAAATTTTTATCCACAACGATGACAAGGTTGACTTAGATAAATTTGAAGCTAAAAGTGATCCAGGTATTTTTCTAGGTTACTCTGAACACTCTAGAGCCTATAGAGCATTTAACAATAAAAACAGGACTATGGAAGAGACTCCACATGCTGTCTTCAATGAGTCTCATGCAAAACTAACAATTCAAATGTTTCAGGTATGATAGTGAAGAAGGAAAAATACTTGAAGAACAAGCTGAGAAGCATCTGTCGACAGACCAAGAAGAGGTTGTTGATAGACCTGAAAGATCAACCAAATGAACAAATTCCTCAAGATCAAATTCCTCAAGATCAAATCCTCAAGATCAAATTTCTCAAGATCAAATTCCTCAGAACAAATTCCCCAAGAGCAAATTCTTCAAGAGCAACATCTTCAAGAACAAGTTCAACAGGGTCGGTCCACAATAAGAAATGTCAGGTACTCAAAAGATCACCCACTTGAGAATGTCATTGGAAATGTAAAATAGAGTTCACACTAGGTCTCACTTTAGACACATTGTTGAATAAGATCACTTAGCATTTGTTTCTCAAGTGGAACCTAAAAATATTGAAGAAGTTCTAAATGAAAAATCTTGGATAGATGCCATGAATGAAGAACTTGGCCAATTTCAAAGAAACAATGTTTAGAGCTTAGTTCCTAGGACCCCTGAAATCTAAGTAATTGGAACAAGATGGTGTTTTAGGAATAAGCTGAATGAAGAGGGAAAAGTGGTAAGAAACAAAGCTAGGTTGTTGCAAAAGGGTACAATCAGAATTTGGGGTAGGCTTTGAAGAATCCTTTGCACCAGTAGCTAGACTTGAGGCAGTTAGAATATTGTTAGCATATGCATGTTCTAACAAATTCAAACTTTTTCAAATGGATGTTAAAACTGCTTTCTTGAATGGTTACATCAAAGAAGAGGTGTATGTATCTCAACCACCTGGATTTGAAGTTTTTAATAAACCTAACCATGTCTATAAATTACACAAGGCTCTCTATCATTTGAAACAGGCACCACGAGCTTGGTACGACAGGTTGAGCAACTTCTTGGTTAGTAAAAACTACTCCAGAGGTAAAGTGGACCAAACTCTTTTCACTAAATGTATAGCAATTACATAATTGTTGTTCAAGTCTATGTGGATGACATTATTTTTGGTTCCACTAACCCCTCATTGTGTGAAGAATTTTCAAAACATATGCACAGTGAATTTGAGATGAGTTTGATGGGGGAGCTACAAGTCTTTCTTGGATTGCAGGTCAAGCAATATGAAGATGGATTCTTCATCAATCAAGAGAAATATGTCAAGGAGCTACTGAAAAGATTTCAGTTCGAACAAGCCAAGCCAGCCTATACACCAATGAGCAGGAGTGTAAAACTGGAATGTGACGAAAAAGGTAACATGGTAGATGCAAAACAATACAGAGGTATGATTGGCTCTCTCCTTTATCTTACTGCGAGTAGGCCAGATATACAGTTTAGTGTTTGTCTTTGTGCTAGATATCAATCTAGTCCAAGGGAAAGCCACTTGATTGCAGTTAAAAGGATTTTTAGATATCTTTCAGGATCATGTGATTTGGGTTAGTGGTATTGTGACGGCCCTCATTATACCGGTACGGTTATACCAACCCACGTCGGTATAGCGAGAGTCCTCATAGTGGGACATTTACCCAAACGATACAAACAGCTGAGATACACGGGAATATACAACAGAGTAGCGGAAGTAAAAGACAACTGTCCTCATTTATTCATCATCCACATTAAACATACATGAAATTCGCATTAACATTAAGACCTAAAAGTTCACATAATTTAAATTGCTGAAATTTAATACATAATGTCCACACTTATACATTCTTTTCATGATAACTCTAATACAACGTTCAAATTACATACTATGAAATGCACAAGTCACAAAGAACTCCAAAGACTAATCTCCGCGCTCGGAGTCCGTCTCCACTGTCTCCTCCAACGGTGCCACGTCACCAACTACACCTGTACGCCGAAGCAAGGAGTGAGTCTAAAGACTCAGCAAGCAACACTACTCATACACACGTATAAGTCTAGCGGTTTCTACATGCACATTCAAAATTTTCAACACATGGCATGCTAGTCATTTGAAAGTTTCAACCTATCATGAAGTTTTACAATTTAATACATGGATCATGCTTTCAGATTTCTAGGAATAAACTTACCTATCACATGCTCTCTATTCAATTTACTCGTGAAATTTTGCCTTAAAGAACCAAGACATGAGAGCTACCAACATGAACACTGTGCATATATGAAAGGAAAACACAACTAGCATGGGTTTTACATATTCTTAAGTACATACATAGACATTTTCACATGCTTTAAGTTGCTGGTTTCACATGGTTTAATGGTTGTAAACCTACACATGAGAGCTACAATGTTGTTTAAAACATACCATGTGAACAACCAATCATGCTATTTTGTACAAGTGCTCATCAATTATCCCTAACATGAATTCTAGACATCTTCGCACATATAAACAAGATGATAACAACATGAAATTACTGATTTCACATGGTTTCAGATTTGTCTCACATGGATTTCAATGTCATATTCTCACATTTTTAGTTTCACATTTTCTTTACACAAGTTTCCAATTCACATGGTTACACTTTACACATACACATTTCACATGGTTCACTTACACATTAACACATGAACACATACACATTACACATTACACATTCACATTTCACATTTTAGGTGTCGTGACACATAGTCCAAACCACCAAAGAAGGACATATACACATCACATTACACATAGACGCCATCTAGGCATTCCAATGGCGACTCTTGGACTGCGCAGACCGGGAGAACAAGTCTCCACCCTAACCAGTGGTACTTGTCCACCTCCAGATTTCCCCCTAATGCCCTTAGGGTCACTTACACATTGAATTTCTCAGGGGGACTTTTCCCTGATACAGTTCCACTGCCCTCTACGGAAGCATTGTCACATTGGCACAGTTACACATTTACACATTTTACCAATTTTACACATGGTTTTACACATATCACTTTACTCACTCACATGCATATCTCTGTTTTTCCTGACATGGCACTACAGATTTCAGGAGTTTAACACACAGTAAATTCACCAATCAGGTTGGGTTTAAACAATATCTAACCACCTTACGATAACATACATAGATTTTTACATTTCACATGGAAAAATGCATAACTCCTTATATACTGGTCCAAATGACCTGGAATTTTAACCACATGCTATTTTCGGGTTCAAGGTCATACATTCAATTTTTTAGATTTTTCTGAGCTAAATAGAATTTACGAAAATCAAATACCTATTTCGCATGCCATTCACATTTAGGTCGATATGGAGTTTAACACCATCATGCATTTTTGCCACTTACTTCTGAACAGAGACTACTATTATATGCATGATTCGAGAATACAGAATTACCCTAAATCATACAACCATAGATCGATCATCACAAATCTATCTTGCATGCCTTTTTATTTACCGAACCGAATTTATTAGCAATTTATGCAAGCGTGGACAATTTATCAAAAATTGAATATACGTATACTGATCCACTAATCTTCATGATCTGATAAACTTAGGGCATTCAGACTAGTCCTAATCATAAAACATGGATTGGCAAGATTATCAACAATCATGCTTGAAATTTCATGGGAGAATAATTTCTAACATTCACCACCACACATCACACTCATCCCACACCACATTTAACAGTATACATAGTGTATAGGGTTACCATATATCCTCATCACGGAAACCATACCGAAATAGTTGTATAGGAAGGGCAGAACAGGTCACTGTTCTATCCAGATGAACTTGGCGGCGGTCTCTGGCCTCTAACTCAGTGTTAGCGGCATGGTCGATGGACGCCAAGCATAATCTCAGCATCCAGTGACCTTGCCGTCAATGCAGATCTGTGCAAAACACAAACTCGAGCTCTCAAGTTGGGGTGAATTTGGGGGTCAAGGACACGAAGAAATACACAAAAATGTTAAAACCGTCCTAGACTCATACGGGAACCTTATTTGGGTCACTTGCCTCTAGGAATTGCTTCAATGGATCAAAAGTGCTGGTGAAGCCCTCCTTGGGCAGTCCCAAGAAGGTGCAGAACGTCCTCCAAGATCTCCCTCCTCCGGCTCCTGGATGATCTCCACAGCAAGGAAACGTCGGGGAGGTCTTCTCCTTCAGTCCAGCTAGCTTCTTGTCGAGGAAGATGGTCGGATCCAGCTTCAGAGGGTCAGATTCTTGGGTGCAAAGAGGGGGTTTCCTCACAGCTCAGAAGCTAGGGTTTTTCCTCTTGTTTCTCTATTGCAAAGGGTGAAGAGAGGGCTGGGGAGGCAGATCCGGGTTCAACATATGGGAGAGGCCTCTCTCCCACTCACAAGGTGACAAGATGGCTCTCAGAGCCGGGGGGACAGCTCCCCAATGGGTGAGCTCCCTTGTTTCTGGAATTTCTGGCTCTGCAACGCATTTCAGGTCAGAGAATAGGTGTCCACATCGTTAGACGCCAGGATTAGTGTTGGCGTCCATGGGTGGATGCTGACACCACCTCACGGCTAGGGGTTGACACCAATCTGGCCTTCGGCCAGAACTCTAAAATATGTAAAAACCATGCATGCCATGCATACATACATGCAATATGTATGTGGTAGTGTATCCATACTATCACCATTCAGTACACGCATTATTTACATCGGTATAAACACAAGCACACGTAATTGTACTAATTAATACGTACGTAATATGTACATATACACAAGCACAAATATACACACACAATACAATTATGCGACGGAAATTCGAGGGCCTTACAGGTATCCAGCTGGTAGCAGTTTTGATTTGATTTCATATTCTGATGCTGATTATGCTGGTTGTAAAATTGATAGGAAAATCAATTGCCAATTCCTAGGGGGTTGCATCGTTTCGTACGCATCCAAGAAGCAACACTCTGTTGCACTCTTTACTACAGAGGCAGAATATGTTGCTGCAGGGAGTTATGCAGCTCAAGTGTTGTGGATCAAAAGTCAATTGTGTGACTACAATATTGATATTGTATGCACACATATCCTATGTAACACACTAGTGCTATCAATCTCTCAAAGAACCCAATTCAACATTCCAGAACTAAACACATTGAGATAGACACCACTTTCTGAGAGATGAGTTGCTAATAAAAATCTTGAACTGAATTTTATTTCAACTAAAAAACAATTGGTGACATTTTCACTAAACCCTTGGAGAAGATAGATTCACATCATTGAGAAGGGAACTTGGCTTTGCAAAATTCATTGAATATCATGTATGTACTGATTCTGTGCAAATTGGTTGCCATGTACATGTTGAATTTCTTGAATGATGTTTTACACCATGCACACTTATGGGGGAGTAAGTCTAAGTGTTTTTTGAGTGAGATGCCTGAGGGACACCTTTCTTAATCACCTTGTCATTATGTCCCATTCAGATGACTCACATGTCTCTCAATCCAAAGCCTCGTCTCTAATTTTTCTGCAGCTGTCGACAGCTATGAAGCTAGCTGTCGACAGATCCCCTCTTCTAGAACCTTAATTCTAGTGTTTCACAGTAGTTGTCGACAGCCCTCTTTCTGTTGTCGACAAATGACTGCTTTCTATGATTTCTTCTCCATTATCCACATTTTCCAGGAGTATGTTCATCATTCCTTTTAAAGGGGAGAATTGGGCATTTGTACTTAATTACAACCTTTCATACTCACATAGTACAATAGACATTGCCTTAATCACAATGATTTTGAAATAATATTCTATGTATGAGTCTAGGTTGTATCATTTAGAATACATTGAACAAATCTAATGGGCTTAACACAACTCAATTCAATAACTTCCTTGTGGATGCACATATTTCTGAAATGGTCTGGTAAGTAGGAAGATTCTTAAACTTAATGTTCTCCATTGGCTTTTGACCTTAACAATTTCTTGAACTTGATTCCTTAATTTAAAACAAAAAGGGAGAAAAGTGACCTATTTCTAAATTCTTGAAAATTATAAAAAAAAGGGGGCAAAGGCAGAGCAATGGTAGGTCACATACTGAGCAACCGGGGACTTGGGCATCACAAATGTCTATCTTCGCGTCAAAAAGTTCAACTGTCAACTCTGCAAAATGGTATGATGGTTACTTACACTGTGTAACTGGGGGTACGGGCATCACAAATGTCTACCTCACGTCAAAAGGTGGATGTAAACGTGATTATACCATTACCACCACATCACATCAAAGATCCAAAAACTGAAATAGAGTGAAGCCTCCAGGATTTTAATCAAGATCAAATCCTTGTTTCTTGTCAAATCGCCTTTGAATATTACTTTCAATCATCAATTGAACATCATACCAAGAAATAAGTAATTCTTCAATGATTTTATTCAATGGGTTATCTTATATCATATGCTTTTGTAAGGTGTCTTCTACATGCTTCAACTTAAGATTTTCGGAGTATTATCTCATGACCATTGTAGAACATTTAAATGTCTTAATACTAGTATATATGACACTTTGTAATGAGTATATATCAGTTCTCATCCTTAAAATGCCATTTGAATACTCATTCTGAACCTTTTTCTGGTAAAATCATGTTCTGGAACACTTTTGCACAGCATTCTGTCGATAGATGCACTGTGCCTGTCGACAGACGGATCTGAAACTGTCCCTAAGTCCAACCGGTTCACACACGTCCAGTTTTGTGGGCCCCTTTTATTTCAAATCCTTCCTAAATAGTTCTAAGGGCCAGCCCACGACCCTTTGTAGACACCCGTTTTCGGCCTATAAGTTGAGCATATTTCTTGTCCATATCATTGACGTCCCAAATTGGACATCACTTTGGAGTCCTTCTCTGGCCCATCATGAGCCCATTTACCCTCAATTTCAAGCCCATTTTCAAGCCCATGACCAAGATCCACTTGAAACATCAAAACTGTGCAATCTGCCCAATCCTGTGAACATGCCTTCACTTTGAGAGTTCATAACTTCCTCACTTATACTCCAAATCTGGCATATCATACTATCATTTTGTAGCCCTTTGAGTCTAGAATCCAACGCAACAACACGCATAATTCCGATATCTGTGGAGAGAGTTATGGCCCTTTTGTGGGACTTACGCGCACTGCCCTAGTGACGCGACCTGGTGCATGGACGCGACAAGAACGCGGCCCCACGATCCGACGCGACAGCGCCATGCACGTAAACACATTTTTACGTGATTTTCGGCCTCTCTCTCCATCCTAGAGCCTATCTAAAGTCCCTTTGAGTTGGATTACGACCCAAACCTCCTATCCTCATCCCTAGGGAGCCCCCAACCCATCCAAACTCTAGATAGACTCTCAATCTCCCACAACTTGGACTCTCTCTCTAACTCGGGATTGGACTCTATCTCTATCTAAACACATCCTAGGACTCTCTAAGGGATAGAGGAAGGCTACCACTACGAGGAGAGGTCCCTGGAGGCTCTGCTCACGAGGTCCCATCGTCCCCAAGGCAGAGGAGAAGCAGTTCTTCCTGTTTTCCTCCTTTCTCTCTCCTCTTTCTCTCTCATATCGCTTGTAGGACCAGCAGTGCTTGCAAGGCTTGTGGACATCGAACCAGGCCAGATCTCCTCGAGGTTTCTTCATAAACATTTCTCTCCACAGAGCCCTCTTCATCCTCGAAGTGGAATCACATCGATTGGTGGCTTGTGCGAAAAGTTACAGCAGATTGATCTTCACTTTCTCTCTCATATCGAGATCTGCACATGCGGGATTATCGTCTCTTCCACAGCCCAAACCAGGCCAGATCTCTTCAAGATGTCTTCATGAAAGTTGTTGACAACATTCTCCTCTCCGACCTCCAACTAGAATCACATCAAACGGGGCAGTATCTGTTTAGTTTTGATTTTTACTTTCTTTCTTGTTTTGCACATGTATACATGAGTTAGGATTCCTCCTTCTCCTCTTCCATGATTTCTCCCCATGCATATTCCTCCCCACGTTTTCCTACTACCCAAGGGGTTTAAAAACCACCCCCAGGTCCGTTCCCTCCATGCTCCACATCTTTTTTCATTTAAGAATAGCTACTACACTTAACATAGTCTAACAGGGTTTTATTTCTTGTTTTCGTTGTTTTGGCAGGCACCCAAGCGAAGATCCACGAGCGGCTCTTGTCCTCTGCCGCCGGAGGACGGGAAGGAAGTCCCATCATCATCTCCCGCACTAGAGAGAACGCGACGGAGGAAGGCGACGCGACAAGAAACGCGTCCGCTAAGACTGACGCGTCCTCAGGCTGCCGCGCCGCATAACGACCGCGACATCAGGTATTCCTCTATTCTCTCCCCCCTTTCCTAGAGTAGTTAGCCCGCATTATTATCTTTATTTGGCAATGCTCTAGGTGGCGATCACATCCTATTTTCCATGCTATCATATTTGATATTCATGTATGTTGAGGGGGGTACAATCCCTGTGATTACACCTTTTGGCGATCACGGTGGGACCTTCAGTGCTACCCTCGTGGATTGAGTTTGTCTGCTTGCCATGTTTCCTTCCTTGTTTGTTTTCTTATGGCCTGTTAGTCTTTTGTTCCTTGTTTTTTTTTTGCATTTTGGCTCTCTGCAGTGTCGTGGCGTATCGCGGGGACGCGATATATCGCGTCGCAAGAAAGACGCGACACAGGTCTGTATATTTCTTCTTCTATCTAACTTATCCTACCTCTATGATTCATGTGTGCCTATTCTAGCTACTCACCATGTATTGCCGTGTTTGTGAATGCTAGAGTCCTGCTAGGGTTCGGGTTTTCCTTTTATTTCTTTTGTAGTTTTCGGTTCTGTCGCGGCGGGTCTTGAGGACGCTACCAGGTCGCGCGGTGGATGAGCGTCGCGTCTACAGGTACACTTGTGTGTTATTGCTTTGATCCATGTGTCGGTTTCTGGGTGCTTCATGACCTCTGCTAGATTGATCTTGTGATTTCATGCTCATATCATATGCTAGGTTAGTCTGTATGCTTTGTATTTGTGACTGACTGCTGTTTTTCGGGCTCTGTTCATATCGCGGCAGACCGCTCTGTCGCGATAGGGTCGCGGTGTATCTGGCCGCCGCGACTCTGCCCGAGACCCTGTTGGTCACCCTGCTTGATCATTCTTGTTACTTGCATACATTTTGGGCACTTAGGCCTTGCATACACTATTGATCCCATTGTCTAGGTTCCCCTTGGTTGAGTGAGCCCTCTCACCTACGAGCACTCGTAGGTTGACTCGGCCGCCTTCCGAGGACCTCCGTAAGTCCTCGTGACCGTACGCGTTGCGGTTCACCGGGCCGGTTGTACCCGTTGCACCCCTAGTTCGAGCCATCTCCCCGTGTGAGTTGTGTATCCCCCTAGTATCACCGGAGTACTTGAGTTCATACCCATTAGGGTCTTCTTTAGCCGAGTGTATTTCAATTAAATCAATCCATTAAAAGGCTAAGTGATAACCCTAAAATCCTAACGCTTATCATGTTAACTTGGGTGTTTGCTTGAGAACTCCCTTCTCGTCCCTTTCTTGTGTGATTGTAACTGTTGTTGTACCCCTTATTTGTATCTTAGTGTATCCTTTTATTTCCCCATTTCTCATCCTCTCATGGCTCCTTTCCACTTCACCTATCCCCCAACCTCTCCTCCTCATGTAGACCCCTTGTCTCATGAGTCTATTCCAAATTCGGCCCAGTCCAAGGCCCATCGGGCCGATGAGGGTGCCCATTCCCGATCTATTCCGTCGCCATCTTCTTCTAATGAGGCCGCTGAATTGGAGCACCTCCTGCTTGAAATGGGCCCGGACCAGGCCCGTGAATTGTTGGCCACTTTTGCTCTACGGTCTTCTTCCAAGACGGGCCCAACAGGCCCACATTATCCTGCTCATTCTAGACCCACCCACATTGTCACTCCTGGATCGGGCCATCCTTTTGTTCAGCCCACATCATCACAACCGGCCCATTATACTCAATCTGGTCCAGACCTTGACTCTCAACTCCGCTCTCCTTCCCAGGCTAGCCCTCGCTATTCACAATCTACCTCGGCTCAGGACTTCCAATCTGAGTTCGAGTCCATGAAGTGAGAGCTTAGCCACCTGCGGAGGCAACTAAATCCCAACCCTCCTTCAATGATACACTCCCTGATTTTCATGGTCTCCGGATCCCTCCACTTTCTCAGCTCCCTGTTTATCACAAATATAGTGGAGCCAGAGATCCTTACATCCATCTGAAGGAGTTCCTCTATGACTCGGTGTCCTACCAACGTGATCACCGCTTATTGGCTTACCTTTTTAGGCGGTCGTTGAATGGACCCGCTTTAGAGTGGTTTTATTCCTTGCCTCCCGATGAAGTTGAGAATTTTGAAGTTGTCAAGGTCAGGTTCATACAGCAATATCAAGACCGGGCCGGGCCCGAGTATTCAATGGCCGATCTGGTGGCTGAGCAGATGAAACCCGATGAAGATTTTGCAACCTATGTCGACCGGTGGCGTCAAATGTCTGCGCATGTCCCGATGCACATCCCAGAAGAGGAGAAAATCAAGCTTATCATTTCTAATGCAACACCCATGTACCGCCACATCCTGGCTATGAACAATATCACATCCATGCAACAATTATACTGCTGGGCTTGCTTTGTTAAAACCCAACTCCTTGACTCCCCCATGCCATCCATGTTTGAGGCCCAACAACCGATTCTTCATTTCAAGGGCCCACTTATGAGGAGTCCAACCCATGCCCAAGTTGATGCCATCCACCATCCCATGTCTACCCACTCTGCTAATACTATACACCTCCACCTCCATATAGCCAACTTGCTCCACTTCCACAAGAACAACCACCTCGTCCATGCCACCGCACCACACCATCCACTACCTCCATCACGGCATTCACTTGGCCCAAAGCGAACCCTTATCATCGTTGCCTGAGTCCCTCTCTGATGTTTTCACGCCCTGATGTCCATTAATGCATTGCAACTCCCTCCAGAAAAGCCAAGCTGGGACATGACAGTGGACCGATCAGAATTTTGCCCATACATCGCCATCCGGGGCATACAATCGCAAACTGCTGCGAATCCGGATGTAATATGTATCTGGATCTAGAGCACAAGATAAATGGTCTGAAATGCACAGACTCATCCTGCATTGTCAAGACAAGAGCAAAGCACAGGGCCAGGGGCAGCAGCCCTCTCCACCACAGGCAGCGGAACAGCCCCAAGCAACCGACAGCACAGTCAAGACCGAGCGCAAGCATCAAGGCAGTCATCATCTCCACCAGTTCAAGGCCGACGGCACTCTTTACTTATCCTCCAAGTGCACCACCCGCTCCGTCACACACCTCACACCCCCTCCGCCAACCCTTGCTCAGGCTATCACCACCACACCTACCGCATCGCACCCTGATGACAAGCTGTTAGCTCGACCCATTGTGTCGGTGCGCTGTCAGTCATCTCCACCAACGCCGCAAACCACTAATCCCTCCACTCCTGCCAACCCTCCATCTTTACCCCTCGCCATCATCTCCACCCCACTACCACTTGCACCTGAGCAAGCCATTACCGCCACACCAAGGCTCGAGCAAGCTCCGCTCACCTCTGAGCCAGAGCAAGAGTTTCCTACTCCCAAGAGTAAGGCTGCTTCAGCCTCTGAGTTGGAGGAAGAGCTCTCTCCGCACGAGCCTATCCTTGCCATCATCCGATCACCTCACATCAAGCCCTCCGCATCTGACGAACCCACCATAGCCACCATACATCCCATCACCACATCCCAATGGAGCGGGTGTGCATCACCAGCAGCATGCCTTGAAATCACTTCCCCTATGCAAGATAGACTGAGTAAGGTAGCCCAGTTCCGGTCATGTGTTTTGACCCTTACAACTACATCAGTCGCATGCCGTCTGTGTCCTTATCTCAGGCACATTCGGGAAGGATGAGCCTTCATCTCCTCAGAAGAGCACTGTCAAAAAGAGTTCCCAGGCCCTAGTGCCAGCCAGATCCAAAGCGGGGACGGTAGCCATTACGTTGCTTATTGGAAATGCTACCATTAATGCCATCATCACTCCTCGCTCAGTTATTTTGCATATGGCTGGTCAAGAGAAGGGGTTCTCTACAAATGTTGTGCTATCTCACGCGGCTGCTAAGGCCATCATGAACCAGCTGTCATCCAAGGGACAAGAAGTCACGCTGCCCAAAGCATCCAAAGCCCTCCTTGCCATGTTTCAACCTGACCAGGGGCACATTGCTATGTCACCAAGAACACTCAAGGTTTTGCCAAGAGTCCTTTGCAATTTGCCTCAGCTTGTCAGTCAGTTGGCCGTGCTAGTGCCACCCATCACACTCCCAGAAGCCTCCCCTCTTCAACTGTCAAGGGAGTTGGTTTTCATGCCAGACTGTCAAGCCAATGTGCCAAATCTCAAGCTTAGGGTACCACGCATCAAGTTCCCATGGGTCTGCACATCCACATGAAAAAGCCAATTTATGGCATTCCCTCATGGGTATCTGTAAAGGTTGGGTATACAAATGATAGCCAAGGGGCAAGTACACATACGACAACTATGGCAATTGAGAGAGAGCCATGTGGCTGCAGAGAAGAGCGAGGCCATCTGCTGCCTGGTCCCGCTATTTAAGAAGACATGTCAAGATGAAACCGTTGTATCTGTCTGTGAGAGCAAAGAAGTTGTGGCGTCACAAGAAGAAATCTGCCAAGAAGCAAAGGAGGCTAAGATCAAGATTGAAATTCTTCAAGAAAAATATCGATCTCCCTATCTTGTCATCTCCTGACCTTGATCTTTCAATACTACTCATTTTGGTCAATCTGGTTCCCAGAGGAGGCGCCCGATCTCCCAATTCTGGACTGGTGCCGCATTATTCCCCCCTACTCCTTTAGGGTCTTTGGACCCTCACTTATCTCTTCCTCCTGAGCCACCCGATCACCCTCGGGGTACCCAGGCTCTCTCTCCATATCCACCTGGGTCACCTAACTTCCTTCCTAGTGCTCAGGGTTCCCCTTTTCCTCTTCCACCAGAGCCTCCTGATTATAGGTCAGGCCCGCACTCTCCAGGGGCATCTGATTCCCCTCCTTCCACTTCCCCTTCTGATCCTCCAGATCCTCCACCCTCCATTCTACAGTTCCTTCTTCTAACCCCTCCTGATCTCGGGTTTGACCCGATTCCTCCCTCACTACCTATTCGGGGTCCCGACCCTTTCTCTCACTGTTTCCGAGGTTTTAGTCCTCACTAGCACTTTCTTCACTTCCTTGTAAATCCTTTCTTGTTTGAGGGTTCTTAGCCCACATCTTCATGTAGCGTCATGTCTCCCTCTGTTTGTGTTGAGTTGACTCCAATTCTTGCCACACCCCACTATTACTTTCTCCTGCAAATGAGCAAATTAAAATCAACCAAAATCAAAGTTCAAAGACTAGTGCAGGTCATTCTTTCAAAAAAGGGAGTCGCAATGAGCACCAAATAACCATGTAAATATTTGTTTCAACACCAAGAGCATCAAAGAGAGTCATCTCAGTTCACAACAAGAGTGGTCGAGTTAGTCTTAGGTTTGTTTTGCTTCTGCAGCACTCAAGCTAGAGATTACTCCGCGCTAGGGAACCGATTCATTCCCTGTCATTAAAGGTCACCTTAAGCAAGGATCATCACACACTCACATGGCAACCTTAGTCGGTTCCTCTAGAAAACATCGTTGTTATTTAGGTCATACCTAGGAGGTGCAAAAGTTGTTCTTTTCTTTACTCGGTTGAAGTGTAGAGGCAAAAAAAAGGGCTCTTTGGGCATGGCGACCAACCTAAGCACATCTTGATAAGAGAAAATCTAAAATAGGGACGGTCAATCAGGCCTGCGAAAGAAAAGCCAAATAAAAGTGAGAAAAAGAACAAATGAAAGAAAATCAAGGAATAGGGGCATGGCAAAGAGTGGCAGTACAGTTCCCCACGGGACGCCCTTGAGCCTAGTCGTACGTATGTCCTAAGTAAGAAACAGGCACAATAAAGTGACCAAAAGTCCCTCCTCAACAGATTGAATCTCTAAGAGATATGCCATAGAAGGAAGCTAAGCCTAACTTGTCCTCTAAAGCTTGCACTAGACTTATCCCCAAACTTTCTTCTCTTTCTCTCTATAAGGTTGGGTCGTCTCCCGGGTATGGCCTTTGTAGTGGCACCTCAAGGTAGGGGCAACCATCTACAGGACGCCACCATCTTAATGCACATCCGACCTTTTGGTGGTCTTTAATGAAAGGTGAATGAATGGGGACCCCTTTCCAGTAGTTTGATCTTGCTTTAGTGCTGTAGTAGCAAGGGTGAGTGCCTTCCATCTCATGTGTTTTTTTAGGAAGGGCTAGCGTCGCTTTAGGCGTTATTCAAATCCCCAAAAATCAAATATTTCCAAAAATCCCAAAAAAATCTAATATTGCCAAAATCCCAAAAAATCAAATATTGTCAAAATTCCAAAAAAATTAGATATTTCCAAAAATTAAAAAAAAATCAGATATTGCCAAAAATCTAAAAAAAAATTAGATAATTTTCAAAACTCCAAAAAAAAATAGATTCTTTCAAACTAAAAATAACAAAAATGAGCAGATCTAATCATACATGCTAAGTGTGCAGGTACATTGGCTCCCAAGCATTGATCGCTCAGATCTCCACATTTCTTCATTACTTTTGTCTGAGTCTTGCTCACATCATCTTTACGATCTATCTCTCCTCCTCAGTTCCACCCATGATTTGAATTTCAAACTCATTATCCCACCAAGTCCTTCCGAAGTCCAATACATATTCTCCTTCATCTGAATGGCTCCATGAGAGGACTCTCTATCTGTGAACCTGGCTGTTCTTCAGTGCTTTGTTTCAATCATGTGAATGACTGAGTTGTTTATGCTTGTTGTTGTTAACTTGTTTAGTGCTTTGTTTATTGCTTCATTTACACAAAAAAAAACCAAAAAAAAAATCAGAAAAAGCAAAACCCAAAAAATGGCGAGTTCTGCGCTCCACAGGTAAGTATCCATATCCCTTCTCCCTTGCATTACTATATGGTACTTATGCTACTATATTATCTCAAGGACCAGCTAGTTTTCAATGTGTTCTGGGATTTGAGTTCCCCTTCAACAAAAACAGTGATGATCTAGGTGCACATTGCTAATCGCTGGATAGGCCGTTGAGTTAAATAAGTTTGGGGACGATGGATTCAGGCCTACACTGCGGTTGCAGATAGTTTCTTGACCCATTCTTATTCATCTTAGCAATATTATCCTTGAGTATTTTCTATTTTCTCCTTTCTTTGCATAATTGATTTGATGATTTCTTTTATTTTAGCCCAGCATACATCATGTAGGACTTTGAGCTTCATGTCTCATGATTTGTCAAAGGTTGTTTCCCTGGTGGTGATCAATCAAGCTTAAGTTTCTTGAACAAGAAATCCTATTTCACTCACAATTTAAAGGTCTTCTTTGAACTAGTCACTTGGTCCAGTTGGCCAGTATGACTTCTGTTTGGAATTTACTCCCTCCATTCATCCAAATCAGCTTAAATATCCCCCTGATCCATCTTGGTTGCGAACCGCTCCCAAGCCTTGAGTCATCGTGACCCGCCTGGCACGCACATGTCCTCCCAAGATGAAACCTGCAGGCCAATCGGCTAGGGTACCTCTTAATCAAGAGGTTGATCATCCTTCTTTTGCTTTCTTTTTTGTCGTTCCAGACAGGAGCCGTCCTGCTCGCTCTTCCTTGAGGTTAGTTCGGAGTCTTCCGGAGAATTTCTATCGCTTATTGGTTGTGACGGGTGTCTCTTTACCTTGATGCCCACTTTTTAGTCCACTCTTCTTCATCCTCGCTCCATTCCATTTCATTACACTTCGCTCTCTTTCCGCTTCGCTCCCTTGCAAAGAGGGCATCAAGGAGGGGCAATCTGTAGACACCCGTTTTCGGCCTATAAGTTAAGCATATTTCTTGTCCATATCATTGATGTCCCAAATTGGTCATCACTTTGGAGTCCTTCTCTGGCCCATCGTGAGCCCATTTACCCTCCAAGCCCATTTTCAAGCCCATGGCTAAGATCCACTTGAAACATCAAAACTGTGCAATCTGCCCAATCCTGTAAACATGCCTTCACTTTGAGAGCTCATAACTTAGGGTTTGTTTGATAACCCTTGAAATAGATCTAATGTCTGAAGCGGTCAGACATTGTCTTATTAGATTGTTTGGTAAAACATCTTAATAAGTATCTAAATCTATGTCTACTATCTTAAGTTGTCTCTTAAAAAAAAGTGAGACAAGGGCACTTTTTATTGTTCAGACCCCTGCTCGGCCTCCCCATCCTCGCGAGGGCACCTCCTCGGCGGTTGCTCCATCGATCTCCGGCGGGTTCCTCCGCGGTCTCTGCTGCTTCTCCCTCTCGGCACGAACACGCCTCCGCCTCCCCAAGCTCTACTGCTTCTCCCTGAATGCGCCTCCACCTCCCCAAGCTCTGCTGCTTCTCCCTGAACCCGCCTCCGCCTCCCCAACCTCCACTGCTCCTCCCTCAACAAGGCACAAAAATCCTCCACTACATCCTCGATAGGGCGTCGACTCCTCCTCCGAGATCTTCGACAAAGCACCGACTCCTCTGCCGAGATCCTGGTGGGTTCCTCCCTAGCCTCCGCTGCTCCTCCCCCTCAGCACAAACGTGCAGAGCTCCACCTCCCCCGCCCTATGCTGCTTCTTCGTTGACAGGTATGCATCCTTAATCTTCTCATAATCATGATCCCGATCCGTAGGTTTTCGAGTGCGAAGCCCCCCCTTCTCTGGTTTAATCATCAGATCTCAGATAGTACTCTTTAAACGGCTGTTCAGGATCTAGATTACAGCGTCATCCGTGTCGTTCTATGGCTTTTCGTTTCAAATCCACATCTGAGAGCTCTTACCGTCGAAGTCGGGAACTTGTCCGTGCTCCCCTCTTCGGCTGGGAAAGAAGACTTCTTGAAGTTCCTCGAGGCTTGTTGTAGGTTCGGAGTTGTGGATTAGGGTTCCCCTTTCTCCAGATTGCTCCCTGCACTGGCTTACACAGCTTTTTGTTCTAATGTTAATGAATGATTTGTGTATTGTTGTCCAGTCAGCTTTGAACATAGATAATAATTGTTTCTACCTACAAAGCAAGATTTTTAAAACTGGCTGGTTTGTCCTGGAACTGGGTGAACAGGGACGGAACCTCCTCTGCTTCCAGTGGCCAGAAATCAGCCAGAACCAGCTTGGACTATTGCAGTTCCTGAAACCAGTTTTTAAAATGTTGCCAAAGAAAATTGGCCTTGAAACATAAACATTAAAACTGGATATAGAACTGGCTTCAAGTTTCTTGACATAATCAATACATTGTTATCCATTTTTTTATATTTGTTTCACTGCTTGAAGCTGAATCAACAGCAAGTTAGAAACATGGCCTTTTTCTCCTTTCCCTTCTGTAGGACTGTTCAGATTTTGGACACAACGCTCATGGGATCTTCTCGAGATACCAACAGTTGCTGATTAATTTCGATCGAGGGTGGGGGGAAGAGTTTTATGCATGCTACCTCACACTCAACTCATTTTCTTGCAGTTACTGGTTTTTCTTTGATGAAGCAGAATAGTGAAAGTTATCGGGATGTTTTTTCTTGTTGATCAGGTGAGGTAGAATTCTAAAATTTGATGGCAGGATTGTAATGTGCTTTTCTGCTCTAGATCGTGCTGGTAGTTTCCAGAATCCAGTATTCCATTTCCTCATTTATTTAGCATCTCATTCGAGTTTTTCATTTGCTGATTTAGCTTTACCTTATAAGTGATTGAGCAGAATTTGATCATCTTAGCAGTTAAATATGGAATTTAAATGTGTTAATCATATCAGTCATTGCTTTTTCTGATGGGCAAAGTGGGTTTCTGTGTCGCTTCCTGCAAGATCCCTCACCCTCTTGCAAGGGTTTTGCAACCCAAAAAAAGAGAGAGATGCAGAGTGTTAAAGTAGAGAACAATAAAATTATCCCAACTTGCCAATCTACACAAGTGAACCAAGAGAGTACATATTACACACAGAGAACAAAGGGAAGGGTATGGCAACTCTCTTTACGTGTCCCCTTCACAGAGCATGACCTTTCAAACTTTCCTTACATGCCTGAATATACTAAGGAAATATATCATTGCATTGGTGGGTATCCATTAGATCGATATTAATTTCCTTTAGATCTGCAGCTGCCAGTAGAGGGTTTTTCGTGTGCCAGCTTCAAGTTTAACTGCTTCTAACCTTTCAACTTCTGAAAGACCCTATTATGAGAGTTTAGAGTTTTTTTTTTTTTTTTTTGGACAAGCTTGTGTGTTGAGGTTCATTAACACATCAACCATGTACGTGCTTCATCCAAACTGTTTGTTGGTCAGTCAGGCTTGTGATCATCATATGTACTATCTTTGCCCTGAATCTGATTTTGAGTCGATAGCTAATTGTTGTTTACGATGTGCAGGTTGCTCCTACTCTAGTTGTTTACGATGTGCAATTGTTGCAGGTATAATTTACTTTATATCACTTTCTCGTTGTGTTCGTTTTGGTCGATTTCTAACTTGAGTGCATCCTATTTTATTGCTTTAGCTATTATGTTCAGCCAAGTTGGCAGTGGAGAAGGGACTTGCTTAAGGGCGAGATGAGTCATATGTCAAGCAGTGATCTGAAAACTTTTATTGGAGCGATTAAAATAAATGACAACATAATGATCAATGGAGCTATGCAACATCCAGACTGTACTTTTACTTTTTAAAATAAATTTTTTATTTGGAGCTATGCAATGTCCAGATTGTACGGGAAAGAATCCTTTCAAGAGACCCAATTATCCCCCTTGAACTAGAACATTTCAATCAACTGCACCAATGGATGATTCAACTTGATCATATTAATAGATTTGGCTGTATGTATAGATTGGATGTCGCAATATTTGGCTTCTTTCTGCTCTAAAAATTTTCTTTGCTGGTGAATTTTAAATTTTTATAGTGAAATTGTAATTATTTTTTGTAGTGACATTTAATTTTTTTAGTGAAATTTTAATTTTTTTGTAGTTATGTTTGCATTGGACCGGTAACAAGGTAGTTTAGACAGGCCATTTCTTTTGTGGGGAAAAATTGTAAATATTAGGTGCTTATATGTAATTAAAAAATTATACTATATATAAATACCATACTCCTTTAAATTTAGTAAATATGCAAAAAAAAATTTAAGGATATTTTTAAGTATGTAGGGGTGTTTATGTAATATATAAAATTAAGGACTTATATATAATTATAAGATAGTTGGGAGATGTATATATAAAATTATGGGAAATAAAAAATAAATTTAGACATATTTTTAAACATATAAGGATATTTATGTAAAATAATATATTAATTCAGATCTCAATTAAGTTGGTTATCAAACAACTCTTAGTAGAAGTCTAATATATTTTAAGTACTTATTAAATTATAGATTTAGACAATAGATAGTAAATTAGACTTTAGACATTTTAATTAAGTGTTATCAAACGCCACCTTACTCATTTATAATCCAAATCTGGCATATCATACTATCATTTTGTAGCCCTTTGAGTCTAGAATCCAATACAACAAACGGCGCATCATTCCGATATCTGTGGAGAGAGTTATGACCAGTTTTGTGGACACTGCGTGCACTGCCCCTAGTGATGCGACCTGGTGCATGGACGCGACAAGAACGCGGCCCCACGATCCGACGCGACAGCGCCATGCACGTAAACACGTTTTTACGTGATTTTTGGCCTCTCTCTCCATCCTAGAGCCTATCTAAAGTCCCTTTGAGTTGGATTACTACCCAAACCTCCTATCCTCATCCCTAGGGAGCCCCCAAGCCCATCCAAACTCTAGATAGACTCTCAAACTCTCCCACAACTTGGACTCTCTCTCCAACTCGAGATTGGACTCTATCTCTATCTAAAACACATCCTAGGACTCTCTAAGGGATAGAGGAAGGCTACCACTATGAGGAGAGGTCCCTGGAGGCTCTGCTCACGAGGTCCCATCATCCCCAAGGCAGAGGAGAAGCGGTTCTTCCCGTTTTCCTCCTTTCTCTCTCCTCTTTCTCTCTCATATCGCCTCCAGGACCAGCAGTGCTTGCAAGGCTTGTGGAGATCGAACCAGGCCAGATCTCCTCGAGGTTTCTTCATCAAAGTTTCTCTCCACAGAGCCCTCTTCAACCTCGAAGTGGAATCACATCGATTGGTGCCTTGTGTGAAACGTTACAGCAGATTGATCTTCACTTTCTCTCTCATATCGAGATCTGCACATGCGGGATTATCGTCTCTTCCACAGCCCAAACCGGGCCAGATTTCTTCAAGATGTCTTCATGAAAGTTGTTCATGACATCCTTCTCTCCGACCTCCCATTAGAATCACATCAAACGGGGTAGTATCTGTTTAGTTTTGATTTTTACTTTCTTTTCTATGTTTTGCACATGAATACATGCTAGTTAGGGTTCCTCCCTCTCCTCTTCCATGATTTCTCCCCATGCATATTCCTCCCCACATTATCCTACTACCCAAGGGGTTTAAAAAACCACCCCCCAGGTTCGTTCCCTCCATGCTCCACATCTTTCTTTCATTTAAGAATAGCTACTACACTTAACATAGTCTAACAGGGTTTTATTTCTTGTTTTTGTTGTTTTGGCAGGCACCCAAGCGAGGATCCACAAGCGGCTCTTGTCCTCTGGCCGGCCGGAGGACGGGAAGGAGGTCCCACTCACCATCTCCTGCACTATAAGAGAACGCGACGGAGGAAGGCGACGCGACAAGAAACGCGTCCGCTAAGACTAACGCGTCCTCAGGCTGCCCGCGTCCGTCATAACGACCGCGACATCAGGTATTACTATATTCTCTTCCCCCCTTTCCTAGAGTAGTTAGCCCGCATTATTATCTTTATTTGTCAATGCTCTAGGTGGCGATCACATCCTATTTATCATGCTATCATATTTGATATTCATGTCTGTGTTGAGGGGGGTACAATCCCTATGATTACACCCTTCACCCCCTCATCTTCCCTCAAAAGGTGCATCTTTCCTTTTTAAACCCCAACCCTCTCTTCTCTCCACAACCGCTCTCTCCAACTCTTCCCTCTGTCTTCTTCCTCTTGTCTCCTTCCTCTCCATTGCTCATCTCCTTCTCGTGCATCAGATCTCCCATGGCTACCAGGGGCAAGCTTCGTGCTTCTCGTCAGTGCCACACTTCCCCTGAAGCCGGCGAAGGTTCTAGGGCTCTAGCAGAGCGCCACCGGGCTGATCGCATGCCTAAACTCATCGTTCCCCCGGATTTTCAGCTCACCAGGGTCCGGGGAGTCTTCAAGAAGTTTGTCCAACCACGGTATGTGGATTTCATCTCCCTGGAGGACATGTTCAAGGGCCTGGAGGCCCTCTTCGACACCCAGGGCTGGACCACGTTCCTCAAATCTCAGAAGTAGTACTCCCTGATCACTGTGACGGAGTTCTTCAACAATATGGGGATGACAGTGGACGAGGAACTCTACACCAGTGTCAAAGGTACTTCCTTCCACGTCACTTCCAACCTTCTCAATCGTGCCTTACAGATTCCTAACTCTGGGGCTGATATTCTTGTTACCCATCTTCCTGCCTCAGAGTATTTCACCCTCATTACCCTCTAACCCTATGATTCCACCAAGGAGGTTGTGAAACTCAATGCCAACTCCTTCCCCCCACTCCACCGCATGATTCACCACATATTCACCTCTCATAGCTCCGAAAGATGGCAGTCGGGAGCTTATGACTGAAGTTCACAAGTCCCTCTTCCTTTTATTTCTCAAGGATCAGCAGATCAATCTGCCCAAACTCATGCTTGACCTCATCAATCAATGTTTCAATAATCCTAAGAGGTCAATGCCATATGCCTGTCCAATTACCTCTATCCTGTCCTTCCTTGGCATACAACTCACTGCAGGTGAGATTGTCTCTCTCAAGACCCGCAATGCCTATGACATCACCACTGCCCATCGGATGGGCTACAAGATGATTGATGGGAGAGTCACCTAGACTCTCAAAGGTCAAGAACCGGAAGCAGAGAAAGATTCTGATGGTGATGAGGATAGTGATGAAGATTCCCATCCGGAGCCCATGGATGTTCAAGGTGGTGCTGACGATATTCCTGATGAACCAGCTCCACAGGCTGTCGCTCAAGACATTCGGGAATTCATGGTCGATTAGATGGCTCAGCTGACTCAGCATTTCAATGCCCGGTTTGATTAGCTCAACACCCGGATGGATGCACTTGCGGACTCTCAAGTTCATATTCAGCAGCAGCTCACTCAACTCACCACTGAGTTTCATGGATTCCGTCATCCCACTGCTCCTGGGAATGACGATGCTTAGATTGTCTAGGGTTCAGTTGAGCAATGTGGGGTCATGTAGTTCTGTCTTTCCTAGTTTGGGTTTATGGGTTTGTCAGTTATGTCACTTTTCTTTTTCCCTTTTTACTTGTGTCATGTAATGGATGTTTTTTTTTTGTACTGTGTGTACTTCATGTTTCATCAATGAAAACACAGTTGTTTTCTTCTATCCATTGGTGCATGAACTATATTTTTGAATGTTGTCAAAAAGGGGGAGAACATCAATTGTATTTTTGTCATCATCAAAAAGGGGGAGAATGTTGGGTTGCAATGTGTATGATGATTGACTTGATGTTTGAATGTGTTTGAATGCT
Source organism: Colocasia esculenta (assembly GCA_014218235.1). Taxonomy (NCBI): domain Eukaryota; kingdom Viridiplantae; phylum Streptophyta; class Magnoliopsida; order Alismatales; family Araceae; genus Colocasia; species Colocasia esculenta. Next base: position 55,362,386 of record CM024766.1, read on the forward strand.
TAAATATTTTTGATAATACATAATTGATGTTGAGAAGACATGATCAAATGAAATAATTCTTGACCATCTATGCCTTCATGATATCTTACTTGAAATGTCTTTTATGTAGGTAAGAATAAAAGCACAAGTCAAGAACCAAAAATCAAGCACAAAAGAACTTGACAAACATAAGAAGCACTCACCTGTCGACAGGCCTAAAGCCATCTGTCGACAGCTAGTGAAGTCAGGAAGCAAAAAAGTTACTGGAAGACAAGAAAAAATAGTATTTGTCGACATACCAAGTTCATCTGTCGACAGATCAGTTCAGTTTTTCGACAACCAAAGGTCATCTGTCGATAGCCCAGGGTTCCAGCCAAAAACATGGTTCTGGAAGCTCAGTTTACAGCAGTACCTGTCGACAGCAACAAGGCATCTGTCGACAGCCGCAGGTTAAGTCACAACATGTGACAGGCAAGTGATCTATGTTAGGGTGTTCTCTTTTGTCACGATTCTCAAGACTTGAACACTACTATATATAGATCATATGGACGTATTTTCAAAGCAAGAAGCCTCCACACTAAAATCCTAAGCAAAGATCAAGAAGAAAGCTCTCCCTACTGCTCTGCTTCAAGACTCCAGACCGTTCGAAGAGAGATCTGTCTCGTACGAGAAGTTGAACCAGATTTGTCCTCAAGTCAAACTTCGTCATCATCATCTGATCTTCATCGACGTGAAGCTTGGAGTTCTTCTAGATGAATACCCTGAAGAGTTCAACTTTGGATTTATTCTTCAACTCTGAACTCTTCTTTCACTTTATTTTCCATCATATGTGTATGTGTTGTTGGTTTGAGAAGTCCTTATGCTCAATCCATGTGGGTGTGGTTGTTCTGAGAGCGTGTTTGCCTCAGACATCGTGTGTGTGTTGTAGTTGGGTCAAACTTGCTTGATAAGCAGTTTTCCGTGTGTGTGTGTGTGTGTGGACGGTGGATGTAGGATACACGAGTTGTGTAGTCTGAACCACCTTAAATCATCGTGTCATGTGGTTTGCATGTTCTTACATTAGATGTATGGTAGACACGATCATCTGTTCACACACTTGTCATACTGCTAATTTCCCAAGCACATTCCACACACACATCGAAGTTTGAAATTGATCCATATCTGTTTAAGCTTTCATCAAGTCGGTCTTAATATCGAAAAGAAGGTTAAATTGTTTTTAATTGGTAGTAATCTATTCAACCCCCCTTCTAGATTATTGTTGTAGGTAATTCCGCACACCTTACAAGATAGACATCAAGTTTGATTTTATGTCTGAAGAGGTCCAGTAGATGAAGGACCTGTTATTATAGTTGGTGTGCCAACAAGGCACAAGTGGATCTCATGTTCCCCCATCCACTCAACAGCAGCAACAGCAGCAGCCTGAGGAAGTTGTTCCACAGCCAGCAAACCTAGCTGATCAGTCTAGACTGGATTTAGCAGAAGGGCCAAATTAGACTCAACAACAACCTGTAGAGCAGCAACAGCAATCTCAACCGGAGTCAGTTTCTGAGCATCCTTTGGAGCCTCACGATTAGCCTATGGAGGTAGAAGCCGATCCCAAAGTCAAAACCTTTAAGAGAAGGGTTAGAAGGAAACTCTTGAAATATGGTCTCCCAGTTTTCCCCTCTCAACCCTTAACTATCTCTTCTCATTTTGCTCCAACTCCTCCTGCTACTGATCCTACACCTCCTCCTACTGTTGAACAACCACCTCCACCTCCCCCTCAACCTATTCCCTCAGTCTCATCTCATCCTCCACCCTCTACATCTCAACTAGAGGCACAGGTTCCCACTTCCGCAAGTACTTCACTTTCTTTGTATCCTATGAAGTACACTTTCCAGCCTCACAAGATAAACACACCCACTCTTCACACCTTAGCTCCTCATTTTTTAGCCTCTCTCCCTACTTCATCAATTCCTTCTTCGGGCAGATCTACTCTTTCACTTGCTGAAATTGTACCTAGTGTGGTACTATCATCAAGAGTAGGGCGCCAATTGAAAGATAATTTGATAATATCACATTTATCATAAATAAATCATGCCGTTTTATTGATTGATATGTGATTAATCCATAAGATTTCTATTGTCACGAACGATAATTGATTAAATTCAATTACATGTTGTATTTCCAGGTTAATGGGCCATTGAATGAAGTTCGTATTGGGCCAATGGACCAAGCAGTCCAACAGGGGCAAATCTGGCATTTTCATATTATTGCAAAAAAACCCTAGCCGCCTACCTTTTCTTTCTCTCTCTTCCTTCCATTTTCCTCAAGATTCTCTACCTATTTTAAAATCTCTCTCCTCTCATCTATTTAAAAACCCCCCTCTCTCATTCCTTTTTCTGACTTTCTCTCTTCTCTCTCCTGCGATCTCCCCTTCCTCCTCTTCTTCTTTCTCTTTCCCTTCTTCTTCCTCTCCTCTTCTTCCCCTCTTCTTCCTCTCTTCCTGGCCGCTCTCTCTCTCGGAGGACAGAAACAGCAGCAGCAACAGGCCGCGCGCAGGCCCACCTGCGCGCCAACCTGCGCCAGCAACCGCCCGCGCCCAGCCGCCTGGCCCCGCCTGGCACCGCAGCACCTGCGCGCACCCGCCTGCGCAGCGCCCAGGCCGCCCTCACGCCCCAGCACCACTCGCCCACGCTCCCCAGCACCGCCTGCACCCGGCCCTGCCCAGGTGCCTGCCCGCGCGCCCTCCTACGTGCATGCTTTTGCATGCACGTAGGCAGCGCCTACCACGCGCCGCTCTCTCTCCTCTATCGCTCTCTCTCCTCTCCCTCTCACCTCTCTTGTTTCTCTCTTTCCTATCCTCTCTCTCTCTCTCGTTTCTCTTCTCTCCTCTCTTGCGCTCTCATCTCTCTTCTCTCCTATCTCTCCCACCGTTCTCTCTCCTATCTCTCTCTCCTATTTGCGCTCTCTCTCCTCTCTCTCTTTTCTCTCTTCTCTCTCTTCTCTCTCTTCTCTCTCTTCTCACACGTGCTCTCTCTCTTTCTCGCCTCTCTCTCTCTCTCTGTTTTATTTTCTCTCTGGAGATTTCTTTCTCTCTCTCTCTCTCTTCTTTTTTCTCTCTCCCATCATCATCAAGTTCAAGGAAGAGATTTGCTGGAATGCCGTCGTCATCAAAGGGTCGGATCACGTGTTCGTACACCGCCGTCGTCGGGACTTCGTCTAGCCAAAGCTCTTCTAATTCCATTTTCTTCATCAGTTGTATTTATTATTCATGCACATTTATTATTGACTATGAGCTTGATTAGTGGAGTTGCTTTTTAGTAGTCTATGTTCTCTCTTTCTATCTATTCTATTCTCATTCTTAATCATTCTCGGTAGTGTAGATTTATTTTGTGCATCGTAGTTTTAATAACATCACTTTATTTTCTCAACTAAAAGCCCAAGGTTTTCAAAGCTAAAATCTTTTGCCCCGTGGATTCGACTCGGTCTCACCACTTAACTACTGTTAAAATATTTAGTGTAGGCCGATTATTTGAGATTGTTAGTCACGTGTTTAACGATGCATTTGTGGGCTATCAATTTTTGGCGCCGTTGCCGGGGAATTAGATTTTTAGGTTTGATAATCTTGGTGTTATTTGTATATATTCATGCTCACATTTTCTTTCTTTTTGTAGGTGCCAAATAAAAAAAATTTGAAAAAAGTCTGAAAATTACAAAAAGGGAGAGTCTTTCAGAAATCTGTCACTGAAAGCAAGATCTGTCAGCAAAAGGGGTTGCCTTAGAAAAAAAATCCGAAAATTGCAGGAAAAATCAGAAAAAAAAGGTAAGTTTAGGTGAGTTCCCTTCTCTTTCTCACTCTTTCCATTTGTTTTACTTTCCAAACGAACGAGGGATTGCATTGGAGGTAAGTACCCTTAAAACCCTCTTGATTTAGTTTCATTTTCTTAGTTACCATGTTTAGATAATTAATAAAAAGAAAAAAAATCAAAAATCCAAAAAAATCAATCACTTGAATCCAATAAAAGATGTCATGTCAAGATTAGAAACCTTCCATCTTTCGGACATGCATCATTTAGACTTCCATCTTTAGGTAATTTCTTTTCTTTGAAAAGTTTCCTTTCTTGTCGAAGATTACGGGAGGCAAGGTGAGAATCTCAACTTCTTTAAAAAGCATGATCATGCATTGTCATGCTTGCATAGAACCCCTTGCTTGATTTTGTGGTGTGCACATCATTTCTAAAATATTTTAAGGGTAGTTTTCTTAATAAGATAAGGTGGGGATTTGATCACCCTTCCTTGGCCCACAAACCACGATTCTCCTGCATCTTTTTGCATTCCCAACTCTTAATAAAATGCAGTAGACATTGAACCTAGGGTTCACACTGAGATTTTGGTCCACCTAGGCCCACTATCAAGTTTTGGAAACTGGTGTCCAAGGCTAGAGGTTAAGTGGCAAATGCCTAAGCGAGAAAGTGGTTCTCTAATTAGGTCCCTACGAAAGTAGGGGGAGCCTCCCACTACCCCACCTCTTACCTGGCCAGTGGACATACATGTTAGTGGACTTAGGTTGGGTTTAAGTCACTTTGTGAGAAAGCTTGCTTTTAGATCTCAGATCCCTAGGTCATTTAGGTTAATTGTTTACAACTTATTTGTCTCTGCCTAAAAAAAAATAAAAAAAAAAAAAATAAAAAAAAGTCTCATCTTTCCCATTCACAATCATATGTGGGCTAACCCAGCGCATTATATAGGCCATGGCCCAAACCAATTCTCATCTCTCATTCAACGTGGCCCAGCCTACTTTGAAAATACACAATTCTTGTCAGCCCACTATGAAAGTACATCCCCTGGGGTGGCCCAACTCTTACATTTTACCCAAGATCAGGCCAACCATACTAATTTGTTCCATAATGGGCCATCTTTCACCCAAGCAGAAACACAATATTTTCAATGGCCTTCCACCGCCACTCATTACCCAAAAGATGAACAATATGTCCCTCCTACAGAATTGAGTTTGCTTTATCAAGATCCATAAGGGAAAATTCAAGGACCCTTTTTTGGTGCTGAGATCATCTCATGGTTCAATGAAGGATTCTTTAGTACTGATCTGCATGTATGTTTATCAAATGCTCCAAAAGGTACACCTTTCCAACCACTTGGAAAGATAATGCCACATTTGATACAAAGCGAGCAACAGATTGTGGCCCAAGCCCAAAGTCCTCCTAACAACAACCTTCATCCTTGGGTCCAATTTCATAATAAAATTCATGATCAAGGCCATGATGGGGGACAACATGCAGATCCGCATTCCATTTATACTTCTCCCCCACCATCAGGCCTATTTGATGATCAATTTGGGCAATCTATACAAAAGATCTATGATGCTCAACAAGTTTTTGAGCAAACATTCGCCCACCAACAACAAGAATTGGAAAAATCTTTTACCAAAACTGACCTTCTAATTGATCAATTGATAGAAATCAGAAAGAGGCAAAATATTCAATTACCAACTCAATCAATTGACAATTATGAAAATCAATATCATGATTTTGATCAGCAATTTGACCCACAACTTTCACTTGAAACTTCACAGCCTAATGTGATTATGGACATGTCCACTTGGCAAACTGAGTGTAATTTTAATCAGTCAGATCAAGAGGAGATGGGTAGTACTACAAATCAATCCATGATTTTTACCCAACTTGAATTTGACTGCCAAGAAGATCCCAGCCATGATGTCACCTGTGAAGAATACTCTAGGGAGTTAGTTGAACTCAAGTTGGAGGGAGAACAAGAGGAAGTGAACAAGCTAGATGATGATAAAACTTTATTTCTTGCCCTTCCTAAGTCTGATGTGACCTTAACCCAAGGAGGGGATGAAGAAAAGATGAGTTTGGAGATGGAATGGAGTCAAGTCATAAACCATTCTACTTGGATAGGGGAAGAGTTGAAAATTTTAGCTGGCAGTAACTCTAATGGGGACTTTCATGATTTAGGGGATGATGTGGATCTAACACCCATCCTTGACATTGGCAAAGCTAAAGTCAATTTGAACATTATGCAATTAGCCAACTGGTCAAGTCCACTTGGAATTGATGAAAATCTTTGTGTTAAAGAGCCTACGCATGCAATTCCCAACAATTATGGTCTCCTTGACACTAGACATATGGTGGAATCTCCAAGGATCCATGATACCCAAACCCTTTCTCACCTCAACAATATGAATATGAATCCTAAAATCGAGGTTGAAGAAAAGAATTTGAAAAAAATTAAGGTCCGAATTGAAGTGATCAATACATTTGAAGACCTTAAGTGTGTAGAGGAATATTTTATAATTGAAGAAATGATTCTTCCTCTATCATTTTTTGACTCTCTTAAGCAACAGGTTGGCTCACGTATGTATAGATACAGTCTTTTCCTCCAATGGTACAAGAGCTGGCACTTAAAGGAGGATAAGATAACATGGTGGCTCATTCTTAATGCAACTCGTTGGTTATGGAGCTTTATGGTGTCTGGCTGAAGACGTTAAACTTAGCGCTTATTGGGAGGCAACCCAATATTTTTTAGGAAATTTAACTTATTTTTAATTTCTATTTTGTTCTAGGTATTTGGAAGGCTAGTGGGCAACTCATCACCTTTAATGAAGCCAGTTTGCCACCACTCTCATGTGATCATCAGGTTGCATCTCTCCTTTCTTACCTTACTTTGGCTGTATTCTATGTTAATTACTTTTATGCCATTGAGGACAATGTCATTCAAGTTGGGGGAGGGCAAGTCTTTCAAATCTTTAAATCATGTTGAAACATCCCATGCATTATTCTGTGCTCATTAACTTCGCATATCATTTCTCATGGAAAAAAAACCTCAGTCTAGAATGATTTTTACTCTAAGTATATACGTGTGCTAGTGGCACGCTAAAGGATGAAGTTTGCGGTTATGTTCTTAGCATTTTCTTCAAACTACATTTGAAATTTGATGAAACCTTCACACATGTATTAGATGATGAATAAGTGTCATTCAAGAGGGTGATGAGAGTTTTACCTAATACTCATGATGAAGATTGATATTCTACACTCTTATTGAAAACTAATCGTGGGGAAAAAGCTACCTGCCTGCAAGTTATGAAAAAAAAATGATGATAAAATGAAGAAGGAAATCCCTAGCTTAGTAACCGGGCTTCAGCACCTCATGAAGTGTTGAAGTTCGCGTCAAACAGTGAACGGATATCCAAAAAAAAAAATGATGCTGAAGGATGAAAATAAAAAGGCAGAGTGAAAGCTACCTTTAATTAGAGGATTTTATTGTAGGAGTGTAGAGTTGATATCATCTCTAAGTAATGGATCAAAAACTCATACATTATCTTAAGTAATGCTTATTGATCATAAGTGCATTCATGAAGGAAATGATAATTTTAACTGTATCTTGAGGAACTGTCTAATAACATGAACTGCATGATTGTCTTTGACACATGCTACTAGAACTGTAAATACTTATTGTTGATCAATCTTATCTCTGCTTTCTTGTCATGAAAAATGATGTTTGAAGTTCCGGTTAGTCCTAATTATTCACCTGGGTGCATTGCTAAGGGACTAGCAATGAGTAAGTTGGGGGATGTGATAATATCACATTTATCATAAATAAATCATGCCATTTTATTGATTGATGTGTGATTAATCCATAAGATTTCTATTGTCACGGACGATAATTTATTAAATTCAATTACATGTTGTATTTGCAGGTTAATGGGCCATTGAATGAAGTTCGTATTGGGCCAATGGACCAAGCAGTTCAACAGGGGCAAATCTGGCATTTTCATATTGTTGCAAAAAAACCCTAGCCGCCTGCTTTTTCTTTCTCTCTCTTCCTTCCATTTTCCTCAAGATTCTCTCCCTATTTTAAAATCTCTCTCCTCTCATCTATTTAAAAACCCCCCTCTCTCATTCCTTTTTCTGACTTTCTCTCTTCTCTCCTGCGATCTCCCCTTCCTCCTCTTCTTCTTCTCTTTCCCTTCTTCTTCCTCTCCTCTTCTTCCCCTCTTCTTCCTCTCTTCCTGGCCGCTCTCTCTCTCGGAGGACAGAAACAGCAGCAGCAAGAGGCCGCGCGCAGGCCCACCTGTGCACCAACCTGCGCCAGCAACCGCCCGCGCCCAGCCGCCTGGCACCGCAGCACCCGCGCGCGCCCGCCTGCGCAGCGCCCAGGCCGCCCTCGCGCCCCAGCACCGCTTGCCCGCGCGCCCCAGCACCGCCTGCACCCGGCCCTGCCCAGGTGCCTGCCCGCGCGCCCTCCTACGTGCATGCTTTTGCATGCACGTAGGCAGCGCCTGCCACGCGCCGCTCTCTCTCCTCTATCGCTCTCTCTCCTCTCCCTCTCACCTCTCTCGTTTCTCTCTCTCCTATCCTCTCTCTCTCGCGCGTTTCTCTTCTCTCCTCTCTTGCGCTCTCATCTCTCTTCTCTCCTATCTCTCCCACCGTTCTCTCTCCTATCTCTCTCTCCTATTTGCGCTCTCTCTCCTCTCTCTCTTTTCTCTCTTCTCTCTCTTCTCTCTCTTCTCACACGTGCTCTCTCTCTTTCTCGCCTCTCTCTCTCTCTATTTTTATTTTCTCTCTGGAGATTTCTTTCTCTCTCTCTCTTCTTTTTTCTCTCTCCCATCATCATCAAGTTCAAGGAAGAGATTTGCTGGAATGCCGTCGTCATCAAAGGGTCGGATCACGTGTTCGCACACCGCCGTCGTCGGGACTTCGTCTAGCCAAAGCTCTTCTAATTCCATTTTCTTCATCAGTTGTATTTATTATTCATGCACATTTATTATTGACTGTGAGCTTGATTAGTGGAGTTGCTTTTTAGTAGTCTATGTTCTCTCTTTCTATCTATTCTATTCTCATTCTTAATCATTCTCGGTAGTGTAGATTTATTTTGTGCATCGTAGTTTTAATAACATCACTTTATTTTCTCAACTAAAAGCCCAAGGTTTTCAAAGCTAAAATCTTTTTCCCCGTGGATTCGACTCGGTCTCACCACTTAACTACTGTTAAAATATTTAGTGTAAGCCGATTATTTGAGATTGTTAGTCACGTGTTTAACGACGCATTTGTGGGCTATCATAATTCTAGTACTTCTTCCCCCATTCTGGTATGCCTTCATTTATCATTCTAAGCATCATATGATTCTTTTCAATGAATTCCTTTCCATTAAAGCTTTCCTTGAAGTCCATGGGATGTCAGGCTACAAATTTGAAGACTGGCTCCTTACCTTGCTTAAAGATGTGAATCTTATCATACAGAAAAGCCATTGTCTATCTCCTACAGAATTCCTGAACCTATACCCTGGTGAAGCCGCCAAATTTCAAGTTACTCAAGTTAGGAACCAGTTTTTGGATGTTCCCCTTCACCTCAATCTTAGATTTTTTGATCTCTTTGGCAACCTCCTAAAAGAGCTCCAAATCAAATACAACAGAATGAAACAGTTTAATGAAGACACATTCTAGATGGGTTTGCCAGATGTGAATAAGGGGCAGTGGGATATGATTCTCAATGGGCAAAGAGAAATTACTCCATCAATGACCATTAGATTGCCCTCTGGACTGCATCACACCCTGGTAGGTGCCATTTCCTCCAAAAAACATTTTGCTCAAATTGTCTTCAATAGACACATTCGGATAGCAGCCAGATTCAAGATTAAGAACAACATCAAACTTTCATTCCATCAGTTTGCTTTCATGCATGCCCCCAAGAACTCTCAGCACATGCTAGATTTCTAGCACAGCTTTGCAGAATCTGAGAGGTTGACTGAAGATCAATGGGCAACAGCTTATCCAGAAGAGCATACAGAATGCCAGAAACTGAAGCTATCTCCCTCTGTCTATCTCTATAAAGGTTATGAGACACTTTGGAAGTCTGTCTCACACAAATGGAAACAGAGATATCTTGTCTACTATCAGGCAAAGGAAGCTGCTCACTCCCAAGGACTACACTGAATATAACTGTTCATGAATTTTTGCACCTAGCAGTAAATAAGAAGTTTGTTCCCCTTAAGGGTACCCTGCGCGGTGACAACTTTTATAGAAGAATCAGCAAGTATTATCGCAGGCACATTAAGTCTTACAGAAAAATCCCTTCTATAGGATCCTCCTAAAACATAGATATTTCCAAGTTTGAAAATTTCTTCTCTGGAAATGAGAAGAAGCTATGGGCTCTTCTTCAGCCCTTCTTTGCTCAAATCCCTCCTTCCCTCTATCTTCCCAGCTCTTTGTCTTCTTCATGAATGTAAAATGTTCCTCATTCATATCAATATACATCAGTTTCTAGCCATCTGTGTGTATGTTATATCTCTCTTTGTATCTTATCCTTTCAGTTAATTCCACAAAGGGGGAGAAAGAAAGTAAGAAACAAATACAAATATATAGTTTAACATTTTTTGTAGCAAAACCAAATTTGTTTTCACTGACTATTTAAAAGTTTTTGTCATTAACAAAAGGGGGAGAATTGTGGAGCAACTATTCCTTAAAATATTGTTAAACATTTTAAGCACTGTGTTTTTGCTATGACAAAATCTTTTAAGACTTTCTATAAACAAATCTATTGTTATATACCACAAGTTATTTTATATAAAGAATTATGACATGCAAAGGCATACTTGTATAACACTTTATATTACTTGTCAAAAGTCATACCATAAAAAATCTAAGTATCAACACTGGATACAAAAATTTCTCTAAGTTCACAACGTATACTATGTACCATACTAACTCCGATTGTGGACTCCGACTCTAGGAAAGTCGAAGTGTTGCAACATTTGATGAACAAACATGTACTCCGACTTTAGAAAAGTCGAAGTCTAGCAGTACTCCGACTTCTGAGAAGTCGAAGTCTGATAGCTCTTCGACTCTTGAAAAGCTGAAGTCTAGCTAGACTCTGACTTCTTAAAAGTCGAAGTCTATCTGGACTCCAACTCTTAGAAAGTCGAAGTATGACTTGTATTGCTCTCACTCCAACTTCCGAAAAGTCAAATTATGTTTATGATGTACCTTACTTCGACTCCTCAGAAGTCGAACTCTCTGTATCTTACTCCAACTCTTTGGAAGTCAAAGTCTGTCTCACTGCGACTTCTATATAGTCGAAGTCTCTGTATCTTACTCCAACTCTTTGGAAGTCGAAGTCTGTCTCATTGCGACTTCTGTATAGTCGAAGTTTTGTATGTATCTAGTCTTTGACTCTAACTCCCTTAAATCGAAGTATCATATATCAACTTCTATGTACTTGTACTTAAATAATATTTGTATGAACTTGTCATTCCACAGAATCTATGAAATATTAATCTTGTTTATTTATGTGTTTTGTTAATCCCAAAGGATTCCTTCACTAAATGAATAACACTTATAGGTCTTACAGAATAATGTTCTTCTTGCTGTCACCATTTAAATATTCTATTAGACAAGAAAATGTATATTCAAAATATTCATATAAATATATTCTTGCAATGATTTGAAAGAATTATACGAATTGGACTCTTGCTTTCTGTCAGAACTTTAGTTCTTTTTTATTTGACAGATGATATGCGTTGGTAGGTATAAGTAGTATGGTCTATCTGTTAGAACCCACCTACCATATCTGTTGTTGTTAGAACATTCCTTATTTTCATGATACAATTGTCTGTCTACACTTTAATGCACTGAACATCTGTCCATCCGAGGTTCTTTATACTTTATATATATTTCTATCTTACCTACCTCTGAAAGGACAAAGGTACTTGTGCTCCTTTACCTTGCAGACAGTTAGCTACCTGCTGAAGCTTGCAGTCTTTTTTATGAGCTATTTGATAAAGCCATGAAGCGACATACATAGTCTGAAGACATTGGGACTCCGAAAGCTGAAGGACTGATGGATATAATAGAAGTCTCAAGATGTCAAATATCCAAGGATCAACGGCTATTCTTCAAACGGCTAGTTTTCTAACAGATAGTTTTAAACAACAAGATTCAAGCAACTGAAGCTTAGATATAAAAGCTGAAGTCTGAGCCAGATACACAACAAGGAGAAAAACCACAACACTGAACTCCAAATCTGAGATTGCAAGAATCACCACAAGCTTTCTACTGAAAAGAGAAAGAGAGCTGCTTCAACCCTTGACTTCCAAGCACTCCTTTTTAGAAGTCTTTTTCTTTTGGGTGGAATTATGTAATTGTAGTTCCTTTCAGTCCACCCTCTTAGATTCAAAAAGAGTTAAGAGCTGCAATTCTTTCTTGTATCTCTTTCTAATTCTCTGTGTTTGCACATTCTTCTGAGCAGACACACAAGTGTTTTCTTATTTCTGTGTTAGATAACCCGCAGGGGGTTTGTTCCCTATAATGCCCCTCTTGTGAAGGGAAGACCTACTGATGTAGGTAGCCTTTGTACCCCTTGGTAAAGGGAAGACTTGCTTGGGAGCAAGTGCATTTGTAATACCTCTCAGGTTGAGAGAAGGCCAAGTTCTCTTGGCAATTAATGAAATCCCAAGAGGTTACTTGGGGACTGGATGTAGGGCTTCCATGTGGGAAGGGCCGAACTAGGATAAAAATATCTTGTGCAATTGTGTGATTGTTTCCGCCAAGTTTTCCACTTGTTTCACACACACCACACTAAATACTAACAACTTTATTTAGTGTCATCTATTTTTAGATAATTTTTAAAAGAGCAAGTAGTCCTACTCACCCCCCCCCCCTTCTAGGACATTTGTAGTGCCATCTCAATCCAACAGATCTGGCGGTGACAACCACAATCTGGTGACAATCACGAAGATCCGTCGTGGGATTCGCAGGGTCGTTCAACTGTACCACAGGTAACCTGACCCTATAAAAGAGGAAGACACTCCACAAATACAGGTACGTTGTTCGCCTCCTTGGGCTAGTCCATTCTGCTCGACTAGCATCTGACTTGAGCGTCGAAGTGTCTCCCCACCATGGCTTCTCAGTGGGCTTTGCAGGTCAGGTCGGGAGATCAGAGCAGGCATCCCACGTCGGCTAAGTGGACTTCAACAAGTCATCCTCGGCTTGGTTGTCTCGACTCAGACATGTCGGCCAGATCACCTCAACGGTAATCTCGACCTAAGTCGACCCTGGTTACATTCCGTAACACTTCCAAAAAGTATAAAAATAAATAAATACTAAAAAGCTTCAAAATAATATTTATTACTATTAGATTGTGCTAAGGCGAGATTCCATGGCATAGGCCACTGCTAAGGGTGCAAACAAGCTGAGTCAAGTTGAGTACTGTGCTCTTCGAGTTCTGCTCGTAAATTTTTTTATCGAGCTTGAGTTGAATTCAAATTTTATCGAGTATTAAAATAGTTGTTCAAATTTGATTCATTTAAATACTCTCAAACTCAAGTTTTTAACGAGTATCTTAACAAGCCCAATTATATATATAAGTCCAATCCAATCTACAAGTTGTTCATAAGACCTAAATCTATCTTATTTCAAGTTCAAATCTCAAGAGTCTTGATAAGTTACTTAATTTAACTATTGTAGTATAATATTTAGAATCTTTAAAATTATATTTATAATTTATATAGTTAAAAATAGAAAAACTATCTATATATCCTTACAATATTTAAAAATATATTTGTAATTTATATAATTATAAAAATAAACTTCATCTATATATTCTTAAAATCTTATTGAATTATCACTATACCCTTATCTTTATGAAAATTATCGTAATGTGCCTAAAATCATTAAGAAAGTGATAGTGTACCCTCTTGTGATCCAATAGTTACCTTGGTAAAATAAATGTGGGCTAGAGAGGTAAAATCTCTAGCCTACCTCTATGGTAAACCTCGATGGACTTATGTCGTGACAACCTCACCGATATCCACCTCTCCCAGAATAGCCTCACCGGTGCTAACAGATCAATTTTGACATTATACTGAGCAAATTTAATGTCATATTGAAATATATCAAAGTGGCTCCCTTCATTTAATCATTTGAGTACTTTTCTTATTTAAAAAAAAATTCTAAAATTTTTTATAATTTTTTCTGGCGTGCTGTAAAAAAGTTCAAATCCCTATCTATTAGTGGACTCCTTTCTCTCTCAAATTTGTGACTCATCATATAGACGTGTATTTGGTTTTCTTATCCAATTTTTGGCAATTTTATTTTTATATTTTTAAAATAATTTTATTGCCAAAAATGATTTGTGTTCGACCTTGTGGACACAATTTTGAGTTTCCTTTCTTGTATAACTGGCTTTATACAAATAATCGATCTTTCAAAAGGACGCCAGGTCAACAGATGCGTTTTAAGCCTTCCATTTTTGGATAATCTTCGAGTCAATTTTTGAAAATTGGAAATGGACATCACATCAACTAGATGCAATTTTCACCTTCATATTTTTAAGCATTTCAAAAAAAATTGAAAATTTCTTAAAGACGTCGATATGACCATATGCGCTTTTAATACACATCCAATGTGTCAGACATGATTTAGTTGTTTTACTTCTCAAATTTTGACCTCGAGACCGCTATAAATACCCCTAAATCTATCGTTACAGAAGGATGTCCAATCATTAAGTGCTCATGAGTAGGGTTTGAGAGCTTCCTTTGCCAAGGGGAGGTGTTGTCGGAGTGCCGACATGCTGCCAAAGTGTTGCCAGAGCTTCGTCAGAGTTCGTGGAGGAGTTCTTCAGTAGCCATCCCTCAGTGCCGCCATTCTCTTCTTCTCCCTCTTGCTTTATTTTCTTTCATTCATTGCTTTCTTGTTAGTTGCATATGTCACACAACTCTTTTGGATCTCTCTAAGTCCACCATTGTGCCCTTAGCACTCTTTCCCCCTATTCTTCACACACAAATATCACATCATACACACACCCACCCATACACCTAGGGTTTAAAAACCACCACAAAGTATGTTTGTGTGAATGTTTTCATTAATTTCTTCATGCAAGACTACACACACTTGGTTTCTCATCCGATTCTCACACTCCAAGTTAAGGTACACAATCATCACTTTTCTGATTTTGTTGAAACCCTTAATTTCTAGCAATCACACCCCATTTCTAGTGCACATACACACTTTTATTTCTCCCATCATCTTTTCTTTTACCTTTCTTTATATCCATCTTCTTCTCCCTTTATTAAAATCTCAATTTTTATTTTCAGTTTTCTTTGTGGTTGAAAATCACATCCACAAATTGACGATCACGGTGGAACCCTTTGTGTTTTGATTTGGTTACCTTCTCCCATTGGCACCCATGTGTGCCCCTCCTTTTGGCACCCATGTGTGCCTCTCCCCTTTGTACCCCATGTGGTACCCTTTTTCTCCTCCCCTCATGCACCACGTGCACACCTCTCTCCACTTATTACTAAGTTGTGTGTGATCCACAAGTCAATTGAAGATTTAAATTGATGAAAGAAATCCTCTTGCACCTTAGATTCATTGGAGTTGCTACATTAATCTCTGCTCTTTTCTATCATATTTTGTTGTTCTTTATATTATTTGGGTGATATCCTGTGTATTTCCAACTCTCTGTTTGCCTTTTTGAATCCACGTCAGACTCAAACGACGTGGATTATCTTGCTTTTTGTGTCAGTCTGGTTGGATGCAATTTTTTTTGTTAGAAGCATGCCAAAGGGAGTTGACACAACTCTGATAGTCTACTGGACTCTCAGACCCACGTATGAATGAAAGGACATGATTTACTAAATCCACGTCGACTGTATTGAATGTGATTCTTCTGGGTCACAGAGCGCCTTCTTCGCTACTGTGTGAAATCCCCCTACATTAGTTTGTGCACTGAGGGAATCCCAAGCTAGGGGACCTCTCCTTCTACCTTTAGGTGTCCACACACCCTTTCGGGAGGAAGATCTCTCCATTGGGCATTCTGTCCCTTTGGACTAGAAAAATCTCTCTTGAGACCTTTGTGAGTCTCCGTACCTCGTAGATTCCCTTACGAGGACCAAGGAAGTTGTACGTACCATTGAAATACCCAAGTTAAAGAGCCGATTCGTTGTGAAGAAGTGAGCTTAGTGGGCCCCAGAGTTCAAACTACTTAAACTAGGTTTCTAACCCACATTGAGAGAACAACTTGATAAAATTCATTCAAAGGATATTGAACTAATTGAATTGTATGTAAACATCCTAATTTGTTTGTGTAAAAGCCACTGACTCATCCCCCAAACTTGTTGGAGTAGTAGTTTGGTAGTGGTTTGTTGATAATCATGATGTTGCATTCAAATAGAATTGTGGGCATGGCCGAGTATGAGCATGTTGGTTATGAGGATGAACAATATGATGAAACTTACAATCCTTACTCCTTCACTCATGAACAACTTGAAGAATATCCTCATCAATTTGACACTCATGTTTATTTGGTTGATGCCAATCAACCCCTTGAATCACCACATCACTCTTCGAGGCATACTACTAGAGAAACCTCTGCCTCTTTTGATTTGTCTGCTCTAGTGGATACCCTTGCTAACATCCCTCCCTCTCAACTCCGTGAGGTCCAACTTTCTCTAAATGGGAAATCCATTCTACATCCTCCTCAAGATCCTCACTCGGCCATGAGTGGCATTACAATCAACACCCCTTAGGACCCAGCGGTGCCTCTTTCTCATGCTCTTCGTGAGTTCCCTCTCGTGCTCCTTCTCGCTCCCAAAGCCCATTCGTTCAACCTGTGCTAGTATGGCCAAGGCACTCTGTGATGAGGCCCATTTACTCTCCTCGGGCTCTGGGTGGCCATCCTTCCACTCTCGTAAGCTCTCCTTAGCCCCCTTCTAATTGTCTCACTCAGACTCTAGCCAAAGTGAAAGTCAGATGGAGTAGCAACTCAAGAAGGTTGCCGCCCATAAAGATACTACTGAAGTTTCTCTCCCTTCCTTGCCCATCCTCCATTTGCCTCCCTCTAAATTTCTTGTTTATCATTGCCACAATGGCACATGAAATCCTTTTGTCCATCTCAAAGAGTTCATATGTGAGTCTTCATTCTAGCAAGACAATAAGAAAGCTCTAGCGTTCTCGTTTAGAAGGTCATTGGATGGTTTTGCACTTGAGTGGTTCTACTCTTTGGAACCGACAGATACTCAACATTTTGATGTGGTGCAAACAAAGTTTGTGCAAAAGTGTAGAGACTGGGTTGTCCCATCCTTATCTATAACTGATCTGATAGCTGAGAAAATGAAGGTTGATGAGGACTTCTTGCAATATGCTGATGGATGGAGGTCAATGGCTGAGAGATTGAAGGACCCCCTGTCTGAGTTTGAGCAACTCAAAATAATTACTTTAAATGATACTCCATAGTTCAAACATATTCTAGCTATGAACAAGCTGATCACCATAGAGGAGCTATATGAAAGGGCTAGATATATTCAACCACAATTGAAGATTATCCAATCATGAGCATGTTTGAACCAAAGCCAATGATAGTGAAAAAAAAACAATGCTAGTCCCAAAACTGGTGGTGCCACTGTCACACCCCCGAATTTAAGTAGTGGAATTAAATCGAAGGACGCGACATTGTGCATATATAGAAACCATAAATAATAACTTATACAAGAGGTCCATAACCTCACTAATCAAAACTCTTCTTTAATTCCTCATGAATAAAAGTTTTGACCTCCAATATAACCAAAATCACAAGAGAAAACACTCTCCATCATCCAAATAAATAACAACTTTCTGCTCATAGACAGCCCAGGTCAACCAACCTCAACTTTTAGGTAGACCGATGAGTGCATTTCTCGAAATCAGGCTTTTGGGAGAGCCCTCGGGATAGTCTCGGTCGACAAACTCAAGCATATCTGTCGACAAACAAGACCATATTTATTAGCCACTACTCCATAACAATTCATGGAGTACTCCACCAAGTGGGTAAACTTACACGGAGATCAAGGCAACAACTATGTGCAAATTCATCATAAAGAACACGATCACTAGATTTGGCATCTCTTGTTCCATCGTTACTAACAACATGCCTCATTTCCTCTCTCAAGGACTTCAAGACCTCTACAACAGGTATAAAATCACATTGCACCATTCCTCTCCGTACTATCCGCAAGGCAATGGACAAGTAGAGGCCACAAATAAAATTTTGATTAAAATCATCAAGAAGACTTGCGAGACTAACAAATTCTCATATTGGCCAGACAAGTTTATTGAGGAAACACCATTCGCCCTCACTTATGGAATGAAGGTTGTAGTCCCATATGAGATTCTCATCCCTTCATTAAGAGTCCAATTGGATAAGAAACTTTTCATTGATGAGCGCCAGGAATCACTCTTTGCCCAATTGGAACTTTTGGATGAAAAGCGTATGATTGTCGTAGAACACATGGAGAGTTTATCAAAATAAGCTCACATGTTTTTATCATAAGAAGGTAATTGTGAGAATTTTTGTAAAACTTGGTGGACCACGTTCTAAACTCCTACCAAATTGGAAAGGGGCATATGTTGTGAGAGAAGCCTATCCGGGCAACACCTATACGCTAGTGAACGAGGAGGGTGAGGAGCTCTCTCACCCTCAAAATGGACTTTATCTTAAAAGGTACTACCCTTAGGCAGCGTTTGGTAACGGGGCTTATGGCGATTTTTAGCCTGGAATCTCTGACAAATCTACTTGTGCTTTCCAAACGTGAGTGGCCTTTCTGGGAGTTAGCGCAAAGCGATTCTTCTGTGGGAGAGAGAGACAGACCCAGCACCTTGTGTCTCTCCCTTCCATCGAAAGCGGCTACCGAGCCGCTTTCAAAAATAGGTGGGTCAATTTTGGAGGTGTTTTGACTACTTTACCCACACATTCGCCACTGTCGGAGAGACACAAGGTGAGGCGTCGCAGAAATGGGGATCAAACACAGTCTCATAAACCCACCTCAAATGCATCTTTCCTACGTTCACGTTTCTATCTCTTTTTTCTCCCCACACTTTTGATCTCCTCCAGGAACGTACATGCTGCAAATGCCATCTGGGAGGGAGCTGGCATAGAGCAGGGAATGAGAAACTGTGATATGCAAATATGGTATGCTAGTTGATTTCTGGAATAATGCTCGGTTTTTTTTTCCTTTCTCCGACGTACAACACAGATGTTCTCACATTCTTCACCTGCGGTCGTAAATCACTGTCCTCTCTTCACAGAGAACTTCGGCCACTGGATTTATCTGCAGTAGGGGGTTCAGAACTGAAACCCTTGCTTCGACGACGCCAATACAATAAACGAGCAACTGTAGATCTGTTCAAGATAGACGTTCCAATGCGACGACAGTGGTGGGTTCTTTCATCCCTTCTTTTTGCACATCACATACGAGGATCCATTAACTACTTTGCATAAATAAATATACCCTTTAAAACCTGCACTGTTTGTGTCATAGAAATGTCCATTTTCTTTCAATGCTCCATATGTTAGGGCGACTGCCTGATGTTAGTTCAGTTTTCTTCTTATGTTGATGTCTTTAAAACCTGCATTCTGATCCCCCTCCCACGTTCTTCAAAATAACTGCAACATCCATCTCAACTTTCTATCCAAGCATGTGACTCCTGATCAAACCTTCGTTAATGTTACCTAAAAGCATGAGGGATCCCTGTGACTTTTATGGAAACTCTGAAATTCCTCCTTATACCTGAAAGTGTGAACTCTGTTCAATACCAATCTATTTTCATGCTTCATTTGTGTGTCTCCCAACTAGTAAAACGAGTATTGGGGTTGCATCTTCACTTGAATTGCCATACCATAAATACCTTAAACATAGTGTTTACATACAGACATTTTAATGTTAGATTTCTGCTCCAACATGTTTGCAGGGTTTTCTTCACTTGAATTAAAATCTTATATATCAAGTGCATATGTTTTACCTGTAAAAAATTGGTACATCATTGATATATGTTGCTTTTAGGAACCGGGACATGGATCGTTCCCATAGCATGACAGATAGAGAAGAGTGTCTACGAATGAGCAATGAGGGTGGAGATGGACCTTCCCAGATTCCAATTATGGGTGGTCAAGACCGCAGCCGACTTTTAGAATACCAATTCTTGCATCAAGGGCCCATGGATAATTGGCAATCGCATGCTGCCAATCGAGGACAATCTCTTCCTGAATATAATAGGTTTCATCCATCATTGGGGGAAGGGGTGGTGGATTCCCAATATAGACCGGAAACACAGTTTAATGTCTTCAACACTCCAAGTCCAATGGAAGTAAGTTTGTTGTTGCTTTCTTCTCTTTCCATTAATGCAAGATTTCTCTCCATACTTTTTACTTGTGTCCTCTTCACCTCATAAATTAGAAGAATTACACACATTACAAGTTCAGAAATGCATATTATGGATTCAATAGCATGGCAATGAATGTATATTAGCAACCATTGTGTATGGAACTTCATATTTCTGAAAGCAACATATACAGGGGAATACATCAGATTTTTCATCATTCCTATTGCTCCTGCTAATAGGATATGTCAAGAATTTGTCCAATTTTGTTTCACTATTTACAGATTTTTTAAGTTCAGATTTACCCATTATGGATTCAATAGCATGGCAATGAATGTCTATTAGCAACCATTGTGTATGGAACTTCATCTTTCAAAAAGCAATACTTGATAATATGCATACCTAAATGTTGCAACATCCAACACTTAAAAAATGGAAATAACATGGAATCTCTCTGATCAATGAAACTTACTGCATTCACACATCCAGGAAACAAGTGAAAATATAACCAATATCCTATGTTGTCCAAGACTCCAAGGCCAGTTGTGCCTATCCAGATAAGGTGTGGATCTGAGAGTCTAGTTAGACTAAAGCAAACTCAGGAGGTGGGCACATATTTACTAAAACCAGATACTACATTGCATATCTAATATTTTTTATCCTTCAAAGGAAGAATAGAGGGGAATACATCAGATTTTTCGAAACTTCCTGTTGCTTCTGCTAATAGGAAAGTCTATCCTTTGTCCAACTTTGTTTCACTATTTATAGATATTACAAGTTTAGAATTACCTATTATGGATTCAATAGCATTGCAATGGATGTTTATTAGCAACCACTGTGTAAGGAACTTCCATTTTTTGAAAGCAACATATACAGGGGAATACATCAGAATTTTCTTTTTTCCTGTTGCTTCTGCTAATAGGAAAGTCCAACATTTGTCCAATTTTGTTTCACTATTTATAGATTTTATAAGTTCAGAATTACCTGTTATGGATTCAATAGCATGGCAATGAATGTTTATTAGCAACCATTGTGTTAGGAACTTCCTTTTTTTGAAAGCAACATATAGACGGGAACTTTTCAGATTTCTAATCATTCCTGTTGCTTCTGTTCAGAGTTAAGTCTAACCTTTGTCCAATTTTCCTTTCACTATTGACAGATTTTAGATGACATAGGCACTGATAGAGTAAAGGGTAAGGGGAAAAGTAAGGGACGAACATGCAAAGGCTCTGGCCAATCAGTAAAAGTTGTTTGGGATGAGCGCAAGCATGCTCTAGAGCAGAAGATAGTTGGTAATAAACCTTCAAATACCCTTAACAAGCTCGGGTATGATAACCTAGAGAGGGAGTTCTTTAAAGAAAGTTGGACACATTACATCAGATCCCAACTTAAGAACCATTGGGATTCGACAAGAAGGGACTGGCAGATATGGAAAGCGCTAGGGAAACAGACCGGTATAGGGTGGGATGAAGTTAAACAGACGTACTCCCAAATGACAGAATGGTGGGAAAATTTTGGAAAGGTATACCTACTATTAATACCTTCCATACGTACTTAGTACAAGCAAATATGAACTAATACATTATATTCTTTTTGAATATGATGTAGACTTGGCCCGGAGCAGAGAAGTTTGCAACCGCACCATTGGCACATGAACGTGACTTGGATAGTCTATTCTTAGAAGGTGCGGCATTGGGAGAGGATACATATATCCCATCCTCCGGTGTCATTCCACTTGATTTGGACATTGATGAAGATATCGCAGCAAATATAGATGATGAACCTATCTCCTTTGATGGCTCATATGGTACTGAATCACCAATTGAACGTGGGGCAGGGAAGGAAGCCAAGAGCAATCTGCTAATAGGAAGAGAAATACTCCTGAAGTAGGTGGTACTTCTAGCCCAAATATGAAGAGATCCAAACTGTCCACCGGTGACAAGATAGAGTTGGCCATGCGGGAGGTTTGTGATGTATTGAAAGTTAGAAACATGGTGACCACCAACACTAGATCCAAGGAGGATCCTTTCTCCTTGAGGTTGTCCTAGACATGCTTGAAGATATTCCTGATATGGAAAGGGACACCCCAGAGTGGTTGTCTGCAGTTGGGTTGATGAGACTTGCAGATAATAGGAGATTGTTTGTTGCTCTAAAGTCTGCAAAGAGTCGTGGTTTGTGGCTAGCGAGTGAACTCTTAGGTCTTCTCGTCCCTAAGTTCCTTCAATGTATAGATATTAAGTCTGCTATTTTGTTGTACATAACGTATGTGGCTACTACTAGTGCCTCCTTACATATGGTAAAAAAACCTACTTCGGCATGGTCTTTTGGATGTTTTTGTGACAGAACAAACCTATTTCACTTGGGGTAAATGTTGCCACATGATGGGGCGTGCTTTGTATCTCATGACTTATTAATGTGTATAAAGTATTGTGATTACTATCATGATGTACTATATCATATTATGTGGATTTCTGTTCAATTTTGATTTTGCAATAGGTTTAGTGGTATTGCCTTCCTCTAATTACCTAACTTATACCTTGTATTTAGATCAACGACACTGAGGATGACGACATTTTGATAGATGTGTTGCTTGTATTGGTGTTGTCATCCCTATATCTTTACTGGTGCCAATTTATAGGAATACAACATGTGTACGATGACCCATGCCGAGAAAATACCATTGTTCACAAGATGTTGCATGGTCATTGGAAACCATGCTACAGCACCTGTCGCATGTACTCAGATATCTTTAAAAAATTATGCGCCATATTCAGAGAAAGAGGCTTACTAAGGAGTACACGAAATGTAACAGTTGAAGAGCAAATGCGTATTTTCTTGCAGACCTTAGCACACAATGAGCGTAATTGTAACATGCAAGATAAGTTCCACCATTCAAGTGAGACAATCAGCCGTTACTTTAATATTGTTCTTATTTTGTATTTGGGCCATCGATATGATCCAACCTAGACAGTCGTTGAGCACAGTGCCACAACATGTGCAACACTATGGCGGAGGAAAATATTGCAAGGATTGTATTGGGACTTTGGATGGTACCCATGTAAGTGCTCGTATCCCTAGAGCACGTCAACTTGCATTTCGTAGTGGTAGAGATGGCAAGACATGCACTCAAAATGTTTTATGTGTTTGCGATTTTGACATGAGATTCACATTTGTTGTTGCTGGGTGGGAAGGCACTGCGCATGACTCAAAGGTTCTAAGTGTTTCCATGTCAAATCCTCGAAACAACTTTCCAATGCCTCCTTTCTGTTAGTATACCCATCATGTTTATTCAAGTTGTTGAATATTGTAACACTTTTATCCTGATTAACTATCCCTGAAGTATTGGTACTTCACTATATGAAAATAGATTTTAGGAAAAGCAGCTTCCAGCGCCCCGTCAGGTACATGTGCGCTTCCCATAAAGATGGGTCAAAAGCAGCCAGGTCACTTGGAAGCAGTGCTTTGGACAAAGGTCGATTTGAAGACCCTTTTACCATCCTACCCTTCCTCCTTCGTTCCAACCAAGTGAGCTGGTCTTCACGGTGACTGTGCAAGCACTTTGGGCGACTCTGCAAGCGCTCACGGTGCCCACTGTCTTCCCACAGCTCCGACGAGTTTTTCTCACAGCCACGACTTTCTTCTATGCGAGGGGTTCGCGGGGCGTCAGCAACAGCTCACAGCGACGAGGTATGCGTTGTACTATTCCCTAATGCTATATGTCCTGACAGTGACGAGGTCTGAGTTCTACATGGAAACCCTTTTGCTCCCCTCCTATTATAACTGGAATTCATATCACAACAGTCGTTACCAGGTGCACATTGGGCATTAGTCAGGAAAACGTTCCTTTACCAGTCCATTAGGACAATGGCTGTACAGGATCAAGTATGGTATACCCTCCCTTCACAGTGTGAGTGTTGAAATCATGGAACTTATTATATGACAATGTACACTATTCCAAAAACTCCACATACGATGCTAGTTTGCTTCCTCTGGAATGATAAGTTTTTGTTCTGCACATTCTACAGTTCATGTCCCCGTGCGTAGAATATGTTTCTTCAAGACTACCCACCATTGAAATGAATGAAAACGAGTGTAAAAAACTCAAGAACCGTAGTTTCCCCTGCCCACAGAAGGCAATTCCACTAACATTTCTGGATATAAAAGCTATCCAAAATGAAGCTAGACAAAATGGTGGTTGTCACTAGACATATGTATGATGAAATGCAATTTATTATAGGAACAAAACACACACACAAATTTCATATGTGATAATTAGGTTTGATGGTACATATTGACAATCACAGTTTGAATGACAACTTTTGTATTAAGTGACGTTTCTTTCATTTTAATCACCTGTGACAATGCAACTCTCTTTCTGAATAAGATTACAACACAAGGTTTATATGACAGATGACAACACGTAACCAGAATTGGTGATGAGGCCCATGGGCTGAATAGGATTCTAAAGTAGGAGACCCCCTCTGTAGAATAATACCAGTGCAAGTAAATGATCAAAACCTTCTACTCACCACAAAGGCAACATGCCATCCACATATCTCCTAACAACTGAAAGACCAAACAAACTCAGATAAAAGTAATGAAATTTGATTCTATAAAGATAAACTTGCAACTCCATTAAGCAGGTGGGATCGAGGAGATGGGAAATTTGATTTGACCAAACAAGCAGGTAACAAGTGACCACTGCATATGCAGGAATCATGTTGAAAAATGTAATGAAATTTGATTCTACAAAGATAAACTTATGGGCTTGTTGTAAACTAATGTTCAAGTTGTGGGCAAAAATTGTTACCCTGTGCTAGCATAATGACACTTTCAACTTATGAATTAAAGCACTTGTTGACCGCACACAGTTAAGCTACCAACATTTTTCTTGTTAATTTATCCCTTTACTCATTCCTACTGAATAATGGAACCTCATATACATTATCTGATCTTTTAGGTGATTGGTAATGGCACCATCTCTTCGATGTCCATGTGGATATGGGTGGTGTGATATATTCACTAGTCACACTTCAAAAAATCCAAATCGTAAATATTACAAGTGTAAGGTATGATTTCTGTTATGAACTTATAATTTATATACTTATTCCAATTCTCACGAAATGTGAAGTCTTACATTATTGACATATCCAATTCATTTACGTTTGATTTGCATAATGAACCATGCAAGTTCTTCATGTGGTGTGATGATTTGATGGTGGTGGGGACTTCGGAGAATGTTATCTGTCAATGCAATGGACAAGAAATGATGCAAAAGTTGATTCAGGAGAATGAAATGTTAAGGAAGAGGCTACAACAGCTTGAATTACAACTGGAAAGGAAGACTAGGATTGCTGCGAGCCTTGGTCGAGTCATCTCGACCTTGACAACAAATGAAGGCGATAATTGAACGACATATGTATTTGAAATGTGAACAAACATTATTGTACATACCCTTTGCAGGATGTACTTTATTATCCCATCTTTGAATGACTGTTAAGGCATAGGTTAGAGTGTGTGACCGCGGGTGTTCATTGACTGGGGGTCATGATTTTATATTTTCTAAACAGGGTTTGTGGAATGAGGCTTTGTTTGGTGGTTTCTATAAATGGGAGTTGTCCCATTAAACATTGTGGTTTATGTAGTTTATTACATGCGCTTTCTCTCCACAATTGTTTGTCCGCATCGAATGGAAGTTCAAACAACTACACAGAGTCTACATTAATATATGAAAGACACCTATTCACTGCTGAAAGTCATACAGTCCTATTACCTGGATTTGTAAAGAGCAGTAAATAAAAACAACCAACAGGTGTTGGATTTGTAAACAGCTACTCTTTCTCTTCTCCAGGTCACAAAATGCTTCCCATTTTGAAATGGGCGCCCGTTAAACTATCTCACAAGGTAGTGTAGATATGGAATTTGATTGTGAAAGGCCTAGTTGGTGAACAAAGCCGATCATCAAACTACTTTTTCCTTCCAGATCTACTAAATGGCAACTGTTTCTGAATATGTTTTATGTACGGTTTGTCTTCTCATGTTCCAGTCTTTCGTTGGACTTTCTAAATGATGTCCCTGATAATAGTAGTGTGATTCGGTTCTTATGCAACTAGTGTCATTACATGTAAGTCAGAACTTAGTCCATGTTCGGTGTATTATTATGTCTGCACAAAGAGCTTTAAACATCGAATGTGATTATCAGTCTGTCCCCAAGTAATTTTTAAATATACATGTATTTTGGTAATTAACAAAACCTTATCAAATTCTCTAAGTCTTAAGTACAGGAAATACTCCAAGATCAAGGTCAATCAAGCCAATATTGGTAAGCATTATATTTCTGAAGCATTAAATATTTCAAGATTGTATCTATCCATGTCCACATCGATTTTGGTTGAAAGTCACAAAGATTTCTTTCATGTATATCGTTTTAAATAGAATCATAACAATTTGCCCATCGTAACGATTTGCTCATCGCAACGATTTCTTAAAGTCATCGTAACTAGCTCATCGCAATGATTTCTTAAGTCATCATAACGATTTGCCCATCGTAACGATTTGCTCATCGCAACGATTTCTTAAGTCATCATAACGATTTGCCCATCGTAACGATTTGCTCATCGCAACGATTTCTTAAGTCATTCATAACGATTTGCCCATCGTAACGATTTGCTCATCGCGACGATTTCTTAAGTCATCATAACGATTTGCCCATCGTAACGATTTGCTCATCACGACGATTTCTTAAGTCACTCATAACGATTTGCTTCGCGCAACGATTTTTTTAGAGCTCATAACGATTTGCTTCGTGCAACGATTTCTTTAGAGCTCATAACGATTTGCTTCACGCAACAATTTCTTTAGAGCTCATAACGATTTGCTTCGCGCAATGATTTCTTTAAAGCTCATAACAATTTGCTTCGCGCAACGATTTCCTTAGAGCTCATAACGATTTGCTTCGCGCATCGATTTCTTTAAAGCTCATAACGATTTGTTAAGTGTCCATAACAATTTCTTCATTGAACACATTGACTTGCTTTTCATAACGATTTGTTAAGTGTCTATAACAATTTCTTCGTTGAATACAATGATTTGCTCTCTATAATGACTTGTTGGTATTCATAACGATTTCATAAGTCATATAGACAACGACTTTATGATTTATATCGACTTCATATCTATCTTATCTCTTAAAGCATTGAATAATCAAAGTCGTCTTATGTCTGTCTGACTGCTGTGCATTTAATGAAGACAGAACGCATCTCTGCATGCATGCAGGTGATATCTTTTCCCTATCGTGCACATTCTGTCAACATCTTTTAGAACAAGCTATGTGGCATTGCTATTTTGGTGAATACTCATATCAACGTTTACTGACAACAAGAGACAGCCTAGCTGTCTACTGTTCTAGCATTTAATATGTGCAGGGTCCTAAAGACATTCTGTCATACAACGTTGAACCATATAGACGCCAGAAGACCTTATCTCTTTGCGTGCTCAACTGGATAAAAGATTGTTGAAGCTTCCAAATGTCAAGTAGTCTAACATCTACCAATCTAAGAGACAACAGTTACTTCAACGGCCGTATTTCAAAAAGAGATATAAATTCAAGATAGAAGATCAAAAGACACAAGGGGATTTTTGAACGTACAAGCTATTCAAATCTTCTGATAGAATTCTAGAGCCAAGAACCTCATTCCTTTCAGTGTTGCTCTTTGCTCTCCACTCTGTAGTGAAAATCTTGAGAGAGCTCAGATAGTTCTGGGAGTCTTCTGTGTTTTTAGATCTTTTACTCTCAGTCCTGCTTGCTTCAGATCTTAGCTTGTTGAAGCTTGATCTAGGGGCTTGTTCTTTATTGCTTACCTTTGTGTTGTTGTTCCCTTCTATGTATGAAGGAAGACCTGGTAGGGTATCCAGGGTGGTGTAATTCCCTTCGTGTGAAGGAAGACCAGCTGAGCTGGGTGTTGTAGTGTCCATAGGGGGACTGTACCCTAGTTAGTGGAATCCTGAGTTGTTGCTCAGGGACTAGACGTAGGACTCTTAAGGAGAGGAGGTCCGAACCAGGATAAGTTCTTGTGTTGTGTGGTTGCTTATCTTGTGTGATTGCTCTTTGAACTAACTGTTACTAACCTTCATCGAAGAACGTCTTTGTGTGAATGTTTTAAGTACAGGTATTAATCAAATATTTTTAAAGACCCATTCACCCCCCCTCTGGGCTTGTCAACCGGGCATCAAGTGGTATCAGAGCAAGTCTCTTCGACAAAGAAGAAGATTCAACGATCTAAAGAGTAAAGATCCATGGCAGCCCAAGGTAACATTGAAGGTCAGTCTGTCAACCAACCCCCTCTCTTTGATGGTGAAGATTATGCTTATTGGAAGACTAGAATGGAGTACTTTCTCCAAGGTCACGACTATCAGATATGGTCAATAGTAGAAGAAGGTGATCTCCTAGTCACAAATGAGAAAGCTCAGTGGACAGATGATGACAGGAAAAAGATCTCCTTGAACTGTAAGGCTAAGAGTATTCTATGTTGTGCACTAAGCAAAAAGGAATTCAACAGAGTTTCAGCCTGCAAATCCGCAATGGAGATGTGGGAAAAGCTTAGAATTATTGCAACGCATTCTAGCAAAGAAGAAAAAGTTCCAATCTGGTAGAAGACACTTCAAGAGAAATAAAGACTTCAAGAAACCAGATGGAAAGGATCAAAAGAAGAGTGAGCCCATATGCTACGAGTGCAAAAAGCCAGGACATATCAAAGCTGAATGTCCAAAGCTCAAGAAGCCTGAATTCAGGAATGATGACCAGTCTGTCCCCATATAATTTTAATTAATTACATATATATTTTGATGATTAACAAAACCAAACAAAAGTTTATCAATTATATCTAACGATTATTTCATAAGTCTTAAGCACAGGAAAAATACCAAGGTCAAACAAGCCAATAAAGGTATGCATTACTTTTCTGAAGCCTTAATCTTTTCAACATGATATTTCTGTAAGTCTATATCGACTTCTATTGAAGGCCATAATGATTTCTTTATAAGCATATCGATTTCAATAGAATTATCATAATGATTTCCTTTCTGGCTGAAAAGTCATGTTGTTTCAAACAAATCGATGTCGTAACGATTCTATAAGTGATCGCAACGATTTCCTTATAAGACTGAAAAGTCATGTTATTTCAAACAAGTCGATGTCACAACGACTCTATAAGTTACCGTAACGATTTTTTTAGAGCCCATAACGACTTGCTCGTCACAACGACTCTATAAGTTACCGTAACGATTTCTTTAGAGCCCGTAACGACTTGCCTGTCGCAACGACTCTATAAGTTGTCGCAACGATTTCTTTAGAGCCCGTAACGACTTGCTCGTCACAACGACTCTATAAGTTACCGTAACGATTTCTTTAGAAACTCGTAACGACTTGCTTGTCATAACGACTCTATAAGTTATCGCAATGATTTCTTTAGAAAGCGCAACGACTTGCTTGTTGTAAGGATTTCATAAGTTACCGTAATGACTTCTTTAGAAAGCGCAACGACTTGCTTGGTGTAACGATTTCATAAGTTACCGTAACGACTTCTTTAGAACTCGCAACAACTTGCTTATTGTAACGACTTCATAAGTTACCATAACGATTTCTTTAGAGTTCATAACGACTTGTTAAGTATTCATAACGATTTCTTTAGAATTCACAACGACTTGCTTTGTATAATAATTTGTTAAGTATTTCACATCGATTTCTTCAGAAACACATCAATTTGCTTTGTGCAACGATTCATTAAGTGTTCATGATATATCTTCTGTCACATAACGATTTTCTATGACTCATAACGATTTCATAAGTCATATAGTCATCGATTTCATATCTTGATATCTTATTCATCTTAAAAGCGTTGACTAGTCAAAGTCCACGTAGACATCTCTCTGACGCTTTTGCATTTATGAGATCTGAACATATCTCTGCATGCATGCAGACCATATCATCATTTATCGTGCCTACTCTGATAACGTCCTTTAGACTTAAGCTATTTGGTATTACTATTTCCATGTCTATTGCTACTAACGTTGACTGACATCAGAGACAGCTTAGCTGTCTGCTATTTGAGTTTGACATTTGTGCAGACCTCTGAACTAGCTTCATAGTACAATGTTAAACAAATAGAAGCCAACGGATATTTCTGAAGATCTATCTCTTTGCGTGCTCAAGTAATCAAAAGACTGTTGACTGGAAGCTTCCAAGACTCCAGATGTCATTCAGTCTAACGACTACTCAAAAAGAGACAACAGACACTTCAACGTCTACATTTCAAATTGAAGATATAAATTCAAGTCAGAAGAACAGAAGACGATATATCGCGTATTCAAGCATTCAAATTCTTCTGAAGAAAGTCCAGAGCCAAGAACCTTCATTCCACTTAGCTTTTGCTCTTTTGCTCTCCACTAGTTTGTGAAAATTTGAGAGAGCCTGTATAGTTCTGAGAGTGTGCCTTGTTTAAATCTCTTTGCTCTCAGTTCTAGTTGGTTCAGATCCTTGCTTATCAAAAGCTTGATCTAGGGGCTTGAATTTCATTCACTCTCTTTGTGTTGTTCCCTTCGGTTGTGAAGGAAGACCTGGTGGTATCCAGGGTGTTGTTCCCTTCGGTTGTGAAGGAAGACCTGGTGTGGTATCCAGGGTGTTGTTCCCTTCGGTTGTGAAGGAAGACCTGGTGTGGTATCCAGGTTGTTGTTCCCTTCGGTTTTGAAGGAAGACCTGGTGTGGTATCCAGGGTGTTGTTCCCTTCGGGTGTGAAGGAAGACCAACTGAGCTGGGTGTTGTAGCGTCCTTAGGGGGACTATACCCTAGTTAGTGGAATCCTGAGTTGTTGCTCAGGGACTGGACGTAGGACTCCTAAGGAAAGGAGGTCCGAACCAGGATAAACCTTGTGTTGTGTGATTGTCTTCTTTGTGTGTTTGTTATTTTAACTAACTGTCACTAACCTACTTCGAAGAACGTTTGTGTGAATGTTTTTAGTTACAGGTATCTTCTAGATTAATTTTTAAAGACCCATTCACCCTCCCTCTGGGCTCGTCAACTAGGCAACAAGTGGTATCAAAGCGAGTCTCTTCGACAAAGAAAGGATCCAACGATCTGAAGAGTAAAGATCCATGGCAGCCCAAGGTAACTTTGAAGGTCAGTTTGTCAACCGACCCCCTCTCTTCGATGATGAAGATTATCCTTACTGGAAGACCAGAATGGAATACTTTCTACAAGGGCACGACTATCAAATTTGGTCCATAGTAGAAGAAGGTGATATGTTAGTCACAAATGAGAAAGCACAATGGACAGATGATGACAGGAAGAAGATTTCCCTGAATTGCAAAGCAAAGAGCATCCTATGCTGTGCTCTAAGTAAGAAGGAATTCAACAGAGTTTCAGCCTACAAATCCTCAATGGAAATGTGGGAAAAGCTCAGGATTACTTATGAAGGCACAGACAAAGTAAAGGAAACAAGAATGGACATTCTTGTCACTCAATATGAAAGATTTCAGATGCAGTCAAGTGAGTCCATAACTCAAATGTTCAGCCGGTTCACTGACATCACAAATGGACTAGCTAGTCTGGGGAAAACCTATGAGATGGGAGACATGGTGAGGAAGATACTTAGATCCTTACCGTCCTCATGGACCCCAAAGGTCACAGCAATAGAAGAAGCTAATGACCTGAAAAGAATGTCTATAGAAAAGCTCATTGGGTCCCTCATGGCCCTTGAGATCAACATGGAAAGGTTAGGAGAGTCCTCTAGCAGAAAGAAGCACTCCAACGCCTTAAAATCTGAAGAAGATTCACCAGAAGCAAGTTCAGCTGAAAGTGAAAGTGATGCAGACAGCGAAAATGAGGAAGCTATGCTATCTAGAAAATTACAGCGAATTTTGTCTAAGAAGAAGAAATTTCAATCTGGAAGAAGGCACTTCAAAAGGAACAAGGAATTCAAGAAGTCAGATGGAAAAGAAATAAAGAAAGGAGAACCTGTCTACTATGAATGTAAGAAGCCAGGACACATTAAAACTGAGTGTCCAAAGTTAAAGAAGCCGGAGTTCAGGAAGAAGGATAGTTCCAAGAAGTTCAGAAAGTACAAGAAGAAGGCGATGGCAACAGCATGGGAAAACAGTAGTGACTCAGATAGTGAGTCAAGTTCTTGCAGTGATGAAGAAAAGGCCAACTTGGCCTTCATGGCAAATACTGAAGATAAGGTAACTTCTGACTCCTCTTTTGATTCATGCAATGATTCAGATTCTGATAGTTAGAAGAGGCTTTCAACGAACTATATGAAAAATATAAAGAAGTAACCAAATTATTAAAAGTGAGCAAGAAAAACATAATCTGCATAGAAAATACAAACTCAGATCTAAAATCAAAAATGAACAATTAGAAAGTCAAATAACTGAACTTAAAAGAAGAAATGAATTGTTATGTGAAGACCTAAAAGCTAAGAATGAACAAATAACTAAATTAGAGAAACAAGTAAGTTCAGATGAACTGAAATCAAAACACTAACAGAAGAAAATATACAATTATCTAGCACATTAGAAAAATTCACTAATGGTAAAAACTCCCTCATATTAAAAGGTGCTAGAAGATCATGTAAGAAGAAAAATGGATTAGGATATACACCCCCAGATAATGAAGAAACCATAATTTATCCTAAAGCATATCCAACACTAAAATTTGTACCTGAACAAGATACAGCATACAAAGCTGATTTCAGATATATAGAAAAAGTAACCAAATTATCCTGCTGTAGTCACTGTAACAAGTTAGGACACATCATAACGACATGCCCAACAAGACATAAGAAATAGATAATAAAAGGCAAAATAAATGATACTAACCCATCAGGACCCAAAAGAATTTGGGTACCTAAAACTTGATATTTTTATTTCAGGACATCTCTTGAGCATCCAAATGGTATTTGGATAGCGGGTGCTCAAGACACATGTCAGGAA
The DNA here is from genome assembly GCA_014218235.1 of Colocasia esculenta. Classification (NCBI taxonomy): domain Eukaryota; kingdom Viridiplantae; phylum Streptophyta; class Magnoliopsida; order Alismatales; family Araceae; genus Colocasia; species Colocasia esculenta. The sequence continues at coordinate 55,395,498 of CM024766.1, forward strand.
ACCAGAAGTTATTCTCTCATCTCCAAGCTGAAGAAGGAACAGTTACTTATGGAGATAATGGGAAAGGAACCGTGATAGGCAGTGGCTCTGTGAATAACAAAGGAAAAATAGTCATAGAAGATGTGCTAATAGTCAAGGGATTGAAGCACAATCTCATTAGCATTAGCCAGCTGTGTGACAGAGGCCATCAGATCAAGTTTCAAGAGTCGAAGTGCAGCATACTGAATGATGGAGCAGTCATCTTTGAAGCTAATAGAGAAAAGAATTTGTATGTGCTCTATCTTGAAGAACTCAAGGTTCAAAATGTTTGCCTGGCAGCAAATAAAGATAAATCTACAGAATTATGGCACAGAAGACTTGGACATTGCAGCATAGATGGCATGAGAAAACTGCTGAAGAAGAATCTTGTGGAAGGTCTACCTAAGGTTAGTACAAAATTGGATGGTGTATGTAAACCTTGTGCTAAGGGAAAGCACACCAAAGGCTCCTTCAAGTCAAAGATGGTGGTGACCACCTCAAAACCCTTAGAGCTCCTTCATATGGATCTATTTGGGCCAATGAGGACTACCAGTCTTGGAGGAAAGAATTTTGGATTTGTCATAGTGGATGACTACTCAAGATTCACATGGGTATCATTCCTAGAGCATAAAGATGATACTTTTGAAAACTTTGTCAGTTTCAGCAAGAAGGTGCAGAAAGATCAAAAATTCAGCATTGTGTCTATCCGATCAGATCATGGTAGTGAATTTCAAAATGAAAAGTTTGCTAGATTTTGTGATGATCAGGGAATTGAGCATAATTTCTCAGCACCAAGGACACCACAACAAAATGGTATTGCTGAGAGGAAGAACAGAACCCTATTGGATATGGCAAGAACTATGCTCTCAGAATATGATCTACCAAGATATTTTTGGGCTGAAGCAGTCAACACGGCAAGCTACATTATCAACCGAGTAATGATCAGGCAAATCCTGAAAAAGACTGCATATGAACTATTCAAAGGGAAGAAGCCAAAGATCAGCCACTTCAGGACTTTTGGATGTCCTTGCTTCATTCACAATAATGGTAAAAGGGACATTGGTAAGTTGGATGCCAAATCAGATGAAGGCATCTTTATGGGGTACACCTCTAAACCTAAAGGCTATAGAGTATTTAACAAACGTACTTTATTGATTGAACAGTCTGTACATATTATTTTTGATGAAACTAACCCTTCCTTGAGAAAGGAAGTAGATAGTGACAATGATGATGCAGATGAACTGTCCAAGAAACTAAAAGATACATCAATTGAGGACAAGGATGATCCACCTCTGGAAGAATTGCAACAAGAAGAAGTTACTCATGAAAACCTTCCAAAGGAATGGAGATACAAGAAAGATCACCCACTTGAGAATATTATTGGTGATCCATCCATAGGGGTAAGAACAAGAGGTAATGTTATTCCTTGTGATTACCTAGCTTTTGTTTCTCAAATAGAGTCTAGGACAGTCAATGAAGCTCTCTCTGATGAATCTTGGATAGTAGCCATGCAAGATGAATTAAATAAATTCAAGAGAAACCAAGTATGGTCACTTGTTCCTAGACCATCAGACCATCCAGTCATTGGCACCAAATGGGTGTTCAGAAATAAACTAGATGAAACTGGTGCAATCTTAAGAAACAAGGCCAGATTGGTAGCTCAAGGCTATTCTCAAGAGGAAGGCATAGATTTCGATGAAACCTATGCACCTGTAGCTAGACTTGAGGCCATTAGAATATTACTTGCATATGCATCTGCTTTGAACTTGACATTATTTCAAATGGATGTTAAATCCGCATTTTTAAATGGTTTTATAAAATAGGAAGTTTATGTGGAACAACCGCCGGGTTTTGATGACACAGAATTTCCCAATCATGTTTTCAAACTTCATAAGGCATTATATGGTTTAAAACAGGCACCTAGAGCCTGGTATGAAAGGCTTAGCTCTTTTCTTTTAAACCATGGTTTCAGTAGAGGTCAAGTAGATAGTACCCTTTTCATAAAGTCAAAGGTCAAACACATTCTATTAGTCCAAATTTATGTAGATGATATTATCTTTGGGTCTACTGATGAATCCCTTTGCAAGTACTTTGAAAAGTTGATGCAGGGAGAATTTGAAATGAGCATGATGGGAGAACTTAATTACTTCCTTGGATTACAAATCAAACAAGGAAATGAAGGAACTCACATCTGTCAAGCAAAGTACACAAAAGAACTCTTAAAGAAATTTGGATTCGAAAATACCAAGCCACTGTCAACACCGATGAGCACATCAACAAGGATGGACAGTGACAAAGATGGTAAGAAAGTAGATCAAAAGATCTATAGAGGTATGATTGGTTCACTACTTTATTTAACAGCTAGTAGACTAGATATATTATTTAGTGTATGCATGTGTGCTAGATATCAAGCTGATCCTAAAGAATCACATTTAATTTCGGTGAAAAGAATATTTAGATATTTAGCAAGATCTCATGACTTAGGTCTATGGTATCCAAAACACTGTGAAATTAACTTAGTAGGTTACTCTGATGCTGACTATGCTGGATGCAAATTAGATAGAAAAAGCACCAGTGGTGGTTGTCAATTTCTTGCAGGATGTTTAATATCTTGGTCTTCAAAGAAACAAAATTCAGTAGCACTATCCACTGCTGAAGCTGAGTACGTAGCTGCTGGAAATTGTTGTACACAACTCTTATGGATAAAGCAAAAACTTGAAGATTTCGGATTAAACATCAAATCCATCCCACTGCTGTGTGACAACACCAGTGCCATTAATCTCACCAAGAATCCAGTTTAGCACTCAAGGACCAAACATATTGAGGTTAGATATTATTTTATTCGTGATCATGTTGCAAATGGAAATATTGAAATATCCTTTATTGATACAAATGGCCAATTAGCAGACATTTTCACAAAAGCCTTACCAGAAGAGAGATATATTCATAGCCTTCTAGAGGTTCAGCTCAGTCAGTTCAAAAGGGCCATTTCAGCTCTGACTCCGGATATCTCTCAAACTTCAGATGTTCAGGTAGATTTTGCTACCCTCCAAGTACTTGAAGAGATAGTCCTTCCTCAAATTCACTTTCTAGTTATGGAATCCTCTGTAGGATCCATCATCTTTGAACGTTTTGCCAGAGTAATGGGCAGAATTAAAGTTCAGAAAGGCTGCCTGGTTGCTTTTTTTAGATTCCTGTTTAGGGAATATCACCAGGGGCATGTAAGTGCTGAAGTTCTAGCCCCTATTCTGTCTGAATGTGAAAGGCTGACATCTTCTAAATGGTCCAAGTTCTACCCCCTGTCAGCTCAGCAACTATTTGAAATTAATGAAGTTCAGGCCAGAGAAGGCAAACCAGCCATTTCTCCAACTACTTTCCTAGATATGAACTCCATTCATCTTGTTGATGACCCCTTCAAGGTCTGGGAGGAAAGATACAAAGTGTATGTGGCTATGCACAAGGACCTCCTCACCAGTGCCAGCTTTGGGACTCGTCGATTTCTCAAGATGAACATGGACAAGAATCCATATGCTGACCTTCTCTATCAACACCTAGATCTTCATCTCAAAAGGATGGCTTCCACCATGGGACCCTCCTACTCTGTATCCTTTGGAGTCTTCAAAACTCTTTTTGAAGAGCAGGAAGCACAGGCATGGGAAACCATCTCCCATTTTGCCTCTCTTCTGTCTCCTGCCTTCTATTTACCAGTACCTCCACAAAGTTAATTAAATGCCCTTCTTTGTATACTCCTGTTCTCTTTCTCTCTTCTTTCTTTGTCGAAGATTGTCTTTTTGCTTAATGACAAAAAGGGGGAGAAAAACTTATGTCTGAAACATCTATATGCATTTTTACTTATTGTTCAGGTTTGCCATCACCAAAAAGGGGGAGATTGATGACCAGTCTGTCCCCATATAATTTTAATTAATTACATATATATTTTGATGATTAAAAAAACCAAACAAAAGTTTATCAATTATATCTAATGATTATTTCATAAGTCTTAAGCACAGGAAAAATACCAAGGTCAAATAAGCCAATAAAGGTATGCATTACTTTTCTGAAGCCTTAATCTTTTCAACATGATATTTCTCTAAGTCCATATTGACTTCTATTGAAGGCCATAACGATTTCTTTATAAGCATATCGATTTCAATAGAATTATCATAATGATTTCCTTTCTGGCTGAAAAGTCATGTTGTTTCAAACAAATCGATGTCGTAACGATTCTATAAGTGATCGCAACGATTTCCTTATAAGACTGAAAAGTCATGTTATTTCAAACAAGTCGATGTCACAACGACTCTATAAGTTACCGTAACTATTTAGAGCTCATAATGACTTGCTCGTAACAACGACTCTATAAGTTACCGTAACGATTTCTTTAGAGCCCGTAACGACTTGCTCGTCACAACGACTCTATAAGTTACCGTAACGATTTCTTTAGAAACTCGTAACGACTTGCTTGTCATAACGACTCTATAAGTTATCGCAACGATTTCTTTAGAAAGCGCAACGACTTGCTTGTTGTAACGATGTCATAAGTTACCGTAACGACTTCTTTAGAAAGCGCAACGACTTGCTTGGTGTAACGATTTCATAAGTTACCGTAACGACTTCTTTAGAACTCGCAACGACTTGCTTATTGTTACGACTTCATAAGTTACCATAACGATTTCTTTAGAGTTCATAATGACTTGTTAAGTATTCATAACGATTTCTTTAGAATTCACAACGACTTGCTTTGTATAATGATTTGTTTAGTATTTCACATCAATTTCTTCAGAAACACATCAATATGCTTTGTGCAACGATTCATTAAGTGTTCATGATATATCTTCTGTCACATAACGATTTGCTATGACTCATAACGATTTCATAAGTCATATAGTCATCGATTTCATATCTTAATATCTTATTCATCTTAAAAGAGTTGACTAGTCAAAGTCCACGTAGACATCTCTCTGACGCTTTTGCATTTATGAGATCTGAACATATCTCTGCATGCATGCAGACCATATCATCCTTTATCGTGCCTACTCTGATAACGTCCTTTAGACTTAAGCTATTTGGCATTACTATTTCCATGTCTATTGCTACTAACGTTGACTGACATCAGAGACAGCTTAGCTGTCTGCTATTTGAGTTTGACATTTGTGCAGACCTCGGAACTAGCTTCATAGTACAACATTAAACAAATAGAAGCCAACGGATATTTCTGAAGATCTATCTCTTTGCGTGCTCAAGTAATCAAAAGACTGTTGACTGGAAGCTTCCAAGACTCCAGATGTCATTCAGTCTAACGACTACTCAAAAGAGAGACAATGGACACTTCAACGTCTACATTTCAAATTGAAGATATAAATTCAAGTCAGAAGAACAGAAGACGATATATCGCGTATTCAAGCATTCAAATTCTTCTGAAGAAAGTCCAGAGCCAAGAACCTTCATTCCACTTAGCTTTTGCTCTTTTGCTCTCCACTAGTTTGTGAAAATCTTGAGAGAGCCTGTATAGTTCTGAGAGTGTGCCTTGTTTAAATCTCTTTGCTCTCAGTTCTAGTTGCTTCAGATCTTGCTTATCAAAAGCTTGATCTAGGGGCTTGAATTTCATTCACTCTCTTTGTGTTGTTCCCTTCGGTTGTGAAGGAAGACCTGGTGGTATCCAGGGTGTTGTTCCCTTCGGTTGTGAAGGAAGACCTGGTGTGGTATCTAGGGTGTTGTTCCCTTCGGTTGTGAAGGAAGACCTGGTGTGGTATCCAGGGTGTTGTTCCCTTCGGGTGTGAAGGAAGACCAGCTGAGCTGGGTGTTGTAGCATCCTTAGGGGGATTGTACCCTAATTAGTGGAATCCTGAGTTGTTGCTCAGGGACTGGACGTAGGACTCCTAAGGAAAGGAGGTCCGAACCAGGATGAACCTTGTGTTGTGTGATTGTCTTCTTTGTGTGTTTGTTATTTCAACTAACTGTCACTAACCTACTTCGAAGAACGTTTGTGTGAATGTTTTTAGTTACAGGTATCTTCTAGATTAATTTTTAAAGACCCATTCACCCCCCCCCCCCCTGGGCTCGTCAACTGGGCAACAAGGAAGAGAGAGAGCTCCAAGAAATTCAGGAAATATAAGAAGAAGGCTATGGCAGGTGCATGGAGCAACAGCAGCGACTCAGACAGTGAGTCAAGCTCAACCAGTGATGAGGAAGAAGCCAACTTGGCTTTCATGGCAAATACCGAAGAAAAGGTAACCTCTGACTCATCCTTTTATTCTTGTAATGGTTCAGATTCCGATAGTTTAGAAGAAGCTTTCAACGAATTATACAGTAAATATAGAGAAACAACCAAAGTGTTAAGAGTAAGCAAGAAAAATAATACTTGTCTAGAAAACACAAACTCTGATCTAAAATCAGAAAATGATCAATTAGAAAGCCAAATAACTGAACTTAAAAGGAGAAATGAACTGCTATGTGAGGATCTAAAAGCTAAAAATGAACAAATAATGAAACTAGAAAAACAAGCAAGCTCAGATCAACTGAAAACTGAAATTAAGACACTAACAGAAGAAAATATTAAGTTATACAGCACATTGGAAAAATTTACAAATGGTAAAAATCTCTTAATATTAAAAGGTGCTAGAAGATCAGGAAAGAAAAAACATGGATTAGGATATACACCTCCAGATAATGAAGAAACCATAGTCTATCCTAAAATATACCCAACTCCAAAATTTGTACCTGAACAAGACATATCATATAAAGTAAATTTCAAATATATTGAAAAAGTAACAAAAACATCTTGTTGCAGTCATTGCAATAAGTTAGGTCACATAAAAGCTACATGTCCAACAAGACATAAGAAATGGATAATAAAAGGAAAAGTTGATGATACTAACCCTTCAGGACCCAAAAGAATTTGGTTACCTAAAACTTGATGATTTTATTTCAGGGTAACACTCGAGCATCCAAATGGTATTTGGACAGTGGGTGCTCAAGGCACATGTCAGGGAATCGGAAGCTATTCACCGATCTTCAAGCTGAAAAAGGAACAGTTACCTATGGAGACAATGGAAAAGGCACAGTAATTGGCAGTGGTTCCGTGAGCAACAAATGAAAAATAGTCATTGAAGATGTATTGCTTGTCAAAGGACTGAAGCACAATCTCATCAGCATTAGCCAGCTTTGTGACAGAGGTCATCAGATTCAGTTTCAAGAGTCAAAGTGCAGCATATTAAAGGATGCAGCAATAATTTTCGAAGCCAATAGAGAAAAGAACCTGTATGCACTTCATCTTGAAGAACTAAAGGATCAAGATGTCTGTCTGGCAGCAAACAAGGATAAATCAACTGAGCTGTGGCATAGAAGACTGGGACATTGCAGCATAGAAGGTATGAGAAAACTGCTAAAAAAGAATCTTGTGGAAGGTCTGCCAAAGGTCAGCACAAAATTGGATGATGTCTGCAGACCTTGTGCCAAAAGGAAACATGTTAAGAAGTCCTTCAAGTCAAAGACTGTAGTGACAACCTCAAAACCCTTAGAACTTCTTCATATGGATTTATTTGGGCCAATGAGAACCACCAGTCTTGGAGGAAAGAATTTCGGATTTGTTATAGTTGATGATTATTCCAGATTTACATGGGTGTCATTCCTAGAACACAAAGATGATACATTTGAAAGCTTTGTAAGCTTCAGCAGGAAAGTTCAGAAAGACAAGAAGTTTTGCATTGTTGGAATCCGGTCAGATCATGGAGGAGAATTTCAAAATGAAAGATTTGTTAAATTCTGTGATGACCAAGGGATCGAGCACAATTTCTCAGCACCAAGGACACCACAGTAAAATGGAGTTGCTGAGAGGAAGAATAGAACTCTATTGGACATGGCAAGAATAATGTTGTCAGAATATAATTTTCCAAGATACTTTTGGGCTAAAGCAGTGAACACAGCAAGCTATATTATCAACAGAGTAATGATCAGGCCAATCCTAAAGAATACTGCATACGAACTATTTAAAGGAAAGAAGCCAAAGATTAGCCACTTTAGGACTTTTGGATGTCCTTGCTTCATTCACAATAATGGAAAAAGAGATATTGGTAAGTTGGATGCCAAATCAGATGAAGGTATCTTCATGGGGTATGCTTCTAAACCCAAAGGTTATAGAGTATTTAACAAATGTACCTTATTAATTGAACAGTATGTGCATATTATTTTTGATGAGACTAACCCTTCCTTGAGAAAGGAAGAAGATAGTGGCAATGATGATGCAGACGAACTGTCCAAGAAACTAAAGGATACCTCAATTGAAGACAGGGATGATCCACCTCTGGAAGACTTGCAACAACAAGATATTACACATGAAAATCTTCCAAAGGAGTGGAGATACAAGAAAGATCACCCACCTGAGAACATTATTGGTGATCCATCTGTAGGGGTAAGAACAAGAGGTAATGTAATACCTTGTGATTATCTAGCATTTGTCTCTCAAATAGAGCCTAATAGGGTGTTTGGTTGCACTTTTTTAACAGTTTTTTCTCTTAAATTTAAAAAGAAGAATGAGAGACATCTTAACATGTTTGGTAAGCAATTTTATTTTTTAAAGTGAAAATTCTATCCTATACAAATCTCTCTCAAAATAAAAATAAGTCATAACATGTTTTTAAAAAAAAAACTACACTCACACCTCTCTCCTTCCTCTCCCAAACTCCCCCCTCTGCCGGCGTCCCCCCCCCCCCCTCCTCCTTTCCTGCCCCCCCTTGCCGGCTCGCCCCCCCCCCCCCTGCCGGCCCGGCCGGCATCCCCACCCCCCCTCCTCCTTTCCGGTGCCCCCCCTTGCCGGCTCCCCCCCCCCCTCCTTCCCAGCGCCTCCCCCCCCCCTTTGCACCACCCCTCCCCCGCCTGGCTCCCCCCCCCCTCCGGCAGCCCCCCACCCACTCTGCGCCCCCCTCCCCTCCCGCCCACAGGAGCTCCCACTCCCCTCCCAAACACGTCAACATAAATTTTAAAAATTTTGATTTTTTTACCAAACAGATAACATCATATTTTTATAACTTTAAATTTAAAGTTAAAAGAGAACTCAACCTCATTTTTTAGATAGAAATAATTTTCTTTTTTAAATTGCTCCCAAACACCCTATAAGACAGTCAATGAAGCTCTCACTGATGAATCTTGGATTATAGCAATGCAAGATGAACTAAATCAGTTCAAGAGAAACCAAGTATGGTCACTTGTTCCCAGACCATCCAATTATTGGCACCAAATGGGTGTTTAGAAATAAATTGGATGAGACTGGTGTAATCTTAAGAAACAAGGCCAGATTGGTGGCTCAAGGCTACTCCCAAGAGGAAGGCATAGAATTCGATGAAACTTATGCACCTGTAGCTAGACTTGAGGCCATTAGAATTTTATTAGCATATGCATCTGCTTTAGATTTGAAACTATTTCAAATGGATGTTAAATCCGCCTTTTTAAATGGCTTAATTAAGGAAGAAGTGTATGTTGAACAGCCTCCAGGTTTTGATGATACAGAATTTCCAAATCATGTTTTTAAACTTCATAAGGCTTTATATGGTTTAAAGCAAGCACCAAGAGCCTGGTATGAAAGACTTAGCTCTTTTCTATTAAACCATGGTTTCACTAGAGGACAGGTAGATAGCACTCTATTTGTAAAAACAAAAGTTAAAAGCATATTACTTGTACAGATTTATGTAGATGACATTATCTTTGGATCTACTGATGAACTCCTTTGCAAGTACTTTGAAAAGTTGATGCAGGGAGAATTTGAGATGAGCATGATGGGGGAGCTAAATTATTTCCTAGGACTTCAAATCAAGCAAGGAAAAGATGGCACCCACATTTGTCAAGCAAAATACACCAAAGAGCTTTTGAAGAAATTTGGTTTTGAGAACACAAAGCCACTCTCAACACCCATGAGTACATCTACAAGGATGGATAGTGACAAGAATGGTAAGAAAGTAGATCAAAAGATCTACAGAGGTATGATTGGTTCATTGCTTTACTTAACGGCCAGTAGACCCGATATTCTATTCAGTGTATGCATGTGTGCAAGATATCAAGCAGATCCTAGAGAATCTCATTTGATCTCCGTAAAAAGAATATTTAGATACTTAGCTAGAACTCATGATTTAGGTTTATGGTATCCAAAGTCTTGTGAAATTAATCTAGTAGGATATTCTGATGCTGACTATGCTGGATGCAAAGTAGATAGAAAAAGCACCAGTGGTTGTTGTCAATTTCTTGCAGGGTGTTTAATATCCTGGGCCTCAAAGAAACAAAATTCAGTGGCACTGTCTACAGCTGAAGCTGAGTACGTGGCTGCTGGAAGTTGCTGTACACAACTCCTATGGATAAAGCAACAACTTGAGGATTTTAGACTAAATATCAAATCAACTCCACTACTATGTGACAACACCAGTGCTATCAATCTCACCAAAAATCTAGTCCAGCATTCAAGGACCAAGCATATTGAGGTTAGATATCATTTTATTCGAGATCATGTAGCAAATGGTAACATAGAAATATCATTTATTGACACAAATGGTCAGTTAGCAGATATTTTCACAAAAGCCTTACCCGAAGAGAGATTCACATCTCTTAGAAGGGAATTGGGCATGTGTAATTTGTGAAAAGACTTCTGTTTAAAACTGGGACATAAATGTTCAGAGTTAAGTAAATTTTCTCTCCTTGGCTTTAAGCAAAAGAAATTTAAATTGTTCCTTACTGGTCGCTCTTCTTAATAAAGTTTGCTTTGGTTGGTCAAACTTATTTGTCATTTTCTGCCACCTCTTAGCACTTCGCTTTTTCGAAAAATTTTATTTAACCCCAAAATCGATGTGAAAATGATTCATCGCCTCTCTGCTCATTTGAAGTTCCTCTCTTCTTCCCGCGAAGAATTTCTTGAGGACCTTTCTCTCCTTTTTCATTTCACCCTTCAAGAAAACCCTCCTCACCCAAAGTCCATGGCATCATCCGTTATCTCCGGCAGTTTGGGTGGCTACAGCGCTGAGTTTCTATCAGCAGAGCAGCAGGAAAGGTTTACTTTCGTGAAGACCAAGGTTTGTGGAAATAAGGCAGTGGATGTAGCTGATCTTGTGAAAAACGGCATGCACAGTGTAGTGGCCGCAATGAGCAGGATGCAGTGGATGGGAATCACCACCTTCTCTGAGGTAAGCTATCCAGACCTCGTGAAGGCTTTTTATGTGTGCTTGAGGACAGAGGCAGATGGGTCCCTGGTTTCATCAGTCAAGGGAATCCAAATAAAGATAGATCACGAGCTGTTGCATTTGTTGTTTGGAGTAAAGACTTCCGGGCATAGTGGGGTTCACACCGTGGACGCCCAAGCTAAAGGACTTGGTATTGTAGGACCAGGGTTCAGACTAAGAGATGGGAAGTTAGATATTAATCAGTTGAGTGCTCTCAATCGCCTCCTTCATTTCATAGTTTGTCAGATTTTGGTTCCAAGAAGTGCAACTTTCTCAACTTGCACCAAGGCAGACTCGGATATGATGTTTTGGGCCATTCAGAACCAAGAAATCAACATGGCCGAAGTAATGATGGAATGGATGAAGTTTGCCTGTGATCAAATATGGGATACCAAGAGTAAGTTGAATATATCCCTGCACTATGCTCACTTGCTCACCAAAGTCTTTCAGCACTTTGGAGTAGATGTTTCTGGCGCCGTTGTAGAGAAAATGGGCCAAGCAATTAGGTCCAAAAATCTAAGGAAAAGCTGTTTTTCAGTGGTCAGCGGAGTTTGGACAAAGACATCAGTAGCTGAGGGTGAACCCATCCTAGGGGAAGCCCAAGAAGTCCAACTCGAAGCAGTGGCAGCAGAATCAGAGGGTCCATCAGCAGTTGCAGATCCAGCAACAAGAGAGGCCGCAGCACCTAGTGCTTCATTGGAAGTTGCTGCCATCTCACAAGTTGCAATGGAGACTCCGGTTACTGAAGAAAATTCAGAAGTAGCAGATTCTGTCAGAAGATCAGAGGATCCTCTTCCCACCTCCTCTGTGGCTTCTGTACTCCGCCAAGTATTAGACTCCATTCACTCCTCCCAAGTGGATCAAAACACTGGTGGGAGCTTGGTTGATCAGTCTGTGGCACCTGGCCACATTGAAGATTCTGTAGTGGTTGATGCTCCTATTCAGGGGGAGCAAGAAAGATTTGTGGAGGATGCTCCTATTCAGGGGGAGCAAAATATTGAGAAGGAAGCAGTATCTCAAGATGCTCTTAATGAAGATGCTCCTGTGAATGAAGAGCAGTTTGAAGCTCCAATAGAGATCGAGGAGCAAGTAGAAAAGGGAAGCCCCAACAAGAAAACTGCTCACAAAAGGCAGAAGAAATTTTTAAAGAAGATGCACTTAAAGCCCATCTTGAAGCGATTGGATGATCAAGGTGCAGTCCTGGACTCAGTAAATTCAGCTATAAGTACTGTCATTGAGTGCCAGGCATCTTTGTCAAATGACCTTTTTCAATCAAATGTTGCTTTTAAGTGGCTCAATAAGGAGCTAAGTTCTATGAAGTTGATGCTGTCTGAGGTTTTGAAGGCAGTAGGGCCCAAAGATCCTACTCCTCAAGAGCGTGAGCTTTCAGGGCCAAGTGAGGTTAATGCAGGGCCATCAGGGCAAGTCAGTGTTGATCTTGTGGAGCGGCCATCAGGGCCTTCAGTTGTTGCTCCAGCAGGGCCATCAGGGCCAAGTGTTGAAGTTCAGCCCTCTGAAAAGGTGCCTAGTGAAGATTCTGTTTTGTGTCAGGAGTCTGGACCGGAGAAGGAGTCACTCAATCCAGTGGATCCGGTAGCTGAACAAGAAGACCAGGCTGTAGCTCCTGAGCCCCCTGCCTCTTCTTCACTTACCACTCCAGCTGCTCCCTCTCCTCCATCTTCTTCCACTGCACCTCCAGCTCCAACCACCTTTAAACGACCCGTTCAAGATCTGTTTCCTCTCCCCAACCTTTTTCCTCTCAACTTGCCTCATCTCCTGCTTCTTCCACCATTGTTCCTCCTCCACCATCCTCTCCTCCTCAGCTTCCACCAGCATCCTCTTCAGCTGGACCTTCCTCTTCTGGTCCTTCTACTTCAGAAACTTTTGTTCTTCCTACAGTCACCCTTGATTCTATATTCAATTCACCTACACCTCCCTCTTTCATTACCATTATCCCTGAAGGTGCCCAACTCACGCAAATCGAAATCCAGGATATCAAGGATGAATTTGAAGTAGCAATACTTTGTTCAGTCCTGGCTGTTGGGACCCATTCTCACAGGACAAGCTCTTCTAGTCCTGTCTCTAAGAAGAGGAGACTCACATCCTTTCATCATGTCTCTTCTGAACCTTGCTATCCTCCCCTGTGGTTTTCCCTCTCTATCTCCAACAAGCAGAAACTTATCTATGAAGAATATCTTCAAAATGTAGTTTTTGCCCATATTTTTGGCCTTCCTTTCCAAAATCTTTCTGAACATCTCACCACCATCTTTCCTTATACCCATCTCTCTAAGGCTCAACAATCAAAAATCTTCTCCATGACTGAAGCCAAAACTGAAGAGCAGTGGGCTTGAAGCAACAAAGACCTGTACAGTCAATTTCGACGAGTTCAAGCTGCCCGATATCCGCCTAGGGAAGCTCCTCTTCCCCTTTCTGAGTGGTTCCAAATCCATCACAAGAATTTGTTTGGCCCCTTCATTCAGAAAGAAATCAAATTTATCCGGCAGTATCAGATGTACAGTAACTACTGCTATGTAAATCGCCTCCCAGAATCTCAATTGGGTCAGTTTCGTGCAGCCATCAGGGCCCTCAGCTCAAGCACAGCTCATACTGAGTCCCTTCAGGTTGATTTTGCCACCCTGGTTATTCCTGATGTAGTGTTCCTTCCCCCTCTCCATGCTCTGATTATGGACTCTTCCGTGGGAACACTTATCTTTGAGCGAGCTGCAAGGGTAATGGCCAGATTATTTGTGCAAGATGGTCGTGACTTATCCTTCCCAAGATTCGTCTTCAGGCAATATCTTCAGGGGCATATCAAGGCAGATGTTCTGGCCCCCATTCTCTCTGAATGTGAGCGGCTGTCTCCTGAAGAGTGGACGAAACTCTATCCCTTGTCTGCTCAGCAGCTAGGCGATCTAAATGCCTCTCAGGCCAGCTCCAATCAACCTCCCCTATCACCTGATGAATTTTTGGATGCCAACTCTCTTCACCTCATCCGGGATTCCTATCTGACCTGGGTCGAAAGATACAAAGTGTTCTTTGCCTTAAAGCAAGAGCTTAGGTCGCTTAAGATTGACTATCCCCTCAAGATTGAAGCTTTCCTTCAGTTTGCCAGCTTTGGGTCCTTCTTAACTTACAAGCTAGCCCTGGCAGTGTTAAGTATGGGGACTTCATTTCAGATCAAAGGCAACTTCATATCAAAAGGATGGCTCCCACCATGGGACCCTCCTATCAAATTGAAATTGGAGCCTTTCAAGCCTTCTTTGAAGAGCAGGAATGCTAGGCACTCCCTGTCATCCGGCGCTTTGGCTCCTTGTTATCTCCTGCTTATTACTTATCTGTAAATCCTCAAAACTAATCAATACATGTTGGTTGTCTGCCCTTCCATCTTTTCTCTTCTTTCTTTGTCTCCGAGTATCTTTTGCTTAGTGACAAAAAGGGGGAGAAAATTAACATGTCTGAAATACATTCCGAAAATCTTCAGATTTAGAAAAATACTTAGCATGTTTGAAATACTTTCCGGAAATATTCATGCTTATTGATAATTTTTTGTCATCACCAAAAAGGGGGAGATTGATGATCAGTTTGTTCCCAAGTAATTTTTAAATATACATGTATTTTGGTAATTAACAAAACCTTATCAAAGTTTGCTAAGTCTTAAGTACAGGAAATACTCCAAGGTCAATCAAGTCAATATTGGTAAGCATTATATTTCTGAAGCATTAAATATTTCAAGATTGTATCTATCCAAGTCCACATCGATTTCGGTTGAAAGTCACAAAGATTTCTTTCATGTATATCATTTTAAATAGAATCATAACAATTTGCCCATCGTAACGATTTGCTCATCGCAACGATTTCTTAAAGTCATCGTAACAATTTGCTCATCGCAACGATTTCTTAAGTCATCATAACGATTTGCCTATCGTAACGATTTGCTCATCGCAACAATTTCTTAAGTCATCATAACGATTTGCCCATCGTAACGATTTGCTGATCGCAACATTTTCTTAAGTCATTCATAACGATTTGCCCATCGTAACAATTTGCTCATCGCAATGATTTCTTAAGTCATCATAACGATTTGTCATCGTAACGATTTGCTCATCGCAACGATTTCTTAATCATCATAACGATTTGCTCATCGTAACGATTTGCTCATCGCAACGATTTCTTAAGTCACTCATAACGATTTGCTTCGCGCAACGATTTCTTTAGAGCTCATAAAGATTTGCTTCGCGCAACGATTTCTTTAGAGCTCATAACGATTTGCTTCACGCAACGATTTCTTTAGAGCTCATAACGATTTGCTTCGCGCAACGATTTCTTTAGAGCTCATAACGATTTGCTTCACGTAATGATTTCTTTAGAGCTTAACGATTTGCTTCGCGCAACGATTTCTTTAGAGCTCATAACAATTTGCTTTGCGCAACGATTTCTTTAGAGCTCATAACGATTTGCTTCGCGCATCGATTTCTTTAAAGCTCATAACGATTTGTTAAGTGTTCATAACAACTTCTTCGTTGAACACATCGACTTGCTTTTCATAACGATTTGTTAAGTGTCTATAACGATTTCTTCGTTGAATACAACGATTTGCTCTCTATAATGACTTGTTGGTATTCATAACGATTTCATAAGTCTTATAGACAACGACTTTATGATTTATATCGACTTGATATCTATCTTATCTCTTAAAGCGTTGAATAATCAAAGTCTTCTTATGTCTGTCTGACTGTTGTGCATTTAATGAAGACAGAACGCATCTCTGCATGCATGCAGGTGATATCTTTTCCCTATCGTGCACATTCTGTCAACATCTTTTAGAACAAGCTATGTGGCATTGCTATTTTGGTGAATGCTCATATCAACGTTTACTGACAACAAGAGATAGCCTAGCTGTCTACTGTTCTAGCATTTAATATGTGCAGGGTCCTAAAGACATTCTGTCATACAACGTTGGACCATATAGATGCCAGAAGACCTTATCTCTTTGCGTGCTCAACTGGATAAAAGATTGTTGAAGCTTCCAAATGTCAAGCAGTCTAACGTCTACCAATCTAACAGACAACGTTTACTTCAACGGTCGTATTTCAAAAAGAGATATAAATTCAAGATAGAAGATCAGAAGACACAAGGGGATTTTTGAACGCACAAGCTATTCAAATCTTCTGATAGAATTCTAGAGCCAAGAACCTCATTCCTTTCAGTGTTACTCTTTGCTCTCCACTCTATAGTGAAAATCTTGTGAGAGCTCATATAGTTCTGGGAGTCTTCTGTGTTTTTAGATCTTTTACTCTCAGTCCTGCTTGCTTCAGATCTTAGCTTGTTGAAGCTTGATCTAGGGGCTTGTTCTTTATTGCTTACCTTTGTGTTGTTGTTCCCTTCTGTGTATGAAGGAAGACCTGGTGGGGTATCTAGGGTGGTGTAATTCCCTTCGTGTGAAGGAAGACCAGCTGAGCTAGGTGTTGTAGTGTCCATAGGGGGACTGTACCCTAGTTAGTGGAATCATGAGTTGTTGCTCAGGGACTGGACGTAGGACTCCTAAGGAGAGGAGGTCCGAACCAGGATAAGTTCTTGTGTTGTGTGGTTACTTATCTTGTGTGATTGCGCTTTGAACTAACTATTACTAACCTTCATCGAAGAATGTCTTTGTGTGAATGTTTTAAGTACAGGTATTAATCAAATATTTTTAAAGACCCATTCACCCCCCCTCTGGGCTTGTCAACTGGGCATCAGAATGTGGTCGATAAATTTCTAGGAAGGAAAAAAGAAAAACCTTGCGTGACTACCTGCAATAGAGTGCTAACTAAGTTCACTCTATATTTACAGGCTCACAGCCCCGCCTAGGGTGATCCCAATGGCCAATTTACAATGGTGTTCTTGCACAGGTGCCTAGCGTTTCTTTGTTTCACCAGTAAGTGGACTCTTTTCTCTACTATTAGTAGATAGGATAGCATAACAAATATGATTGCTGGAGCTAGATCTGTAATGTATTCCCAAACATTCTCATATAGTATACATAACATTACATTCCAAATGGTTCCATTATCACCATACTACTGACATGCAGTGAGTTTTGACAAACTTGGGGGTGGGGATTACGTTGCTAATAAGTTCGAGACTAGCAGCCATATCCATTGATGTCTCCATTGTGTACAACAAACTTTCATAGATCCTGCAAATAAGAAGAACGTAGTCTCTTTAGAACTAGTTGCTACATAAAAAGGTTGCAAATTGACAAAGCAAACGAATCCATCAAAATACTTACAATGCATATCTTTAACTCGTGATATCTCATCTCTAATACGGTCTCGGATGGTCGCCATGTCACTAGAGTCTACCATGTTATTACTATTGATGTCTTCCTCGGAAGCATTGCTCGCACTGCCACCCATTCGTTCAAGCTCAAATCTATCCTCATCTGCAAATTCCATGTACATTGAATCACTCATTTTTTGCTCTATCAAGAAGTTATGCATCGTCATAGATGCGACAACAATTTTCACTTGCTTGGGAACGAATACGGTGGCATGTCATTCAGAATCGCCCACCTACGTTTCCATAATCCGAACGTCCGTTCTATCACATTCCTCACTGACGAGTGCAGTTGGTTAAAATGCTCATTTTGTGAACGTGCTCTAGCTCGATGAAATGTTGGAATATGATATCTGGTGTTCCTATATGGACCTAAGAAACCTGTCCTATTAGGATAACCTGCATCAACATCATAATACTTCCCTGCAAATCACGGATAGTTAATCAGGATAAAAGTGTTACAATATTCAACAACTTGAATAAACATGATGGGTATACTAATCGAAAGGAGGCATTGGAAAGTTGTTTCGAGGATCTGACATGGAAACACTTAGAACCTTTGAGTCATGGGCAGTGCCTTCCCACCCAGCAACAACAAATGTGAATCTCATGTCAAAATCGCAAACACCTAAAACATTTTGAGTGCATGTCTTGCCATCTCTACCACTACGAAATGCAAGTTGACGTGCTCTAGGGATACGAGCACTTACATGGGTACCATCCAAAGCCCAATACAATCCTTGAAGAAGGGCCAATATTTCCCTCTGCCATAGTGTTGCACATGTTGTGGCACTGTGCTCAACGACTGTCTAGGTCGGATCATATCGATGGCCCAAATACAAAATGCTTTCAGAACAATATTAAAGTAACGGCTGATTGTCTCACCTGAATGGTGGAACTTATCTTGCATGTTACAATTACGCTCATTGTGTGCTAAGGTCTGCAAGAAAATACGCATTTGCTCTTCAATTGTTACATTTCGTGTACTCCTTAGTAAGCCCCTTTCTCTGAATATGGCGCATAATTTTTTAAAGATATCTGGGTACATGCGACAGGTGCTGTAGCATGGTTTCCAATGACCATGCAACATCTTGTGAACAATGGTGTTTCCTCGGCATGGGTCATCGTACACAGGTTGTATTCCTATAAATCGGCTCCAGTAAAGATATAGGGATGACAACACCAATACAAGCAACACATCTATCAAAATGTCGTCATCCTCAGTGTCGTCGATCTAAATACAAGGTATAAGTTAGGTAATTAGAGGAAGGCAATACCACTAAACCTATTGCAAAATCAAAATTGAACAGAAATCCATATAATATGATATAGTACATCATGATAGTAATCACAATACTTTATACACATTAATAAGTCATGAGATACAAAGCACGCCCCATCATGTGGCAACATTTACCCTAAGTGAAACAGGTTCGTTCTGTCACAAAAACATCCAAAAGACCATGCCGAAGTAGGTTTTTTACCATATGTAAGGAGGCACTAGTAGTAGCCACATACGTTATGTACAACAAAATAGCAGACTTAATATCTATACATTGAAGGAACTTAGGGACGAGAAGACTTAAGGAGTTCACTCGCTAGCCACGAACCACGACTCTTTGCAGTCTTTAGAGCAACAAACAATCTCCTATTATCTGCATCTCTCATCAACCCAACTGCATACAACCACTCTGGGGTGTCCCTTTCCATATCAGGAATATCTTCAAGCATGTCTAGGACAACCTCAATGGAGAAAGGATCCTCCTTGGATCTAGTGTTGGTGGTCACCATGTTTCTAACTTTCAATACATCACAAACCTCCCGCATGGCCAACTCTATCTTGTCACCGGTGGACAGTTTGGATCTCTTCATATTTCGGCTAGAAGTGCCACCTACTTCAGGAGTATTTCTCTTCCTATTAGCAGATTGCTCTTGGCTTCCTCACCTGCCCCCACATTCAATTGGTGATTCAGTACCACATGAGCCATCAAAGGAGATAGGTTCATCATCTATATTTTCTGCGATATCTTCATCAATGTCCAAATCAAGTGGAATGACACCGGAGGATGGGATATATGTATCCTCTCCCAATGCCGCACCTTCTATGAATAGACTATCCAAGTCACGTTCATGTGCCAATGGTGCGGTTGCAAACTTCTCTGCTCCGGGCCAAGTCTACATCATATTCAAAAAGAATATAATGTATTAGTTCATATTTTGCTTGTACTAAGTACGTATGGAAGGTATTAATGGTAGGTATACCTTTCCAAAAATTTCCCACCATTCTGTCGTTTAGGAGTACGTCTGTTTAACTTCATCCCACCCTATACCAGTCTGTTTCCCTAGCGCTTTCCATATCTTCCAGTCCCTTCTTGTCGAATCTCAATGGTTCTTAAGTTGGGATCTGATGTAATGTGTCCCACTTTCTTTAAAGAACTCCCTCTCTAGGTTATCATACTCGAGCTTGTTAAGGGTATTTGAAGGTTTATTACCAGCTATCTTCTGCTCCAAACATATCCTCACAAAAATAGCATGCTTGCGCTCATCCCAAACAGCTTTTACTGATTGGCCAGAGCCTTTGCATGTTCATCCCTTACTTTGCCCCTTATCCTTTACTCTATCAGTGCCTATGTCATCTAAAACCTGTCAATAGTGAAAGGAAAATTGGACAAAGGTTAGACTTAACTCTGAACAGAAGCAACAGGAATGATTAGAAATCTGAAAAGTTCCCGTCTATATGTTGCTTTCAAAAAAAGGAAGTTCCTAACACAATGGTTGCTAATAAACATTCATTGCCATGCTATTGAATCCATACCAGGTAATTCTGAACTTATAAAATCTATAAATAGTGAAACAAAATTGGACAAAGGTTAGACTTTCCTATTAGCAGAAGCAACAGAAAAAAAGAAAATTCTGATGTATTCCCCTGTATATGTTGCTTTCAAAAAATGGAAGTTCCTTACACAGTGGTTGCTAATAAACATCCATTGCAATGCTATTGAATCCATAATAGGTAATTCTAAACTTGTAATATCTATAAATGGTGAAACAAAGTTGGACAAAGGATAGACTTTCCTATTAGCAGAAGCAACAGGAAGTTTCAAAAAATCTGATGTATTCCCCTCTATTCTTCCTATGAAGGATAAAAAATATTAGATCTACAATGTAGTATCTGGTTTTAGTAAATATGTGCCCACCTCCTGAGTTTGCTTCAGTCTAACTAGACTCTCTGATCCACACCTTATCTGGATAGGCACAACTGGCCTTGGAGTCTTGGACAACATAGGATATTGGTTATATTTTCACATGTTTCCTGGATGTGTGAATGTAGTAAGTTTCATTGATCAGAGAGATTCCATGTTATTTCTATTTTTTAAGTGTTGGATGTTGCAACATTTAGTATGCACATTATCAAGTATTGCTTTTAGAAAGATGAAGTTCCATACACAATGGTTGCTAATAGACATTCATTGCCATGCTATTGAATCCATAATAGGTAAATCTGAACTTATAAAATCTGTAAATAGTGAAACAAAATTGGACAAATTATTGACATATCCTATTAGCAGAAGCAACAGGAATGATGAAAAATCTGATGTATTCCCCTGTATATGTTGCTTTCAGAAATATGAAGTTCCATACACAATGGTTGCTAATATACATTCATTGCCATGCTATTGAATCCATAATATGTATTTCTGAACTTGTAATGTGTGTAATTCTTCTAATTTATGAGGTGAAGAGGACGCATGTAAAAAGTATGGAGAGAAATCTTGCATTAATGGGAAGAGAAGAAAGCAACAACAAACTTACTTCCATTGGACTTAGAGTGTTGAAGACATTAAACTATGTTTCTGGTCTATATTGGGAATCCACCACCCCTGCCCCCAATGATGGATGAAACCTATTATATTCAGGAAGAGATTGTCCTCGATTGGCAGTATGCGATTGCCAATTATCCATGGGCCCTTGATGCAAGAATTGGTATTCTGAAAGTCGGCTGCGGTCTTGACCACCCATAATTGGAATCTGGGAAGGTCCATCTCCACCCTCATTGCTCATTCGTAGACGCTCTTCTCTATCTATCATGCTCTGGGAACGATCCATGTCCCGGTTCCTAAAAACAACAGATATCAATGATGTACCAATTTTTTACAGGTAAAACATATGCACTTGATATATAAGATTTTAATTCAAGTGAAGAAAACTCTGCAAACATGTAGGAGCAGAAATCTAACATTAAAATGTCTGTATGTAAACACTATGTTTAAGGTATTTATGGTATGGCAATTCAAGTGAAGATGCAACCCCAATACTCATTTTACTAGTTGGGAGACACACAACTGAAGCATGAAAATAGATTGGTATTGAACAGAGTTCACACTTTCAGGTATAAGGAGGAATTTCAGAGTGGCCATAAAAGTCACAGGGATCCCTCATGCTTTTAGGTAACATTAACGAAGGTTTGATCAGGAGTCACATGCTTGGATAGAAAGTTGAGATGGATGTTGCAGTTATTTTGAAGAACGTGGGAGGGGGATCAGAATGCAGGTTTTAAAGACATCAACATAAGAAGAAAACTGAACTAACATCAGGCAGTCGCCCTAACATATGGAGCATTGAAAGAAGATGATGACATTTCTAGGACACAAACAGTGCAGGTTTTAAAGGGTATACTAATTTATGCAAAGTAGTTAATGGATCCTCGTATGTGATGTGCAAAAAGAAGAGATGAATGAACCCACCACTGTCGTCGCATTAGAATGTCTGTCTTGAACAGATCTACGGTTGCTTGTTTGTTGTATTGGCGTCGTCGAAGCAAGGGTTTCAGATCTGAACCCCCTACTGTAGATAAATCCAGTGGTCGGAGTTCTCTGTGAAGAGAGGACAGTGATTTACGACCGCAGGTGAAGAATGTGAGAACATCTGTGATGTACGTAGGAGAAAGGAAAAAAAAAACCGAGCATTATTCGGAAATCAACTAGCATACCAGATTTGCATATCACAGTTTGCTCATTCCCTGCTCTACACCAGCTCCCTCCCAGATGGCATTTGCGGCATGTACGTTCCTAGAGGAGATCAAAAGTGTGGAGAGAAAAATGAGATAGAAACGAGAACGTAGGAAAGATGCATTTGAGGTGGGTTTACGAGACTGTGTTCGATCCCCATTTCTGCGACGCCTCACCTTGTGTCTCTCCGACAGTGACGAATGTGTGGGTAAAGTAGTCAAAACACCTCCAAAATCGACCCACCTATTTCTGAAAGCGGCTCGGTGGCCGCTTTTGATGGAAGGGAGAGACACAAGGTGCTGGGTCTGTCTCTCTCTCCCACAGAAGAATCGCTTTGCGCTAACTCCCAGAAAGGCCACTCACGTTTGGAAAGCACAAGTAGATTTGTCAGAGATTCCAGGCTAAAAATCACTATAACTCGTTACCAAACGCTATCTTAGAGACATCTGATGCAGTGATCTTAGAAAAATCTCTTTTATTTTTATCTTTCCAAAATTATCAAAAGATTATTCTCAAAAATTAAAAGAAAAATTTATAATAGAAGGAACCTCGGGCTATGACTTCCACCTACTAGAATGACGGATATGTTCAGAGGTCTATCCCACATGTGTCTCTCCTTTATTGGTAAACAAAAAGGAAAAGAAAAGGTGACACCCTAAACTATTGGTTAAGATTGGCCTTCATCGGGTTTACACCTTATGATTCCAAGGGCAGAGTGAGTAAGTGTGGGCGAGAGTTTATACCCCAAGTTAAGAACTGTTTGAAAAGAACAATTTTAAATACATGACTTATGTAAAGATAGCTATACGATAAGTACTAATATCATCACTATCTCATCTTTATCAAATAATTTTTTTTTTGACAAAAATGAGATGTGTACATATTTATAGAAGATTTTGGCAGTTCTTAATATAAGAACTTGATATACATAAGTACTTAAAAGATTAGACAAATTATTAAATATATTGTTGAGAAGACAATTTTTTTCCTATAACTTAGTTGCATCATACAATTATATAGCCCTTGTGACAAAAAAAAAATTTAAGACAAACTTAGTTATATTCTTTTTTTTTTAATAATGAGAAAATCTCGTCCGTGTGGTTTTGTGGGCTCAGGGATTGGTGTTCGTGAACTCCAAAGTCAAGACTTGGCAGCTCCTACTTTTCGTGTATCTGTATGCCCTTACCCCACTTGACCGAAAAAATTCCAGATTTACATACCTCAAGGATTGCATGTAAATCAGGTAAACCCCCCCCCCCTAGGAATCGAATTCGGGACCTCTTGCTTTTAAGCAAGAGTTCTAACCGATGGACCCAACCGGGGTTTTTATATTTCATATTTCTATCAAATATGATATATTGTTATAATAAAACTCTATCTAAATAAACACAAGTGACTACAAATTATGTTCAAATCATCAATAAAAAATCATTACAACATAAATATAATTTTTTGACACAAATCAAAACTGATGATTTTCATAACTTTGAAAATTTTAGAAAAATAATGAGAATACATATTCAATAACTGCACGTACAAAACACATTAATTTAACTAATATTATTATAGAGAAGTATTATAATTTGAGACTATTACATTTATTCACCTCTTATCAAACATAAATCATTAGTTTCTATTTCCTCAGATGATTAACAATGTCAGGACGAGAAACCGTTGACATCTTCTGAATTTCCTTTTTTTTTTAAATGCAGACAAATTTTACTCAAAACAATAGCTTTTTGAAATTCTATATCCTGCATCAAAAACCCTGTTCAGGTCACATTCGTCCCAATCTCCTCAAATCTTCTATCGATCGCATCAAGGCCATCCGCTGATCAGAAACATGGGAAAGGATTAAATCCCGGCTGGCCAGAGAAAGTTTTACCCGGCCAGCAAGCACCGGGATTGGCGGGGCGGAGCCCCCATTGGCGGGTAAAAACTTTATCCGGTCAGCCAGGTAAGAGTGAGACTCTTGAAAACATACCAATAAACGAGAACAACTTTCTGCCCGCCATGGGGTGCCTGCCCGCTGAGCCGCTCCCACCCACCCACCCCACAGCGGCAACAAGACTTTCCCAGAACAAATCCAATTTAATCTGAAGCAGCATTTGGATCATAATCCTTGCCCTCTGTTCAGCATCTAAATCCATTTGAAGAAGCCCTACTTTTACAGACTAAACACCACTCTGCACCAAACAAGTGCTGCATCGCACAAAAGTCCAACGATATCATGTCGGAATTATGACGAGATCCAAAAGGATTATGTTTGCAAGAATTAAATCAACAAATCATCGATTTCTTCACATCATCACATTTTTAGCTCTACTCACGCCACAGTGACCAAATACATGTAGGACATCAACATGATACATCATAGCTGCAAGCACATGACAAGAGAATGTCATTACAGGAAAATTTAACAGAGAAGGCCAAATAGCTCAGTCATAAAAACTATGCTATTCCACAATTCAGTAGAGTTCGGCAAACACGTACATACATTTACTTTGAGGGTCCACTCTTGATGAAACTCCAACACACACATGATCTCAGAACACCTCTGCAATTTTGCTGGCAAGAACACGTTCCCGTTTCTCAACATACGCAAACGGGAACCAACCTGCCTTTC